>CAWUFW010005282.1:181405-781405 GCA_963921515.1 Calotriton arnoldi | reverse complement strand
GCTCTAAACAAGGCATCAGTTCCCTGAACTTGCCAAACTTTTGGGGCTTATTTACAAGACCCTTGTGCCACCGGTGCATCACTTTTTCCCATATTAAAAGTGATGCACCAGTGGCTCAAGGGGCTTGTAAATAAGCTCCTTTGAATCTATTGTGTCTTTCCAAAAGTCAAAACCCTGTACAGATAGCTGTGAAACAAAAGAAGCAGAGTATATCAGCTTGGTGTTTGTTAGCATATCTTTCTTTGTTGGTGTAGGTGCAGGCCTGTAGAAGTATGAGGCTGGGTCTGATGTGTCAAAACCAGAAAAATAATCAAACGTCTGTGCAAATGTTTTTGAACCAGCTTTTGGTGGTGTTGGGCAGTGTTCCCGTTGGGTGTAATTATAAATGGCATGTGGGATACTTGCTTTATGCAGAAAATGGTGACCATAATGTTGAACAGAACATATCACCGTAATTAGATGTACCATCATACAATTCATCAGAAGAAAATGCAGTTGATTGCTCTAGGTCTGCTAGCAAATTATGCACTGGGTCAATATCACAATTATCAGAAATAGTACTAGAGCTGATGAAATCGTTTAAAGAAATTTTAAACAAATATGGAATTTGCACAAATTCAGTAGGACCATACACATCATATGAAACCCTGTCCCACACTATTCCTTGTTCACCAGGGACAGGTCTCTCTGTTCACAGTGCGATGATGCATGTGGTTTCAATACCAAGTTCACAAGTTGGACTGCAGAGTGTTCTGGGAGATAATGCCCATTAAGAAGCAGTAAAAAGACAGTTACCAACCCAGAGGACCAAGAAAAGTAACCCAATTGTAATCCAAAGGTGCAACCAAGGAGTAACAAGGTATGCCTTTTTCAGCCAAAGATAAGAAGCACGCACTTGTAGCTGAAAAGGGAGGAGTGGTGGTTGTGGAATCTCAGGTTCAGTTGAATCCAATGAGAAGTTTTCGTAGTCCACGTAATAACTAGACCCCTTTTGGTCTATTTTTGGCAGGTCAGCAGGTTTTGTAGGACTGGGAGATGACTCAATCTGTGGCATATTGATGTAGATTTTACTGTCATGCAGTTTTCTTATTGAAATTTGTATTTCTGTACTAGTTGATTGTACAGTTGTAGTACTTGAAGCAGGGAGAAGAAATACCTAATTGTTGTTTACTGTTTCTTGTTGGAGAGAGGAATCTTCTTTCATTATCAAAGCTTCCATCTGAACCTCTTGAGTGGTAGCAAGAGGAGAGCGGTGGCTACCCAGGAGTCCACGTGGCTTACTGTTGAGAATTGGCCACATAATGTGGTTTGATCAGATCAATGGAGACAAAACTTTTGTCTCGTCGGCCGGCAAGGGGTGGAAGAAGTACAGTCAGTGTACATTTGATAGCCAGGACAGGTATAGGAGCTCTGTAGCATGGCCCAAACTCTTTTTTGTCCACAATTTTGTCCTGGACCAGATCCCCAATGTTTGGGATCCAGCCGGTACAACCTTCACTTCACCAGTGGCAGTGCGTTTTACTTGGACGGTGCTTTGTTCGTCTCAGAATTAATTTAGTTCCTGTAAAACAGCAAAATGTTCATTGATGTAAAACGGTGTGTCTGCCGCCACTGTGCTGACATTATTGAGGTCTGGGACCCACATTCTCATCCCAAACAGGATTTCATATGGAGTCCGACCACCGAGGGACATTCTTGACATGTTGTTAAGTGCACTCTGGACCCCATATAGGTGATGGACCCAACTGCAACCCAGGCCTAGTACCCTTACTGTTAAAGACTGCTTTAAGTCACGGTTTTTCCTCTCAATTACTCAATTTCACTCTGAATGATAGGGGAGGAGTACCGCAAGGTAACACCCAAACCTTCCATGGCTTCTTTGTAAGCCCGAGAGCTAAACGCCAGACCCTGGTCAGACTGTAGTGTGCCAATTGCGTATGTCCTAATGAAGACTCGCAAGCCTTTGATAACAGTTTGGGTGTCAGCCGGCCACTGTGGACATACCCACTGGAATCTAGAGCATGAATCCACTGCCACCTAGATGCACTTGCAAGCCCTGTCAGATTGTAAAGGGCCGCAGTGGTCTAAATAGACACAAGCAAGAGGATTGTTTGAAATCAGTAGAGGTGTCTGTGGTGGACGTGCTATGGCTGAGCCCTTCATCTTCTGGCAGATGTCACATTTAAGGACAAAGTCCTTTGTTTGTTTAGTAAGACCAGGCCACCAATAGCGCTGCTGTAGTAATGAAACTGTATCAGTGATCCCTGCGTGTGCTGAACCCAGACCCTCATGTGAGGCTAGTATCAATCCCAATCTGTGATCAATGTTTGGTATGACTCTATCCCCACTACTGGAATCTGAGCTTATGGTATGTTTTGTGCAACTAACTTGTAGGAGTACTTGAGTGGAAAGCCTTTTGTCAGGTGTGTGTCATTGCATGCAGCAATGACAGCCACCATAATGTCTCTGTCTATTCTCGTACTAGAATGAATGATTGCAGCAAGGGCAGCAGTACGAACTGTCGATTTACCGGCTTCATCAGCCATGGAATTCCCTGCAACGTGAACGCCAACACGTTGATGGCTCAATGTGTGAATTACATGAGCCTGTGGCAAGCAGTCTTTCAGCTTTGCCACTTGTTCCAAAAGCATTGTGTGCTTCATTGTGCCGCCCTTAGAGTCTCAAAATCCATTTTGGCCCCAGTAACATAGGTATTTCATTTTAGGACTGGACACAGTAATATGAATCACACACTATGAGTGTGGGGATTCCATGATCCGTATTTTCTAGTGCAAGTATCAGGGCTGGTTGTATGATGTAACAACGCATTCCGTTGCAACGCATGCCTTTACCACACATGCGTTACAATGCAAATGCCATTACCACACATAACCTTTACCACGAATATGCCTTTACCACGCAGACCTTTACAGCGAATTTTGTTGTAAAACCATGCATGGTAAGGGCATATTCATGCTAAAGCTTATCTCAGACCTCTGACCCAAGTCCCATAATTGGTTTCTTACGCCCTCCCACCTCCAGTCCTCAGATAGTTTATTATTTTAAATACCCCTCCCCTGTTCCCCTGCGCGACCCCCCCCCACATCCAGCCCCAATCCTTCTAAGAAACACCCGTCCCCTGCCATGAACCCTAAAAATGGAACCCTGCGCGATTACCCCACCCCCAAACCCTTCTTACAAATACCCCACCTGATTCCCCCACCCCCAGAGCCTTCTAACAAATACCCCCTGCCCTGAACCCTAAAAAGGACCTCTCACAATTCCCCGCCCCAAACCCTTCTTACAAATACCCTTCCCCTGCTCTGAACCCTATAAACTGACTCCTGCACGACTCCCCCACCTAACTCTTCTAACGAATACCCCTCCCTTGCCGTGAACCCTAGAAACAGACCCCTTCGCGACCCAACCCCATCCCTTTATTTAGTCAAATATTAATTTATCTATAAATTAAAATCCCCTTACCCCTCCACCATGTCTCCTCTCCAAGTTCTTCTGAGGCGCGGTGCATGTCGTAAAGAGGAAGCGGAAGGGTCTTTCCGTTTCCTCTAATGACGCGGATAGCCTCCACCACCCTTACCACACACATACCTTTATCACACATGCCTTTACTACGTATCTCATTGTAATGGCATGCATGATAAAAGCTGTGTGTGGTAATGGTGTTTAAAATGACAAAAAGGTACCCCCTAATTTAAATTGAGGTCCAAGAGGAGGGGGAAAGAAAAGGCCAAAAACTATGAAAGACCTCTGGCAGACCTATATTTCTTTAAAGCATGGCCTGTAGCTTATAACCGCCCCACAAGAAAACAACTGCTTATTTCTATAGAAAAATCATTTAGAAATGAAAATTTTTATTGAAAAACATTATTTTTTTATTTTTTATTTTTCATTTACGAAAAATGAGAGTTCATTTATAAAATTATTAAATTCGCAGATCACAGAAATACATTATGAGAATAATTCAACAGAAATTAACATAAATACATACGTTTGAAATCAAAATCATGTCACTTCTTTATCAACACCATACCCCAGCAGACTCATACAAAAAGTGCAGCAAACACACTTCCTGTCATACCAATCATTCAACCTAACATACAAAAATGTGCATTAAAAGTACAATTTTACGACACAAATAGGATCCAACAGTTCAATAGGTCATTTCATTTGTGATGTGAAAACATTCCATCAATTTCAGCAGTGTATAAGAGTCACTATCATTTCATTATTATATGAGAAACAACACCATCTGTCTTTTTTCTCTATATTTATCTCATTGGCTGGATTCCCAAAGGTCAGTGGTTGACGTACGTTTCGGTGGGACAAACATTCTTTTCACCACCTTCATCAGGACCAATATTTAGATTTGTAAAGTGAAAATATTAAAAATAGGAGCGGGGGAATCTGAAAACTCATTTAGTCAATCATAGGAAGTGGTGCTAATCAGCATATGGGCCACTTTAGAAAAACGAAAACTCCTCTTCTTGCGACTCACAGTAAGGATTCGGATGTACCCGGGACCATTTATTTCGTGGGTATGCACCCCTCGGTCATTTATTCGAAATGCGCCATAAAACCAGAGATCATTCCATAGCGTGTTTTGTGAAACCAGACCTCCATATCATTCCGATAATGTGTATTTACCATTAAATATGTCTAAATTACAGCTTCAAAAAAGCAGCATGGCGTCAGGAATGCCCGTGATACACAAGGGGTTTATAAGCTACAGGCTATGCTTTAAAGAAATATAGGTCTGCCAGAGGTCTTTCATAGTTTTTGGTAATGGTGTTTACCCATCACACACAAACCTTTACCATAAATACCTTTACAATTTAATTTGTTGTAAAGGTATGCATGGTAAAGGCTATGTGTGGTATCCACGCATGCGTTGTAACACATGCGTGCTTAAGTTTATTCGTGGAAACAGCCGCGTTATAGTGGCTGCTTCCCATCAGGGCCTTGAGCTCTGCCAGCTGCGCTGTGCAATCAAAGTCAACTTTATTTGATTATATATAATCATAAAAGCACATATAATTAAATACATCTATCATCAAATTCATTGTGACATTAAAACCACAGTTAAAAACGTTAAAAAAAATTGAATAAAATAATACATCATGATTTTGAGACAAAAAGGATGCTACAAATACTGGGTGCATAACTAATCCTATTCATACATCAAATTATCATACAGGGTAAGAGTCATCCTTATCTTTATAGCACCGCTAATAAGGAGAGAGACAGCACGACAAATATATTCAGTCTCAAGACTACTTAAGAACTTATAGGCTTCCTGATGCATTATACAATTCCTCAATAAAAGGACAGGGCGTAATACTCATTTCCTAAAATGGCAGTAAAAACCACAAAATAATATAAAATGCATTGAAGATTGGACTAACACTCCATCGCAAGGGCATCTAGGAAGTTTATTAGACCATATGTCTCTTTTTGGGATTGCTACAAGGCGATGTGTGATGCATAAACAGAACCTGATAAGATAGAATCTCTTCTGGATATCTGTAACCATAACAAGGTAACCCTGCAATCCACTTTGTAAGGGCCCTTCCAAGTAATTGTTTACTAACGGTTTTTGCATTTCTTTAAATTCTCTCTGGCCTGAACTATTACTGTAGAAAATGGCTGTTAGTACTTTCTTACCATACTGTAAGATATTCGCTGGATTTTTAATGTGAAATTCTACATCAAGTTACTTCAGAAGCCTATTTACATACATCAGCCAAGGTATTCTATTGCAGTGCTCGAGGGCAAGGCAGTCATTTAGTACATCTCTAGTGAACTTCATACCAGGTTTGCTACAGATTTTATGCCAACCGTTAATTACAGTCAGATCGATTTTGGCCCTCACATACGTTATGCCTAGTTCTCTGTGAGTGATAAAAATAGTAGTTGAACGTGGTACAGCAAGAAGCCTGCCAAGGAATATGTTCTCCTGTGTTTGCAGGATATTTTGCTCCCGCACCCCCCCAAAGAATTGCTCCATATAGGGCAGAGGGAATACATTTGCTCCTATAAAGATGTAACCTCTCTCGCATGGGTTTATTGGCAACTTTGTTGGCAAACTTAAACAAAGTCTCGGTTGATTTAACGAGGTGGGACTTTGCTAATTCTAAGTGCGGAATTCAAGAACTGGAACTTGAGAACAATACACCCAAATAGGAGAAGTTCTTTACCTCTGTTAATTTGTTTTCTCTAACAAAGAATGTTTTCTTTCTGGGTATGCCTCTTCCGCACACCATGGTGTAGGTCTTAGCCAGATTTAATTTGAGATCTTTTTGCTCCATGTATCCGACAAAATCGTCAATTAATTTTTGTAACCCATTCACAGTTCTAGACATTAGCACCACGTCGTCAGCATATAGGAGCACAGGGGTACTACTAGATCCAAATTTGGGTGCATCAGCATCTATCGTCTGTAACTCCTCATCAATCCCATTCACATAAAGGGAGAATAGCGTGGGAGCTATGAGACACCCTTGTCTTATCCCACTTTTGACAGTAAATCTCGATGTGCACTCCCTCCACCCCAAATTTTATATGTCAGGTCAATGAAGAGTACATCAGATGTTCAATATGGTTTCAGGAAGGACATAGGGACCATGGACAATGTATAAACCTTGCCCTTACAGTTTGTAAATATACACTAGCAAAGCAGGGCTCTATTTACCTCTGCTTTTCTGATCTCTCAAGTGCTTTGATCTAGTTAACCATACAATCCTTTGGAATGCATTGTCTGATATGGGTGCTCCTATGGATATTTTTTCTCAACACATGATTATCAACCATCCAGTCGGCCAATCGATCTAAAACAATATTCCCCAGGAATTTGGCCGAGGGGTCCAGGAGGGATATCGGACAGTAACACCTAGGATCCCCCGTCTCCTTTTTTATATATGGGTACGATAATGGATTCAGTCCAGGTGCAAGGGACATTCCCTCTAACTGCAGCATTAAAAACATTAGCTAAAATTTGTGTCCATAAGTCAGTAGTGACCTTGAAAATATCACCTGGTACTCCCAACGGGGCCAGAGGCTTTAGAAGCAGCAGATTTTCCTATTCCTGCAACCACCTCATCCACTGTAATCAGTTTGAATGAAATTAGGGATGGACCACTTATATCATTTTGTATTACTGCAGGAACATCCTTTCAAGGATTAAAAAAGATGTCAAAATCGACCCAAATAGATGGAAGAGCTGAGGCTTCTATTTTAGGATCTGCATTTTGTGACAAAAGAGGTGAATTTATAATTTTCCAAAATGAGCCACTATCCCCTGTATTCGCTGACTGCTCTAAGCCTGCCCAAGCTTGTTCCCGCATCTCAGCCTTTCGCCGCCCTAGGGCCTGCTTATAATTGGACCTGAGGAGATTGATTTCTTCTCTGTCCCTAGGGACTTTATAGAGAGCCTTTCTTAGTTTATAATTTGCCTGTGTACAATATTGGTCAAACCACCCAGTAGAGCGTACACGTTTACTGGTGCTCTTCTTTTTTTAACTTATCATCTATGTCTGTAGTGATCCTACTGAAAGCAAATATGACTTAGTCAGGTGGGGGTTCAGTTTCCGTACAAGTAAAAAGTCTTCTAGGTTACCTTTTACCAACTCTTTCAGAAACACTGGTCCGTTTACTCCTGACCATTTTAGGATAAAACCATTTTTTTACTATGGCAACCGAAGTGGTCATTTGAAATACTTCTTGTACCTGAATTTGTAATTCTACTGTGAATGTAAGTGGGAAGTGGTCACTATAATAGGAGGCATCGCCAGCTAATGAACTAAATAGAATACTTTTATTTGCTGAAATTAGAATGTGGTCAATGCAAGATGTACTACTATTTGCACAAAAAGTCAGCAGGGCTGAGAATCCGCTTTGTGTCAAAAATTCTAAATTGTATTTATATAACAGCAGATTTAAACTCTTCCCATAAATATTATGGGAAAAGTGCATCAAATTATTACCTTTTGTATCTTCATGACCACAAATATCAACAGGTGAATAAATACAAGTCTCAATATTAAAATCCCATACTCAAATGAATACCCAGTCTCCAGCAATATCCTTTATAAAAGAATCCAATTCTTTCTCAAGAGACCTTATGACCTCACAGCATTTATTGCTGAAGACATTGTTATAGTAATCTACCAGAACAATAGATAATTTCGGGAGAGGATATAAGACTTTATAACGGTCACTGGAGCTGTGTTTGAAATTAATACAGACAAACCACCCTTAGCTCAGCCCTTGTACGATGGTATTGCCGGGATGCTTATAGCAGTATACCCATTTATGGACTAGGTTCCAGTATGCCAAGTTTCTTGGAGACACAGAATATCTGCAGTTTGGATAAAAGTGCACCATTCTATGTTGGCCAGCTTGCTTTTAACACCCACGATGTTCCAAGACCTAATTGTAAGGGTCTTCCTATTGATATCAATGGGTGTGTTCGCTTCCCCCTTATTTTCATCAGCAACACAGTGGACCCCTCCTTTGCCACCATTGCCATTTTGATTGTTTTCATTACAGCGTCAATCTTGGTCATCAAGAGACAGTAGGGGAGCGAATCTATTAGATGACAGTGCTGTATTAGTTCCTTCATTTTTTTTTAAAATAACTGGGGGTCTCCACACCTGAGTTCTCTGCACAGGCTCTGGAGACTTGTAAAAAAGGCAAGAGGGACGGCCACTGTCCTTTCACCGTGACATCCTTGGTGCCTCTGGCTTTTGTTGTAAGTTGAAGAAAAGTGACTAAAGCAAAGCGGGGTTACAGAAATTTACTATAATACAATCACCGTTTTTTTTTTTTTAAGCCTAGGGCCCACCCAACTTATCTTCCTTACCACGATTACCTCTGTGTATAGGAAAGTTGTTTTAAATTTTTTATTTGACAACCAATGCACCACTTTGTTCTTTAAACTGACCCAGCTTTCTTTAATCCCAGGTTCTAGCTTAGCAACACCCTTTAAAACATTAACATATGGTAAAGCATCGAGGGAAGATGAAGGGTAACTTGGTTTTCTTGTTCAATATGATACTGAGGTACTACATCAACTATATCCTCCAATGTATGTGTGTTCTACCACTACAGTCAAATCGTGGTTGGGATGATGTGTTTCTTGAGCTGACTGGTGGGATAGATACTAACGGGCATGATATTGGTGGCTTCATTTTATTAATATTTGTGGTCTCGGTGGTATCTACATGATTTTTATGTGAGTTAATAATTTGGAGGGTAGCTTTACAATGTCTTTCTAGGATAGCAACCCTTTCTTTAAACTCGTTTAAGTCCTGCAAAACCTTTTGATTCATAGAGTCTATTTTAATGTATCATTTTTCCACCATCAGATCCAGAATTGTATGAATTTCAGGGTCGTGTTGCTTTTTATATCCTTTTTTATATCCTTCTCCTGTTCCCTCTTTCTAGTTAAATGTGGTTTAGTTGTTTTGAGCAGATGTTTTGGTGTTATTTCAAGGGTGGGCACCTTGTCATGCGATTTGATCCTTTTAAGCGGTGGTGAATCAATTCTGAGGCAGCAGTAATCTCCGTTATTTCAGGGGATTTGTTTCGAATGCAAGTATTTTTTGGCAGCTTGGCATGGTTCATACTTAAGTTACCCACAGGCTGGTTTTGGGTTCTATGCACAGGCACGGCAACACAACCCTTAGCCGCATCTGAAGTTTGTTTAACTGCCGCTAACTTCTCTTCCACATTTACTATTTCGCTTTCTATAAGACCCACAGCACCCGTTAGATAGTTTGTGATTGAATTTGGCAGTTTCCCCTTGACGTGTTTCCCATCACTATTTTCCAATTATTTTCTTTTCACCATAATTCCAATACGTTATGATCCAGTTAGATTTGAAATATGTAAGTTTACAGCAGGAGAGCTAAAGGGCTGAAAGTACAAAACACTTCCTTACCATAAAGCGTGGTGGGGTCGGAGAACTAAGAGAGGGGCTCAGCCCGGCCTCTTCCAGGCTCTGACAGGTGCAGTCGGGCCTGCCCTTGGCCCATGCTTGCACGCGCGCGTCCCGCGCTGCGGGAATTAAGTGCTGCCTTTACTGCATCGGGAGGGCTGTCACCCCCTCCAGTGCCGCACTGATTGCTGGGGATCTGAGTCCCACCCCAGCCAGCCACCAAAAAGACAAGCAGGAGGTAGATGCATCTGTAAATGGCCTCTGGCGCCCCTGTGCTGAAGTCCCCTGCTGCAGGAGTGAAGTGCTGCCTTTATGGCGTCAGGAGAGCTGTCCCTGCCTCCCGCGCCGCACTGATTGCTGGAGTCCCACCCCATCCGGTCGCCCAAAAAATCCTCTCCGGCAGCCCTGTTCTGATGTCCCGCGCTGCGGGGGTGAAGTGCTGCCTGTATGGGATCGGAAGGGCTGTCCCTGCCTCCCTTGCTGCAATGATTGAAGGGGGACCGAGCCCCACCCCAGCTCGCCACCAAAAAGATGAGCAGGAGGTAGATGCAACTGTAAGTGGCCTCTGGTGGCTCTGTGCTGATGTAATCACCTAGTGACGGCGTGTGTGTTTTTTAAGGAAGGAATTATCCATTATGCATATGCCCTTTTGCTATTGCGCATACAGCAGAACATTTGTGTTTTGTCCCTACTGCAGGCTGGGCAGATCCATCAGTATAGATGATATAATCATATTGATCTAGAGGCATTATTTAATTCAGCAGAGGATATTCTTGTGCATACCGCAAAAACGCTTCTGTTTGTAATGTAGAATCAAATCTATAGTATGCATCTGTTGCAGTGAGAGAGTAAGCCATTGTATTCATCGTGGATGTAAAGCCTTAGCATTTGGAATGCGTGTTTTGGTGATGGTCTCCAAGGCCGTACCGGGGTTACTACAACTATGCGTTTACTCTGAGCTAGTGCTCTCTCTCTCTCTCACTGCAGCAGTCTGTATTGCTGTGGGAATATTCTCAGTTGGTGCAAAACGTATTTCAGCGTTCATGTACAAATGTGATTTGTATTACAATATGTACTGTTTCACCTTTATTGAATGTGATATAAGTGTATCTAGTTTATCCAGTGACTATGCCGATCACCAGATTCATGCTGCTTACATGTGTGTGTAAATGTTTGGAAGCTATGATATCAGCATGTACGGAATGCAAAATGTTTGTGTGTTCCTGTGCCAAATGTGTTACTCTATTATTCTGGCTGAAAACAGCCCAGGGCTATTCTTATACCCGTAGGGCAATCGACAAAATTGCCTCTGTGATCCTAGTGCTGAGAATGCTGTCAAATATCTGCTTCCAGGCACTATATTTTGGGAGAAAAATCAATTCGAGATATCTAGTGTTGTTTTGTATTTTTTCCGCACAATGTTATCCATTAGTGCGGCACTGTGTGCATTTTTTACTGCAAATGTGTGAGTAGATGTGTTTAAATGTCTGTAGTGTAATACTAGATGGTTTGAATTGTCCAGTTTCATTATGGGAAACAAGAGATTATTCATTGATGAGGTGCAATTTTCTGTGACACCTTGGTATTCAAGTTGTTGTAGGATTTACCTAACGTTTTTTAGCTTCATGTTTTATTGGGTATTGTCTTTGGGGTTGAGGAGTTGATTTCAATGGGATCTCGTGATGAGGTGACTCATCATCCCACCCTACATCATTGCGGTATAGTGCAGGAGCTAGCACTAACGCGCACTCCTTGGCCTAAGATTGTTTCACTGATTCTGGAACAAGGTCGTAGAAAGCCGGTAAAATTACAGTTTCCCCGTTTGGGCATTCCATTACGAACTCAGGTGACCAGTCCTTTCCAGCCAAAAGAATATCGTAACCATATGTCAGGTTCTCCCAAAATTGAGCCTTGATATTCCTGGGTATGTCCCTCTCCAATTGGAGTGTAATTTCGTATAAACGAGGGGGATCACTTACCCTGGTATCAGGTGTTTCCACCGTGATATGCTCACTCAGATCTACTGCCGCCAGATAATCCATCAGGTTCCGTTGAGCTATTGTGCCACACTGTGTAGCATCATCACTGCCCATTCCCCGTTCAGAAGCAGAGACCTCAGAATTCTGGGCATGCCTGATTTTAATTCCGACTAACTTTTTCTTTTTGAATTGAGGTTTAGGTGTCTTTTGTTTTTCTTCTTTATTAATAATGTAGTCAGATGAGCGTTGTGATTCCTTCTTCGGCTTCACGTGCTCTTCCGATTCGCAGTCTGACCGTCCACCTCTCTCTGAACGTGTATCAGATGACTCCTGAAAGGAACGAGAGGAACGTGTATCAGTATCCTGATACCTCTCAGGCTTCCTTATGTTATCACGGTTTCTGAGATTGTATCTTTTTTCTGTGGCTTCCTGCTGAGGAGATCCACCCCGTGATCTTTGCTTGTCTTTATTTTTTTGTTTATTATCCCACTTCTTCTTCGTCGGAGAGTCGGATGCTTGCTTACAGTTATCCTTTTCAGAATTACTCATAAGTTGTGGTTTTCCAGGTCTGGCTCCCAAATTATCTCTATCTAAGGTAGCATAGGTTTCTTCTAGAATTTTTGGTAATTCCCGCTCCTGCTGTGCAGTAATGAAACCCCTCAAGCATTGGCGTATAGCCAATGCAGTCGCCTCCCCTCTTATGTTACTTAACATAATGGTGGATACTGCGGCAACATTGCCCATCAGTTTCATCCCTAAGTCCAGGGCAGGTGCTGCCCCATGCTCATTCATAAGCTGCTTCAATACATCAGGTAAAACAGCCAGTGAAGGGGTCCCACTTGCTCTGGTATAAACGGCAGCGAAGACTGTACCCCAAGTTGCACAGTCTAACACTGGGGAGCCATCCCCATTAGCAAGCAAATGGTTAGTATTCTGTGTTTTTCCTGCGGGCCCGTATGGGGGAATACTGCTTCAAGCTGGCTTGTGTTTTGTGCTACCCAGAACTGAACTTGCTCCCGACTGGTGGGAATCTTTCCCATGACGGCATTCAGTGTTTGTGGTTGTGCGGCTTGAGCAGTCCGTGCAGTATTTACTGTAAGTGTTTGCATTATGAACTGTGTGAGATTTTTGTATATTTTCACTAAATCTCTGTATAGTGTTTGCATTTCTGCTTCAGTCAGATTACCAGTGTCTGGATGCAGGTTGTATGCAGTTAAGACTGGCAATGTAGCTCCTTCTTTACTGAGCGGACCGAAACTCACGCTTTCTGTTGTATGTGGGAGGGTGCCTTTAAACCAATTAATATATTCTTGGTAGGAAAGAGGAATCTCTATGTCCCCATATGGATTGTATTCCTCCAGTGCTTCATCCTCAATATATATATGAACAAATTGTGTACGAGAAATCGCAGCTGCGAATTTAACCCAGGAATAGAATACCTCTGTCCTGAATGCTTTATGTGCCTCAACCACAAAGGTAACGTCTCCACCCGTAGCCGGGAGACCAAAATGTAAAAGCTTTAGAGTAACCCCATGTCTGCAGTTCTCTGCTATGCTTAATTCCCCTTCGTCTTCCTCATCAGCCATTGTTTAAAAATGTTTGGAAGAAAAATGAAATTAGTAAATATATTATGGAGATAGGGTAACACAATTTTGGGAAGTATATCCTTCAAACTTGAACAACCTACAGCCAAAACATAGGGTTTTACCTACTCAGCTGAGGCGGATTTCCCTACCACCATGGACGTCTCGAGTTTGAAGGTGCATAGGGAGTCTCTGAGAAGGCAAGACTGAGCAACTCAGGTGATCCGTAAAATAAGAACCCAACCAACATTGGCTGCACCAGTTCCCACAAATTCGTAGGGCATGCACGTTTGTGGACAACATAAGCTTTGGGTGATCCCTCCAGTATATGTTGGCCCAGAGATCAGCTAGCTCACAGATCCATCGTAATCCCCCCTAACGCAAACAGAGAGCGAATGGTTTCTGGCAACCACTGAACATGACAACCCTGTCCCCTCAGGAGTTGTGGTAACAGATCTAGAACCCTTTTGCCCAGTCTCTTGTGCACTCCTGTTCTCAGAGATATATATATAGAATACACAATGGGACATTTTCAATATATTTATTGAACCAACATTATTCTTGTATAGAATATATGTGCTGTGATAATCAGTAGACAGTAGCATATGAAAGTGATTACAAGCAGCAAAATAGTGAATAGCAGGTGTAGTTCCACCATGGTGCTAAAACAGTGTATATATGCAGGTATATAAGACAAGGTGGTAATCAGGCATACTCCTACTATGCAATCTCTACTCTATGTGAATCTAGAGTATGTGCAGCTGTATGTGTCTAGAGCCAAGAATCCCCCCATGGGATGATCCAACCCCATTACCTGGCGGGAAAGAATGAAGAACCCCATCTTGGTCACGAACTGGAAACCCCTCACGGAGATGTTAGGCAGCTGCTTGCCGAAGCCTCTGCATGCAGGGACCCCTCGAGGTCAGCTAAAGTGTCTCCTCTGCTAACCCACAGAAATGCGTCTTTATTTCTATTAAAAAGCATTCTTGCGATGCATATGCAGATTATTGTTGTTATGGGTATGCAGATTGTCCTGTCGCCCCATTGAAGAAGATAGAACAGCATTCGCACCACGTGCGCAAAGGCCTTGTACACACTGTTTGAGACATTATGATAATGTTGCGCCAAGCCAGATGTGTAAGGAAAGCAGTTTCAGAGAAACTTATCCAACATTGTCACACACGCAAATATGTGCAAAAGGTCACAGTAAAATGTTACTGTGCAGAAAGAGGACAATGTAAGAAAATATGCAGCGTTGCTACATGGGCCTAACCCAGGCACAGAACAGTATGACTGAAGAAAAGAAAGCAATTCTGTGACCACATTTAGGAAGTAATGAGCGTTATATGTACTTGTGAAATTTTACAGCAGATTTCATCCAGCACATGCCTAACCATGAGAGTTGGTAGAAAAACATAGGAGGTCATTTTGACACTGTTGGACAATGCTCTAGTCCACCAGGGGGATAAAGGCTAGAGGGTCAGCCAATCTGGAGGAAGTCTTCTGCGCTCTTTAGAGATCCATGCGTTCCTGAATGGGGGTCACTGTGCTGTGAAGGTGAGCAGCCACTGCAACAGCTCTCTTCAGGGTCCTGCCGGTTTGTGGAGTGGGCGCCATGTTTAAAGCGCCTGCTCAGGAAATGTTTTTTGCTTAGAGAAAACAATCTTCCAAAGCGGGAGTTCCTTTGGGAATTTGGTTTCTATAAATGAAAAAACAAATGTCCGTGACTTGCAGTGAGTTTTCTCCTTGTGCATAGGGGCAATTCTACATGTCCCCTAATCATGTGTGCCATGCATCACATGATGGACACGGGCACAGAAATCAGTGACAGTTGGCCCGCCGGCAGTAGTCACTGTGACCAGGTAGCCTTTGACACATAGACTGCCAGGTCAGAGGTTTACACTGGTGAAGCGAACAGTGGCTCCATCAGTGTGTCCACAGTGCTTTCCCTGATTCTGAACAGAATAGGGAGCTGCAAGCTTAATAGGATAGGAGCACCACTAATATATGGTGGTATTCCTACCCCACCAAACTCTAAATGCAGCCACAAGTTCACACACATTTGGACTAAGAACCGAGTAAATCAGGGTTATTGTGAGTAATGAAGTCTGAAATCTCAGCTTGAGATTCCAGCGCTTATCAAATGTTCAGAAGTGAGCTTTGTAGGGGTGGAATAGGGCATATTCAACAAATGCAAGTGTATAGTCCTCACTGTTTAACCCTCATATGAAACATTGTTTGATACTGTGCTGCCATTTCCTTTTTTTCGCATTCTGTTACATTTGTATTTACTGACTTTGACATTTCTAGTAGCAGTGACAATCTGTGCAACTATTATCAAAGAGCCCACATCATGCATCTCTTCATATTTTGTATCCTGTATGCTTCTATTAATATTATCACACAGTAAACATGTTTTACATGTATGCAACATATATCCATAGCATCACTGTTTAGGTTCTGAATGCTATTAACATCAATATAAGTCTCATTCTAGTTAAAAGGATGTATAGTTCAAACACACCACTATGATTTGCTTCAGTTTTTGGTATGTGCTACAATGAACCATGTAACGGATAGAGAGATCTGAATTTGGACTTCAGAATCCCAGAGGTATGTTCAATCAACCCTAGTGCTTTGATAAGTGTTACAATTTAACACATTTGGTTCTGAGTCTTGGTGTCCCTGTAAGAAGCCATCATTTAGTTTTGTAGTGTAATATACTGTCACCTCTGTACTACAAAACTCAAATTATTCCTGGAAGCCATCCATCTCACTGTGTTCTATATGCTTACTGCACAAAGATGCTGCTGCTCCTGAAATGAAGAGTAGTGCACAATCAATGGGGCTTTGATGCTTCATTTGTGATATTTCTTGAGTAACACACAAACTTAGGACCTGGTTCACCAAACATTTGTGGGTATGTAAAGCCGCACTAACGTCACACTTATAGAAAGGGAGAGATGCATAGTATATTATCAATTGACATGGATGTTGACTTAGCAGCTCTGCCAATAATCTGGAGTCTGAGGCCAGTCCACATGGCTGCACAGGCACTGCTGCAGCAGCGGAGGTGGTGGAAGGGGACCATGGGCCTGACAACCCAAGACCTTCAAAGGAGAAAAATATTTGATGGTCATTTAAATCCTAATCACTTACAGTATAACTATAATATGACTACATTGTCTAAGCAATTTAATACAATATACATTTTGGTCGATTTGAAGTATGACAATGTGCACTTCTCAAGACTGTGGTTGTGACACTGATTACAGTGAGGCACATTTGACAGGATGATGTGGATACATTCAGATGCCAGTCCCGGTTGTGTTTTTGCCACAGGAAGGGCAGTTACTTCTTCAACTGTCATCAGTAAACGCTGGTCAGGTGAACTGTAGAAAGGAAAGTTAGAAGGTGTTAAGATTAGTCTTAAATTCTAAAGGGCAAAATGTGTGGAAGATGTGAGGAGTTTGTCTGTGAGGGAGAGACGTGTGCCATTTAAAGACTGTGTGGCATGAGTAGGGAGACGTATCCTAAATGAGGAGTGTTTTTCTTTCCTGACTGAAAGTTGGAATTACCTGATAAATGCAGTCCTTTTGACAGGACACAATGTATGGACAAGAGGATATGTTCAACAAGGTTGTTGAGATAGAGGCAGAATCCAGAATCACCATCAGTAAACAGCCTCTTTCTCTCTTCCAGTGAGGTTGTTTGAAGGTAGATCATGTCGTTTCATCTAGTGATCCACTATAATGAAAACTAGAAGTTCTGTTTCCAGAAAGGTCATTGTCAGAAACACTCCTTATGGAAATATTGTGCACAAAATATTGGATAGCGAAATGGTCCCCATTAGAGTTCATATTGGAAAATCTACACCCAATGGGAAGATTTTCATATAAATTCAATATTTAAGGTACTTATATTTTTATAAGGTATTCTTGCATACAGCTTCTGTCTTCTCCTCAGAAAAGTTCCTTTTTCTCATCAGGAAGGTGGGCTCCATCCTGGAGACCGTAACTGGTCTCTGGTATTCACACTGTCACACAGTTCAAAGGAAGACAGTAGAACTGAGGATGTGGGATATATTTATGTGCTTCAAGTGTTAAAGTTTGACAGGTATGTGTGATTTACCTCAGGTGAACACTGTTTTTCTATTGGTTTCCATTTGTAGTTCTCTGGAGCGCAGATGGAGATACTTGCAGGAATATACCTAAAATATGCCCATAAAGTTACTAGTAGCAGTCATAAATTGAGCCATTTGTGTCTCCACCCCCTCTATGGGAGTGAAGACATGTAGACCTATTACCAGGCAAAAGAATACACATGGATTTAGTGAATTGCCTCCAGGGAGACATTTCTGTTCAGGTGTTGGAGGAAATGTACATTTGCAGAAATCTCACCTAGGTTTCCCTACGTGACTGGGTCCCATATGGTTTAGGCAGTAGTGTATTTTTCCATTCCCATATATGTTTTCTGCACCAGAATGTAGGGTTAATAGGATGTGATTCCCATCCATGGTACAAATCACATTAGAAGATTGTGCATTATCATAGAAGTCAAGCTTTACTTATAGCAGTTCCTTTCATGTGTGATAGCAAAAAATATACTCACTGATCTTATTAAATATGCATTCAGGAATTCAGTAAATCATTTGGATAGAGCAGTGGTGAATTCCCCATACCATGACTACATATGATGGGAAAGTGCCATATGCCAAGAGATGTAAGGTCATATTTACAAGGAAGTGGCGGAGTGCGGCGTTAGCCTCCTTGGCTTAACGCAGCGCTCTACCACTTCTGAAACGCAGGGCTGCACCGTATTTACAAGAATACGGTGTAGCCTTGCGTTTCCCCCTGCGCTGGTGCTAATTTAGCTGCCTAGCGCCCACGCAGGCACGCTTGCACCATAGTGCAAGGGTGCCTGCATTGAGGGGAATGATTGTTTATGTGCGGGAAGGTGTCCCTTTCTGCACATAAACAATCTGAAATGGCGTTTTGAAACTTCTATGTGTGCTGCTTAATGCAGCACACATAGAAGTTGCAAAATGCCATTTTTTTAATGATTGTTTATGTGCAGGAAGGGACACCTTCCTGCACATAAACAATCAATGGTTTTTTGCTGGTTCCATGTGTGTTGCACAACGCAGCACACATGGAAACAGCAAAAATGAGGAGAAATTAAACATTTCTTCTCGTTGCGCTAGGGTAAGACCAGGTTTGACCTGGTCTTAATTTTGGTGCTGCCCCATATTTACGCCACCCTTGTAAAAATGGGGCAGAGTCAAAACCAATGGGTGTAGCGGTGGAACGCCCATCACAACACCCATTGCCCTCCTCTTTCACACAAAGTATAGTGTGAAAGGGTGCCTTATTCACAAGGCGGCGTTAAGCCACATTAAGTGGCTTAATGCCACCTTGTGAATAAGGCAAAGCCCGTATCGCCACCACAACGTTGAGGAAAGTGGACATTGTGGTGGTGTTAGATCCGGGATCCCTGGTTGGCTGAGGTAGGTACCTTAGGCCAAATAGGGACCCTCGCTCTCACGTCAGGGAAAGGAAGGACACCTTCTCAGATAGCCCCCGCTCACCCCCTTGGTAGCTTGGCACGAGCAGCCAGGCTTATCTTCAAGGCAAATGTGTAAAGTATTTGCAAACACGCTCACAGCAACCCAATGATGACACCACAAATGGACTCCACACGAGTTTCATAAAAACGAGTATAAATTTATATAAAAAGATATACGATAAGACCACACAATATAAATCCAACATATGCGTAATTGTAATATTCTTCCTGGCCGGTTGTTAGGCCAGCCAGCCTTGTAAGTTCTGGCGATATTAATGAGCACTTTAAACGTTCCACTGCAGTCCTAATGCAATGCTATGCAGTTCGTAATGCTAGAATCAGGCACTTTGCAATGTAGAAATAATGCAGTTCGTAATGCTCGAATCAGGCACTTTGCAATGTAGAAATAATGCAGTTCGTAATGCTAGCATCAGGCACTTTGCAATGTAAAAATAATGCAATGCGTAATATGACAATCAGGTAGTTCGTTATGCAGAAACAATGCAATGCGTAATACACTAATAAGGTAGTTTGTTATGCAGAAACAATGCAATGCGTAATACACTAATCAGGTAGTTCGTTATGCAGAAACAATGCAATGCGTAATGCACTAATCAGTTAGTTCGTTATACAGAAACAATGCAATGCGTAATACACTAATCAGGTAGTTCGTTATGCAGAAACAATGCAATGCGTAATACACTCCAGCACCGATCACAGTGCCTCAGGCGGTCTCTCCGCCACTCGTACTGACTCGCAGTCAGCCTCTGTCAACAGTTGCCCCCACACGGGTATGGTGTAAACAAAAAGTGTAGCTCCGCACTCCGGCCCCGGTACTGCCACTTCGTTGGCAAGTACGGGCCGCGATACGAGCCGAAGCAGAGGCTCGCACTGCAGGAATGGGAGAGGCCGAGAGCGTCTCCCTCCGAGCCCGCACCCCGCCCCAGGCGTCGACACGTTACCTGGGGGGTGCGACCTCGCTCTCCTCTCCTCTTCCCGCGACTTGGGCCTCCGATGCAATCTTTGTGAATTCCGGGCAGTGGGACTCGGGCCCTCCCTCGACGAGGTTGGTTCGAGGTCTTGCTCTGGCAATGGCGGGCTCGGGCCGGCGGCTCGGCTCCTCCGGGGCTGCCGGTCCGGG
This sequence comes from Calotriton arnoldi, assembly GCA_963921515.1. Classification (NCBI taxonomy): domain Eukaryota; kingdom Metazoa; phylum Chordata; class Amphibia; order Caudata; family Salamandridae; genus Calotriton; species Calotriton arnoldi. The sequence goes on along the minus strand of CAWUFW010005282.1, from coordinate 761,182 downwards.
ACGCTGATGCTACGAAGATCTCAGGCTGCAACAGGGCACACGCACACAGCGTCGCTGAGACTCACTTGAGCTTCGGGTGCACGTTCACAGAGCACTCCTCGCGAAGGTCTCGGGATGCACGAAGCACACGCACACAGCGTGGCTGAGACTCACTTGAACTCCGGGTGTGCACGATAACAGGGCAATCCTCACGAAGGTCTCAGGCTGCACAAAGCACACGCACACAGCGTCGCTGAGACTCACTTGGACTCCGGTGCACACGATCACAGGACAATCCTCACGAAGGTCTCAGGCTGCAAAAAGCACACGCACACAGTGTCGCTGAGACTCGCTTGGACTCCAGATGCCCATGATCACAGGGCAATTCTTACGAGGGTCTCAGGCTGCAAAAAGCACACGCACACAGCGTCGCTGAGACTCTCCTGGAAACTTTTGTGTTCCTGAGTTTCAGCAACAGGGAGCCAGCTCACCTCGGGCCCTTGGGGATAAGTTACTTCCGGACACAGCACACAGCAAAGTCCTTTCAAGCAGGAGGACACAGCACACAGCAAAGTCCCTTTAGCCTCTCCTTGGTTAAAGCAGCAAATTGCAGGCCAGCCCCAGAACACACAGCAAGGGTCAGTCCTTTCCTTCAGTCTCTTCAGCTGTTTCTTCCTTGACAAAGGTTCCTCTTGACCACGAAGAAGCTTCAGTCTTGTTCAATCTTGATCAATCCATTTCTCCCAAGTTCAGGGGCTTCAGCTCTCATAGTTATACCCCTAAATGTCTTTGAAGTCTTTGTATTCAGGGGGGCACTGACCCCTGTTCAAACCAGTTCTGGGTGCCTCCCTGCCAGTGACACCTTATGCCTTTGATAGTGGGGGTCTGGATCCTCAATCACTCAGCAGGGGACGGAGCCATTGGTTTATGGCTGCAGCCCAGGCCTCTTCACCTCTAGGGGCTACTCCTCCCCCCTACACTCCAGATGCAGGTCAGCCTGTTGCTGTCTCACCTCCTCCCCTGGGTCAAGACATTCCCCAGATCCTATCACTTTCAAATCCAGACAGTCAATTCACAACCAGGCAGAGACACACAGAAATGTTAGAGCACACCAATCCAGCCACTTCTAAAAGAGTGGCTTCTAAACACACAATGCAAAAACCACCTTCATAAAAAGATGTGTTATTACATTGTGAGTTCAGGCACACTAAACTTCACCTCTCCATCTTAAGCCTTTGGGAAGATAGGCTGGAAAACATATTACACAGCCTCCCCATTTTATCCTATGGGCAAGATGGCCTTTCCACAGTGATAAACGAAATGGAGATTATTTCACTGTCAGGACATGGTACACACCTTAGTACATGTCCTACCTTTCACATGCACTGCACCCTGCCCAGGGGGTACCTTGGACCTACCATAGGGGTGTCCGATGTGCATAGAAAGGGAAGGGTAAGGTCTGGCAAGTGAGTGCACTTGTCAGAACAACATGGCAGTTTAACAAACTGCGCCAGGCACTGCAGTAGCAGGCCTGAGTTCCCTCTTTAAGGCTACTTGTGTGGGTGGCACAATTCGTGCTGCAGGCCCACTAGTAGCATTTGCATTACCAGCCCTGGCACACATAGTGCACTTTACTAGGGACTTTACTAGTAAGGCAAACATACCAATCATGGACAACCAATTACCATTACGCTTTATACAGGGAGCACTTGCACTTTGACACTGATTAGCAGTGGCAAAGTGTCCAAAGCATCTAAGTTGGCAAAACAAAATCCATCACAGCACCAAAAATAGAGGAGGTAGAGGCAAAAAGTCAGGGGTAACCACGCCAAGAAATGCCAGGTCTAACAGGTGGCGATAGGGGCTTGTTAATATGCCCCATAATGTGTCCAGTCCCTTGAATTTTGCTGTGACTGATTAGGTACTTTGGGGGTGATGATGCAGATATAGTTTAAAACAAGATCTGGGGTGGTCCCACTATAGAATAGGTATCTCTTTCAGATCTCTTGCTCCATGCATTGGAATGTGATCGCGCCATTATGAAAGATATGTTTTTTCCTCCTGTGAATTCCTAGAATCTTGCTTCCTTCGCGCTACCTCAGCAGGATAATGAACAGTGCTGCCATGATGTTCATGGGTTAAGATTTAAAAGTTATATTACTCACTTAAAAGTATTACACTTGCCTTGCACTCCCCCCACCAACCATGGCAGGTGCATTTTTTTTAAAATCCAGATCAATGTTTTTGATTCTAAGCTAGAAGAAAGCTTTGTCCCTTAGTAACCATAGGAAGTGGTTATTGGAATGTCTACTTATTTTGTATAATAATGCGATTTTACTAAATAATTGAAAAGATAGGTCTGTGGTAGGGAATCAATTTTGTGTTTTAAAATGTCTCTATTTACTAACCGATGACAGGTACTTAGTCACAGATTTACTAAAAAGTAACGCAACGCAGCATGGCTGCTCCAATTTAAGAAACATTTGAGGTATCACCTTTTAAAAGAACCCTAAATCACAAAGCATTAACAGTGTGTAACTCAGCTACTTCCTCTATTGCTGTTTTTTTGTCTTTATTCATGTACAGCACTCAGCTGCCTTTTAGCTAGGTTTGCGCTATAGAAATACTACATACATACATTACATACACACAATCCCATGTTTAACCCCTTCGCTGCTAGGCCTTTCCCCCCCTGTGCTAAGCCTTTTTTTGGCTGTTTGGGGTAGTTCGCGCCTAGGCCCCTGTAACTTTTTGACCACATAAGGTATCCACGCCAAATTTGCGTCATTTTCTTCCAACATCCTGGGGATTCTAAAGCTACCCAGGGTTTGTGGATTCCCCTTGAGGAAACCCAGAAATTAGCCAAAATACAGCTACATTTTGTTTGTTTTCAAACAATGGGAAAAAAGTGCTGCAAGTGAAAGCGTCTGTTTTTTCCCCCCGCAAATGGTATCAACAAAGGGTTTGTGGGGCTGAAATCACCATTTTCCCAGCTTTCAATGACTGACAGACTTTTGTCAGAAAACCATTTTTTACACAGTTTTGGCATTTTACTGGGACATAGCCTATTTTTGCTATTTTTTGTGCTTTCAACCGTCTTCCAGTTAATGGTAGAAATGGGTATGAAAGCAATAATGGATACTGGAAAGCTATACATTTCGGAAAAGTAGACACAATTCTGAATTCAACAAGGGGTCATTTTTGTAGATCCTTCAAGGTTTCTTTATAGAAACTAACAATTGAAAATAGGAAAAAATGAAAATGAGTTGAAGAAAACAGCCATTTGTGCCAACGTTTTCACCTGTAACTTCTTCTAATTATGACAGATGTTTGAAAGCAATATACCGTTACATCCGCTGGACCTTTCTGGTTGTGAGGATATATAGGACTTGTAGGTTCACCAAGAACCCGACGAACACAGAGCCAATAACTGAGCAGCGTTTTGCAATGGTTTTTTATTATGTACCGGGTATATAGCAATTAATTTGGGAAAATATATACAGTGAAAAATCGGGATGAAAGACACCTATGTATTTCTGAAATTGGAACAAAATATAGAGTTTAGAAACAGTAGCTATTTGCACATTTCCGAAATTATGAGTACCCATACTAGCATGAGAATTATAGGACATTTTTCAAAGTGACTTCTTTTTTACACATTGTCTTTCATTTGGAAGGCAGAAATGCATCGAAAGTCAATAGGTAATAACAGTTCTGTGTTACCCTAAGTCTCTCGATAAAAATGGCACCTCACTTGTGTGGGTAGGCCTAGTGCCCGCAACAGGAAACGGCACAAAACGCAACGTGGACACACTTCATTTTTACAGTGAAAACTGACCTTTTTTTGCGAAGTTCCTAGCTGTAGATTTTGAACCCTAGCTCTGCCGGCACCTAGAGAAACCTAGCAAACCTATACATTTTTGAAAACTAGACACCCAGGGGAATCCAGGATGGGGTGACTTTTCTGGCTTTCACCAGGTTCTGTTACCAAGAATCCCTTGCAAACCTCAAACTTTGCAAAATAAATACACATTTCCCTCACATATTTGTGGTGGAAAGTTCTGTAATCTGTGCGGATCCACAAAATTCCACCCACCCCGCATTCCCCAAAGTCTTCCGAGAAAAATGGTACCTCACTTTTGTGGGTAGGTTTAGTGCCCGCAACAGGAAACGGCACAAAACGCAACGTGGACACACTTCATTTTTACAGTGAAAACTGACCTTTTTTTGCGAAGTTCCTAGCTGTAGATTTTGAACCCTAGCTCTGCCGGCACCTAGAGAAACCTAGCAAACCTATACATTTTTGAAAACTAGACACCAAGGGGAATCCAGGATGGGGTGACTTGTCTGGCTCTCACCAGGTTCTGTTACCCAGAATCCCTTGCAAACCTCAAACTTTGCAAAAAAAACACATTTTCCTCACATTTCTGTGGTGGAAAGTTCTGGAATCTGCACGGATCCACAAATTTCCTACCACCCAGCGTTTCCCCATGTCTCCCGATAAAAATTGTACCTCACTCGCATGGGTGGGTCAAGTACCCGCGACAGGCAAGGGCCCAAAACGTATTGAGGAGACATCAAAATTACCTATCACAAAACAACCTGGTTTTGCAAGGGGGGTCACCTGGGCTTTTGGCCCCGGGCATGGCGGCCATCTTGGGAAACCTACCAAACCCACACATTTCTGAAAACTAGACACCCGGGGGAGTCCAGCGAGGTATGGCGTGCGTGGACCCCCCAACGTTTTCCTACCCAGAATCCCCTGCAAACCTCAAATTTAGCTGAAAAAAACACATTTTCCATATATTTTTGTGTGGAATCACCGTGCCGTCACAAATGTCCTACCCCACAGCGTTCCCCTCAGTCTCCCGAGCAAAATGAGCCCGGAAGACTTTGGGGAATGCGTGGTGGGTGGAATTTTGTGAATCCACGCAGATCCCAGAATTTTCGATCACAAAAATGTGTTTTTTTTAACTAAGTTTGAGGTTGCTCATGACAAAACCATTCCGTCATGAGCACCCAAAGGGTTAAGTCCTTTGCGAGTAGGAATAAATTAGAGGGACATCCCTTTTTGTGCAAATAGTTTATTTAGTGGGTTATGTATTCAAATTGTTTCTAGTATCCTATTAATTCACACTAACTTCACCCCCCCCCCCACGGGGCAAATTTGTGGGGTTGTTCTTTTCTTAGACCACAGATGTTGGCTGTTGAAACAATTTGTGTTTTTAATTATAATTTCAAAACGGTTAGCCGCTTGACAGGCGCCATGGTAGGTAACAAGTGCAGGCATTAAGGTTCTGATTGCGGGCATAATTGTTATACCTGCTGCTCAGCCAGTATGAATGTGCTGTGTGTAAGGTTGGTGCATGATGATGCATAGGAATGTTAGCGTGTCTGTGAGTGTCACTTGGAGTATGGGCTGAGCAACAGGGAGGCTGCTCCTGGTGGGGCTCATTACTATAGCTCTTCATTGAAGCTTACTATTGGAACTTATAACTTACCAACAACTAAGATAAATAAGCCATCTTATGGAACATACACCTCGGCTTCCAGACTACTTTTATTTACAACATTTTGGCAATGATTTAAGGAAAGAAACCAGGTGTGGAAGGATCCTACAGAAGAAACTACAGAAGGAACAACCTTAAAGGAATCTCAAGGAAACTACAGAGAGAAACAGAAAGCCCTTTAGCCCTAAAGTCCCCCCCAGTGTCCACTACATCGGACTGCCTTACCAGGGCGTTCTTGATTTATGTACACGATTATCTATGTGAATAGAGTTAACTCACTATGCACAGAGCTTTACCAGCAGCGTAATGTGCTGATGCACCTCTCAGCGTTCAAGTGAACTAAACTGGTGAAGGTGGATTTATGGTATTTGTACTGTTGGCATGTAAATATATGTTCCCAGCAAACTATGTTTAATCTGTTTACAGAACTGATGGCCGGAGGGGATTATCAGGTGAAAAATGTCACTGTTGGAGTTTATTTTTGTGTGTCCGGCAGTGAAATTTTGGTGAACCGTTACCGTAACGTTGCCCATGTCTTGGATTTAAACGTAGCACAAGCCCGTAATTATTTTTTAAACAATACCCTGTCCTGTATCTGCGCGCGTCCCCTCTCCTTTCTCTTTGAGTCGCGCGGTGGTGCTGCGGGACGACATGTGGCATCTCTTCATTGCGGTCCAGTATTGTAGACTGTTCATGGACCTTTGGCACACGCACGTGCCTAAAGCCACACGGCACGCTTCTTCTCTATGTGCCACCATCTTTGTTACCAACTCTGAGGCTGTGCGTTGTGCAGTAAATCAAAGTCTGCTGTTCAGCCCGGCAGCCTGCGAACAGCGTGGGATAGGGAGGGCAGAGTCATAACCAAGCTCAGCCTTTCCAGTACCCCGAAGTACATTACCTCAGTGAGTCATTGTGTTCTGTTGCAATGTATGGGGATTGTCTCCGTCTTTCAGGAGTTTTCTGTTCGTTTGGCTGAGGTGACACAGAGCCCTCAGCAGTCTCGAATACACCTCGGACCCGGATGTGATGAGGGAAATAATTTTCTTTCCTGGTGTTTTGGTGCACACAAGCTGCTGCGGAAGTAACTTTCTTCCTGGGGATACTGGTTTATTGTAATTCGACTGAGATATCACTCAGTGGTGCCTCTGAATGTCTTATATGGCTGTTGTTTGCTGGACATGTTTGCTGTTACAGTATTTTCTTGTCATGATGTTTTTACTGCCTTTGTATGTGTGCTGCTATATTTTACCATATGCTTTCTGAGTATGCAGTTTTACATGATTTGTGGATCTATTGAAGTTATCAAATGTATCAAGCCTATCACTATGTTGACATGTTTACAAATGTTATCTAAGAGTTATTTGCAATGTCATACATTACTGATGCTGTTGCGTGTCTTACATTCTTGCTGGCTTATTGTGTGTTTATACTATTGTGTTGATCAGTGACGTTACATGCAGTGTGGGTGGGATGTCCCACCAGTGCCTTTTGGGGACTAGTTTGTCCTGTTTCTTTACTAACTTGTGTGTGTTTGGCTGTTCAAGAAGTTACACACGCTGTTTTCCTTTGCAGTCTTATTTACAGTGTTTTGTTTTCTTGAGTGCACAAGTTTTTTTTTTCTATTCTATTTCTGGTTGCGAGTTCCAGAGTGTCGCATGTGGTTATATTTTCACATTTTACATGCTTTGAATGTTTTGGTGTGGGATGAATGCGTGAGGTTAAGTCACCCGTTTTTGCTTCAGATGTTTTTGGTGTGGGATGACTGCGCAAGGTTGAGTCACCCGTTTTTCATTCTGAAGTTTTTGGTGTAGGATGACTGCGCGAGGTTAAGTCACCCGTTTTTGATTCAGATGTTTTGTGTGGGATGACTGCACGTGGTTAAGTCACCATTTGCTTACTGTATACTTGCTTACGGTATACTAATTTTTCCTTTCTTTTAGGTATGAAGTGTGGGGTGGATTTCACCCATTCTTTGCTGTTGTACACCTTGTGTTTTGGGGTGAGAGTTATAAGGTGGGTGATTCAGTGTGGAACTGCTTAGATGGTGTGTGAGTTCATGTTTATGTTATGCTAAGCGTTGTTGGCTGCCGCGCCACTTATGTGTTGGATTTTCTCTGTGGGCTGCCTTTCATGCTAGTCTGGCCAACTGGTGTGTTTTGTGGCATGTGGGGTTCAGTATGAGATGTGGGGCGTGGTAGAGTGCGTAGTTTTCTACTTTTGTTTGAAAAGGGGGGAGATGTGGTAATTACATTTAATATGTGTTCATGCATGTCCTTTTTGTCTCGTGTATCTTTATAAAATTGCAATATGTTCATCTGGTATTTGCAATATGGTATTCTTCTAATTATTGCTTTTACATGCATGGTCTTTTATCATCTTTACATCTAATATTTTTCTGTGCATGTCTTCTTGTTTCTTTATCGGATTGTGATATGACCATCTGTTAGTTGCATTATTGTCGCTCTTTATTTATTGCTTTTACATGCATGGTCTCTTATGATATGCGATTTCTTATCATCCTTACATCAAATTTGTTTTTATGCATGTTTCTTTTCTCTCTTTATGAAATTGTGAGTTGTTTATCTGGTAGTCCCAATGTTGCTCTTTTGTTCTGTAAAAAGGGGAGATATGTTATACCTGCTGCTCAGCCAGTATGAATGTGGGGTGGAATGTTGGTGCATGGTGACGCATTGGAATGTTAGTTGTGCCTGTGAGTGTCAGTTGGAGTATGGGCTGAGCAGTAGAGAGGCTGCTCCTGGTGGAGCTCTTTACTATAGCTGTTCATTAAAGCTTACTATTGGAACTTATAACTTACCAACAACTAAGATAAACAAACCATCTTATGGAACATACACCTTGGCTTCCAGACTTCATTTATTTACAATAATAATATGTACACTACTGGATTAGAATACACCTTGTTAATGCCAAGTCAAGCGCTGTCTGCCTTACATGCATTTCACTTTAAAAAGCACATAGTTATGTTCTCTTCTAACCTTTTCTGCATATACTGCTATTTGTAGTGTGGCTGTACTAACATGAAGAATTGACACACATAGATTCTGCTCCCAAGTATGGTTTCCGAAACAATTCTGGGCCTGGAAAGGATTCTTTGTATTATCATAATTGAGCCTATGAAGGGCCTGCTTTTGAGTGCAACATGTTCAGTTTCGAATTGGTTTTTCACAGCGCCCCTCTGATGTGAACTGCAGCACTCTTTATATAGTCTGGATTTCACTTTTAAATATATCATGATATTAACATATTGATGAAACCCAAAAGTTTAGTTCTTTATATTATTTTCTTTCTACCACAGCTGGCAGCAACACAATACAGTTGATCCAACTATTATCAACAATTCCCCTAACAAACAGCCAAAGGTTTTGTCTTTGCCATTTTATGGTTAGAAAAAGGGAGACCTATTAGCTTTGCCAATGTTTTTTTGGCATGCAACTTTTGCTATTAATACTAGAAAATAGATACATATATGGAAACAACAGTAGGCTTAATTCACAAACAAATGACAAATTTACGACTGAAGGCCTTAGCCTACATTTGGAGTAAAAAAAAATGTTTAAGTCCCAGAGATTTCCAGGGCTACTGTAGTGAAACTGTGGTAGGTTTCCAAGAATATTCACATACATACATAGATACGCATGCTAAAAGTAACAGTTGTACATTTACACATTGCAATGTGTTACCCATAGAGAAACCCCTTTTCCTACACTCTCACCAGTTTGGTGGTGTTCCTTTTCCCACTCTCAACCTGAATAGAGACATATTCCTGCCCTTGACAAGAGCACATTTCCATCTGGGTCAAAAGTGATAATGGACCTACCAAAAGTTTGCGAATATCCATAAACTTGTGTTCACCTAGTTCGGCAGGAAGCTCCACTCTGGAATTCCCACAAAATGCCCCAGTGAAGAAATTTGCTCACACATCAAAGTGCAGCAACCTCATATAAAGTTACATGTGAACATATCCTAATCCTATGTATTGTGAATACTAAACGTTAGCTAATACCCCTAAATGAAGGTATTGGAGCACCTTGGTTTAAAGTAGACTGCACAAGTATTGTTCACAATCAGACCCACTATTGTTAGTATTTTGCCATTGTTTACAGGAATTTAAAAATACATTAGCAAGGAACTCGTTAACCATGGTAAAGAGGCTCTAGGATTTAGGAACTCTAATACAACAAACTAAAAAAATGCGAAAACTACTGATTCCATGAATGTATCTAAATGATTGATTTCTGGTGGGTCCCAAATCATGCACACTTCATGTTTGTACTAACCTCTTTTCCATGTAACCTGAAAAGTACTTGAATGTTTTTTCATTAAAATCTGTGGCTACAACTCACAAATGTTTGGCTCTGAATAGGGGCAACTAATTCTTTTTGTACTTCTTTCTAAATTCCAGTGGTCTGATTCCCAATTAATTTTCTGTTACGTAGGGCCCGATTACTATATCTGGGCCGTCGGACTACAGGCCACTATTGCGGCGCTCAGGAGACCGCTGACAAGCATGCGGTGGTCTGACCACCGTATTTCAATTTGACCGCTGGGCTGGTGGTCGGAAGTTGGCGGTACCACAGCGGGGGCATGCTGCGGCCACAGGAATATGCTGCAGCAGATGCCTCCGCCCTGCAGCGCATTCAGCATGTCAGTGCACCGTGTGCCATGAACCATGTTGTGCATGGCACACTGTGCACACACAACAGTGTTACGGTAGGTTTGCACTAGATGTGCCCCCAGACACATGTTGCTCGTGCTCCGATGCCCAGGCGCCCTGATGGGGTCCCCTTGTTGCCTTTCAGAAAGCCTTTTCATGGGGGGATCCCCCCTATGAAAAGATTGTTGGAAAGAGCAATCGGAATCTAGACGGCGGTGTCTGCCTTGGCATTGCCGCCATTCTCGGACGCTTTTCCAACTGCTGCACCATCAGGATCTATAATCCTGGCAGTGACGGTGGTGTTCTGTCTGACTGCTGTGGGCCCGACAGCCAGTATTGTAATACGGCGGGTGGACTGGTGAGCTGTCGGACCGCCAAAGATAGGCTGATGGGAGTCCGGCTGCCGACATCGTAATCAGGCCCTTATTCTTAGACTTAATCTTGCAGTACTCATGGGTTACCACTGAATTCAAGGAGTAAGCCAGGAATTCTAGAAGAGTAAGTCACATTTGAAGTCTGTGAAGCAGGCCACAGAAGTAAGAAAGAAATAGTATGAAAATGCTCTTGGAATTTAGGAATAAGACATGAGTACTAAAAGAGTGAGTCACAGCAAAACCTGTAATTATTTAAAAGGACATTTGGTGAAGATTATATCTATTTCAGGTGCAGAAATAAAGAAATATAGAATTGTAGATTAGTTTGCATTTTCTTTTGCTGTTTTTGTAAGATGGAAACTATGTGGGAGAACACAGGTGGGTTTTCGTGTCACAAGTAGCATCAGCATGACATTTACAGGGTTGGACTTGGAGAGAAAATTGGCCCAGGCATCAAAATAAAAGTGCCCCCCATTAGTGATTTACAGCCTGATTTAGACTTTGACGGATGGAATACTCCATCACAAACATGATGAATGTCTCATCCACCGTATTCCAAGTGCCATAGGATATAATGCACATGCTATTCAGCGGTCAGGATATCTGACACATTTATGATGGAGTATCCCATCTGCCAAAGTTGAAATCAGGCCCTTAGTTTGCTAAAAATGTGGCCCATGTTTGCACATTGGGACATTTTGGAACTTGAAAAGACAAGCTGTGTAAGTGTTGTGCAAAGTATGAAAGACTGTATGGATTTGAGCTTGCTTCAAACAGTGCTTGTTTTAATATCAGGAAAATCAACAGTAAAAACCAGTCCAGCAGACCATAAAACAGACCCACAAACATCCCAAAAACTGGCATACACATTACCTTTCAGGTCAGCCGTCGGGCACTGCCTGATTGCCCTTTGGGGCCAATTCGACCCTGGACGTTTATAAAGGATTCATCCCTATGGCCCTCATAGCAAATGGGCAGATAAATTCTGATATGTGCGATAACTCCTGCTACTGCGCATATCTGAATTATGAGTTTTGTGTTAAATATCGGCATATCAAACCTGATAATATTTATCTGTGGAAAAATACTAGGTAAATACCAGAAAATGCTGATTTTGTTGGAGTTAGAATGAACGGCTGCATGTTATTACCCCAAAACCCATGACAGGCGATGATAAATACAGAGTGCCGATTCACAAAGGGCCTCTGCACTGGTGGCGGGGGCCCCGCAGACATAGCGGGGGGGGGCCTGCACTCGAGGCGGGACCTCTGCATTGCAGTTTCTCGTTGACGAAGTCCTGACACGAGTGTGGGCCCCCTGCTGCAACTGTGGGGTCTCCGCCACCAATGCAGAGGCCCTTTGTGAATCAGGCCCGAGTGCCAGTTATCAGGCGCATTTTTATAAATGTGATAATGGCCAACTTGTAATGGAGGCCATAGACAGTTAATGAAAATATATTCAGAGTTCACCTAACTCTTTAAAATATTTATGTGCTTACAATTGATTATTTATTGCTGTAAATAAAATGACTGCATAATCCCAGTGCATACTGGATATGTGGGTAATCCAGTCTGAGGATGTCTGTGTTTAGTCTGTTTTTCATTTTGAGAAAATTGCTACTTTCAAATGAAGGAAGTTCAGTATTGTGATTAAATTATGCCACATCTGCTTTCAGGAGCCTTTGAGCATTTCTGAGTAATTTACATAGGAAATGAATGTGTTTCCTTTCCATGACCTTTTCCAAATTTTCATGCTATATCACTTCAGGGTTTAGAATTGCGTAATATTTGTAGTTTTTAACCTTAATCTTCTTTTACACATGGATTTTATTTACGAGTCTTTGTGTTTCATGTTCATTTTAGTCATTAAAGTTACTGGATGTAATTATTATTTCTGTTTGTTGTGATGCGCTCTGGTTTTGTAGTTATTCAAACAATTTGGTTAAAGCAGAGGCTTAGTAGGTCATATCCAAAAATAGGTCTAATTGTTTCTGAAGGGCAAGGTCACTATTTTCAAGTGTAATTCAAATGTCTACAAAACTAAGGGGCATATGTATACTAAAGTGGCGGAGCGCGGGTTAACTGCAAGCTGCCTAGCGCCAACGTAGGCACCATTGCACAATAGTGCAAGGGTACCTGCATTGAGGGAAAGATCGTTTATGCACTGGAAGGTGTCCCTTCCTGCACATAAACAATCCAGAACGGTGATTTGTAACTTCTATGTGTGCTGCATTGTGCAGTACACATAAAAGTTGCAAATCGTCATTTTGTAAATGATTGTTTCCCTTCCTGCACATGAACAATCATTCATGGCAAACTGCTGTTTCTATGTGTGCTGCATTAGAAACAGAAAAAACGAGGCGAAAGAAAGCATTTCTCCTCATTTCGCCATGTTAAGACCAGGTTTTCCCTCGTTTTAATTTTGGCGCTGCCTCCTATTTACCCCACCCTTGTAAATAGGGGACAGTGTCAAAATCAATTGGTGTTGGGGTGGAACGCCCACCACAACACCCATTGCACCCCCTTTCATGCTCAGTGTAGCGTGAAAGGGGGCCTTATTTACAAGGCGGCGTTAAGCCGCTTAACGCCGCTTTGTAAATATGGCAAAGGGTTTCTCGCCACAGGAACGTCACTAAAAGTGACGTTCCTGTGGCGATAGGGGCTTGTAAATATGCCCCTAAATGTTGCATTTTGATTGGTGTCTAGCAGGTCGATGTGTACTAAGAGAACTTTCGGATCTATGACAAAGCTTGTTACAAGCACAACTCAAATATTCACTGCACTCTGTTCCATAAAGATTGTCTTCGATGATCACAGTCATCCAATGAAGAATTAAAGTTATCATCTAACTCCAATGACCTGCTGACACTGGGAGTCGTGCAGCTAGATGAAAGGGCTTTAGAATGCCCCCCATTCTAGTACTACAGGCAAAGTTTGTAAATACAAGCGGTTCCTAAAATCGACATCCCCAAAAAACGTCTTTTACCGTTTCATGTCTAAACTCATAGGAATATGTTTATTGACTATGAAAATTCTGCCCCACGCTGCAAGAAAAGTAAGTCACTTTAACAAAATGAAAACACTTCAAAACTCAGGCAGCCTTGTAGATGTGTAGAAGTATTTTAGTGTATGAAACCACTCCTGTATGTATCAATCCATTAAAATCTTCTTTTTGAATCCTTACAAGCAAAACATTTCATGACATGCCACATATCACTAGGCTATAACACTCCAGATGAAAAAACTCAATGGCTATTACACATGCACTAAAAACCACTGAAATTGACCAATTATGTTAAGCACTGCACCCATAACTTCCCCCAGTGCACTGGCCATGGTAAGCAATGCATCTACAACTTTCTCCAGTGCACTGATCTTGTCGTCAAACTGATTGTGAAATAAGGGCCATCCACCTTTCTATGGGAACTGTGATTGGTCTATGACAAGACCCTGTGGCTTATTTATGAAAACTGTTGCATTGCTGCTTGAAAACAGCAATGCAACAGTTTTCACTGCGCCCTCCTTGCGACAGGATGGATGCGCCATATTTAATGTACTGCGCTCCATGTCACAAGGAGTTACAGATACGTCGATATTTTGGATGTATCTGTAGGCGCAAAAGTGGCGCATTGCTGAGGTGTCTGAAAACAGACGCAACTCCAGCAATGTGTCCTTTCACATGGGGCAAGACCCATGTGAAAGGGCCTGTGTCAGTCTTATGCCTGCTGTGAGGCAGGCGTAAGATATTGACGCAGTAGCGTTCTAGAAGTGATTCACTGAAATCTTATGGATTTCAGTGCTCCACTTCTACGAGGCTTTTTGCGGGGTAACGCCCACCCTGCATACATTATACCTGGCTCAGGTATAATGGGGCGCAGGGGTTTACAAAGTGACACATCTGCCTAGATGCGTCACTTTGTAAATAGGGCGCAACATGGTGCATTTTTTACACTGCCAGTGCGTCACAAAAAGTGATGCAACGGCGGCGTAAAAGTGTTGCAAGGCCTCATAAAATAAGGCCCTCTGTGCTCAATTCCTTTATCCTTGCACTTGGATCCTGAGTGCCGCAGCCATCTTTTGGGGTAGAGTATGTTCTTCATCTCAGAATACACCTTGAAGCCAGTCCCATTGTCCCCAAAACCAGCTCAGTTGACCGTAGGTGCAGTGCCTAATCTACCTCCAATAATAACTTCACACAGTCTTTGGCAATTCACAGTGGCACTGTGGCTCCTTGAGTGGATCTGCAGATGCTGTATTGAAAATTAACAACGAATTGTCCATGCTATTTTGAAGTTATTTACTGTCCACCAAAATCACCAGATCCTTCCTGAGGCCAACTCATGTTACCCCAGCCTCCTTAAATATACACAAAAAATTTGCTAATCCCGTGAATCACTTAATAGCAACTGCAAGAAAAAAATCATTTATGGAAAACGAATGAGATCACTCAGAGCTCTGGATCCACTCAGGATCTTTCTTTCCTTCTTTCTTTCTTTCTTTCTTTCTTTCTTTCTTTCTTTCTTTCTTTCTTTCTTTCTTTCCTTCTTTCTTTCTTTCTTCTCACATTCATTTATATATTAGGATTAGCTGACAGGAATATGCTGAAGGTCACTACAGAGATATGTTTACCTGTAGAGAGCCACGAATTGTGATGGGGCTTCGCAACATGTATTATGGCTAATGGCCCTAGATATGGGTGCCATATATATGTTTATGGACATCAACTAATAGACTTCAGGACAATTAGCCAAGACAGTGAAAGGGTTTCGCATCATAGTTCTCAAAAAGAGAGCAGTGGCATCCTATATGCTGAATGACAAAATCACAAGCCTCAAGCTTCAATCAGACACTCATGTCTCACAGGTGATTCATAAAGAGCAAAGTGTCAAAAATGATCTTCAGAGACCCCGCAGGTAAACTCTTTGTGATATGGCTCTACGGCACTTAATGCTGAATGTTCATTAGAGCAGGACTAAGGTCATCCAGGTGCAGTGTTTATGTTACTTGGTCCTTAGATAACCTGTGTTAGGCAATAGCTCCGGGTGATTTTCAGGATTAAACCACTGAACATTAGCCCCCAGAATATCATGGTGCACGACTATCGAGGGCAGAATATTGAGGGACAAAATATCGAAAGGTAAGTTTATATAGGGAAGTACAGATTTTATATTCCTAATTCTACATCTATGTACTTTGATGATTTTATGTACCACATACATACATATATGTGAATTCAGGTATAGAAAATCAGGGCTTGCCTGTTGATATTCTCTTTTCCAATTTTTTCTTTGATGTTGTGTCCCATCGCTATTCTCGGGTCGATATTCTTGGCACACATCGATTTTCATTAATCAGCAGTAGTAGTCACTATAGGAAAGGAAAGAGACCCCTCCTCTAATGTATACACATTGGAAAGTGGGTTCAGGTACCTGCTGCAGAAATCATTCATACAAGGAAAAGGGAAATCTATACCTCTTTATTATTTACTTTTAATTCATAAGAAAGACGTTGTGTGTTTGTTAGCACCCATAATGAAGTGAACACTGAACAATAAAACAGCTATGCTTAACTTGCAATTTAAATAAATGTTTGCCATTAATTGCCTAATAATTTTGGTGTTGTGTCACAAATCTGCATGAAATTTGGTAGATAATTATTATGTTTAGGATAGTTTTGTTATGTCACATTTCATGTAGCTCTTTCCAGCTAGGTGAAGGTAAAATTGGGTTTACAAAAAGTCCTGATTTTCCAAGAACTGTTTCACAAATATTCATATAATATGGAAGACGATTAGTGCATTGAACTTAATTTTGTTGTAGGCAAACTTCACAGGGCAAGGTTAAAGGGTAAGAGGGAAAAATGAGTTTTCCTGGTTTATATAGCATCCCATCTTATAGTCATCAATGACTTGGGATATATAGACAGAGACCACCCCCCTAGCACCCTAGAAAGAACTCAATTTCAGACACACACACATCAGCATTTCCTCTATGGCGGTAGGGGAAGATGTGCCCTTTTACCCGCCATTCAATTAACTCTTGAAGCATGGGATAAGGCAAATTCCTCCAGGGGTTGGAAACAGAAAATCACACGGGAGACTCCTTTATGGATAGGCAGAAATTTGAAAGAAATTACCAAAATAAAAGGTTTCACACGCTGGGATCAAATAGGCATTTCCAAGGTGTGCAACTTATTGGAAGATGGTACCTTAATGCCCTTCTTCTCCCTTCAGAGAGAGTTCCAACTCCATGCTCACCAATATTATAAACACCTCCAACTTGCACATGTATGGAAAGCTAAAAATATTCCCCTGGACTGCCTAAACTACTGTCCCTTAAAGGGCAGGCTTCTGGTGGCCGAATTACGAGAAAAGGCAGTGTCCTCCACTTACAAAACTATCAACAATATTATGCCTGATACCCTTTTAAAATGGAGGGTAACCTGGGAGGCTGACGTCGGCACACTTGAGGATATTGATTGGGAGGCTGCATTGATGTTCTCGCGAGAAGTAGCAATCAGAGCCCGGCTACCTCTTAATCAATTTAAAATCCTACATAGGATTTACTATGATAGAGCCCGCCTCCATAAAATGGGTGGGGCAGCCTCACCGGACTGCCTACATTGTGGGAGGAACTGGGGAGACTTTATCCATACCTTATGGTCAGGCACGGCTATTCAGGGATACTGGCACTGAGTACTGTCGGAGCTTAGTGTAATACTGGAGGTACAAATCCCCGAGCATACTAAATACGTCATTTTAGGGATACGTAATGATGCTGATGTATCGCGGATGCAACTACTATTATGTAATTTGAGATTGGTAGTGGCCAAACGAGATCTAGTCAAGCGTTGGGGAGCTCCGGGTGGGGGCCCAGCCTTGCTGAATTAAGGAGCTGCATGGATTTATATATGGATGCCGTAAGAGTAACTAACAAAAGTAGGGGGTGCCCATGCAAATTTCTTAAAATATGTGGAAGATGGATAGACTACTATGGACTTGCTAATGATGACGATGATGCAACAGTGCCCTCTCTGTAACTGTTTAATGCAAACCATGATAATCTCTTATGTTGTGGTGGCCGTGACAATGTTGATGTCTCCTTTCCTGTCTGGGTTGCTTGATTATGTCAAAGCTGCAATGTATTGTTGTCCTACAGCCATGTTTACTTGTTTCATGGGAGTACCTTTCAGTACCACCTTTGTTATTCTTCACAAAATAAAAAATAAAAACATTTAAAAACAAACAATTGTATTATTAATTGTTATGTTATGGTATGTAATGTTTTTTGGTATTCATAACATGGAGCGTTTCGCCTTTTCATGCTTTGAAAGGGGAGCTTTGTGTATGCCATGGTTGCTAATTTGCAGTCTAAACAATGACTGCGTCATTACCACGTGTTTCTTTAGTACGCAAGTTGTTACGACTTGCTTTCGGGAAGAAATGGACTTTGGAATAGTATAAATTTCTATTCCAACTGCAGTCTGTGTATCAGTAGGGAAGGTGCTGGACTTAAAATCCAACACCAGTCCTACACCCTGTTTCCTAAAGCAAGTCATCGTAATGACTTGTGTGCTAAAGGAACGCGTGGTAACAACGCAGTTGTTGTAGTCCCTGTGTTCTAAAGGCACTAAGTGGTTTTGACTGTGTATTAAATGATGCTTTCCTTGAGGAATATCTACTGGTGAAAAATTTGCAAAGTAAACTATTTTGATTGGACAAGCAAGTTTTTCCCATCTGACATCACAGGATAGAAATAAAGAAAGAAAAAAGAAAGAAAGAAGATTAGTAAGGAAAAAGGAAACAGAAAACAGAAAAGGAGAGTAAAAAGGAGAACGAAAGGAGAGGAAGAAGAAAATGGAAGGGAATGACAGAGAAGAAAGAAAAGAAAGAGTGGAGGAAAGAAAGAGAGGAAAAGAAACAGAGAGAAAGAAGAAATGGAAAAAAGAAAAAGAGAGCAAATAGCACAAGAGAAAAAAGAGATAAAAGAAAGAAAACATTATTGAAAGAGACAGAACAAAAGAAAGAAGAAGTAACAAGGAAAAATAGAAATGATAGGAGAAAAAAAGAAAAAGGTTGAAGTAGAATAGTAAAGAACGTGTGAATGACCAAAGACAGAAAGACCAGAGAAAGAAAAAGAAAGAAAGAAAAAAAGAGCTAAAGGGAGAGAAAAGGGAGAGAAAGAAAGATAAAAGAAAAAAAGGAAGCAACTGAGAGACAGGGGAAAAAGATAAATGCAAAATAAAAGAATAACAGAGAAAAAATAAAAAAGTGAAAAGTAAAGAAGAGGAAGAAAAACAGGAAGAATGATGGAAGAACAAAAAGAACCAAATAAATAAAGGAGAAAAAGGAGACAATATGTAGAGAAAGAAAGGGGTAGACAAAGAAAGGGGTAGAGAAAAAAGGAGAAAAAGCAAGAAAGATGGGGAAAAAAGAAATGGTCAAAGAACGAGTGGAAGAAAGAACAATAGAAACAGAGAATGATGGAGCAAAGGGCAGAGAGAAAGAAAAGAGAAAAAGAAAGACCGAAGTAGAGAAGCAAAAAACAGAAAGAATGAAAATACTGTTTAGAAAAGGCCTTACACTGGCAACTTCCCAGGTCTCTCAGAACTGGGCATGCTATGTTTTCAAGTGTTGCTTTTGCAAGTCGAGAGTTGCATAATATTAAACCGGCATCTTCCATGTGTAAGTTACTCAGAATGACAACTACTGCTACTGCGCGATCGACCTGTTGCAAACCCCTGCTTTAGCAAGACATGGGGGTAGATTCACAAACATTTTGTGCTGGGTTAGCATCACAAAAGTGACGCTAACCATCACAAAATGTTTTTTTCCTATTTACTTTCCAGTGCAAATCTTGTTTTGTGCTGGAAAGTACCCTAAAAGTAACATAAAGCAGCGTGAAGCACTGATTTGCGTTGCTTAGTGCCAAGGGGATTACATGGGTGGTACATGGGCGTTCCCATGCAACCACCCATGCCTTTTGATGCAAAACCCTATCTACAAACAATAGTAGACAGGGTTTAGCACCAAGAGGTAATGCCATTTGAAAGGTGGCATTAAAAGGATAAATGTTTTTATTTCTCCTTTCTTTTCTGACTTCGCATGCGTGCACAGTGCAGCACAGACTTTGCATGCGTGCTGCACTGTGCAGCACATGTTCAAAGTAGGAAAAGCTTTAAAGTGTGTTCACATATAGTATTTTGTACTGGAAGGCTACCCTTCCAATACAAAACCTATGGTAGACTCAGGCACGCACCCTAGCACTATGGCGCTAAGGTGTGTGCCTGCCGCACTGCAGCTAAAATCTGCACCGGCACTAGGGAGAGGGGTGGAGAGAGCCATATCTCTGTTGATATGGTGCTCTCCTGCTCCCTCCATGTCTCGCAATGCAGTGCAGCATTTTTCCCTGCTGCGCTGCATTCCATGATTTTTTGGAGAATCAGGGCCATGGAGTCTGAGTCAGGATGCCATTGACTTTTTGCATCAGATGGGGATTCATCCTTTAGCTGCAGTTTTGTCTGAATGTATCCTAAAGGGTTTTCCACATGTTGGACAGTTGGGCTTTGGAATTCTTGATTATTTCTGTTCTTATTATCAATCTATTTACCTGCATCTCTCCTGGGAGACTTTACAACACCCAAAGGAATACTGCCCCATAGGAATCTAGTTTAAAAACCATGCCCTAGATGACGGCAGCCTCTCACTGTTAGAGCAAGAGCTGGATGTCAATGATGTTCGGAGGCCTGTTGCAAGATGGTGTAGAGTAAGAATACTCCTTTTTTTTTTAAATTAGTTTCGCACATTATGCATACAAAAGACATACCTGTGCTATACGCTCGGCGCTAAACATCTTATCACCATGACATGGTCTATTGGATAAGCCACAAATGCGCTCCGAATCTCCTAGAGCAGGGCTCTCCAATGTCAGTCCTGGAGGGCTGGATCCATGCCAGATTTTTTAACATATCCCCATTTAGATAAATGCAGTTATCTTAAAAATCTGGCTGGGATCGACTTTGGAGAACCCTGTCCTAGAGTAAGAATACTCTTTGTTGTGTTGGACTTGGAATAGCTTCTGCACAATTCTAGCTGCACTGACCCTCAAGCGAGGCTGAACATTACGTCTTGGGAGGAAACCAGCAACATCACTCAGTTATAGTAAGGACATTGTTAATATGTGTCAAGCATTTTTACAAATAAATTGTAGAACAGAGAATACAGTATACGCTGGTGCGCTTGAAGTAGACTCGGGTGGGGGCTGCAGCACCCCCACAATAAGCCTGCCGATGTTCTGGAGGGGAATAAGCAGCAAATAGCCTTTACGTTTACTTTTTGTCTTGTTGCATTTGGTATGATTTCAGTGACAGAGTTCAAGTGTCAGACAATGTCTTTTGACATTCTGCTGCTTATTTATAATGAAGATTGGTGCTTAATGTTCTTTTCCTTGATTGCAAAATTAGACAATTTTATAAGGCAGGATGTCGAATGTTTTTTAAAATACAACAACATTTAAATCCCTGTAAATGCAATTTACAGCTATTTCAAAATGTATCAGCAGCAAGAAACCTTCAAATGAAACGCCTATATTTTTTTTGCAAATCCGAGGTGTGATGGAAGCAAAGGTTTTAATAGGATCAAAACAAATCAAGACACTTTACTTGTGCAATTCACAAACTATGCAAAGGCGCTGGCACTCGATTTCAGTACAGTTTGTGCACTACGTAGGTTAAGCAGAAAGCTGTGTGACTGATAAAAATTTAGGGGCATATTTATGAAATAGTGGTGCAATGCAGTGCAGCAAGTCACCTTTCTGCGCTGCACTGCGTCACTGGGAAAGGGCAGGAATGCTTCATATTTAAGGTATATGGCGCATTCCTGAGTTTTCCCCCTGCGCCGGCCCACAATGGGCTGCCTAGCACCAATGCAGGCACCCTTGACCATGGTACAAGGGTGCCTGCGTTGCATGTAGGATGGTTTTTGTGCAGGAAGGTACACCTTCCCACACAAAAACCACCATAAGAGGCGTATTCCTCTTTCCAGCACACATAGAAAGAGGAAGTAATGAGGAGAAATTAAGATATTTCTCCTTGTTACGCCTCTCCTGAGGAGGCATATCTTGTTGGCAATTTTCCAGGTTTACAGGGTCTTGTTAATCTGGTAATGCATCAAAAACATGGGAGTTGCGTTGCATAACACCCCCGCAACACTCAAGGAATGCCTTCCCAGGGCAAAGTAACACAATGCAGCAATTTGCGCTGATTGGCGTTATTCCAGGTTTTTTGAGCCACTCAGAGCCATGCAAAGTGGCTTTGCATGGCGTCAAAAATCTTACTTTAGGTTTGCATCACTCTTGCACCACAGTGCATGGTGCAAGAGCGGCGCAAACCGGGTCATAAATATGGCCCTTAGTGGCCATTTCAAGAGGCCATTTCATTAGAAAACGTGCTGTACGTAAAAGGCAGTATCCTAGCGCACCTATGCTTTATTCATTTATATAGGCCAATGCGCTCCAAAATACTCCACTGGACATATACTATTCGCAACCCCTATGGCTTCACGGACATACCACTAATGGCAGCACCCCCAATCTGAAAATTGTGCCAGCACCACTGAGTGTACTGGGTTTTGGGCAGGGTTCAGACTTGCCTATAGGACAATTAGCCAGTGCCCGATGGGCTGGCTTGTCTGACAGACTAGTGTATGGCCGTTTTGTTAGCAGTTGTGAGCCAGTTTTATGGTCAAGTGGCCAGTTATTACTGTTGATTTACTGATATTACCAGTTTTTAGCTATCTGCTTCACTATAGGGGGCTACTTTTATTTTGGTGCCTTTCCACACTCTCATCCATCTGCATTTCATAATACATCTTCTCTTTCCTCCTCTACATCACCCTCTTTTAACTCTCTCCTGAATGCACGTCCTCTCATTTCTTTCACTTCACTCCTCCAAACATTCACTGCACTCACTCACGTGCAAGCACTTTAATTTATTTTACTTTTGCCTTGTCAATATTTTGGCAACTGTGTACCGCCTTCACACCCAAAGTTTCAATTGCAACTGGAATATGTGACCATTGTTTTGCGTGCTCTGCAGAACGGCCAACCCACTGACAGGCACTGTGAGAAACTCAAACTGCCTTTGCCCTCAGTGCCAGAGCTCTCAATTGCGGCCCGCCATAAACACGTGGCCTGAGTCTGTTCAAAGTATGCACTATTCAATAGTAATAAGATGCACAAAAATAACACAGGAAAACATCATGATGTAGATAGCTAACAGTCTTAGTAAATGCAAGATTAAGTAAAACATGTGAAATAGAAACAGGAACTAAATCGCTGACATGCATTACCTTAAGACTTTTAGCATTCATTGCTCGGAAATCAAACTGTTTTTGCAGTTAATGTTAAGGGCATGAATATAGAGTTCGACAGGGACCCATGTCAATGTTTGTTTTAAAGCCATATGATAGAGCCAGATCCCTAAAATCACACAACAGTAAACATCAAGAATGCTACAGCGTCTAACTGTGTTTAAACTCAAATCATGTCCAGCGTGTGGCTAAAACATTCTAGAACCATTCTGCCAATTAATCTAAATTAATCAGGAGCTTAATAGCGCGCCACATTCTAGACATGCATACTCACAGCATTTAATGTTTTTTTTTTTTTAATTCTGGTATTCCACAAATCAGGACACTATAAGCACAGATATGTCCTTTTGCGCTTGACTCTGAACTTTGGATCAAGTTCGCTAGGGAGCAAAAGCCCTGAACGTCTTTTGGATAAACTTCGGCAGAGATCAAATACAGCAGCTCCACTGAAAGTGGCCAGTGATCTTCAGCCACGGCCTGGGGTGCCACAGTGGTGGAGCTCAGTGTGACCAGGCATCTCAGCACAATATACCTGCTACAAGTTTACCATTATAAACTTCCCATTACTGAGGACAAGGCGCTAAATCTGACTTATGGCACATGCATCCTAAGCCTACCTCGTAACTAATGGGAAACATGTGGTATCTCTGCCTGTGAATGACAGATGTCTGGCCTCATGCAGAGATGCAGCCTGCAACACCGAAAACCGTGATGTCAGCAGTGTCACTGGCCTACAGTGGATACCACTATAGACTCCCCTGACACTGACAGGATTTAGAAAGGTAAGCCCGCCACATGCTTCAAATTGCAGAAAGTTGATTTACTGCCTGGTTTCTGGCTGCTTGTTCAGAGCGAGACGGGCCAGGCAGCCAGGGACAGGCAGCCCAGACTTAAATACATGGATCTATTTAGAGATACGATCTGAGATCGTATCTCTAAGTACATCGATGTATTTAATATTTTTTACAGTAAAGATGTAGGGATTTCAGAGGGGCGCAGCCCCAGAGCTCTAATGTAGAAAGTGGCCCTGTTTCCTTTACCCTTTACTGAGTTATTCCATTAGTTTTTAACAGTTCTCTCAAATGTATTATCAGTCAGTCAAAGATCTTTATTTCGGCCACTAGGACCATAAAAGCACATAAAAGAATAAAACATTATATACAATTTCTGTCAACATACTTTAAAATATCTAGAAGATAAATACCACAGTTTGATTTGCTGATCAAGCACGAAATCACTAAGTACAAAAATACATCTCTCCCCGGACAAAGTCCTAGTTTGTATATATGTTCCAAAGACTGCTACTTCTTTTCCTTCGTTTATGTCCCGATAAAGTGCAGTGTTGGATCAAAATAGCAGTATTTTCCATGATAAAGCTTCAATTAAAATAGAGGAAATAACTTAAAGTAACTTAAGAAAAAAGGCACCTACATAATACACATGATTAAAAAAGGAGGGTGTCCAGGAACAATATAGTTTTCCCATTCTTTCTGAAATTCTAGTTAACAGAAAAAGTGGCCAGGTGCAATCCTGCGTGGACAATCGCATGTTGGACTAGTTAGGAAGCGAGAGACAGATATAGAGAATTAACAGCAGTGTCAGATAAAACGTGTGGTGATTATTTATCCTTTAAAACCTAATTATGTGCAAAATAAAATAAAAAAATTAAAAAACGAGAAAAAGGAATCACGACAACGTTAATAGGGAAGCGCGCCTAACCTCTAAATAGAATCATTAATGACTGGTAATGGACGTTTGTTGGCCTATAGCCTCGTTAACTCCATTTTCAAGGTAGCGCTACGGATATGCCACATAAAATACAAAAAGTGTGAAATAGAAAAGGCTATGGGCATTTGGGTGTCATACTTTAGCAGTCTGAGCGTCTCAGAACAGTGTCTGAGGCCCATGTTCTTGCACAGCTGGACCAGCCAGCGGGACCTAGGCCTCCTGTAGGCAGGGCAAAAGAAAAGTACGTGCACTTCGGTCTCCTCCACGTTCAGACACACGGGACAATCCCGACTGCGGCCGCCCGACCACTTGGTGGTGAACGATCGGAGTGGAAGTGTCCCGTGTCTGAACTGGATGTACAGTTTCTTTGCGAGGAGCGGTTGGATGTCATCCAATACTGATTCTAGCCGATATACAAGTTTTATATCCATAAACCTTTGTGATAAGCTCCCTGGGGAAGTGCTCCATAGCTGGGTCATTTTTGACTCTCTATAGTTTTCAATTAATGCCTTTCTAGGAGTCACAATACTAGAATCTTCGGCTGAGCTCCACAAATTTTCCCTCCCCAAGGCATGGCATGTATTCCTTATGTGCGCTAGCCAAGGCAATTTTCCTGCACCGAGCAAACTCATAACTTCCCTTAGTTCATCCCTATAAGGGGCAAGCTCTGGGGTGCTCCACAGACGTCGCCAGAAGAGAAGTGGTCTTAGAGCTATTTCGTCTGCTATGGGGCTAATTCCAAGATCCAGCCTAAGGGGAATTAGAGGGGAGCTAACAGGAAGTCGTAGAAGCTGTCTAGTAAAGGAGTTCTCTGTTAACGATAGAGGAGTACTGGGGCAGTGTCCCCATAATTCTGCCCCGTACAAAGTTGCTCCCCTTGCCTGGACCTTATAAACTTCAGCTGCTGGTCCTATTACCTTGCGAGAGCATTTGTTGTATACCTTTAGAATGCCCCCGATGCCTGGGCCAATTTCAGGTTAGCTTTTTTAATTTGTGCCCCCAATCCATTTTCTCGGTTAAAGTAATCCCGAGATATTCGAAAATCGTCACCCTTTCTAGCGCCAATCCGTCTAGAGAGGGGTTTGGACGAGAGTGATTTTTTGCGTTGAAAACCATATATTTGGTTTTCTGTAAATTAATCTCCAAACCCTCTTTTTACAGAAGGCGCTAAATACATCAAGGACCCGTTGCATGCCCATGGGAGATTTTGAAAGTAATAGGGTGTCGTCTGCGAACATCAGAGCGGGTATCTTGCGGTTCGCTAGCCGGGGTGCGTCAATATCTTTTCCTGCCAACAAGAATTCTATTAAACCGTTAATAAAAAGGGAAAAAAGAGTTGGGGCCAGGACGCAGCCTTGACGTACGCCTTTTTCGACCGGGAAGGGGGCTGAGAGCTCTCCGTTTTTGCCATACCTTATTTGTGCATAGTTTCCCTGATGCAAGCGTTTCATCTCATGGCACAGGTAGTCTGGAGCCCCTAGATCCATTAGTATCTCCCACAATTTATCCCTCGAAACTAAGTCAAAAGCGGATTTAAGGTCCACAAAAATGAGATAGAGGCTGCCACCCTCTATACTCACAGTCTTCCAGAACAGAAGCTGTAGTCTGAAAATTTGATCGATGGTGGAGATCTTGGCCCTAAACCCAGCTTGGAGGGGTGAGAGTACATTGTGTTCTTCTATCCAAGCCAGTAATCGGCCCAGAAGGGCACGTGCGTAGATTTTCTGGCTTACATCAATCAAGCTGATGGGGCGGTAGTTAGCTGGGCTCAACGGGGAGCCCTTTTTATAGATTGGGATGATTTCTGCCCCAAACCAGGTTGAGGGAATTGCCATACCCTGGAGGATGGCGTTGAACAGAGTCCATAAATAGGGGGCCCAGACAGAGGTTTCTGAACGAAAAAGGTCACCCGGGATCTTATCCAGTTCTGATGCCTTTCCGGGAAGGATCTTGCCCAGAGCTTCCATGATCTCCTTTAGAGTGAACAGAGGAATGTCTCGTTTGGGTGGTTCTGGGCGGGAGGGCGTCACTACCTCCGACCCGACTTCCTTCTCAGTGGATTCGTATAGGGATTTGTAATGGGCTCTCCAAACTTCCTCCCCTATGTTTACTGAAATCGCTGGTTTGCCCTCAGTTGTTCCGGTGTTAATCAGATTCCAGAATGCCCGCATATCATGATTTTCCAGGGCGATTCTTAGATTGACCCATTTTCCACACTCCCAGTTGCTTCTAGCTTTTGCTATGGCTAGTTTATAACTTGCCCTAGTTACCTTGATTTGTGATCTATTATTTGCCTTAATAGCAACTAGGAGGTCTGACTTAGCTATTCTACAATGGTCATTATTCCATGAGCTATGTGGGTTTCTATTTGGCCTGACCTTTCTACTAGTAGCAAAAAAGGGAGCCAGAGTAGAAAGCATGTCTTTATGGTTATTGCCAACTATGATCTGGGAAGTTAAAATGCCAGTCGTTTCTCAGTGGGAGTGTGCTACGGTAAGTAGGGGAATGATTTTTTGATATAGAGAGGCGAGCTTAGTCTGAGATTGCAAGAGTTCCCCCCAGCGAATTCTCCTACCTCTGTTGGCCTGAATAAGTCCAGGGGTAGGTTGTGAAAACCCTCCTGGAAAGCTTCTATCATATGGGGTAAATACATCTAATTCAAGAGCGTTGTGGTCGCTCTCGTGTCGGGGAATGATCTTAAAGTCTAACACCTTATGCCACGATTTGGTGTCCACTAGGATGTAATCTATGATTGAAGCATGCCCTGGTCTGTTATATGTGTGCTTCCCCGGGCTGTCCGATGTTAGATGGCCATTGCATGCCCTTAGTGAGTGACTTAGCGTAAGTGCATGCATCTGTAAGGCCAAAGGGGTCCAGGCCCGTATGGGCGGTATGTTGGAATCTAGAATTGCCCAAACTGAGTCCTCCTCACTTGAGATACTATTGGGAAGACCATTCAGGGGTTCGAATTGACAATTGAAGTCCCCTCCTATGATTGTCCAATAGTTATCCGGTATTGTCAAAATAAAGGTAGACAGTGTTTCAAGAGTGTTGGAGGTTTGGCCATAACAGACCGGGCGTGAGTAGACATTGACCAGGGCAATTTTGTTTTTAGGGGGGAAGCTTAAAAAAATACAAAGGATGTCACGAGATGAAGTTTCTATCTGTTTGACCTCACAACCGAGGTGTGTGCCAACCCAGATAGTTAGACCCCCGAAGGGCCTACCCCTCTCCCCCCTATCAGCTGGAATGCTATAGGTCGCGTATCCCGCTCTATGTGTTGTCTCTCTAGCCCAGGTTTCCTGGAACATGCATAACCCATGTTGATCAATAAATACCCCCCAATCTGGTATATCCAGTTTCGAGGTGAGTCCTGCTATGTTCCAGGATAATATTTGCAAACCAGATGTATCCGTCTCGATTGCTGCAAGGGTAGGGACCGGGGAACTAGGATTTGGGTGCACCCACTGTCGGTTATTAGTCCCCATCTTGCCCACTGCCCCTTGGTGATAGCCCGAGTCGCTAGTACTCGTTGCTATCAATGGGATCTTTGTGGGGAGGGGGGGGGAGTTGTCTTCGGGTTGCGTTGGAGTCGCTCGGGGTTGGATGTCCCACATGTGTTGGTTCCAGAGTTACACTCGATAGATCGCTCGCCTTCCCCCACTACCATTTTCTGGTCCTCCCCTATGCTTCCCAGGGCCTCCTTGATGTAAGAGAGCATCCGGGTGGAGTATTTTGGCCTTATTCTCTGCTTGGGAGCTAAAACTTGGGTGAGAGGGCCCATTGAGAGTGAGTCAATCTATCGAGTCTAGGGGACTAAATCTGTTTGCAACAGGAATGCTATACAGGGGTGGTCGACTGGGGTCCCAATTCTGGCTGAGCGTTGGCCTATCCTCCATCCTCGCACCCCTCAAGCTAGAGGTCCTTCTCATGATCTGGGGATTTAATCCTGGAGGGTAGAAATATCCCAGGGGGACGGAGGCTATGCCCCCAGTCTCCCTCTGGCATCCACACTCTAAGAGAGACAACACAATCCGCGGGTCCCTGAAGTTTATCACTATACAATCCCCGGGAACGTCTTTTGGTCTCCAGCCCACCCAACTTACCCTGCGAATGAAAAGTATTTCGTTTGCATCTTTGTATAAAAATTGCCTGTGTTTAACCAGCCAGAAAAGGCATTTATTTTTTAGTTCACGATAGGACTCCTTACATCCCTTTCTCACTTCTGGTACTCCTACTAATATTACAGCATATGGAGTTGAAGCCGGGGGGAGATTAATACATGGAGAAGTAAACTCTTCTGCTGT
This sequence comes from Calotriton arnoldi, assembly GCA_963921515.1. Classification (NCBI taxonomy): domain Eukaryota; kingdom Metazoa; phylum Chordata; class Amphibia; order Caudata; family Salamandridae; genus Calotriton; species Calotriton arnoldi. Next base: position 732,243 of record CAWUFW010005282.1, on the reverse strand, counting down.
GACTTTTTCAGAGATTGCTAGCTGTTCCCTATTCCCAGAGGTAAAGCCTTGCTGCCAGAGAGTTGATCCTGCTGCCCCGGCCGGGTGTAGCCTGGGGAAACTCTCCATGGTGTTTATGGGGGGCTGCCTGCGGATGATTTCTTATGGCTAAATTCTGACAAGATGGATTTTTCCCTGGGGAATCTGCTATATTCAAATTTGTTGGTTTAGGCCTGTTAGGCTCTATCTCTTGGTTTAGGGCTGAGGTGGATAGATTTGTGGCAGCAGATGCTATTTGCTGGACTAGCAATTTGGTTGTCTCCATCTCCTTATGGGTTGACTCTACTTTACCCACCCAATTATCAACTAATAGAGACAGATTATCAACCCGGTCCGTTAATGACTTAAGTTCCTCCTTTATGATGGTCCTAAACTGGGATTGTAGGTCCATCATCAAGTGTCCCACCCAGGGTGGTTGTTCATGATTAGCCTGCAGTATATCCCCTGTTCCTTCTTCCGCTATATTGCTGTTCTTTGCTCTGTTCGCTGTTGGTTTTTTCCGTTTTAGTCCAGAAATAGTCCCTTTTCTTTTGGTGATGCTTACCAAAGGTGATTCAATGTTGGATGTTACACAGACCTTTGCGCGTGTCCTTGGGGGTTCAGGTGTTGGATCCAGTGTTAGTGGTGTAGGCGAAGACAGGCTGCAATGTTCCTGGGTGGAAGGACAGGGGGCTATAATTGGAGTTAGTGAAAGGCGCCTTTCTGTCCGCTCTATCTCCGTGGCTACAGCTCCTATTGCTCTTTGCAGCATTTTATCTATTGAGGTAGGTTGTAATGGCAGTGCAGGTTGGGGAGCGGTAACTGATTTTGGTTTGCCCATGATTGTAGATAGCAGTAGTTCTGGAGGTGCTAGAGAGTAATTACTAGTTGACTCCGTTACAATTCCCAGGCGGCTAGGGTTGGTAGCTTCCCACCGCTATTCGAGCGACTAATACATTTACAGATATTTCTATCAAGAAAACGATTATACGGAGATCGAACACACATGCAAAAGTTCCCCTTGGCTTACGTATTTGGTGATAGTAGACTGTACAAATTGATAGCACTAACCTTTGGTGGGAAATCCAATAAAACAAATGTCCTTTAGGCTCCAGAGTCAGAACCAAGGGGTATAGCCCAGCCCAGGGTCATCCAGGCACTGACAGGCGCAGACGGGCCCTGCGAGAGGGCCGCAAAGATTTTATCGTGCTGGAGATTTTATCGTGGCGGAGATTTTATCGTGGCGTCAGAGACAAGGATGCTAGGGCTGCTGGAGCATGTAGTTGGGCCGTTCCCCTCACGGCCTGGAATGGTTGGGTTTAGCCGTTCCCCTCACGCCAGCAACGGAGGCTGCAACAACCGAGTCCGTGCTAGCTCCTTTTCTCCAGCCTGCAAGCGGACCAGGCAAACAACACAAGGATCGTGTCTGCAGTCTGCCACACTCCGCCCGGGGAACCAAACCTCCAACAGACGTCCGGCCAGGTGCCCCCGCTACTCGCGGTATACAGCGACTCTTTTTCTCCAGCCAGCAGGGAGTCCAGGGAAACAACACATATATCGGTCCGCCACTCTCCGCCTGGAAAACCGCGATCACCGCACCTCCGTCAAACACCTGCAAAAATCCTGAGGCCCCCTCAGAACCCCTCTCCGCTGATGAATGGGAGCACTTTCACATTGGAGGCATGAGATGCAGCTGAGGCTGTTTCGCCGCCAAGCATAGGATTACGATTTTGCAGAAGGAAAAGGGAAAGTCACTCGTGCAGGAGGAAACCGAGGGTTTTCCAGCCGAAAATCGGAGCCGGAGCCGCGAGGAGCTGCTACCGGGGAGAGAAGACCTTTGCTATTCTCTGGGGGTAGTTGAAATGCAGGCGCCGAGCCTCAGACATTGATTGGGAGACGCGTGACCCTCTGCAGTTCAGCAGTTTAATTTACTTTATTTGAAACACCATCTTGTCAAATGTATTATACATCTATTCACTTGACCTAATTTCAAAATATTTGTTAATACTTGTTCTTCTACAGTAGATGCATATTTAAAATGGTAACGTAAAGAAATACAGAAGATACAGAATGTCTAGCTTTAAAATAATAGAACTCAGTTCAAGAATATTGGCAGACAGTGTGTGAAAGCCTTGGTAGATGAGTGGATTTTGAATGGAGGTGTTTTTTTAGATTTGATGTGTGCGATGGCCTACCCATTCATGGCAAACATGTTGTATTGTATACGTACTTTAAGGACCTTTTGGTCACCCTACTTCAGCCACTAGCATGTTTTGCTCTGGAACCTTCAGTCTTTAGCTTGTGATATTATCAATCACATTTTGAATAAGATTACACGATTACTTTAGTCTCAATTTGTTCTATTGGCTGCTTTGGCATGTCTTTCCACCTCTTTTCAAATGCAATGGGTGGCTATTTACATCTGAAATCAGATAGCAAGCACCAGGTAGCACTGGGGACCACGTGCCAACAAATGGAGCTGAAAAATGATTGTAACAGAATTGTTTTTTTTTTAGATATGGTATTAGCCATCACCTTTTTCCTTTAGTATAATTATATGTATAATACACTTATAGGGGCTTTCAGCCAACCCTCTTCATCAATTGGTCTGTTATTGTGTCAGTCACATTTTTCTTCCACCCACATAAAGCATGCAGAAATGAGTCCATCACATTTCAGCCATTGAATAACTTCACTAGGAGTGACTGCATTCTGCTCTTTCACAAGTAGCACATTCACACACAAAATAGCTCTCTTTAGTAGCAGGGACTAATATGGCTATGGAAACTTTTTGAGACCCAAAAATATTCTTGCTTTTAGAATGATGAAACCCGGCAGCATTCCGAAAAATAAAACTTTGCAAAACCCATGATAGAACAAATTAAGCATTGACAAAGCAGAACATCACGCAGCTAATTCCGGACCTATTGGCTATGCTAATGCTGGGTTCTTGCATCTATTTTTCAGATACTTTTCTCTGCACTGGCGTCAAAGTGTTACTGGGCAAACAAACACTGGTAAAGGTAGTAGATTTTATTATTTTAATGGCCTGTTCACCCCCATTTACATGTCATAAGAAAGTTAAACCTACTGGCTTTGCCTATACCTGTTTACAATATATTCTGTGCAAAACCAAGGTAGCAACGCATTGCCAAACACTGCAATAGAACTGCAGCATGTATGCTCACCAAATAGGTGTAAAAAAATATTTCAATTGGATCCACATTTCACTCTGAATATTTTCTGCAAACCCACTATTTATTTGGAAATGAAACTCTAAAACATTAAAAGTATTTTCTATTCCAACTGTGCCAACACACGTAAGTTCATATCTTCTGACTGAAAAATAATGAAGGCACAGAAGACAAAAATGTTTATGTAGTCTAAATAAAATTTTGATAACGCACCATACCGCCAGTTAGAACACACTCTCATCTTCTCTTTCTCAGCCTCACCTGAAGTAGAAAAGTTAACTTTTTTAGTGCTTGAGTTTCATGAATGGAAAATGACTGCCTATAAACCTTCGGTAAACGTACAGTTCCCAAACGATAAGAAAAAAAATCAGATTTAATCAACAATATCTGGCTCTAAGTCAGTTTTGGGAATGAAACAAAGTTAACCTTGTCTCCTAAGTAAATCCATGACTAAAGTGGCCTCGTATCATTTTTGTGAAACTAAATTTGCACTCTCTCTAACTCAACTGCATTCATAAAAATGCGGTCCTAAGACAAATTAGCTGGAGACTTGGGGGAACTTTAGAACTAATGGAAAAAGGGAAGACATATTGAATATAACAAAATATATGCAATCTGGATGAAATCAAATTAGCCTGCAGACTAGTGACACTGAGGCTTTATTATGGCCTCACTAAAGGGATTTCGTGAGAGAGATCAAAGAACGCAGACACAGTAGACTCCTTCTACGCATTTGTTGGCTAGGCCAGACAATTTTCGGGATCAAATAAAAAGCCATCACGTAGTCATTATTAAATGAGCTACAGATATAACCTGATATTTAGGCACTTGGGGATCGTTCTGTTTGTGGTCCAAGTTGTATGAACATCTATTCAGTGGAGCTCAGTTTAATTCAGAATTTATCATAGAAGTTAGACATTTGAAATATATGTGTCAATAGACCTTAGTAACTTACAGGTCCTGCGTGATAAAGGATGACCTGACGAGTAGGTGAGGTGCTGCACATCCTGTTCAACCTCTCTCTTTGAGGGTCCCATTCACAAAAGTAAACTTGCACATTCGCCTTTGGGGCGGAGAACTCATCACATAAAAAGATAGACCTGTACTGGGTCATTGTGTGGCTGGAGACATAACTTTAACGTCTCTGCCAGTTGACCTTCAATCCGCATAAGTGATGGAGCTGTTTCTTAAGGTACCTATTTTCATGGGGACCGTCAAAGCCCTCTGAAGCAATTGGGGGTCCTCATGAGGAGAACAAAGAGTGGTGCTTTGATCCACCTCTCATGTCTTTACTCTTCAGAGCATCTGCTAACTCACATGGTCAGCATATTTGATGGAGACAGTTCAGATTTGATAATTGAGAAAATAGCAGCTGTCAGTGCTGTGTACACCCTGTGGAAAAGGGCGTTGTGCCTTGGTGAGAAAGATCTTATTGTGTGATTAATAAAAAACATTGCAAGGTTACAAAATAAAAAAAGACAAACTCATACTAAAACCAACATTAATAAATACAATTAAAAAAATGTTTAGTTACACAGAGCCTAATTCACAAAGGTAAACGTACACTTTTTTGTGTAAGTTTACGACTGTTTACTATTCACAAAGGGATTTATGAGTAGTATCTTTACAAGTGAAGAGTCTCCGCACATAAAAAGATAAGTCTTTTCATTTGCGGAGACTCCGCAATCGTAAATATACTATTCGTAAATCTCTTTTTGAATAGCGAACAATCGTAAAGTTACACAAGAGTGTAAGTTTACATTTGTGAATCAGGCCCAAAATATTTTAGACATGGATATGTGGAGTGTTCACTGCAGGTGTGATTGGACCCTGGTCATGAAATTGATAACACACCCAGTGAGCTGTGGGCTACCACTATTCAAGCACGCTAAAACAGCTTCTTAACTTCTAATGCCCATGTGATAAAGAACTAGCATCAGAAGTATTTTGCACAGACAGTCTAACTCATAATGGTTGCTTAAAAGGGCTGTGTGGCTGGGTCACCACGACTGTCCCACGACTTGACATTCTGCTTTCAATGACCTAGAGAGATGATAGTGTTGATGCTGTACATTGTACAATTGCTTGTTCTCTTATCATAAGATATCCTGAGTTAAAATTTGACAGAATTAGCTGGAGAACAAGAAACACAGGCCTTCATAGAGATTGACAGGTGAGATACCTCGTCACATTTTGTTGAGTCGCGGACCTCTGCCTCATCTAAGAGATATTTCTTCCCAGAACCCTGGGTGGAATCAACCCCACTGCATTGAAGCAGGTGCAGTATTTCTAATTTTAGTGGGCACGCAATACTTAATGCTGGCCCCCGTAACTTTACCATATAGGGTAGGTAATATTCCGGTCCTGAAGAAATGCCAATTGACCCTCCAGGCAACTAAGGCATGAAATATGTCGACCCCACTATTTCTTTCACATGATAGCTATTAGGATACATTATAACTGGATGTACTCATTCATATGTGTAAGCACAGTATCCAGTAGCTGGCTTAGGACAGCTGGAAAAGAAAACTACGGCATCCCATTGGAGTCGCTAATGGTAACAGTGCCATAATCTTCACAATAGGTGGACTGCCAGTCTGAATTCTTTTTTTTTTCTGTCTTTGTTAGTGTTTTGTTATTGTGTCTTTGGTGTCTTGTTACTGTGCCTTTTTTCCTGTTTGTGCCTTTTTTCCTGTTTTTCTGTCTTTCCTGTTGTTCCTGTTTGTGTCCTCCGTGCCCGTTTCCTTCCCGCCGCTGCTGCCCCTGTGGCCCCTCCCCCCTGCCTGTTCCCGCTCCCACCACCCAGCTGCGCTTCCCTCCCCCTTTCCCTATTTAATGGCGGCCGCTGTGCAGCCGCGCCGCTGGTGCGCCTGTCTGCGCCCGTCTGTGACCCGACTGTGACCAGCGCCAGGGACCCTGGTTCTCCGACCTCCCACCGCTACGACTCAGCTGCCCTCCTCACACTCAACCCCGGACGGAACAACAACTGCCAGCTGTCTACGCCGAACACCACCCATGGCCAGTTCTCCTGCCGACACTCCTTCACCATCCTCTGCACCCCCACGACCGCCACGCCCACGCCAGACGCCAGGACCACCGAAGCCCTGAATTGCATCCTCCTCAACGTGCGCTCACTGTACAGACATGCTGTAGAGATCTGGGACCTCCTCGACACCCTCTCGCCAGGCGTCGCCTTCTTCACGGAAACCTGGACCAACGCCTCCTCCGCACCCGACATCGCCACTGTCATTCCTGACGGTTACAAGATCCAGAGGAAGGACCGCCCCAACTGCCCAGGAGGAGGACTCGCCATTGCACACAAGAGCTCCCTCCAACTCTCCACCTCCAGCACGAGCGACTCCCCTTCCACTACCGAACACCTTTACTTCCAGATCCAGACCAGCCCCAGAACAACGCTTTGTGGCACCCTCGCCAACAGACCCCCTGGGCCTTGCGCCTCGCTCACCACTACCATCGCCGACCTCATCGCACCCCACGCCATCGCCTCCATGGACTACATACTCATCAGAGACCTGAACTTTTACCTCGACAACCTCAGCGACCCCAACTCCACCGCCCTCCTGGACAACCTCGCCAACATCGGAGTGAAACAGCTCATCACCACCCCCACCCACAAGGAAGGACACACCCTTGACCCCATCTTCGCAGGAAGGAACATCCGCTTCAGCCACACCACGCAGCCCCTCCGGACAGACCACCACTGCGTAGACTTCTCTTTCAACACTGCCACCGCTCTCAAACCCACTCTACGACCACTGTGAAGGAACTGGAGCAAGGTCACAGTGGAGTACCTCAATTCCAACTCCAACCTCATCCTCGACCCCCCCGCCTCGACCGATGCTAACTCTGCAGCCACGGAACTACACCGATGGATCACCAACTGCGCAGACAAGCTCGCACCCCTCAGCAACCCCGACTGACAACGCCCCTGGAAGGCCACCTGGTTCACCACCGACCTCCAAGAATCCAGACGCACCTGCAGACTTCTCAAAAAATGATGAAGGAATAGCAAAACCACTGAAGACCAGACCACCTACAAGAACGCCATGACAGAATATCACCAACTCATAAGATCCACCAAAAGGACCTTCATGCAGAACAAAATCCTCACCAACTCCAGCAACTCGAAAGAACTCTTCAGCATCATTCAGCAATTCACCAAACCCCCCCAGAGAAGCTACGGACGTCACACCCTCCCAGGACCTCTGCAACAAGCTCGGCTCCAACTTCCAACTGAAAATCAAGGCCCTTTACGACAACTTCAGCAAACAGACTCCAGAAACCACCCTTTCCTCCAGCAACGACAGCCAGCCCACCATCACCACCTGGACCCCAGTCCCCACCGAAGATACCACCACGACCATGAAGAGCACTCACTCAGGAGCCCCCATGGACCCCTGCCCGCCGCACATCTTCCACAGAGCTGGTGCTGCCATAGCGCCCGAGATATGACGCACCATCAACGCCTCCTTCGAATCCGGCACTTTCACCGATGACTGGAAAAGCACAGAAGTCAAGCCCCTCCTCAAGAAACCCTCTGCTGCCCTGACAGACCTGAAAAACTACCGACCCATCTCTCTCCTTCCCTTCGCAGCCAAAGTCCCCGAGAAGATCGTCAACGCCCAGCTGACAAACTTCATCAAAGAGAACGCCATCCTCGACTCTTCCCAATCTGGATTCCGCAGTAATCACAGCCCCGAGACCGCCCTCCTCACTGCCACAGATGACATCCACACACTCCGCGACCAAGGCCACACCGCGGCCCTCATCCTACTAGACCTCTCCACAGCCTTCGACACCGTCTCCCACTGCACTCTCGCAGGCAGACTCCACGACACCGGCATACAGGGAACCACACTCGACTGGCTCCGCTCCTTCCTCGCTGGCAGAACCCAAAGGATCAGACTCCTGCCTTTCCTCTCCGAACCCACAGAGATCAACTGCGGAGTACCCTAAGGATCGTTGCTCAGTCCCACGCGCTTGAACATCTACATGGACCCCCTTGCCGTCATCGTCAGACAGCATGGACTCAGCATAGTATCCTATGCCGACGACACCCAGCTCATCCTCTCCCTCACGAAGGACCCCGAAGCCACCAGACTCAGCTTCCAGTAAGGAATTAAAGACGTTGCAGCTTGGATGAGCAGCAGCGGTCTGAAGCTCAACTCGGAGACGACAGAAGTCCTCATCCTTGGACCCACCCCCTCAGCTTTAGACAACACCTGGTGGCCCACCGCCCTCGGCAAGCCCCCACCCCCACGGACCACGCCCGGAACCTCAGCATCATACTCGACTCATCCCTCACCATGACCCGCCAGATCAACGCTGTCGCATCCACCTGCTTCAACACCCTCCGCAAGACCTTCAAGTGGATCCCCCCGAAGCCAGAAAGACCGTCACCCACGCACTCATAATAAGTAGACTGGACTACAGAAACACTCTCTACGCTGGAATCAACAAATCCCTGCTACGCAAACTCCAGACCATCCAGAACACCGTGGCCAGACTCGTCCTTGGCATCCCACGACATGAGCACATCACCCAACACCTGCAAGACCTCCACTGGCTCCCCGTTGAGAAGAAAATAACCTTCAAGTTACTCACCCACGCCTACAAATCTCTCCACCACACCAGACCCAAATACCTCAACGAAAGAGTCTCCTTTCACGTACCCAAAAGAAACCTCTGCTCCGCCAACCTCGCCCTAGCAGAAACCCCGCTCATCCACAGAACCAGAGCGGGTGGAAGAGCCTTCTCCTACGTCATGGCCAAGGCCTGCAACGAGTTCCTGGTCAACATCAGGCACTCCCATACCATACACACCTTCAGGAAGAGCCTCAAGACCTGGCTTTTTGGCTGACTCTGAGCTGCACCGCCCCCCCACCCCCCCCAGCGCCTTGAGACCCTCACGGGTGAGAAGCTTGCTTCACAATTCCCTAATTGATTGATTGATTGATTGTCTGACAAGAGTTCTTATTGAAATTATTGTGCTAAGAATTAAATGGTGTCACTGTTTAGCCTGCACTTCTTAATGATCTGCCTTTCCTGCATGGTTTCCAAATGAAGACGTGGTGTGTACGCTGTTTTGCTCCTTTGATTTTTCCTTCTTCCATGGGGTGATGAATGCACATATCTGCAACATGTGAGTGTACTGTATCTTTACACATGGGTGTTAGACATATTTCACAATTTTATGATTTTAAACCCTCGTGAGAAATTGAACTGTTGGTTGCTCAAGCAAGCTGCTCAAGCAGCAGCCACAATCCTTGTCAGGGTGAACCACAAAAGTCTCTAAATTAACCTCTGCTTAACCCTCTGGTAGCTTGGCACAAAGCAGTCAAGCTAAAGTTAGAGGCAGTGTGTAAAGCATTTACGCATCACACAAACAGTAATAAAGTAAAAACACAAGTAAAATCCCACACCAATTAGAAAATAGAGTACATTTTAATAAATTATTTGACACCAAAATGACAAAAACCCAGTAGAATCAGAGTTATGAATTTAAAAATGTTAGGTAAATACTAGCGCCTAAAAGGTAAAAAATATGGCCGACCGCGATAGAGCATGGGTCAAGTACAAAGAGTGGATTTGGTACTTACCTTCAAACTTATAAGAAATTTCAGTAAAAATGGTGTCTAAGAAGGCTAAGGTATCAGTAGGGCGAGGCTAAAGGAGGTGTTTGAGAAGGAGGAGGCGTCATCGTCAGAGATTTCTATGAGGTAGGATACTTCTTTGGCAAAGGACCGCTGAACTGAATTTGCTGCTTCGGAGAAGAATGTAGCTGCTGCCAGAAAGCCAGGCCGACTGGCGATGCACCTTGAGTGGATAGACGAGCTAAGTGCAGTCTTTAGCTCAAAAAATGTAAGTTCCAAGTTTTGACTTTTGGCTATCTGGGCCCATTTAGCTCCACTGCTAAGGGTCCAGGTCTGATGGTTTACCACTTGAGGAGTTAGGACTCACTAAGACTGGGTAAAGGTGCGGGTTCAAGATGGTTGGAGCCTTTTCTGTCCCTGAGGCTCTAATCAGGAAGCCAGCCAACTAGCTCTTGGAGTCACTCTGATTGTCCTGGTACCAAGCAGTTGAAGAGGACTCACGCAGCTGGGCAGGCCTCTGAGAGTTCAAGGCAGGCTCCAGGCAGCAAAGCAGTCCTTCCAGGTGCAGCAAAGCAGTCTTGCGGACTACACAGAAGGGCACAGCAGCAGCCAATCATCTGAGAGTCCTTCTGAAGGTCCAGAAAGTGAACTGAAGAGTGAGTCTGAAGGTCCTATTTTCATACCCTGTGCCTTCTCTGAAGTAGGAGAATCTTTTAGAGAATTCCCTTTGAGGTGCTTGAAGTTTCCTGCTTCCCCTATTCTCGCTCCAGGCTGTATGCATGAACAATGCAGGGGTGACAAGTCCTTTGTGTGAATGCAGGGCACCGCCTATTTAGTTGCAAGTCGAGCTGTGCCCAGCTCTGCCACAATCCTGCCAGTGATGGCCCATCCAGGCACACCTTATCCCGATATTGTGTTGCAGTTTGAGAGGAATGAACAAAGTCCAAATGCCAACTACACCCAGTCATGTGACCCAGGAACAGCCTGCAGGCACCAAATAGCCAGGGCAGGAAAATGCCAACTTTCTAAAGGTGGTATTTTCAAAATAGTAGCTTAAAATCCGAATTTACCATTAAAGAGGGGTTTAAATTGCAATTTCTCAGACACCAAACACAAAATGTTCACCTGTTCCCTATTAAACGTTAGCACTTATTAAATGTAATTAGGCAACCCAGTGTTATCCTGTGGGAGAGGTAAGCCTCCCAGCAGTAAAAAATGAATTTAGACGTTTTTCAGTACCAGGAGATGTGAAGTTTAAAAGTACATGTCCAACCTTTTAATTACAATGCACTGTGCCCAATGTGCTACCTACGGCCTTCCTTAGGGTGTGGCATATGTTATAAAAGGGATGTTTAAGGCTTAGCACAGCAGTTACATTGTAAAGGTAAATTGGCAGTATACAACAGCATTTAGGCTGCAATGGCCGACCTAGGACATGTTTTAATGGGCTACTTTAGTGTGTAGCAGAATACGTGCTGCAGGCCCACTAGTATCATTTAAGCTGGAGTCCCTGGGTATATTGTATACCACTCTACAAGGATTTATAAGTAAATTAAATATGCCAATCAGGTGTAAGTTAATTCTACCATGGATAAAGGAGAGAGCACAAGCACCTTAGCGCTGGCTAGCAGTGGTAAAGTGCGGAGTGTCCTAGAGCCAACAAAAACAAATTCCAGCAAAAATAGAAGGGTAAAGGCAAAAGGTTTGTTGGAAGACCACCTTAAGGCTGACAGGTCTAACACTCCTGTAAAAAGGAATCCATGTATTACATTTTCACATTTTTCCAAAGATGTTTTGACTAAAATATTTCATTTATTTTTGACTGAAAATATAAATGCATTCATTCCTAGTAGTATTATTTTCTGAACTTACCAAACATTCCTACATTTAAATAAATATTTTCTGGTTCAAAAATGCTTTCAGTCAGGAAGAATTGGTTATCCTTGCAGATTGCCCCTTAATCAACTCCTTCCAGCTCTACGCAGAGTCTCAGGCTTGATCCAGACATTAAATGCATTTACATTGATATGCAGGATTTTTTAAACAGGGTTGTAAGTGACTTCACAAACTTTAAGTAATATTTAAATACTCCCTTCAGCCATTTTTAATGTTAATTCAACCTTTCTGTCGAACATTGACTTTAGAACCTGAGGTAATGTTAAACCCCACTTGATGTTGACCTTGTGTGTCTAAACTATCAATAGTCTCACTTAATGAGCCTGAAATTGCACTTAGAGGCGTGGGAAACAAGATGCCTTGGGGCAATCATCCACCTTTTAATAATACAAGTCAATGCATGCCCAAATATATTTTTGTTTGTAATGTTTACACATATGTATATATATATTTATAGAACATTACTAAGGTTATGTATAAAAAGGTTAAAACTCTATGACCTCAAGAAGTTGTACTTATTGTTCAATGTTTTCATGAGATTTGTTGCATTTGCTCTTGCTTATGGTAGTGGAAATATTTTGAGGTATGAAACAAAACAATGATTGTATTAATACTCTTAAAAGAACGAGGGTGTATTTTTATTCTAAATGTGTAATCGTTCTTTTCTTTTTTCTGAACACCATAAAACTGATTGTGTTCCATTTTTCATTTAGGTGTCCATTTAAGGAGAAATGCATGTTTCAATAATATAGAATTAAGTACACTCATCCTAAATAATAAGGGTATAGTAAGCTTCTGCAGAGTGCTGTGACATGGCAATGTACAGGAACAAGGCAGACGGCTGAGTTCCTGTATAAATCCATAGAACACTGAGGTGATGTGCAATATCCCTTTCATGTATGTCAACGTAAATATTATTCCTGTAATGCATGGTCCCGCCCTTATTTGATAATGCTCCCTTACACTGATGAGCAGGCGAGCTCTGGTTGATGCACCTGTGCACAGTGAGTGGTACAGACACCTGGGAAAACTGTGAGCAGCATTTCCAGCACCTCCAAAACAACTTGTTACTAGGGGTGGGCGTAACTGGCATAATTCTCTCTAGAGTAAAGACCCGTAATTACAACAGAACTACTCTAATTATGCAGAATTGTGTGAGAAGCATAAGCCAGCATTTAGCACTATTTTCTCACATCCAAAATGGCACAGAGGATGCATTTTGCACTACGAAAATAGCACTAAATGCTACAGGACGTGAACAGCAGTAGCCAGCAGCCGTTCGCTCTCTCTTATGAGCTTATTTACAAGCCCCTTGCGCCTCTGTTACATCACTTTTTACCCATATTAAAAGTGACGCACCGGCGGCACAAGGAGCTTGTAAATAAGCCCCTTAGTTTGTTGTTACTGTGATCCTGCAGTAGGATTTTAGCCCCAAATTACTCTTAATCACTCAATCTGGCGTAATCACATAAGTTCGGTAATTTTGCATCACAAGAGTAATGCGTAATTTCTCAAAGTACTCTGTTTACTCTGTGACTAAAATTTCTCTAAGGCCTACTTGTTACTCTCTACTGAGAAAGGACAATTATCCTAAAAAAAATTTCTAGCAATACACAACCCTGGCTGCACCAACAAAGCTAAAACTTTTATTGAATTAAGTGCTGGGACGTGAGGTAGTGTGCTCCCTTCCCTCATTGTTTGATAAGGCTCCCTTAAGCAGATGAGCTGAGGAGCACTGGTTCCTCCACCTGTGCTCAGTGAGTAGTACAGAAACCTGAGAAGATTGTGAGCAGCATTTCCAGCGCTTCTAAAACAACTTGTAACTCACTACTGATGAAGGACAATTATCTGAAATGTGTCTAGCGATACATAACACTGGCTGCACCAACAAAGTTGAAAACTGAAAACTTTTATTGAATTAAGTGTTACCATAATTCTTCTGAGCGAAGGTATTCTGGGATGTGAGGCAATGTGCTCCTTTCCCCTTTGTTTGATAAGGCTCACATGAGCTGACAAGCTCTGGTTCATGCACCTGCGCTTAGTGAGTGGTACAGAGAAGTGGGAAGGCTGTGGGCAGAATTTTCAGCACCTCTAAAACAACGTGTTACTCTTTATTCATGAAGGACAACTATACTGAAACACAAACACAATTTGAGATGCAAAGCTCTTGTGTTGAAATGTGTGGACCAGTGTCAAGGAGCCATCGGTGAGGAGCTGTGATGTGCAGTCCGGCGTCAGGGTGCATCATGCAGTGGAGGGGTCGATGTCCATTGAGGAAGAACTGCGATGCGAAGTCCTGCATTGTCGTTGAGGAAGCTGATGGGGCTTGCAGAGACTTGAAATGTGATGCATTGGCACTGAAATGAGATGTGTTGTGCTGGGACGGTGTTGACATCAGCCGAAGAAGCCACCAGTGCTTGCGAGGACTTGCGGACAGATGCATCTTCGTCAATTAATAGCTGCGTCGGGCTGGGCCTGAGTCGATGGCGAGCTGCATTGTGCTGCGTGGAGATTCATCCAAGTAAAAGAAGCCTCTAATGTCTGTGTGGCTTGAAACAGGGGGCCTGCCAACTGACCCTTGGAGATTTACTGGGGTTGTGGGTCCACACAGGGACGTTGGATCCAGCAGGGCAGCCCACAGCATCAGAAGATTCCTGGCACATCACCACAGCAAAGCAGTCCTTAGTCAGCAAAGCAATCCTCGGTCAGCAAGCCAGTCACTAGATCAGCCTTCACAGCTGGTCAGTCTTTCTTCCTGACAGAGTCCACAGGTCCAGAAGTGATCCGAAGAGTTGGGTCTGAGGGTCCCATATTTATACTTGGTGCCAGCTTTGAAGTAGAATGTTTCCACCCCAGAGGTGTTGGGAATTTCCTGCCCTCCTGTCCTGACCCCAGCTTGTCTGGGGCACAAAAAACTAGTGTCAAACCCTTTTGTGAGTGTCCTGAGGCAGAGGCTTTGTGATGTGCAAGTGTGGTAGGTGACAGCTCCACCCCCTATAAGGTCAGAGATGGCCCATCCTGCCAACACCTATTCCCCCTTTGTCTCACTCTCTGGGAGAAATACACAAAGATCAACTGCCAGCTACACCTAGTCATGTGACCTAGGATACATGGTACAGGCACCAAATGTTTGGGACAAGAAACTTTACTGGGGCGTGGCCAAGATGGCAATGGGAGCAGCCGCTGCCTAAAGAGCTCCGCGCCCGCATGTGCATAATCCTAAAATATCGTGCCCATCCAGACCCTCTTAATGTAAATTAGATATTACCTTGTCAACGAGGAGGCGGCGGCACGGTACCAGGGGGCTCCGATGACCTAGAGCTGCCCCTGAGTGCGAGACAACGAACAACAGCGGCCCGGGCCTGCGCCACGCAGATTGAGGAGACAGAAGCGACGGGCGTGGTGAGCCCCGCTGGCGCTGGGGGAACCTGCTCATGTACGAGCCTGCTTGCGAAGGCGGCGTGCCTGCCGAGCAGCTGAGTGCCTCTCCCGTGTTGCGCACCCCCTGACCTGAGCATCGGCGGACGAGAGGTGAGAGTGAGGTTCGGCGCTTGGGCTCGGATGTAGAGGAGATCCCCGGGACGCTTGGGGGTAGATCCATTGCTGGACTGGGACGCTCCCACCCTGGGCCTGCAGCGGTGCGGATATCTCTCCTCCCCCTCCTCTCATCTGGATCGTGTGCGGAGGGGGCAGTTGAGCTGACGGGCCTGGCTGAGATGCGGTGGACTTGGATCCGGGTCTGGGAGACATTGAGGGGTTTGGACTCTGACCCTCCCCCATATAAGCAGAGCTGAGGGCACATGCGGGATGCTAATTGTATTTAAGTGAGGAGATTTGGTTCTGGAATCACCAGCAGTCTGGGTGTGTTCCCGCCCCCCCATGTGAACAGCTCTTGGGAGTGAGACTTTTGTGGCCACCCATCTCTATTTCGCTTGCTCTCAAAGCCTGGATGGTGGCCGCCACGCCGTGATCGGTGACACCTTATTCAGCGGCCCTGCTTCGCCGCATGAGTGTACCTTGTGGAGCGGCCCTGCTCCCCCGTGTGCGGGCAGAGGGGTGGGAGCGGCGATTTGAGCTGATCGCGTGCTGAGTAGACTGCAAAAACAATGGGCAAGGACCGCCTTCCCAGGTCTCCCCAACAAACGAAGACGGATCAATTCACAGCACAGGGGGTGCCCTCAAAAACAGCCACGTTGCCTCCGGTACCGGCGGGTGGTGGCGCGAAGCAACCTGAGCCCATGGGGGCCCAAATCCTAGCAGCCATAGTGGCCTCCAGCACAAAGGTGCAGGCGAAGATTGATGCGGTCTCCCTAGAAGTTGGACTGCTACGTGCGGATCTATGCACGGTTGCGGATTGGTCACTGGCAACGGACCAGATGGTCGGTGAACTGCGAGAAGAGGTTTCAACCCTGAAGGTAACGCTAGCTGATCTCTCACAAAAGACAATGACCTTGGAATGCCGAGCTGAAGATGCTGAGGGACTGTACCGCAGATGCAATCTGCGCTTCGTTGGTTTTCCTGAGGGGGTTGAATGGAGAGAGCCGGAACTCTTCTTTGAAAAATGGATCAAAGGGGCTCTTCCCATGGTCGAACTCTCCTCAATTTTCATTATAGAGCAAGCGCATCGAGCACTCACTGCGCCACCACCGTCGGGTGCTCCACCCAGGACTCTTTTCGCCAAGATCCTAAACTTCAGAGATAGGGACTTTATCCTTAGTGCGGCTAGACGAGATGGAGATCCGATTTTCGAGAACCAAAATATTTGCATGTTTCCAGACTACACTCGTCTGGTTCAGCAACAGAGAGCGTCTTTCCTTGGGGTTAAACAAGAGCTACGGGACATGAATCTTCAATACATGCTCCTTTACCCAGCAAAGTTGAAAGTCCTCCATGCAGACCGTGCGCACTTCTTCACAACACCAGAGGCAGGATGGGAGGGTACTGCAAAGGGGACGAATGACGTGCAGAACCTTCGTTAATCCACAGAGTGGAAAAGGCAACAACTGCGGTGGGAAATCCAGAAAAGGCTCTAGATCAACACAGAGGGTGGTGGTGCAACGCGATGGGTCCCTGGAACTGGAGGGAGCGGACTCAGGTGGTGAAGGTAGGAGATCCCCCAGGATTGACAGACAGACCTAGCGAGCTGAACAAGATGCTGCCAGGGCACTGGTGGAGGTGGTAACAGCCACAGGTTCGGACACAAGCATGGGTGAGGTCGTTGAAGATACTCCACAGCTAACGGACTATGTATGAGCTCACACAGAGATGCCATGGTGGCGAGCAGATGTACCTGGTAAGGGTATCGCTGATGACGCATTATGTACTATGACCATTTCTGTGGTGCATTAATCTGTCATTATGAAGATGCCGCCTCCCTTACCTTTTCTATAAACAGTGGGAGGAACTTGGATGGACACAGTGATTGTGCGGGTGGACAATGCTCTTCACCCCCCCATCTCTCTTTTTCTTCCCTTGTATTCATCCTTCTCATATTCTTTATTCCTTATTTTTTATTCTTATCTTCATTCTTTCCTCATTTATTTTATATATTGGAAAGTAGTATTGTTCGGTTGGTGGCGAGTGTTATTGATGTGAATGGGTATGGATGGCAGAGGAATGTACGGGATGGTGTGACGATTGGGTTGGGGTGGGCTTGGCTGACGGACATACTGGTAGTCCGAGCGGAGTGCAATCCCTGACCTGACAGAGGAGACAATCTGACTTATTGATGTGTAGAGTCTGTGGTAGTGTGAGAGACATGGTATGTAAGAGGAGCGAGTGTGTATTATTGGTTTTGTTGTTGGCTTTTTTTTGTACAGATAGATATTGCATTATTGTTAATGTGATTTCAGATATGAGCGGGGGGTTCTGGGTTTGAGGATCACGTGGGGCTGCGCGATTGTTTATTACAGTGTTTACCCGTGGGGTTGGGCGTTTTAAATGTTCAAGATATGGGGATGTTCGGCAGTGGTGGCGGAAAAAGGCAGGTCGATAACATAAATGTTGGGGCCAGTACTTACTGGTGGTTATGGGACAGTATAAAATTATAACATGGAATGTGAGAGGGCTAAATTTGTTTGTGAAGCGTTATAGAACACAAACATATCTACGGCGACAGGGTACTCATGTGGCTATGCTGCAGGAGTCACACCTCCTAGACGCTGAGACACAGAAACTCCGCAAAAAATGGAGGGGGCAATTGTTCGCATCTACCTTCTCCTCTTACGCCAGGGGGGTGGCCATATGGATAGCTCCACAGGTCCTGTTTAGGTTGCGTAATTATGAAGCTGATGTAGAAGGCAGATATGTAATAGTGCATATAGATGGGATGGAGGTGTGTCTGGTGAATTTATGCCCCAAACACGGATGATGTTCATTTCTTTAAAGATATGGAGAACCTGTTACTCCCATACATTGGGATACCACTAGTATGGGCAGGTGATTTTAACTGTGTGTTAGATGGTGCACTAGATAGACACCCTCCGAAACACCACACTAAGCCGAATATATCGGCGGCCCTGGGGTAAGTGATGGATAGGCTCCACAGTGTAGACATCTGGTGCGAAATGTACCCGGAAGAGCGACAATATACTTGCTACACTTGCCCGCGAGGTCTACAGTAGGCTTGACCATTTTCTACTCTCTCGAGAGGTTTGTGGCACTGTGAGGGGGAGTAGTGTGCTTGGCCGTTTTTTATCCGATCATGCACCCGTGTTATTAGAATGGGGATCTGAGAGGAGTAGGCCGAGAGTCCCGATATGGCGATTGCAACAGTCCACATTGTGGGACCAGGTATTCAGAGAAGAACTTAGGAAAACCATAGTAGATTACTTCGCCGAGAACTGGTCCACTACTAAAACTAGGAGCACTGAATGGGATGCCTTTGAAGTGGTCATTAGAGGGGACTGCCTGTCCAGAGTAGGGGGCACTAGGAGGTGACTGGAGGTGAAATGGACAGTGGCGGAAGAAGAGCTGACTAAATTACAGATCGGATCAGCCTTCGGATGCACTCTTACAGGCGCAGCGTGCGGTTGGGGAGACCTGGGATAGACTGGATTGCCTGACTCGCAGGGAATACCGGCAATTGTTACATAAAGAGGGCGATAGGTCAGAGAGACTGCTCGCGTGGTTGCCTAAACGTGAGCGCCCTCCCCCGATGATACTAGCATTACGTTGTCCTGAGGGAGGTATGGCTAACACGCAGGTCGGCGTCAACACAGTGTTATTTACCCATCTGGCTGATATCTACTGTGGGACTATGGGATACAAAGGGATTGGGGGGGGTGACTTCCTTCGGGATGTCCCGCTCCTGCGACTTACGAATGAGCAGAGAGACGATTTGGAGGCTGCACTCCAACTGGAGGAACTGCAGGAAGCACTACGGAGTATGGCCCGCTGCAAATCGCCTGGCCCGGACGGAATGCCTGTTGAATTTTACCAGACATACGCAGATATTCTTCTCCCGCGTGTATTAGACCCCTGCAGATGGCCCATCAACCGGAGTCCCAATTTGAATTGAACATGAGGAAAGTCCTCACAGGACTGCGGACATCGATAACATTCTGGAACAGGTTGCGGTTGTCGGTAATGGGGAGAGTGGCAATATCAAAGATGGTGCTCTTACCGCGTTGTCTCTATGTGCTGCAGAACTCCTTTTGTAAAATCCCTAAGTCCACGTTTGATACCCTGAACGGTCTCTTGATCTCACTAGTATGGGCCGGTAGATGGAGCAGAGTCAAGCTGGAAACACTTAAACTGGATATGGACATGGGTGGCCTGGGGTTGCCAGACCTCAGATTATATTACATGGCTGGATTATTACAATATGCAGCGCAATGGTGCATGGGGGAACGCACGGCCGAGACGGACCTGCTGGGGAGATGGAATGATGGGACGCAACTGCAGCAGTTTCTAATGATGGGTTCAAGGGTTCCTAAAGATTGCCCGTATATAATACGACAGGTTACAGATGTTTGGGAACAAGCAGTGGTGTTGGTTCTTTCGCAGGGCTCCGTACGCTAATGCCCTTCCCCTCCAGTGGCTGAGGGGATTCCAAAATATTCAGGAGACCATGGATATCTCGAGGTGGTACAAGGGGGGATGTCAGTCGGCGGGAGATCTATACCAGAACATTTAT
The DNA here is from genome assembly GCA_963921515.1 of Calotriton arnoldi. Lineage (NCBI taxonomy): Eukaryota > Metazoa > Chordata > Amphibia > Caudata > Salamandridae > Calotriton > Calotriton arnoldi. The sequence goes on along the minus strand of CAWUFW010005282.1, from coordinate 712,384 downwards.
GACTTTTAATGAGGCGCAGGACTGGTTCCAGGTGCCACCCTGGCACGTTCTGCAATATGCTAAAATATCACGTACTGTGTGCGAGATGTGGACCACATTTCCAGACGAGCCAAGGGGAGTCCTGCACGTTGATGACAATGCTGGACCCAGGCTCCAGCAGGGGTCTCATCTTGCGTATATACAAAGCATTAAAGGAGGATCGGGGTCCCACCTCACCGTAATTAGAGAAAAATGGGATGAGGATCTACCTATCCCACTGACGGATGGGGAGTGGAAGAGGGCACTGGCACAGGTAGCAGATGCAACAAGTAACGCGTGGTTTAAACGTATTCAGTTTCATTATTTACACCATACATATCTGACTCCACATCGCTGTGCACAATTCACCCCAGGGTCATCCTCCTCCTGTCCGCGATGGGCCATGGACCCAGCCACATTTCTACATATGACCTGGAACTTCTTGCGCCTATTGAAATTCTGGAAGCAGGTGGCGCAATCTCGTCGCACAGCAACAGCGGTGCAAATTGAAACCTCTAAAAAACACTGTATCCTGGGCGTACTCCCGACACCCAAGAAGGGGACCAAGATAAGATATAAGTTTGCATTGCTGGGACTAATCCTAGCAAAAAGACGGATAGCGATCCATTAGATTCACCCTGCCCCTCCCACGTGGGATAGATGGAGGGATGATCTGCGTGAGTGGGGTGTGGCTGAGGAGTGCCATCTTAGAGCAGTACGAACAGATGAGAATGCAGAAAATGATCTATTAGAATGAGACCAAATGCTGACTGAAGTGTCTGCAGCGATAACCCTAAGTGAGAATGAAACCGCACATAGTTCACCACCCACTCGACTCCCATTGCTATCTAATGCATAGGCGACATAAGTGCCCTCACGCACACCAATCACATGAAATTTCGAATCTGTCTCATGCATATTGCCAGATTGCCCTCATCAGGAAAAAGTAATAACTGTCCGTCGCTGCCAGGGGGAGGGGGGTAGAGATGGGGGTTATTTCTACTATTACTGTTCTTGTTTTACTGTTTTTTATGAATAAGATCTTTATTCAATTTAAAATGCATCGTTTCATACAGTAAATTTGGCTCACGTGCAGTGAGGGCGAAGAAAAATTGAAGTCATGTAATTAACTTATTGCAACAAAAATAACTGTCGAGATGTACATGCATGTGCATGACGAATGTTATTGATATCTTTTGATGCAGTGTTTAATAAAAACAAGTATTAATAAAAAATCTAACTTTACCATTAACAAGCGTTTGAAACTACAGTTCTTTAGACAGCAAGCTTCATATTCCTACCTGCTCCCAATTGATAGCACTTATTTAATGTAATAAGGTAGTCCAATGTTATCCTATAGGGGAGGGTGGCCTTGCATTAGTGAGCAACAAATTTAAAAGTTTTTCACTACCAGTAAGTAAGTTAAAAGTACCCTCTATGACCGACACATATACTCTGAACTCTAGAGGGGCACGTATTAAGGTTTTCTAACCCCTACTCACCGCCTATGTCTCACATTGTGTGATATTATTGCTCTTTTCATTAGCCGAAAACTCTCACAAACATTAGATATATACCGAACGTAATAGCCTTTCATGGCATATGTTTTTGGCTTAGATACATTTCAAGTGCCATTTATGTTATGTATGGTATTTGCTGACTTATTGCTGGACAGTCTACTCATCTATTTTTTGTCCATTTAGGTTATTTATTGTATTGTATTGTATTTTCTTTTGCTTATTGCATTGTGTTTTATGTATATGTATTATATACTGTTTGAACAACCAATAAAAACTCATTGAACTCAAAAAAAAAAAGTACATGTCCGACTTTTTAAATACACTGCACCCAGCCCAATGGGCTGTTTGGGGCCTACTCTAGGAGTGACTTATATGTATGTATGTATATGTATTAAAAAGGCAGAATTAGGCCTGGCAAAAGGTTTATTTTGCCAGGTCGAAATGGCAGTTTGAAACTGCTCACCAAGGCTGCAATGGCAGGCCTTAAAGATGTTTTTAAAAGGCTTAAGAGGGTGAAACAATTGGTGGTGCAGGCCCAATAGTAGCATTTGATTTACAGGCTCTGGGTACTTGTAGTACTATTTTACTAGGGATTTGCAAGTTAATTTAAATGTGCCAAGCCAGTTGCACCATTGCCCTGCTGCTTGATGCCTGCCTTAGACTCAGATGATTGCAGTGCTGCTTAGGACCTGCCCTGCTCTTTGAGAAGAAAGACTGGACCAGCTCCCTTCATCCCAGGCTACCTGAGTGACTCCAAGGGCCAGTTGGCTGACCTCCTGTTCTGAGCTATTGGGACAAAACAAGCTGCAGAGCCCTCCCTGCCACTACCCAGCTGACCTGCTGCAACTGGACCTGTCTGGGCCTGTCTGATCACTGCTGGCCTCAGCTAGAGTAAGTCCCCGATCCCCAAGAGGTACCTCCCCAGGTCTTGGACCCTTGACTGGCATCAGAGTGTACTCCTCTACAAGAAAAGGAGAAAGACTGAAGTTCTGAACTCTTTGCGGCTGACTTTGTGAAGGCTTTCTTAACTGGAATAACCTGGTTCCTGTATCTGTCCCACGCTTCTTTGAGGTCGGCCCAAACTTGTGACTTTCCTCCGGTCTAGTACAACCAGGTTACTGTGAATGGCGCTTTGTGCTTTTAGGCGCTATACCTACCTAAAACTTTAAAATTACATTTCTCCTGTTGTATGGGTTGGATTTTCTACGAGTTGTTCACTTTTTATTTTTAAAATATACTCCATTTTCTAAATTGATTCGGGATTTTTCATGTGTTGTTTTTCAGTTTATTACTGTTTGTGTGCTTCATAAATACTTTACATTTTGCCTCTAAGTTAAGCCTGACTGTTTTGTGGCAAGCTACCAGAGGTTTAAACAAAGGCTAATTTAGTGACTTTTGTGGTTCACCCTGACTAGGGTTGTAGTTGTTGCAGGAGTAGGGTTAACACCCGCTTCAACCAATAGCCCAATCTCCTACAACCAATTTTTCGTATCTGACCTCCTCCCAATTGTGTCAGTTTGAAATCACACCTAGGGCCCGGTCAACTGCAAACTGATATTTTTCAATAGCCCAATACATTTTGTAGGCTCATTTTGCCCAAAAATGTGATATTTTATAGCTCCCTTTTCCCTATTTTGATTGTTTTGGTGTATTTTGCTTATTACATTTTCTTCATTTTTCTAAATGAGTTTGGTAATTTTAATGTTGCTTTCTTAACTTTGCAATTTTTAGTTCTGCTTGTACTTATCATGCATTTCTCTGCAGAATAGCCTACTGCATGTTCCATAGCTATCAGAGGTTGAGCTTTACTGACACTTGAGTTGAGACCTAACCAGGGTATGCTTATTGAATTGGTAAGGTTCCCCCCTTCCCAAATTAAGAACCAATTTCGGATATTTGTCCACTACATTAACAATCTGGTAGGTATTACAAGATTCTTGCCATTCTACATGCTGATGAATGAGTACACCTGAAATAGTGACTTTAACCGTGCCATGGACGTAACGGTTATGTCCATGGCTGCAGCGCTGGTGTGCCATGGATTTAACTGTTACGTCCTACGCACACCATCGCATAATCCCTCTGCTGTTTTCAGCAGATGCATTTCCTTTTTTTTTTTTGGGCCTCAGGAGGTGAGGAAGAGCTTCCCCAACCTCCCAAAGCATTTTTTTTCATATGTAATGACGATCGTGCGCATGGAGCGCTGACGTCATTACATATGAAACTGAAATGAGCCGGGGGCTGTGAGAAAAATGTGGGTTTTGTTTCTAAATTTGAGGTTTGTAAGGGATTCTGGGTAACAGAACCCGATGAAAGCCACACAAGTCACCCCATCCTGGATTCCCCTGGGTGTCTAGTTTTCAAAAATGTACAGGTTTGCTAGGTTTCTCTAGGTGCCAGCTAATCTGGACCCAAAATCCACAGCTATGCATATTGCAAAAAAAGGGTCAGTTTTCACTGGAAAAATGTGATGTGTCCACATTGCGTTTTGGGCTATTTTCTGTCACGGGCACTAAGCCTACCCACACAAGTGAGGTACCATTTTTATCGGCAGTCTTGGAGGAATTCTGGGTGGGTGGAAGTTTGTGGCTCCCTGCAGAGTCCAGAACATTCCATCACAGAAATGTGAGGAAAATGTGTGTTTTTGTTTTTCAAAGTTTGAGGTTTACAAGGGATTCTGGGTAACAGAACCTGGTGAGAGCCACACTGGATTCCCCTTGGTGTCTAGTTTTCAAAACTCCACAGGTTTGCTAGGTTTCCCTAGGTGCTGGCTGAGCTAGGGCCCAAAATCCAGTTAGGCACATTGCGAAAAAAGGGTCAGTTTTCATTAGAAAAATGTGATGTAGTAGGTAGTTTCCTGTCACAGACACTAGGCCTACCCACACAAGTGAGGTGCCATTGTTATCGGGAGATTTAGGGAAACACAGAATAGTAGAACAAGTATTATCACTATTTGTCTTTCTATGTATTTCTGTCTTCCAAATGTAAGACAGCGTGTAAAAAAGAAGTGAGTTTGAACAATACCCTCTAATTCACATGCTAATATGGGTACCCACAAATTCAGAGATGGACAAATAACCACTGTTACTAAACTCCATATCTTGTTCCAATTTCAGAAATACATAGGTTTCCTTGATACTGATTTTTCATCTTTATATTTTACCAAATGAATTACTGTATACCTGGTACACAATGAAAAAACATTGCAAGGTGCAACCCAGTTATTGGCTCTGGGTACCTCGGGTTCTTGGTGAACCTACAAGCCTCATATAACCCTGCAACCAGAAGGGTCCTGCAGACGTAACGGTATATAGCTTTCAAAAATCTACCATTGTTAGAAGTTACAGGTGAAAATGAAGGCACAAATGGCTGTTTCAATATTCTTTTATTTCAACAGTTTCTTTCCATAGGAAAACCTTGAAGGATCTACACAAATGACCCCTTGCTGAATTCAGAATGGTGTCTACTTTTCAGAAATGTATAGCTGTCTGGGAACCATTATTGGTTTCAGGAGGTTGAAAGCACAAAAAATAGCTAAAATAGGCTATGTCCCAGTAAAATGCCAAAACTGTGTAGAAAATTTCCGACAAAAGTCTGCCTGTTCCTCAAAGCAGGGAAGATGGTGATTTTAGCACCACAAACCCTTCGTTGATTCCATTTGCAGGGAAGAAACCAAAAGGCTTTCTTTTGCAGCACTTTTACCCCATTGTTTCCCCAAAAAACCCAAATTTAGCTTTATTTTGCCTAATTTCTCAGTCCCCTCCAGGGAAATCCACAAACCCCTGGTACCTTTAGAATCCTCAGGATGTTGGAAGAAAAGGAAGCAAATTTGGCGTGGCACAGGGGGGATGCAGGGGGGGGGGGGCTGGCAGCGAAGGGGTTAAATTCTGCACTATTTTTAAGAAGAGGTCTTAGATACAAATAATGTAATATGGAGGGAAATTTCTCCATATGTTTTTGTGATCATGAGTTATGGGTCTACCGCTCTGTGCATGGCAGATACTGGCAGGAAAACCTAGTGTTGGTATCAGGTCTGCAGTTTCCAGGGTAGGAGTCAGCTCAGGCTCTGCCAACAGGTACCCTACTTCTAAATGGGCCGGCAGAACTACAGGTTTGGAGGACAAGACATCCACTCTATCAGGGGTTTATTCAAGATTGACAATTGTAAGATATTCCAAAGACAAAAATTGTGTGATTAATTCTGTTGTGACCGAGGAGATTGTTTACCTGTTTAAAATGTTCATGTGGTGGTTTTGTTAAACCTTCAATGCAAGAAATTTGGTTGTTGGTTGACTGGGGAGGAAGTCCTGGTCAAGCAGCAACCACAATCCTCTTCGGGGTGAGGCACAAGCCAACCCTAAATTAACCTGTGGTCAACCCTCTGGTAATTTGGCACAGAGCAGCCTGACTTAACTTAGATGCAATGTGTAAAGTATTTGTGCAACACTTCAAACAGTAATGAGTGAAAAACACCATACAAAAAGGATCTAACACCAAATTTGAAAAATAGAGTGAAATTTAATAAATAAAATAAGACCAAAATCACAAAAATCTAATCAGTAGAACCGGATTTGATTATTGTGAATTGTATGAATTTTTAATAATTTAGGATAAATAGCACCAAAAAGGATAACGCACCAACCAGGGATATCTGGTCACGCTGGACCGGGTCAAAGTCACACTTTCAGGCCAACCGCATTCGAGCGTAGGTCGGCTACAGTCACCAGGCTAGGCCCGCTGAATTTACCTTCTCAAAGTCTGTGCCAAGAGTCCCGTTCGCATTAAAAGGTGCTGCGAGAAGCAGGGAGAGTGTCGCGGGAGGCTGACAGCATAGCTCGAAGAGCAGGCCAGGTGTTGTGGGTGGGCGTTGCTGGAGCTTTGTGTGGTGGTCCCCGTGGCAGTGGATGCTGGAGCACAGAGAGTAGGGCTGACAGAGCTTCACACTGAAGCGCTATGCAAGCGGCGAGGTCTCAGTGCGAAAGGACCCGCTCGTGGCCGCAAAGAGTCCAAAGCTTGTTTCAGCTCACTGGGCTACACCAAGTGCTCAGGACCTGAGGGGCACCACTTAGGGGCCAGGAACTCACTGCAGCTGGTTCCAGGGTCTGTTGCAAGATTTTGGGAACCCTTTTATGTCCCTGCGGCTAAGATCAGGAGGCCAGCCGACTAGCCCTTGGAGTCACTCTGGGGTCCTGGGTTCAAGATGAGGTTGCAGGTCCAGTTTTTCCTCCCTAGGGAAGAGGTAAGCAGATCAGCACAGCAGGGCAGCACTTCCTTCAGAGTAGCAGTCCACCAGAGTGGCAGTCATTTACTCTGCATAGCAGTCCTTCTTCCTGGCAGAGTATCCACAGGTCCAGAAGTGTACTAAAGAGTAGGTGTCTGAGGTCCTACTTTTATACCCTGGTGCCCTGGTTCTTGAAGATGGGAGAAGCTTCTAGGCAGTGGCTTTGAAGTGCATGGAATTTCCTGCCTCCCCTGCCCTGGCTCCAAGCTGGCTGCAGTGACAATGTGGGGTCATTAGTCCCTTTTTGTGAAGGCAGAGCAAAGGCTATTCAGTTGTAAGTGGGGCTGTGCTCAGCTCTGCCCCCCATTCTGTCAGCGTATGGCCCATCCAGGCACACTTAATCCCTCAATTGTGTGACTGTCTGGGAGGAATTCACAAAGTCGAACTGTCAGCTACACCCAGTCATGTGACCCAAGGCAGGCTACAGGCACAAAAGGGCTAAGGGCAGGAAAATAACACCTTTCTAAAGTTGGCATTTTCAAAATTGCAACGAAAAATCAGCCATTAAAGAAGGTTTATCATTACAATTTCATAAACACCAAACAAGACATAGCTGCCTGCTCCCCGTTGGTAATTACAACTTATTAAATGTAATAAGGAATTACCAATGTTATCCTAAGGGAAGGGTAGGCCTCACAATAGTGAAAAACAAATGCAGGAGTTTTTCACCACCAGGACGTGTAAAACTTAAATGTACATGTCCAACCTTTTAATTACACAGCACCCTGCTCTATGGGTACCTAGGGCCTATCTTATATGTAATAAAAGGGGAATTTAAGGCTTGGCAAGGGGGTTTTAATGCCAAGTCAACATGGAAGTTTAAAACTGCATTCAGACTGCAATGGCAGGCCTGGGACATGTTTACAGTGCTGCTTAAGTGGGTGGCACAATAGGTGCTGCAGGCCCACTAGTAGAATTACATTTACAGGCCCTGGGTATATGGTATACCACATTGCAAGGGACTTATAAGTAAATTAAATATTCCTTGTTTTCGGGGAGTGAGCACAAGCACTTTAGCGCCGGGTAGCAGTAAAGAGTGCACAGATTCCTTTTTAAAACAAAATATTTTTTATTAATTTTTTTAACACATTTTACCCTTTTATAACCAAGGCTGTACATGCAGACAAAGAAAAAAAAATCACCTATTACATGATTGTTAATAAAACACCAATACCATGCCATTGCATTTAAAAAATATACAGAAAAAGAGAAAATCTAAATAACGGACATAGAAAATTCATAAAAGGGCGGGATTTGTCCTTCAGATTGTTGAAACAAACTAGCCTTTACATTGTAATGAAAAAAAAAAATATGTCCACTTCAGGGTTCTTTCCCCCTCCCTTCCTCATTGGACAAGCCATACCCGGTGGACATTACCCGTACTACACAATTGAACCCCCTAGAGCCCGCTGGATCCCGCTAAATCCAGCTATCCGACCAGATTATATTAAGTTCATACAGCCCAATCTGATAAAGGCGACCAAATTTTAGCACCCTTAGTTCTTTTCCTTCTACCTTTAGTCTTATAGATAGAAGATTCGAAATTATACATAGTTAACAGTCTCGTGCGAAAACTAATAAAGGTAGGTGGATCAGAACTAATCCACTCGTTAGTAATGCATGCCCTTACCACTGCCATGATAATAAATAAAAGTGTATTTATATCTTCAGATCTTGTATTAGCCTCACTATCAGAGCATACACCGATAATGACTAATTCCGCACTAATTTTAATAGAGAGCCCAGATATTATGTTCAGAAACTTCTCAACGCCTTGAAAAAATTCCCCCAATTTTGAGCAAGAGAAAAACATATGACTTGAATCAGCCGCCAAAAGTCCACAGCGATTACATTTAATCCCTGCTCTTGCACCCCATCGAGCCAACTTACTGGGAGTATAATAAAGATCATAGAGGGCCATGTAATGTTGACTCCGTATTCTGCCAGTCATTAAGACTTGGTTGGCCAACTCAATAGACTTTGATATATTTACATCTTCTAAACCAAATATGTGTTCCCATTTTGCTTTACGTGCAACTAAGTCATCCGGGAGTGTCTCCAATAATAGCCGATAAAATTGGCCAATTGGTGTTTTTTTCTTCATTTTTTCAATGAGGGGAATCAGCCCGAATTGATGTGGCGATCCTCTGCCCTGCCTAGTCAGAAAACTACGTATCTGAAGATACTTAAAAAAATCTTGCTTGCCTATACCATATACCTCCTGTAAGTCTGAGAATGTCAAAAGCTGATCTTTACCAAACATATCACCTAAATTATGTATGCCCTTTTGGCCCCACCTCATTGTTACCTGATCTTGAAAAATTAGAGGTAGTGTCCCGGGAGCCAACAACGGGGTGTAGGCATTAAGATTTGCAACCTGTAGACTCCGTTTAATTTGTTTCCAGCCTTTGTAGGCTGCCTTCAGTACCTTAAATTTAGTTTTTTTTAAAATAACTGGGTTCAATAACTCTAACTAAGAAACCATTCATTTCATCGCCCAGTCCAAACTCGTAAATAGAAGGCCTGTGAAACAATGGAATCTCGGCTTTAACCCCTATCACCAGTGGCCCTATATATTGCAACATTGCTGCCCAATAACACATGATAATGTGAGGGATACCCCAACCACCCACTTGTCTAGGTAATATCATTTTCCTTATTGCCCTTCACTGTTTTCGATATCCCCATAAAAACCGAGAGCATATTCTCTCTATTTTAACAAAGCATGATGCAGAAAACTCTAAAGGAATAGTTCTAAATATATATAAAAATGTTGTAAGAATCAGCATCTTCAACACGCTATTTCTGCCATGTAATGACAGATGAAGATGATCTAGCCTTTCAAGAGTTGAGTTCGCTTTTTCGATTATTGGGAGAATATTTAAATCCGGGATCTTATCTACCGCCGATGTAATTTTGATTCCCAGATATATTGCTTCCGAGACAATAGATATATTTGTCGGAGGGTCACTGCCGGAATATACTACCTGGTTTTTCTGTACATTCAGTTTATACCCTGAAAAAACCCCGAACTGATGCGCTAGAGATGTAATTGCAGGCAAGGCAGTTGCAGTATCACTAGAAACTACAACAATATCATCGGCATAAGCAAATGCCCTGTACTCAATGCTCTGAAACCTAACTGGTATAATGTCTGTATGTTGATTAAGTTTATTCAAAAATAAATCAATGTATAAAGCAAATAAAAGAGGGGAGCACGGGCATCCTTGCCGTGTGCCCCGACTAATAGTGAACACATCAGATTCTTGCCCAGAGATCCGAATTGAGGCAATCGGACATGCATATAAAGTCTTGATTACATGAATAAATTGTGGGCAGAATCCTTTCATATGCATAACCTCCCACATATACTGCCAAGAGACCCTGTCGAACGCCTTTTCGGCGTCCGACAGGATCACCCCTAGTCCGGACCCGGTTGCCTGTACCCAATCCAAAAGTGCAATAACGCGTCTTACGTGATCCGCCGTGTCCCTACCGGGAATAAACCCATGCTGAAACTTAGAGACTAATAGGGTAATGACGGCTCCCAATCGCTGTGCAATAATTTTTGAAAAAATATTACTGTCCGCGTTGATCAATGATATTGGTCTATACGAGGATGGACAAAGATTAGGCTTTCCCTTTTTTAAGAATACAATAATAATGGTTTTTCACCTCGACTCAGGTGCTATACCCTGTTGGGCCGCAAGAAATAATGTCAAAAGCTCTGCCTTTAATACTAAGCGAAAGGTTTTATAAAATTCTAAAGGAATGCCATCCGGACCGACGGCTTTTCCAGCAGCTAATGACAATATTGCCCCCTCCACTTACTCCCAGGTAATATCTGTAGCCAGCTCCTCGTTCTGATCTGCAGTAACTTTATTTATCCGCATGCCCGAACTAAACTCCAGCATTTTCTCAACTGGATCAACCAGACCATCCTCAGTATATAAACTCCCATAGAATTTACGAAAAACCGCCAACATTTCCTCTGGGGAGCTCTGTATCTGGTTAAGATGGTCCTGTATCTGCAATATCTTATTATGCACACTCTTCTGCTGTAATCTTTTTGCTAAAATCCTACCTGAATTTTCCCCCGCTTCATAGATTTGATCCCTAAAAATCGCCACTTTATTCGCGACCTTTGCAGCAAAATGCTGATGAATTTTCATTTTCAGGATAGCCATGGCCGATAATGTTTTTTCTGGATTAACCTGTTGAGAGATCTCCCTCATTAATTCTAATTCTAAAAGCCTTAATTGATGCATCTGATCCTTAATTTCAGCCTGGGTTTTGCATTGCTTATCTAGAGAATAACTAAGGGTTTCCCCCCGAACCCCCGCCTTAAAGGTGTCACAGACAACCGAATCTGAAGCGGTTCCCCGATTAAATTTGAAAAATTCCTTAATCCACCCACCCATATGTGTGCAGTACTCAGGATCTAATAAAAGTTTCCGTTCAAAAGTCCATGCTTTTGGCGGGGCCCGAAAGCTGAAATCAAGTTCTAATAATATCGGGTTGTGATCTGATATTATTCTTGGTAAAATCTCCATCTTAGAGCTTCTTGCTTTTTCCGCGGAGATAAAAAAATAATCTAAGCGCACATGTTTCTTATGAGGCGCCGAATAAAAGGTTTCTCCAGGATCAGGTTGTCTGAGTGTATGCCATTCATCAACCAAGCCAAACTCCTTAACTACCCCTAATAGCTTTGAAAACTTTAGTTTTTTTACCCATATAGGGTCTGTTGCTGTTAATATCATAGCTACCCTCTAGATGGAGATTAAGATCCCCGCAGATAATCAAGGGGGCTGGCCAATTTGCTAATTCTATACTAAGGTAGTGGAGGACCTCCGGATCATCTAAGTTTGATCCATATATAGAACATATCGTCACTTGCGAGCCATTGATAGTTACCCCTACAATGACCCACCTGCCCAAAGCATCTTCCTTTAAACGATTGCAGCCCCCCAGTCCTCTCTTCATCAATATCGCCACCCCCCTAGTAGTAGAGCTCTGTTTAGTACATCCGAGTATATCCATACCCAGGTCATTCAGCCAATTACGATTATTCCAGGCTATGTGGGTTTCTTGAACACAGATCAGGTCGATACGCATTGCCTGTAACAACTGGGCCATCACCCCCTTTTTTTCTTATCATTTAAGCCACAAACATTCCATGAACAAATAGATAATCTATTAATCATTATTATCCACTAAAGAACACAAGAAAAATCGTACATTGTCGTCCATGCCCATATGCCCGTATGCCCATATGCCCTTGGAAGATACCACAGATTTAGGCAGCAAAACATAATCTCTCTCAAACATGCCTTTAACAAATTTAACACTGTCTTTATCGTGTACAGCCAAAGAAAAACAAACCTCTGTCTTCTCTCTGTCCCCCTACCCACCAACCCCCCACCTCCGCCCCCACCACCCAACCCCCCCACCTTGCCCACCCCCACCCCTACCCACTTGAGGCTTAAGGACATAGTGTCCTCTGTGATGGTTAGGGATTGAACAAAAACGCTCCTCCTCACCCTCCTCATACAGAATAAAAACATTTAAGAAAACATTAGAGACACCCCACTAGGTCGATAATTCCTTTAAATCCCCACTGAAAAACATTCAGCATCATATTGTGGCCAGAAACTCCCTTGCAGATAAATCTGATACAAAGAAGTGTGCTTTTTCCTTATGGATTATCTTTAACTTAGCTGGGTTAAGCAGGTAGGCCTGTGCCCCTTTCGCCTGAAAGAGTGAAATCATTTGTCGTAATTGCCACCTCAGTTTAACTGTGGCCTGACAGAAGTCTGGACGAACAAAAAATTCAAAACCATTACCTCCTCTTTTCCTATCAGGCCTTGCCAAATCATATAATGCTTCCCTCAATAAAAAATTATTAAGACAAATCAATATTGCCCTAGGTTTTTCACTTGCACCCCCTGCTTTACTACGTTGGTTAAAGGGAAATCTGTGTGTTCTCTGCAATTCTAATTCCCAATTCCATTGATTGAGCTCCGGGAAGGCTGAAGAGAACAAATCAATAACAAACTTCCTGACATCTTTACCCTCTCGACCCTCTGGTATTCCCAAAATACGTAAATTGTTCCTTCTGGAACGATTTTCCATGTCTGTGAGCTTCCAGTCAACATCGTCTCTTAAAGATTGCAGGGATGCCATTGTAGCCTTTTGCTGAACTAAATCATCTTCCATAGCGGAGATCCTTTCCTCAGCTTCCCCAATTCTCGTGGATATCTCCGTGCAGGTCTTGGCAACGCGGCGCACAGTATTTTGTAGCTTACGAACAGCACCTTGGGTCCGTAATCCTTCCACCTTTGTCTCTTCCCGATGGGCCATTATTATATGATAGATTGTATTAAGGGTGATTTCGTCTCCTCCAGCTTCCGCACCGCTACATACTTTTCCAGTCTCTTTGCACACATCTCCATTTTTCTCAGGTTCTAGTTGGGGGGAAAATAAGTAATCCCAGACCAGTGATCCCCCTATATCCATTTTACCATTTGCTGCTGGGTCAACTGTGTCTCTCGCTTTCCGTACTGTCCCCAGACTCATGGATGTCTCCAGATCCGTCTCCTCGTCGTCTTCCTCGTCACCCTGCTGGTGTTTGCTGGCGTCGCTTTTATCATCAGCCCAGTCCCCCCCCTCACTCTCATTCTCATTCTCAGAGGAGTTAGAGGGGTCTGACAGTGAATAGAATTTGCCACCTGAGTCCCCGGAATCAAGTTCTTTGTGGATTGCCTTGGCTGAAGGGGACTTAGTAATGTTGTCAGTATCATTGTCCGCCCCTACCACCAAGTGGTTCGATTCTTCGGATTCAATATTCGAAACACCGCTCTTTCTGTTCGAATTTTCCACCAGCAAGGGCATTTTTGCAGTTTGGGGCAGAATATGAGGTGTAGATTGCGTCGATGTTATATGTTCACCCAGCTCCTGTATGCTTTTTATTGCTAAATCACCGGCCTGCTGTACCTCAGCCAGAGAGAGAAAAGCTGCATGAGTTACTTCCCCAGCTACTCCTATTGACTCAGTCTCTTTGTTCGTGTAATCAATGCTATCCTGAGCAACCATTCCCTTGTCAATAGCTCCGGCAGACACAGACGAATGTAACAATTCAGGCACAGCTGCTGGAACATTGTTGCAAGAATAAGTTTCTACCACTCCCCCGGGAACTGCATTACCGTCTAGATCAGGTGAAGCCTTACCTCTGCCCGTTTGCTTTTTAAAAATGCTGGGTATGTTTCGGTGAATTCTGGCAGAGTCGGTATTCCTCCGCGTTCTATCTGGAGAGACACCTTTTCCTTCCTGCTGCAGACCGGAGCCTCCAACAACTACGCCCCGGCTTGACAGCTGACTTCCTTTCCTCCCATGATGCGAGGCAGGGGAAGCCGGACTAGTGGATATCACAACTGACCCTACCGCCGCCATGGCCCCTCGGGTCTTAGCACCTCTTCCCATCGTCTTCGGCGGCATCACCGAGCCGGTCTCCGGACTCACCAGCGCCGAAATCCGCCCGCAGTCCCGCCGCAAAACACACCAGAATCGCCACCAGGGCAAGACCCGCTGGGAGTGCAGCACAGAACACCGCGCCCCGCCACAGCCGACAGACACAACACTGGATGCGGGGCTCGATGCGGGACTCGATGTGCCCAACACCAGGTAACGCCACAGCATTTCACGGTAACCGGTCCCTGGAGTGTCTCTGCCAGAACAATGAAGAGAGGGGTGAAAAAGCGGAGGAGCGTTTGCAAGCCACTCACTCGGCCGCTGCTGCGGCCGCCATCTTGCCTCCCTAGCGCTGGTTATCGAGTGCACAGATTCCTTAGGCCAACAAAAATAAGTTCAGAAAAAATGGAGGAGGAGAGGCAAAGGGTTTGGGGGAAGACCACCCTAAGGCTGACAAGCCTAACAAGGACTGAGGTTGGTTGTTTTCATTTTAGATAAGATTATTAGGCTTTCACTGCACAAAACACTGCACAGAAGCAGTGACAAAAACATGAATCTTAATTGTTCACTAAAGGTATTTGGTCCTTTTCATAATTTTTAGATCTCACCTAGACAAATGTTTTAGCTACCTATTTCGAAAGACCTATTGCAGACAAAACCAATGCTAACAGATGGCTTTGGGTCAGGCCATTTCTTACCATTAGTTGGCTTTCTTGTCAGTCTCAATTGCTTGCATCTTATTTGATGGCTTTCCTTCCTGCTCTTCTGTTGTCCATCCATGGATCATAGCTTCTTTACCATCCTTTTGATTGGATGGTTTGTATCCTGCCACTACTTACATACAGAGTTTTATTTATTTTTATTTTTATTCAGCGCTAAAGGAGAGTACATGTGCAACAGCTGCATTTGTGTGTTTTGCCTAGGTGCTAGAGCCTGACCAAAACAGAATAACAAGGGACATTGTTGTTTGACCTTGTCTACGGTGTCCCAGGAAAGAACAGAACGCAAAAATAATGGTAAGTTATTTGTGAAAGTACAGTGTGGCACAAAGCAAAATACTTTTGTATAGTAACGTGCGCAAAGCAGAGTACAGACTGCAACGTGTTCATGCTAACATAGGGAAAACGACAATGGGCCTGCACAGGACATATGACAGGTGAAGTCTGGCTAAGATTCCCTATGAGTAACTATGTTATACACATAACTGTAGTAAAATCAAATTGTCTTGGTTAACACCAGATGTAACAAAAGCCAATTGATCCGCATTCGTTGCCAGATACATGCCTTTGCTAAAGTTTTATGTGAGATGTTTGTAAAATATTCTTACAAATAGATAGATAGGCTTGCAAAGACAGCTAAATAAAGAGGAGACAGCTAAATAGAGAAGCTTGCAAAGACAGCTAAAGATGCTTGAAAAGACATATACATAATGAGGTTTATATAGCTAGATAGTGCTGCAAAGATAGATAGTATTGCTAAGATAGATAGTGTTACAAGGATAGTTTTACAAAGAGAGATAGACAGTGTTGAAAAGAGAGATAGACAGTGTTGTAAAGATTGTCAGGCAGATAGATAGATAGATAGATAGATAGATAGATAGATAGATAGAAGGATGATGGATAGATAGATAGACAGACAGAGAGATAGATAGATAGATAGAGTTAGTTGTAAAGGTAGACAGACAGATAGAGTTGCAAAGATTGGGTAGACAGACAGATAGACAGGGTTGCAAAGTCATAGAGTTTCAACAACAGATACAGTAGGCATATAGATAGTGTTGCAAAGGTAGACAGGAGATAGAGTTGCAGAAGATAGAGTAGGCAGATAGGGTTGCAAAGGTAGACAGATAGAGTTGCAAAGATAGCATAGACAAATAGATTGACAGGGTTGCAAATGTACACAGCCAGATTTGCAAAGATAGATGGATAGATAGGGTTGCAAATGTAGACAGAAAGATAGAGTTTCAAAGATAGAGTAGTCGGATAGATCGAAAGACAGGGTTGCAAAGGTAGACAAACAGGTAGAGTTGCAAAGTAAGATAGGAAATTGGAATAAATGACAGAGCTAACACTAGAAAGCCATTCAAGCAGGACATACAAACTAAATTGGTTTACAAATATAGCTGCAGTCTTCAATCAAAATACTGTAGCAGCATAACATGCAGGAGCACAGTTATACATGCACTTCATTGTACACATAGTAAAAAATGACAACTTTGTGAAGAGCAGTTTAAAATGGACACAATTTGGTATGCTGTGAAATAGCAGCAATCAGATAAAGGCCACTCCAAAACTAATTTAAAAAATCATTATCAGGTGTCAGGAACTGATAAAGCTGGAACTGCCTTGTGCTCACACAAGGAGATGATGGACTGAGCGCTGAAACTATTCAGACACTCACCCCCAGTCACAGATCTTCTGGGTTGAATCCATCATGGTTCTTTATCGCACTTCGCCACCCCAGTTCAGACCCAGCTATATGCAAATCAGTCTTAACCCTGTGCCTCTTGAGAACAGTCCAGCCCGAACTGCCAAGCCAGGTCTTTTCTGGACCGGAAACAAGCATACTGGGACCAGTTTCGGGGTAACACCCCTCATCAGCCAGGCTAGCTTAAATCCAGTGACGAAGTGAGCAAGGGACCCACGTCTGGGCATACCCTGCCAACTTAGTGCGAACAAAGCAAACACAAGGGGATGATGGACGGAGCGCTGAAACTTTTCAGACACTCACCCCCAGTCACAGATCTCGGTTGAACCCATCATCATTCTTTTTCTCACTTCGCCACCCCAGTTCAGACCCAGCTATATGCAAATCAGTCTTGACACTGTGCCTCATGGGGACAGTCCAGCCCGAACTGCCAAGTCAGGTCTTCCCTGGACTGGATACAAGCATCCTGGGACCGGTTTCGGGGTAACACCCCTCATCAGCCAGGCTAACTTGAATCCAGTGCAATGTGAGCAAGGGACCCACGTCTGGGCATACCCTGCCAACGTAGGGCGAACAAAGCAAACACAAGGAGATGATGGACGGAACGCTGAAACTTTTCAGACACTCACCCCCTGTCACAGATCTGGGTTGAATCCAGTATCATTCTTTAGCTCACTTTGCCTCCCCAGTTCAGACCCAGCTATATGGAAATCAGTCTTGACCCTGTGCCTCATGGGAACAGTCCAGCCCGAACTGCCAAGCCAGGTCTTCTCTGGACCGGAAACAAGCATCCTGGGACCGGTTCCGGGGTAACACCCCTCATCAGTCAGGCTAGTTTGAATCCAGTGGCAAAGTGAGCAAGGGACGCACGTCTGGGCATAGCCTACCAACTTAGGATGAACAAAGCAAACACAAGGAGATGATGGACGGAGCGCTGAAACTTTTCAGACACTCACCACCAGTCACAGGTCTGGGTTGAATCCATCATTGTTCTTTGCCACCCCAGTTCAGACTCAGCTATATGCAAATCAGTCTTGATCCTGTGCCTCATGGGAACAGTCCGCTGCAAAAGAAACAATTGATGGACGGAATGCTGGACAATGCAAACATTCACCCCCAGTCACAAGGATCTGGGTTAAATCCATCATTCTTTTGCTCACCACACCACCCCAGTTTGGACCCAGCCATATGCAAATCAGTCTTGACCCTGTTCCTTGTGGGAACAGTTCAGCCCGAACTGCCAAGTCAGGTCCTCCCTGGACCGGAAACAAGCATCCTGGGACCAGTTTCAGGGCATCACCCTTCATCAGCCAGGCTAGCTTGAATCCAGTGGTGTAGTGAGCACAGGACCCACGTCTGGGCATACCCTTCCCACTTAGGGCGACAAATGCAAAAGAAACAATTGATGGACGGAATGCTGGACAATGCAAACATTTACCCCCAGTCACAAGGATCTGGGTTAAATCCATCATTCTTTTGCTCACCACACCACCCCAGTTTGGACCCAGCCATATGCAAATCAGTCTTGACCCTGTTCCTTGTGGGAACAGTCCAGCCCGAACTACCAAGCCAGGTCCTCCCTGGACCGGAAACAAGCATCCTGGGACCGGTTTCAGGGCATCACCCTTCATCAGCCTAGCTAGCTTGAATCCAGTGGTGTAGTGAGCACGGGACCCACGTCTGGGCATACCCTTCCCACTTAGGGCGACACATGCAAAAGAAACAATTGATGGACGGAATGCTGGACAATGCAAACATTCACCCCCAGTCACAAGGATCTGGGTTAATCCATCATTCTTTTGCTCACCACACCACCCCAGTTTGGACCCAGCCATATGCAAATAAGTCTTGACCCTGTTCCTTGTGGGAATAGTCCAGCCCGAACTGCCAAGCCAGGACTGGATACAAGAATCCTGGGACCAGTTTCGGGGTAACACCCCTCATCAGCCAGGCTAACTTGAATCCAGTGCAATGTGAGCAAGGGACCCACGTCTGGGCATACCCTGCCAACGTAGGGCGAACAAAGCAAACACAAGGAGATGATGGACGGAGCGCTGAAATTTTTCAGACACTCACCCCCAGTCACAGATCTGGGTTGAATCCATTATCATTCTTTAGCTCACTTCGCCTCCCCAGTTCAGACCCAGCTATAGGCAAATCAGTCTTGACGCTGTGCCTCATGGGAACAGTCCAGCCCGAACTGCCAAGCCAGGTCTTCTCTGGACCGGAAACAAGCATCCTGGGACCGGTTCCTGGGTAACACCCCTCATCAGTCAGGCTAGTTTGAATCCAGTGGCAAAGTGAGCAAGGGACGCCCGTCTGGGCATACCCTGCCAACTTAGGATGAACAAAGCAAACACAAGGAGATGATGGACGGAGCGCTGAAACTTTTCAGACAATCATCACCAGTCACAGATTTGGGTTGAATCCATCATCGTTCTTTAGCTCACTTTGCCACCCCAGTTCAGACTCAGCTATATGCAAATCAGTCTTGATCCTGTGCCTCATGTGAACAGTCCGCTGCAAAAGAAACAATTGATGGACGGTATGCTGGACAATGCAAACATTCACCCCCAGTCACAAGGATCTGGGTTAAATCCATCATTCTTTTGCTCACCACACCACCCCAGTTTGGACCCAGCCATATGCAAATCAGTCTTAACCCTGTTCCTTGTGGGAACAGTCCAGCCCGAACTGCCAAGCAAGTTCCTCCCTGGACCGGAAACAAGCATCCTGGGACCGGTTTCAGGGCATCACCCTTCATCAGCCAGGCTAGCTTGAATCCAGTGGTGTAGTGAGCACGGGAACCAGGTCTGGGCATACCCTTCCCACTTAGGGCGACACATGCAAAAGAAACAATTGATCGACGGAATGCTGGACAATGCAAACACTCACCCCCAGTCACAAGGATCTGGGTTAAATCCATCATTCTTTTGCTCACCACACCACCCCAGTTTGGACCCAGCCATATGCAAATCAGTCTTGACCCTGTTCATGGGAACAGTCCAGCACGAACTGCCAAGCCAGGTCTTCCCTGGACCGGAAACAAGCATCCTGGGACCGGTTTCGGGGTAACACCCCTCATCAGCCAGGCTAGCTTGAATCCAGTGGCAAAGTGAGTAAGGGACCCACGTCTGGGCATACCCTGCTCAACACAGAAGAGCTGGTCGAACGATTTATGCTATCACATCAGATTCTAAACACAGAGGCAACACCAAAGTAATAAAGTAAACTGGCGCTGAAGAGAACTACCTTATGTGTGGATGTGCTCCTTGTGAGAGAGCTAAATGCAGTCACTCAAAGTGAACCTATCCAATGGCTAAAGTGGGCTGACCCCCTCCCTATGTTTCATGCGGTAGTTGGTGGAAGCAAAATGTGTATTACACAACAACAAACCAATGGATGAACACAGCTGGCTGGAAGTCCCTCTAAATAAGTATATTATCCATATATTTAAAAAAAACCTCAAAAGGTCTGGGCTAACTCCAGACCTAGAATTTAGTTATATCCACCCCTTTTACACATTACAAGCCATCTACAAAATCAGGCGAACGCCAGACCTAAAAGTTACTTATACTCACCCCTTTTACACATCATAAATCATCTGCAAAAGTCAGGCCTACGAACTTTGTCGAAGTATTCATCAGTAATATTTTCTATTTCATTTACACGCCACTGGCTGTGCGCAGTGGAGTCATCTATTTATGGCTTTTTTTTCTTTAGGTTTCAGTGGAAAAACACATTAGATCCCAGGGAAATGAACTCATAGAAGGAACCAACTACAACAAAGTCCTCTCTCATCATAAATCTTGTCATGACAAAAGAGTTGCAAATCCATCTTCTGTAAAGTGGTAAAAATATCTGCGGAGGACTCATTTGATATAGAAGGCTGAGCATCTGCGTTTGTACTTGGAATCTCCCTGGATGCAAATACAATTCCACCATTCGCTTCCCATTCATTGCAGATGGAAATCTACAAACGCAATGCTGACATCCGGGTCACAAGTGCCTGAAGTCTCCAAGGTAACGCAGACGTTGTTTCACCAAAAGAGTTTAATGAATAGTATTAACACTCTGTGTGTTTAACTTCAGTGATGGATTGCAAAGCCGGAGTCTTTCCATAATGTGTTTCCAGGCTGTGCGTGGCCCTCTCAGGAGCAGCGTAGATGTTGCTGACAAGCTGCTAAGGTATTTCCCACACACGTACCAAAGCTGCGAGTCACGCGCAGGATATGAGGCCTGACATTATTATTGTTTTCTAGTTCAGTCCAATTAAGGCAGATGGATGCATTGCTACTTCTGTAACTACTTAAATATTCATGACTAAAAGTCAACATTTTATTTACTTTTTTAGGGGGCATGTTTTGCTTTCAGGTAGGTTCTAAGCAGGGCTTTAAGTGGGCAGGGTCTTGCCAGTGCTCAGCACCGGCAGTTCTAAAAAGCTGGTGCTGTGACGGTCCCTATCGGGCTCTCCATTTGCACTCACCCTCAGGATGAAAAATAAATCTTAACTCTGCAGCAGTACCACCCTTCACTGCCTTTTATGTAACTTCAAAGAGACTCGTTATAGTTCTTTCATAGTCTCATCATTTCAGAACTGAAGCATTTTCCATAATATATACAGCTAAGCCATGGATGTTGCCTATTTATGTAATGCAACTAACAACCATTGACCAAGCTAATGGTACTGGCTAGTTGTAAGTATAATGTTACTTGCTATATTATATATCTGGATGTAATGACAGAAGCAGCAAAATACCAGTCAGGCGGCACACTAAGCTAAGCACAGATTTTCAGCTTGTGTGGTTTTAAGCCACGCCCTTAATTACATCGGCCACGCCCCTTTGAGAGCCTCCCCCCCCCAGTTTTTTCATACCACTTAAAGACCTGGTTCTAAGGACCATGAAAAGCAAGAATGGGGGAAATGCTGGAGCACAGGTAAAGGTGGATGAATACAGAGTAAATCTAGAAACTAGTCACCTTCTGGTTCTTATATTTCAGGCTGGACTTAAGGTGGAGTACCTGATTCTTCCGTCACATGAACTATTATTTATCACTAAGTAAATGGACTAACATTTCAATGGAATCCAAACACTGGGGGCATGATTCCGAAAAGTAACTTACACTTTTGAGCAGTTTACACTTTTGAGTAAGTTTACTATTTTTTGGCTATTCATAAACTCTGAGTGTAAATTTACTCCAAAAGTATAACTTATACGCAGATTTTGTGAAAAGCAGAACTCAGTTTTTTACTGTTTCTGGTAGAGAGGCAAACCTTTTGTGACAAGAATTTGGGCTTGGTTATGTGAATCTTATTGTTGGTGATGCATAATGTCTTATTTGCTGAACAGTGATTCATGGGAAACTAACCAAGTGATGCAATGACTGATGTGTATTCGGGGCTAAACAGGCTGTCAAATAAAGGAAGGCTTTGAAGGCAGTGAGATGAGATTTTGACAGACCATTTAGCAGTGCATTTTCATAGTTTATACATGAAAGAACTAGAGCTCGGATGGCCAATTTAATGTTTTGACTTGAGAGGAAAGGCTTGTGACTTTGAAGAAGATTTAATTGGAATTTAGCATTCTTGGCGATCTCTTTGATGTGCACGTAAAGGTAGAGTAGCCTTTTGAGTTTAAAGAGAAAGATTTTGCTGAGGTGATCATTTTTGGTGTGAGACTGGTGTTTGTGAGCTGATTTCACCACGTGGAAGGATTTTCCTTTGTTTGGTTTAAGAGTGCTTGAATTTAGTTTCACACTTCTCATTCAGTTCTGAATTTGAAGGTTGTGTCAGTATTGTAGCCACAGTGGAACCCAGGTTGAAAGCCATCTAGATATATGTGGGGGGGTGCAATTATTTAACTACATGGCGACACATCTCTCTAGAAACTTTGAAAGGAAAAAGTGGTGTGTGAAGAGCCTGCGGTTGTCTGTGGTGGTTTGTTACAGTGGGTGTCCAGGATCTGCCCCCTCATCTTTTGCCTCCTAATCATTTTTAAAAAACTGATTAATCTCTCAATCATTGCCACAACCTTGATCCTCTCTCTAGGTGAGGGTCAGGCAGTCACAGCGCTTTTGAAATGTGCATGCGGTAGTGTGTATGTGCTAGCCATCACAGGTTTTGTAGGGTTCAACACTTTTCAGCCCAGTCCTCTGTGGCTTGTGATGTTTGGGGCCACACATCCCCATCATGCACTTTAGCCTGGCTAATTGAGCTCCTCCTAGGCGCTTTAGATGTAAGTCCTTTTCTGCCCGAGGCTGTATGTTTGTCAGCAAGGGTACACTGTGCAACACTGCTCTGCACCCTTTCCAACTTTGCCACAGAAATGAGAGGGATCAGCAAGCCTCACGGACCCAACCCGCGCCTGTGGCAAATTAGGTGGGGGTAGTACAATGCCTTGGCACACTGCTGCTCAAGACTAGGACTGCAAGTTAGTCACTGAGGGGTAGAGAGCCACTGATCCAGCAAACTGGAAAGCAGCTGTCACCAAGTAGTCCAATCGGAAGGGTCTAGCTGAGCCTTGCACAGGAAGCAACTCTTCTTCATGTTGACCACATCTCCAGTACTCCTGAAACTATCTTATCTGAGCTATCAGTGCCCAGCTTCACTCATGCCTGCCAGCAAAATCCCAGCCTTGTAAAACCTTTAATCTCTATCTGAATAAAACTGGCAGCAGTAAGACATGAGGCTTATAGAGTGCTCCATTCATTCTGTGAACAGTACTGTCAGCCGCAGCAATGGTTTGTGCTCTCCTTTATATTATGATTGTTGTGCACTTAGTTGATCTATGCTAAATAATTTTATCAGCACGTGTCATGTTGTGTTTGTTGTGTATTTATACTCCCCTGCCTGTTTCCTTTTACAATTATCTTGACCCTGCCACTCAGTCTCTGCTGTGGCCTTGTTGTAGCGTTCACGTGTTGGGCTTCATGAACAATCTTCTTGTTTAAATTCCTCTCATCCCAGATTAACCTCAGCTACCATATCAAACCTCTTAGATCCTCCGATGGATCTTGTTCTGTGCTGAAAGGGACTGGAATACTTGGAGGGTGAGCAATTATCATATGAGGACCTGGAATAAGATAATTGCTAACATTTAATAATCTGTGTAACTCTCAAATGACCCCACCTCAAATTCTGATTGACCACCAAATTGAATTGAGCTAAGCCACAAACAAATAATGAGGCAGGATCGGCAGAGTAAAATATCTTAATTTGTATTTCTATTCATGTTTTAAATGAATAGCATACAATTTAAATTTAGATTAGATAGGGTTTAATAAGCATTTGTAAAATCTGCAAGATTTCAAATATTGAGAGAACAATCCTCCTCAGCCAAGGGAGATTTGTATCTTAAAGAAAGTTGATTAGCAGAAAAATCAGTTGCGTTTCATACCAACCCTTCAGGAAAGTTCAGTGAATTCCAAATGACCAGTTCCAGTTCATGGATAGAACCGTCTACCTCTGCCTGCACTGCAGCATCAATGCCACAGCTGCTCTGACGAGAACCCTTTAAGCCGAAAAGGTTCCACTACGCTAGCATACCAGCCGGCAACAAACGCAGTATTTCCTCACAGTTCGCGCTGTTTCTGGAAGTCCCAATCGTCAGTCTATGTACCGCAAGATAGGTAAAAGGTGGGTGATGCCCCTTAGTTCAAAATGTAGGCAATTATACTCCATCAATTCCAGGTTTATACCCTTTGACATCACCAAATTTGTCAGACCACTCTGTCCCATTGGTTGCTCTCGATAGGATGAGATTATGTAGTATGTAAATGCATACAGATCCGTAAGAATTTAATAATCCATTACTGGCAATTTCCTTAGAGCCACTATAGTTTAGCCATGTGATCATTTGTTGCATTAGGAAAGTAGACAATTTCATGCTCTCATCCCTTGTCTGTCCATTTTCAAGCACTTGCCATAGGAAGTAACACTTGTGTTGCAAGTCTAGTTGAGTAGGCTACAAACGTCAAAGAAGGCGATTGAGAGTTAGAACACAAACTGTAACTTTACAAAAGGTTCCCATAGGCTTCAGACTATTCAATTTATAAGTTCATACTAAGAAAGGAAGCAAAGTTAAGGCCTTCAAAAATTCCAGCTCATACACAACGAAATTGTGCTAAAATATGAATCTTGCATTACATAGAATAGTGCATTATTTCTCCAATTAAGCATATTAATATCACTTCAATATAAATTGCAATTAATTCATTTAAGTATAGGGTACTCATAAAAATTTTAATATATCACCATCTTTTCACATATAATTTTGTAAGTCTCCTTTGCACTTTATATGTTAATACATCATACAAGGTTTAAAGGCACATCAAAGATAAACTTTACGAAATGCAATCATAACATAACCTCGTGTAGCACCTACTTTTTTGTCAATGCTCACATTACACATTCTAGTATTGCTATCCATTTTCTAACATGAAGCAAATCTTATTCACACATAGAAATTTTCAGTTTTATCGTTTATTAATCACGTAATTTAAGCATAAGAACACATGCCACTAAAATGTCAGTTTCACATCTACTTATTGACTGTTATGTGTTAACAGAAAACTATTTCTAACATTCTGCATGCTTTTGCGCTGCAGTATCTAAATCAGAACTTTATTTGTGTGTTTCTTGAAACATGGAGCCTAACACACACCGTGTCATTATCATGTAAAAAGTGTCACAAACCATTTTTGTGTAAAATTGTCGTAAATAGATAAGAGGTAACACCTCTGCTCTATCAGCCTCTGATAATTATGTTTCTTCTTCTTAGAGCATACTTCTTCATGTGCACAGCAGAACTTGCAACTGCTAACTTTCTGGGCCCAAATGACCAATAGGTGTGGTCAAAATGACTCTCATCCTAAGCATGCAACATTTTACGGCACAAAGCACTTTTTTCCACAATGAGTGTTAATTCTTGTCCTAATGTAGAACTTTACGCCATTTGCTCAAATTATAGCTACTTCTGAAATGAAAAGTGGCATACCCATACTTGACATATTTAACTTATCTATAAGTCCCTAGTATATGTCATCCAAATTACCCAGAACCAGTAACTTAAATGTCACACATGGGCGCAGCACTCATTGTGCCACCCACTACAGTGACAATGCAATACAAAAATAACTGCAGGATTTCAAGAAGTAGCCTGGCTGTGCAGGTTCTAATTGAAAATGTTACCTTTTAAGATAACCTTTTTTGACAGGCCCAAACCTTTCTTTTAAATATTTATAAGTCATCCGTAAATAGGTGCTATTGCCCATAGGGTAGGGTGCATGATATCTAAAAGTAAGACATGTAAAATGTTATTGTTATACCTATCTTTACAGTGAAAATCTCCTTAAAGCATTTTTCACTGCAGCAAGATTGGCTTTGGAAAGCATTTGGGTACAACACTAAGTTTAATAAATGTTATCTCAGCCTAGGAAACAGCAACAGATTTAAGTTTTGACTTTTTTTTAAATATGTATTACAAGCCCAATTCACTGATGAAGTCAGATGTGCAATAAATATTTTTGAAACATCAATTTTTGAAAGTCACATTTGCCCTACCTGAAGTCCCTGGAAGCTAAATCTGCATTTTGCTGTCTACCGTCTACCAGCTAGTAATTAGCATTTCAGTGGGCATGAATGAAGTGTGAACTTGTTTCCAGAACAGGGACAAAGGGCTTTGGGTGTGGGGAGGATTTGTTGTGCCCTGGACAGGATGACATGTGGGATGGCCCAAGGACTTCATTAAATTAAAAGAGGCCTACTGTGTCACAAGCAGATGTAGTTAACAGCCAGGCATGCACCCTTCTATTTTCCCTCCAGCCAGACTGACCTCCATCACAGTGGACTCTTGTTGACATTACAGTGTCAGATCCTGCTGGACTATCAAGACATGCTTGACAGGTCTGCTGGGTTTTTTGTAATATATTTGGGGTACACTTCAAAGGAGGGAAACAGACCTCCAAAACAGTTTGAGTGGATCCACTGTCAGGTTGCTGAAAACTCATTTTGTTCTACCATACTTCTGTTTCTGGGTTTGTTGAGGAGTACAAGGACTCCCTAAGCTAGATTTTAATATTAGAGGTTGGAGAATATTAGTATTACCATTAATACACTCCCATCATACACACCCAGCCGTCATAGCTCAAGTTTATAGCAGTGGAAGATTTTGGCCATCTTGAAAAGGCCCAAAGTGGGTAGGGTTAACTCCAAGAACCTTTATTCCATTAATTAGGGCATTCTCAGGGATATTCTCAAAACTAGCTTGTGCCAGGCATAAATGTGGCATCTCCAGGCACCCAAATTCTGTACCTGTGGAGGTACACAAGAGGACTTAATCTGATGGCTGTGACCTGAGAAGAGCCCTGAAGCCTGGACCTGCTCTCCCTTTTATACCCAGGACAACTAAATGGAGTTCAAGGGGCATAAGACTTACTTCCTGTTTGGGCTACAGGGACACAACAAGCCTCAAGAAGCCTTCTCCTGAATTCCCAGCTGACCAGGTCCAACTGACCCAGCCATTGACACTGCTGCTGATCTTCTCTGGATTGAGTCTTGACCTACAAGGGCTTTCCCAAAGGTCTGTTTAAATTATCATTTCAAAATTGTGAGGAATGCTTGGACATCTTGAGTTTTGTACTGACAGGAGCTAAATTGTTCAAGATATTGGAGAGTTACACATATTGCTTTACTATCTTGGAGGGATTGTAGAGTTTTGATAGTAGTTTAACTGAGTGGATCAGGGAACCTTGGGCTATCATTTTGATATTTCTGAGGTCTCTTGACTCAAACAGCCTGTTTTATGATTTGGCATCTAGAGGAAGTGTTGAAGTAAGAATCATGAATGGCAGGAGGAAAACATCTGTCCATTCAACTTCTATAAGGTGTAACATTTAAAATAGGTTTTTCCTATTGAAGGGCAAGTTTAAGGTGGTGCCATTATTGCGGGCAGCGGGATGCAATCTTGGAATAAATTACAGTCCGATAAGAAGAACCTAAGATCAGTGGAGTAAGTGCAATTGTTGTTTTCCCAGTAGGAGTTGAAGTCTTCCAGGAAAATGTGCTCACACAAAGAAAAAAGTTGATTCATACTGTATTCAAGACAGCTCTTCAATAAGTCATTTTAGTGACCAGGTGTGTGTTAGATGATGGGTGGCTACTGTGTTCCTGATCGGATATACAAGGCACTGACTTTGTCATGTTGCATTTGAAGGGTTCCATATATATCAGTGTGACCCCCCTCCTACTTTCTCAGGTCTGTTGAAGTGGATAATACTGTAGCCTGGAGGTACTATGACATCAAATAATGGAATGGCTGATGGAAACAGGTTTCTGTCAGAGCAAGACCATGAATGTTGTAATCAGGTTTAGAACACCTAAGGATGTGGTGTAAGAAACTGCAGACATTTGGTTTAGAGCAGCCTCAATGTGATGGAAATAGTGTAGGCTAGCTAGTGTGAGAGTGCTACTTTTGAGGTTACCTGGACAGATAGATATGTGATACTTTGCGCAATGTCTTGATTTTGAGTTGGTAGGACTGTGAAGACTACTAATAGCAGAGTTTTGATAGGGTTGTGGTGAGGTGTGTGTGTTGGAATTAACCTGTGCAGAAACCAGATCCATGGAGCTCAGGTAGGGAGAGTGTGAAAAGACAAAGTGGTGAATATGTCAGAAGAGACATGAAGAAAGGGGATCCATGAGCAATTTGTGATGTGGTAATATACGTGAGAGAGAGATTGAGAGTCTGCTCTGGAAACTTTGGATTAGTTCATGAAGGTCATCCATTTTTAGTATGATGTCTTTAAATTAACTTGAGGGTGAAGAAACAATCTTTGTGTATTGTGTGATAGGGCTGGGTTGTAGAGTAATAAGAGGTATGGAAGTATAATTCAGTTTGACCTCAAAGATTGGAGAGGTTATGTTTACAATTACTTAGTAGTAACCTAACTTGACTGGGCGGTGAGATTTGGAAAGTGGGATGCATGGTGATGTCATTAGGGCCACAAGGAGGTCTAGGAATGTCTGCAATTGTGTAAGTGACAGCAGGTCTGTCTATGTCCATTGGGAAGTTATAGCTACTGGCGGAATTCCATGTTAGGCACTGAACACTGTCTTGCCTGTATATTATTTTCAGCACTCTTCTCGATGGAAGAGGCAGTTATTTCAATAGCCATTTTAAGATGCCAGTGTACAGTTCTAAGCTTGAACCTATCTCAGACCAAGATGGCGTCCTTCCATCCACTATGATGTAATTTCTTATTAGATCATATCTTAGGCAGAAAGGCATGGAAAAAGATGTGGTGCAAGTTGTTTGGATAAGTATTTTTGACATGTTCTTTGCACCCTTGCTCAGATGTTTTGTCTCCAATTTTTCCCCTTGTTTAGGAGAGATTTAGAAGCATTCTTGGATTATATTCATTCTCTTGTACCAGTTTTTATCCAGCTCCTGTTATGCCCAGAGCGCTGGCTGTTTAGAACCAAGGTTGCTTGTTGAGTGCTTCTCTTTGTGGCAACATTTCTGGAGCATTTTTATTCCTTTGAGGCTTTTCCTCATTTTGGAAACTAACTCTTTGAAACACTTGCTGACCAATTTGTATATTGCCAGAATAGGCAGCACATTGGCTAAAGGAGAGAGACATACTTTCATTAGATTTCAGAAGAAGACACAACCATTGTGCCCAGCCCTTGACACAATGAGGTAAGCTGTAAGAACATACAATGCATCCTTTGGGGTCATATACAACCTTAATCATTTAGGTGCACACACATTTTCACAAGTAGAGGTACATCAGGCATTTCAGACAGCACAATGATCCATTCATGAATATATTAGAATCAATGCTCAGAATACTTAAGCAGTTGTTAAAAATGAAGTCAACAACTGGGTGCTGCAAAAATGAACAAGGGATGGAACAGTGCTAAGGTTATTAACGTAGTGCATGAAAGATATAATATGGATGTCAATAATTCAACAAATCAGCTGATGAGATTCATCTCCCTCATATGGGGTGGTCCACAGACAATCCTAAACTGTGATAGTCGACGTTCCAATCACAAGAGCATAAGAGCATGGCATCATCATCTGGATAAATTGTTAGTGAGTGAAGGCAGATACTGGTAATTCCACAGGTAATACTTAGCAAGGTGACAGGGCATGGTAAATACCTCACTACTCAAAGTATACCTGTGGTCACAGAGTTGCAGAGGACAGGAGATGGCTGAAGCATGGACAATGAAGGAGAGACAGGAGATAGACAAGAATAAAATTTGATCAAAGTAAGGGATGTACTGGGTAGGACGAGGTCTTTTTGTAGCTTAGTGAACACCCTTTGGACTGACAACATCAGATTGCTCTTAACAGGAATACAGTGAATTCATAGTTCAAGTCTGCTGTAGAGGGACTGTTGTACTTAGTGCAAGATGGTCCGAGACTGACAACAGCACTGAGACAGCTAAGATTCCAAAGATCCTGGATTCAACAGCAGAAGGGTTTTTCTTACCTGATAAGAACAGAGACCAAGACGGAGATCACACTGTAAATGGATGTGGATTGCAACAGACAGTGAACCGAATCTGGAATAGAACAGAAAACCAGAGGAGAAAGAATAACCATAATACAGGACAGACAAGACAGCAAGGAGACTCGGAGAAACCCAAGACAAGGAATTATTCACAGCACTTGAGAAATCAAGAACATGAAAACTGGTATGAGAAGGATGCTCTACCCAGCAGGCACTAGAACAAGTAAAGTGCTGCTCGTATTTGAATGATATAGGACTTCAGAACGGGTCAGAACAGAGCAAGGAAGCAAAGGGAACCGCTGCCAACTCGGTGAATACGTAGTCAAAATGGGAAAACACAGAATTCAGCAGCCGCGGCCCATGCAGGTCGGGGCGGTGGGGCCGGGTGGGGGAGATTTCGCTGGACAATGACGAGGGAAAATAATTATTTATTTAATTTTCCCTCGTCATCGTCCGTCAAAATCAACCCCCACCTGGACCCACCGCCTCAACGCTCTTACCTGCATGGGCCGCGGCTGGAATTCAGGATGAGAATATAAAGGATAGGCAGAAAGAAAGATGAGATGGTGAAGCAAGGAAACACATTAAGCATAATGCTGCACAGGGCAGCCACAGGAAAGCAGGGCACTGCAAAAAGTAGAGGCAGGAAACAGAACTCTCGGAAAGTCAACAAGTTAGAGGGAGCTCCCACTTTCTTCTGTAGTTTGAACCAGCAGTGCAGGCAACTAGAGAAGAAAGCAGGAGCTCCCTGTAACAGCAGTTGAATCACAAATTCTGAATGCAGAAGTAAGTTTTAAATCCATCTTTCCAGCCCACAGCCACCCATGGTGATTGGAACTCAGAACAGGTGTCAGATAGCTGCAGGACAGTGCAGGTGAGAGCAGTTAAAGTCAGTTCTCCAGCTCTCTGCCTGAATGAGTGCGCCAAAGTTCCAGGAAACAACCAGTGGACAGAAAGAAACTCTGGAGTGGAATGAGGATCAGATCTTGTTTCGGAACATTGGAGGAATTCATGCAAAGGAGCACACAAGCATGCTAGAAATGGTAAGACAGAGTTCAGAGTATAATAAGATTCACCAAAGGCTCCTCTATAGCTCTCCCGCAAGACATACAAGTACCATAATACATAGGAGTTGATAAGTAAACCCTGGAATGGAATCCGGACTGGATCTGATTTCCAAGAGAATTTATAGTTTGTGAATCAACATTGAAATGCAGCACAGGCTCCAAACTAGTGTTCAAGAAAGAGACAGGGTCACAGAATGTCAACAGGTAGAGCCACCCAATGGCAGGATTGAAGGATCGTGATACGATCCATCTTCAAGGGGCTCCTCTCAGTGACCAAAAGCAGAACAAAGTCCCTCAAACTGCAAAAGTACTTGAAGATTGTGCAGTAACAACAGACACTGGAACAAGGCCCCAAAAAAGTGGTTTCACAGTCCTTCCAATTATGCATTAGAGCGAAAAGGTTCAATGACAGGTTGATCTGAAAAGTGGGTGCTCTCATTTCTGTAGAGTTTTCATCTTGCTCAAGCACATTCAGTTGGGGTGCAGGTACATTGTTCATAGGCTCTTCTGGTGTGTCTGTGGTGAGCAGAGACTTCTGAAGGTACTGAAATGGCATCACTTTAGGACTGGGTGTTAGACAAGGTCTTTTCTGTGGCAGCAACAGAACTTTCTTATGTGGTAAACAAGCTAGTGCTAGGATTGCAGCAGAAGAATTTTTATGCACATCTTCAGTAGTAACAAGGTCAAGTTTGATAGCATCACTGGGGGGGTACATTAGTAAAAATAATTAGATTCAGCTTCGGTCATTTATTTAGTCAGAGTGGAGTTGAACGAGTTAGTCCTAATTTTAGTGCCAGCTTTTTTAGGAACTCAGAAACAGGAACCACAATATATATACGTAAATAAAAATCATTCTCAAAAGTAAACCAAAAATATGCAATCTGCTAACATATTAACAACGTTAGCGATTAAACCTTCACATTGTCTATACATTTCTTCCTTTGAAAATGTCAGGAACTATTTTCCCTCCACATTCCTTTGGCTGCACTCACTAGGACTGGCTTTGGGACAGCTGGGAGATGAAGCCCTATGACAATTTCTAGGGACAAGGAGAATTACCTCCATATTCAACAGCTAGCTTTAGACATGGCGGATTGAGAGAGCCTTGAGGGTGACCGGATTTGATAAACCAAATCTGGTTCATTCTATAAACATAGAAGTAGGACTACGATTTTCTCACTGACCCCTGACTACAGTGTGGCTTAATTAATAGCACTTAGCAAAAATGAAAACATTAAGTACATACTACAAAGGGAAATTAAATGCAACTTTTACACACACCAAAATTCGTGTTAATTTAGTTGCTTTATGCTAATGGCTTATAAATAATTATGCAATGAAAAATGTTCTGTTTAGTCGACCCTCTCTCAAATTTGGGACATAGGTCAAATGTGCTGATATTCACCAGGACAGATGGTGAAAAGCTCGGTTCGTCCCGCCAAAACTGGGACTTCTGGTCACCCCAGGTTTGGGTTAATAAGATAGTATTGCAGGCAAAACAGATTCACAAATCAGTGGATCCACAAGGTAGAATATGCTTCTATTTAAAATGATATTTCATAGGGGAGTAGCAGGTTTACCATGGACTAGAATTGATGTAATGAAAATACAAATTCTCAAAAAATCACAAACCACTATATTTTTCCCTACGCAGTATTCATAATCTTTGTAGTAGTTGCAGTTTTAAGAGACGTTTATTTAAAACAAGCCTTTGAGATGCTGGTGTGCAATGACAAGTGGATAAAATATTTGTAACACTGAGCTTGCCAACTTTTTCTGCAAAGTACCAAACCAGATGTTTTGGAACGTACAAAACACAGTCTGAAAACGTGTACTGCCAAGATGGAGCATAGTTTCCCTAAAATGCCCGGACTACCGAGAATAACCCATCAAATACAGACATGAGCACGATCAAACGCCGTTCTTGGAAATAAGAATCAAAAGAAGGCTTTTGGCAAAGTACGGTTTGATGTTTTCCGGGAGTTAAAGAGTAAATGCTGATTTGACTGGCATGTAATGTACCTGGATGCACTCTCCTTTCATCCTACATGTGCTGTTCGACAGAGCTCTCTGTTCTTTTCTGACAGCCTAACAGGCCTTGTAGTAAGTAGTCAGTTGATGGGAAGTGAGGTCTGGTGCGACATGAGTGCATAGACACGCCAATCTTCAAAGGAAGGGATATACATATAATTGGCATCAAATAGTCTGCAGGGAGTGAGGTAAACCGTGAACTGGGAGGAGAGAAGTACATATAACAAAAAAATAACAATAACAATTAAAGTGTCAGAGGAAACTGTCATGAATTTCCTTTTTTTAAATTTTTTTTTTTTATTGGGCATATCCAGAAAATATAAATACAGATGCATACAAATTCATATAGAATGGAGACAATTTAAAGAGTGAAAAAATCATTGAGAATTTAGAACATTTCAAACATAAAAAACCTATAGATAGAATTTTTTATTTTTTTTTAAACCCAAAACAGGGAAAATCAAGAAAAACAGCAAACATTTCATTACAGTTTACCCAGGATTATCAATTAAAATGCATGGAGAACCTCGGCTAGTTCATCCTCGCGTCTCTACTCCATTCAGCCATATGCGCCCAGATCTTCCTCCCCCGAGTCCTGGCCTGTCTGCCTCTACAAGCATATATGGACATCTCTTGTTTGTATGTCCCGAGGAGCCTAGCAAGCCACATATGAAAGGTTGGTGGCTCAGTATCTTTCCATCTTGTGGCCAATAATAACCTAAATACTGCTGCCCCCAGAAACAGACCATATTCTTGTTCGATGTTGAGACCCAGAGTACTATCATATCCGAGAATCAGCAGGGTCGGGGTTAATTCTGGTCTAAAACCGAACAATACTTCCCAAAAGCCTAACAGGCCTTCTTTAAATAAGGCCAGTTTGTCACAACCATACAACATATGTATCAGAGTGGCAGGTCCAGACCCACATCTAGGACACTTGTCATCAACCCTCTTCCCCCACTGATAAAGTTTAGCAGGGGTAAAGTAAAGATTAAATATCGTTTTATAAATTTGAGCTTTTAGATTCGAGGCTAAGAAAATTTTTGCAGTTAGGGAGAGGCTCATGTAAATATCCACATCGGGGTTGCCCAGTTTCGTTACCCAAGATGCTTCAGTTTTCCAAATCGTCGGGCTTTTATCAAGAAGTATTTTATAAAAGTCCCTAATTCTGCTCGTTTCCTGTTTACCGCATCTAAGAGCGGTATCTCATCAATTTAATCTTAGGCTTCCATGTTGTGAGGACATTCTTAATCTGGACAAATTTAAAATATTGGTTGTCTAGAACGCCAAACACCCGCTGTAGCCTAAAGTATTGAGCATCTTGTTCTCCCCACAAAAATCCCCTATTGTTCCTACCCCATATTTTTCCCACTTTTTCCCCATATCATCGTTGGCCAAGTATGGCAACAGTGGTGATCGCCATAAAGGGGTATATCTAGAGATTCTTGGGATTGCCATAACCTTGGAGACCTGCTTCCAAATTCTCCATGAGCCATAGATTACTTTAAACCGTACCTTCTTATAGTAGCTGGGTTCCAATTGCCTCAATAGCAGCCCAGAAGCTTCCTTCCCCATCAGCTCATAAATTGTGGGTATTTTGGGCCCTGCACTGGTTCCTTGGTATTATTCACCGATAGCAGGGTAGTCATCTGATATAAAGGGCTGCCCAATAATACAGCATAATATTAGGGACTGCAAGACCTCCCCTGTCCTGAGGCAGTGCAAAATATTTCAGTGCTCTTCTGACCTTCCCATATTGCCATATGAAATTAGAAAAAATTGTTTCCAGTGCCCTCAATAAATTATCATCTACGGCCAGTGGTATAGAGCGAAACAAATACAATATTTTCGGTAATATGGTCATTTTTAAGTAGTTCCCCCTCCCAATAATAGACAAGTGCAGCCCGTTGACCCTCCTTAATTCATTCCCTATATTTTTAATCAAAGGTTCAAAATTAATTCTACTGATTTCATCCACCTTGGCACTTATTCGGACCCCGAGGTACACTGCTGAAGTTGCTCTCCTGGGGTCATTAAAATCAAGGTTATCCGTGCATAATACTATTGTTTTCCCAGCATTCAGAGCATAGCCAGAGAATCGACCATATGCCTCAGCGATCTTGCCGATTTCTTCAATCGCCTCAGCAGGGTTGGAGGTTAAGACCGCAACGTCATCGGCGTAAGCCAATACTTTTGTCTCAAACCCACCCGTAATTATTGGTATAATCCACTGGGTCTGTAGCAGCTTATCAACTAGGGGTTAATATATAAGGCAAATAGAATTGGGGAGCAGGGACAGCCCTGTCTAGTACCTCTTGATATTTTAATACTGCCAGATTCCCCCCCCAATAGTTGCAGTCGGGCTATTGGCTGATAATACATTGCCTTAATAGCTTTTACAAACGGAGGGCCAATACCGTTCTGTTCCAATATCAGCCATAAAAACTCCCAAGACACCCGATCAAAGGCTTTTCTGCGTCGAGAAGGATCATAGCCATCTGATCTCCCACCCGGACATAATGTCAAAAGAGAAATAACTCTACGGGTATGGTCCGTTGTTCCTTTGCCAGGGATAAACCCATGCTGCCTTGGGAAACCAGATGCTCTATGACCCTCCTAGCCGATTAGCCAACATTTTTGAGTAAATTTTTGTGTCCGAATTGATCAGGGAGATCGGCCGGTAGGAAGATGGATTATCAACCGGTTTCCCTTTCTTAGGGAAAATTACAATGGCGGTCTCTTTCCAAGACTCGGGGAGTTCCACTATATTGTACACCCCTGAACAGATCTAAAAGCAAAGGTATTATGACTGATCCCAAGATTTCATAAACCTCAAGAGGTATACGATCCGGGCCCGCCGCCTTTCCTGACGCCAACCCTGACAATGCTTGTTGAACTTCTTCAAATGTAATTTCTACCTCCAATTCCTTTCTCGTAAGCCTATCCATCCCATCGCCAATAATGATGTCTGCAAACAGCCCTGACATACCTTGAGAGACCTCTTCTCGACTTTTATTAATGTCGTCTTGATATAGGACCTGGTAATAATTTTGAAACTCTCTGATTATGTCCTCCGGATCGGTATAGGCTTGCCCATCTATTTTAATCAAAGATATAGCATTTAACGCTGCCTTCTGCCTAGTACGGAGCGCTAACCTCCTGCCAACTTTTTCTCCAGTTTCATAAACACTATTACGGTGCGTTTGATACTCCTCTGCTGATTTCTGACTTAGCCAGTTAGTGAGCTCTGCTTTCAGTACAATTATTCGATACTGGGTTAGATCTCCCTCCAGTCACTG
Organism: Calotriton arnoldi; assembly: GCA_963921515.1. Lineage (NCBI taxonomy): Eukaryota > Metazoa > Chordata > Amphibia > Caudata > Salamandridae > Calotriton > Calotriton arnoldi. The sequence continues at coordinate 675,753 of CAWUFW010005282.1, read as the reverse complement.
TGCTATCAGCGAGGTATGCTCTTCTTCAGCCCTAGCTAGATCTTGCATCAATAGCTGGTTCTTTAATTCCTGCTGCTTTTTTGACCTAATAACAAAGAAATAGTCTCGCCTCGAAGAGCCGCCTTGAATGAGTCCCACACGACCCCCTGCTAGCACTAAACCTATTTATATAAAAAAATTCCTGTGCCCATTTTTTTCATATGTGTAATATATTAGCTATTCACGAGAAGTTTCCTGTCAAAAGTCCATCTACTCCGTGGCCTTTTAAAACTGGCTATTTCAAGTTCTAAAATCAAAGGTTATGGTCAGAGAATATTTTGGGGAGCTTCTTAATCCCGGCTTGCTCAACAAGATCACTTGTACAAAAGAAATAATCAATCCTAACGTATTTTTATGTGGACAGGAAAAATACGTATATCCGAGATTGTCAAAGTTCTTTGTAGCCCAGATATCTACCAGGCCATGACTAGTTTTTAACGAATTGAATGCCCTATAGACCCTGGGCTTTCGACCCAAATACACCCCTGACCCATGGTCCAGAGAAATATTCAGGTCCCCACAAAGATTCAGAGGGTTGGCCAAGTGGCAAGTTCTACTTCTAAATCCTCAAATATCTGAGCATCATCCTGGTTAGAGCCATATATTGCACACACCGTACCGCCCATGACCAATTCAATAATTGCCCATCTACCCAACGCATCCACTAATTTCCGTTTGGCCATTCCCATGGTAGTCTTTGCTAAAATAGCCACACCTTGTATGTTAGATGTCTGGGTAGTACACGTAACAAGATTATATCCTGCAATTCTCAATACTTCCCTTTTCCCCCACGGAATGTGTGTCTCCTGTAGACATATTATATCAGTGGGGTTTAGTCTAACGAGTTCGGCATATCTTATCCTCTTAGCCCTGTCGTTCAATCCCGCGATATTCCAAGAGCAAATAGTTATCTTCCCCATCTTAGATTAAGCTCACGGTCCTGAGTTCCTCCATGAAACCTTCTCAACCTCTTTCCATTATTAGATACTTGCCTCTCCTTATACCACTGATTTATCCCTCTTGGTTGTCCACTTATTTTGTTACAATTTCTGGATGTGCTTTTTTCCGCCCCGTATTTAACCCTCCACCTTTCCCTCTCCTTCCCCTTCCCTCCCCCCCACTTTGCTTCCCACCCCCTCCCCCAACTTCCCCCCCTCCCCAAATGAGGCATGCAGACTCAATCTTGAGTCTGATCGTGATGGATGTGCTACACATACTTGAGTGCGAGAGCCCTAATTCTAAAGATCTTAACTAAACGCTGCTTCCAACAGCCAGAGTTCCCAGCTCATTGATACCTCACCATAGTACTCCCAAAGAGATATTACAATTGCGAGTTACATTTCCATTTTGTTTGTTAGCTCATCTCTAATTGGGTAGCCCGTCCAGGTATTCCTTAGCCTTTATTTCTGACATAAAAACTTTGTTTGCCCCTCAAAAATCACATTTAGACAGAGCTGGATTATTTAAAAGGCTTGAGCCTTTTTGTCCTGGAAACGGTTTGATAAGCTGCCGCAATCGCCACCGCCTTTCAACAGTGGAGTGGCAGAAATCTGGGCGAACAAAATAAGAAATCTCATTTCTGGACCTTTTAGCGTCGGGCCGAGCTTTTTCAAACACGGCCTGACGTAACAAGTACGCCGAAATAAACCAGGATGGCACGGGGAAGAGCTCCTGCCCTTAGAGGCAATTTCTGGACAAAGGGGACCCGATGAGCACGTTGGATCTCTAGAGCCCAGTTCCAGACAGTTAGTTCCGGCAAAGAGTCTCGCAACAAATCAACCACAAATGAGCGTATATCAGCCCCCTCAATCCCCTCGGGAACCCCGAGGACCCATAAGTGTTCCTCCGCTGGCGATTCTCAAACTCCTCCAGCTTCCATCTGACATCCACTAGCTGTGCCTCATGGGATCCCACCACCGCGTGGGTTGAGGCAACATCAGTTTCCGTGGTGACTATCCTAGACTCGAGGTCGGTTAGGCATTCCCCAAATGAACTGCAGGTTTTTGTTAGTTTTCTTACAACCCCCTGCATCTTGCGCATGGCAAGCTGAGCCTTGCGACTGTCTTGGCGAGTTTCATCGCGGTGCATGGAGATAGCCTGAAAGATAGTCTCTAAAGTTGGAGGGGTTGACTCGGGTGGATTAAAAACAGATTGGGAGGTGAGCATAGGATTAGAGAGTTGATTCGTCAGGGTATAATCCCAAGCCAGCTCCTTTCCACCATGCATCTTTTTCCTTCTCCTCTGAACAGTTTTACATTTGGGACCACCTGCCTCTTCCTCATCACTGTAGCTTAGGTCTGTAATGTCAGCTGATGACTCCTCTGTCCACTCATCGCCATCAGATACAGAAAAAAAAATGTCGCTAGGTTCCTTGTCAAGCTCTGTTTGGCATTCATAGACAATGTTGCTACTGGCATTAGCTTCTAGTGTACAATTGACAGAGACTGGGTTGAGATCAGCATTAGATAGTTGCTCCTGGGGTTGCATACTCAAGGTATGGTGATTATCTGCTTGTACCCCAGAGTCCCTTCCATCTGCAACTGTATATCCTGTATTTCCTGCATTTCCTACCTTTTCTAAGTTAGCTGCCCCTGCCCCAACTGATCGCCCTGTTGGAATCAAGATCAGTGGTTTTTGGGCTCCCCCTGCGTGGTTCGAAATCAAAGGTTGAAGTGAGGAGCCCCCAGGCCTACCTTCATTATTTGCTGTCCCGATGTCAAATCCGTTCTCCGCCTCGCTCAGTTCCATCTGTGTTTCCTGAGCATTCTCGCTCAGTTCTGGCAGCTCCTGCTGAAGTTCTTATGGGGGCGGGTCTCTACCAGCAAGCACTCCGTGTAATGTGCTCGCCGCTGTATCCGGACTAACGTCGGGACAAACCTTTCCCCGGAGCTTCCCTTCAGAACCCGGAACTAGTCTCCCGGCAGGACCTCTCAGTAGATCCACAACCGTAGGACCGGCCGGGCGTCCTCTCTGTGTTGTCCCGCCTCTTCCTTTCTTTTCCAGGTCCGGGTCAGCCAGCGTCCCGCGACGTCCTCCTCGCCGCGGAGTTTGGGCTGGAGATTCCAGTGTGCCTGCCGGAGCTTCTGTGGCCGCATCCCCTGACTCAATCCCGGGCGTCTGTTTAGCCGCCTTAGCCTTGGCCCCCGCTGCAGCCTTGGGACCCATCTCGGCACCCCCAGCAGACCCGATAGTCTCCACGAAATCCGCTTCTTCCCCCGACACCATCTGCAGGTAGGGGCCTTTTTGGCGAGCTTCGGTATTCCCTACCACAGTCCTGGTGATATAGCGTATAACGGAGAGCCCAATTACCGTCCCTAGAAGTCGTAGGTTATTTCTGCCAGTCTTTTGGGGGCAATGTATTTCTGGGCAGCAAAGTACAGCATTCATAATCCCGCTTACGAAGATTAGGGCAGCACTAACAACATCTGCAGCTCTCAGCACTCTGTGCGCACCTACGGTCTCAAGCGACCGCCATCTTTGCCTCGACTGTCATGAATTTCCTTTGATGTTTTAAGTGCAAAATGCACTTTGGACTTTAGGCCTAAAATAAAAGTGTACAAAAAGAAAATAGGGAAAGATAAATATGTGAAAGTGCTAGTATACCACGTTATGAATAAATATGGCATAATGTGGTGTGAATGGTGGTGCACACTTGAAAAGTGTGAAAAACAGCATTAGCCGAGCATTCATTTGCAGTCATTTCTTACTGCTCAAGCTGTTATGGTGCTACACAGAAACAGCAGACCTTGTCTAAATGCACTAGGGCCGTCAGTATTGACACTACCCCCATTCACACACACAGGGTAACCAGGGGTGCAATGCAGGCCCCTGTAGTCCCTACAATGCACCGGGCCCCTAAGCCTCCAGGGGGCGCCAAATCATTCAAGTAGGCACCATTAACCCAAGGCCAATGGTTATCTATAAGTTATGTGAGCCTTGGAGCGCTCATCACATTCTGCTGGGCCCCAGCAGCTGGGGACCACTTCATTTTGCTTATGCCACTGAGGATAACTGCTAATGTTTAAAAGCCTTTTCTTCACAAATCCCTCCATTTTACATTGCATGATTTGCTCAGGGTATCCCTCGATTACTCTTCACCCACAGTGCACCTTATAAGGCTGTGTCACCTGCACTGCAGCATGTTAGCTGCACTGCACTATATACGCCTCTATTTCATGTATACTGGACCATGGCAACGTCACAGCATTTTAGGAGGCTCCATATCATCTGCACTGTAGCGCGTTACCCATACTGCAGCCTATTGATGACCCCAAGAACTGTCTTGTGAGAAGTTGGCCTGGCATATGCTGTCCACTAATTATAGTGGGCACCTTGCACCAGTCCAAACAACCCCTTATTGGAGATAGGTTAAAGACAACCTTTATTGAAAGCTATCCTAGTGGTAGCTATGGAGAGCAGCCTTCAGGCTAAGTCTTGAAGGAATGTAAAGCAGCTTGTTTTACCAGTCTATAATCTCTTGAGTGACCAAATGAAAGAGGACCACACCAGGTATATATTCAAAATATATGTATTTATTACTAAACACACCCCTCTAGTCTCTTTATGAGGCTAGAGTTCGAAATACATAAATTATAAGTTAGTTATCTACAGTAATAGCACAAATACACGTTTGAGCCCCAGGGGCGTACCAAACCATATACCAATAAAGTGGTATAAGAACCACGACTGAGCTAGACACAAGGCCTAGAGCCTGTAGAAGTGCTTGGACCACAAGGAACCACCCAAGGTAGTGACACAGGGGACCCACGGGGGACGCGTGCAGTGTATGAACACAGCCGCGAACCACCGTTAACTTCTATGGGGAAAGTCGCGATTAGAATTTAAAAGAAAAGGGACACTTAGAGGAGGACTTGGAGCAAACCCTTTGAGAACTAGGCTGTTCTAGTGTCAATACCCACGGGAGCACCGGAGTACTCGAGTTACCTCACCCAGGGAGCCGGGTGCATAGGTGTCTTTCGGGGTCGGGTTTCGTCGTCGCTTTCAATGGCGATCTGCGGCAAAGTGCTGCTGGCGGCCAAGTCGAAAGTGTTCGGGTGGATCCAAAGGTGGATCGAAGATCTGAAGAACCTGAAAGCAGAGGGGACAGAGTCTGGGTCACTAGCCAGTGACCAGGAAGGCGATGAGCAGATGCCCACCGATGTCGAGTGCTTCAGGTAGGTTGACGGTCGTCTTGACTCTTCAGCCACGAGGTCCAGGAGGCGTCGACGATGACCAGGAGCTGGATTCGAGCTGTCCCACGACGTCTGTCGATTGCAGGGGTGTCGGCGACCGGATTGGACCCAACAAGCCTTGGCAACGGCAAGTCTCGTGGAAATGGAAGAAGGACGATGTTGCAGACCAGCAAGGTCTGGGGGACTCACCCAGCGAGGGTAAGTCAGGGCACGCCTGGAGCAACCAGGGAGCCCAAGCAGAAAAAGATTGGCCTTCGGGAGGGCCTACTAGCCAACGGACTAGCGACCGCGAAGGAGCCTCGAGTCGATGCACGTGGAGCTGGCTCACAGGACACTCGTGGAGTGGAGGCCAGTGATCTTCGGTGCAGTTGGTGCTGGAGGCTGGGGGTACTCGGAGCCCAAATCACGACTTTGTGGGAGACCCAGAAGAGGATGCACTTGCAAATGCGTTCGGTGTCCAGGGGTCACGGTTCCACGTTACCCACGACAGCTACGGGCCTCAGCTTTGCTGGGGACTCAGGGCAGCCTCGGGGAAGTCTGGAAATCCACCTCTGGTGATGCAAAGACTTCGGCGTCCGACGGGAGCTTCAGCGATGCAGACCGGACAATTGCTTCTTTGGTGCCTGCCAAGCAGGGAGTCACTCCTTGACCCCAAGGGAGATTCTTCAGTCCTCTAATCTTAAAGTAGAGCGTCGAAGGTCCAGGATTCTGTATCAGAGTTTCGTCCAGGTAAATCTAAAGTCCTAAGGACTGGGGTCCCCTACTTATACTAAGGTAGGGGTTGGACATACTCTGTGGCCCCACCTATGGGAGGGTCAGGGCAGAGGGTGGTTACACCCCTTTCCCTTTGTCCAGTTTCGCGCCAGAGCAGGGGCTGGAAGCCCCTGAGCCGGTTTGAACTGGGGTATGCACAGGGACACCAAATGTGCCCCCAGTGCAGGACTTCAAAGCACCAGAGAGTGCTCCCGCCCAGCCCCAATACACACTATCCTGTCTGGGGAGGTGGTTACACCTCCCTGGGACAGGAAACCTGTGTCCAGGCCTCCTCTGCCGGAGTTTCGGTCAGCAGCAGGAGGCCAGACTCGTGTCTGTGGCAGCGGCATCCATTTTGTGATGCCAGGGCTCTGGAAAGTCAGTACCGGGTATACCGGTGTGTACATGTCTCTCCCTCTAGAAGGGTGGAATGCTACCCCCGCCGCCAGAACTGGCGGGGGGTAGTATTCCAAGATGTTTGACACCAAACACGACATGTTTCCGTGCAGCCATCCCAAAGTTAGCATTTAACGCGAGGTTATAATGCGCTTAAGAGTATATGGTCGGGCTGCACTACAAACAGCATCAGAGAAGGGTCTCCGAACGCTGCAGAGGGCCCAGCTCATGCAGGGGCACCCTCTCACATAGGAACCACGCACTCTGCCTTCAGGATTGATAAGGCCTGCCATAGGAGTGACTTATAGGTTTATATGTGTGTATGTATGTAGTGATATAGGTAGCCTATATCACAGTAAGAGGTGCATGCACCACCTTACCCAGGCTGCAGTAGCAGACCTGTGGTGTCAGTTTGGATGGCCTTCCAGGGGTGGCACAATACATGCTGCAGCCCCTGGTAGGCCTCTGAGGTACCTATGCCCTGGGTACATAGTATACCATATACTAGGGACTTATAAGGGCACTCCAGATTCCAATCAGAGATGTGCCTAAGGCACATGGAAACCATTTTAGAGAGGAAGCAGCTAGGCTGGGGTTCTGATTAGCAGGGCCCCAGCCAGACTAAGAGTCGAAAAACAGTGAAGCATCAGCAAAAAGTGGGGGTACCCATGTGAAGCAGATCCTACTCTCCTACACAACCCCCCCAAACGTAGGGACATTAAACTAACCTTGCCCAGTTAAGTCTTCATGTTCTAAGTGGAAGTACCTAGAGAGTCCATCTGCATTGGCATGGTTACTCCCAGGTCTATGTTCCACTGTGAAGTCCATCCCCTGTAGGAAATGGACCACCTAAGCAGTTTGGGGTTTTCACCCTTCATTTGTTTTAGCCATAAGAGGGGCTTATGGTCTGTTTGAACAAGGAAGTGAGTACCAAACAAGTATGGCCTCAACTTCTTCAGAGCCCAGACCACAGCAAAGGCCTCCCTCTCAATGGCTGACCAACGTTTCTCTCTAGGGGTCAGCCTTCTGCTAATAAAAGCTACTGGCTGATCCTGACCTTCATCATTCAATTGTGACAGTACAGCCCCTACCCCCAATTCAGATGCATCAGTTTGAACAATGAACTTCTTGGAGTAATCAGGACTCTGTAGAATGGGAGCAGTGCACATGGCCTGCTTTAGGTCATCAAATGCCTTTTGACAGCTAACTGTCCACTGAACCTTTTTGGGCATTTTCTTGGAAGTTAAGTCATTCAGGGGTGTCACTATTGATCCATACCCCTTGACAAATCTCCTATAGTACCCAGTCAGGCCTAAGAAGGCTCTCACCTGAGTCTGGGTAGTTGGAGCAGTCCAGTCCATGATGGTCTGGATCTTGCTCTGCAGTGGTTGAACCTGGCCTCCACCCACAAGGTGGCCCAGGTACACAACCTGACTCTGCCCTATCTGGCACTTGGTGGCCTTGATAGTCAGGCCTGCTTTCTGCAGGGCCTGCAAAACATTTCTGAGGTGGACCAGGTGATCCTCCCAGGTGGAGCTAAAGACAGCAATATCATCTAGATATGCTGCACTATAGGCTTCAGACCTGTAAGGACTGTATTCACCAACCTCTGAAAAGTGGCAGGTGCATTCTTCAGACCAAAGGGCATCACCACAAATTGATAATGCCCACTAGGGGTTGAGAATGCTGTCTTTGGCTTTGCATCATCAGCTAGTCTGATCTGCCAGTAGCCAGCTGTCAGGTCAAATGTGCTTAGATACTTGGCTGAGGCCAAAGTGTCTATTAGCTCATCTGCCCTTGGTATTGGATGGGCATCAGTCCTAGTGACTGCATTGAGACCCCTGTAGTCCACACAAAACCTCATCTCTCTTTTCCCACCATTGGTGTGAGGTTTTGGCACAAGGACCACTGGACTAGCCCAAGGGCTATCTGAGGGTTCAATAACTCCCAAATCCAACATCTTCTGGACTTCTGTCCTGATACAGTCCCTGACATGGTCAGGTTGCCTATAAATCTTATTTTTAATAGGCAGACTGTCCCCAGTGTCCACTTCATGAGTGCACCAGGTAGTCTGACTGGGTGTCAGTGAGAATATGTGTCTGAACTGATTGAGCACCTGTCTGCAATCAGTCTGCTGCTGGGTAGTGAGGCTGCCTGCCAAGGCTACACCATCCACTGACCCATCACCAGGGTTCTGTGAGAGCAGGTCAGGGAGTGGGTCACTCTCTTCCTCCTGTCCCTCATCAGTAGCCATGAGCAAGCCCATGTCTGCCCTGTCCACATATGGTTTTAACCTGTTGACATGGAGAACCCTGTGGGGACTCCTGGGTGTTCCTAGGTCCACCAAATAGGTAACCTCACCCTTCTGTTCAACAATGGTATGGGGTCCACTCCATTTGTCTTGGAGAGCTGCTGGGGCCACTGGCTCCAACACCCACACCTTCTGTCCTGGCTGGTAAACAGTCAGTACAGCCTTTGGTCATGCCAGGCTTTTTGAAGTTCCTGGCTAGCCTCAAGGTTTTTAGTTGCCTTTTTCATATACTCAGCCATCCGGGAGCGGAGACCAAGTACATAGTCCACTATGTCTTGCTTTGGGGGCTTGAGAGGTAACTCCCATCCTTCCTTCACCAAGCACAATGGACCCCTGACAGGGTGACCAAACAAAAGTTCAAAAGGGCTGTAGCCAACCCCTTTTGAGGCACCTCCCTGTACGCAAATAAAAGGCAGGGCAAGAGTATGTCCCATCTTCGCCTAAGCTTTTCTGGGAGCCCTTTAATCATGCCCTTCAAGGTTTTGTTGAATCTCTCAACTAAACCATTGCATTGTGGGTGATAGGGTGTGGTGAACTTGTAAGTCACTCCACACTCCTTCCACATTGCTTTTAAGTATCCAGACATAAAGTTTGCACCCCTGTCTGATACAACCTCCTTAGGGAAGCCCACTCTTGAGAAAATTCCCAGGAGGGCTCTTGCCACCACAGGTGCTGTAGTGGTCCTAAGGGGAATAGCCTCTGGGTACCTGGTGGCATGATCCACTACCACCAGGATAAACCTGTGCCCAGATGCTGTTTGGGGATCCATGGGACCAACAATGTCAATCCCCACCCTTTCAAAGGGAACCCCCACCACAGGTAGTGGTATCAGGGGGCCTTTGTAGTGCCACCTGCCTTGCCACTGGCCTGGCAGGTTACACAGGAGCGACAAAACTCCTTGGTGTCTTCAGACATGTGGGGCCAGTGAAAGTGAGGGACAATTCTGTCCCAAGTCTTGTTCTGGCCCAGGTGACCTGCTAAGGGAATGTCATGGGCTAGGGTCAATAGGAAGCCCCTGAACTTCAGAGGTATAACCAACCTCCTGGTAGCACCAGGCTTGGGGTCTCTACACTCTGAGTACAAGAGTCCATCATCCCAATACACAGTATGGGGACCACTAGCTTTCCCAGCAGCCTCAGCAGCAGCTTGCTGTCTGAGGGGTTCAAGAGAGGGGCAGCTCTGCTGCTCCTGGCTCAGATCTGCCCTGGAAGGGCCCCTGTCCCCAAGAACTCAACCTGGTCAGGTTCAAGCTCCTCTGGGACAGTTCCTTCCTCAGGACTGAGATCATCCCCCTCAAGGGACTGATCTTCCTTCTGAGCCAAGGGGAAGGCACTGCCTTTACCCTACTACTCCTCTTCTTGGAGGGCACTTGGTCCATTATTCCAGAATCCAAGGCCTGTTCAGTGCTAGACATTTTGGCTTGTGACCTGGTCACAGCAAACACATCTGCAGGGATGCCCAGCATTTCTGCATGGGTCCTGAGCTCCACTTCTGCCCAAGCTGAAGTTTCTAAGTCATTGCCAAGCAAGCATTCAACGGGTAGGTCTGCACTTACCACAACCTTCTTAAGGCCAGTTACCCCTCCCCAGGAGAAGTTAACAACTGCCAGAGTATGGTCTGTTCTGACGTTGCTAGCATTGGTCACTTGGTACATTTCACCAAGTATAATCTGCCCAGGATTCACAAGGTCTTGTGTCACCATGGTGACACTTGCCCCTGTGTCCCTAAATGCCAAAGCCTCTCTTCCATTGATTAAGGGCTGTTGTCTGTACTTGCCCAGATTACTGGGACTCACAGAGGAGGTCATATCCATGCCTCCATCACAGACTAGGACAGCCTGAGTGAGTTCTCTGACTAGGTCAGAGCTCATCTCCTTACCCAGGGTCAACCCTACTAAACCCTTGGCTTGTGTAGTCCCACCACCAACTGTAACTGCACTAGGGGAGCAGGTGCCTTAGGGGCATTGGTGGGGGCTGGAGTAGAGTCTTTGGACTTGGTGCAATCACTGGTCCAGTGGGTCTTTTGCTTACAGACCTTGCACCATGGTTTCCTTTGGCCTTTCCCTTTGGTAGACTGTGAATCCCCACCTGAAGAAGATTTTTGGGGGCCTTGTGAAGACTTTTGATCTTTACCCTTCTCCCCACCCTTATCAGAGGTTTTCGAATCTTGCTTCTTAGGGTCACCACCTTGGTTCTGTACCTTCTGCTTCACCCTGGTTCTGACCCATTTGTCTGCCTTCTTTCCCAATTCTTGGGGAGAGGTCAGATCAGAGTCTACCAGGTGCTGATGCAACAGCTGATTTTGACAGTTATTAAGAATCTGCTCCCTCATGATCAGATTGTACAATCCTGTGAAGTCACATACCTTACTGCCCAATAACCAACCTTCCAGAGCCTTGGCAGAACAATCAACAAAGTCCACCCAGTCTTGAGTCTGTGCTTTTGGGTATCCCTGAACTTTAACCTGTATTGTTCAGTGGTTAGGCCAAACCCATCAATTAGAGCACTCTTCAAGACTTTGTAATTATCAGCATCCTCCTCTCTAACAGTGAGGAGCTTGTCTCTACCTTTGTCTGCAAAGGAGAGCCACAAGATTGCTGCCCACTGCTCCTGAGGGACCCTCTGTACTTTACAGGCCCTCTCTAGAGCAGTTATCCATTTGTGGATGTCATCCCCACTCTGGTAGGGAGGGACAATCTTGCTCAGGTTTCTATGGTCATAAGACCTTTCCCTATCTTTGGGGAAACTGCTGCCACCATGGGACTCTAGTCCCAACTTTTGTCTCTCTCTATAGAGATCTAGGGACTCCCTGTCTATAGCCAATTGCTGTTTTCTGAGTTCAAGCTGAGTTTGCTCATACTGAATCAGTCTCTTTCTCCTCTCATGAGAGGATTCCCTCCTATGAGAGGAGACAGAGGTCCCTATTGAGGTGTCAGAGTGGTTAGACTCCTGAGAAGGAGACCTAGACCTTCTGGGCACACTCAGAACTCTTCCTGGGGGGACAAAGGGGAGGTCAGTCTGATCCTCCCCTCCTCCTCCTCCACAGGAGGAATTGGGTTTTCCAGGACAAGGTCATTTTCACCTTCCTGGCCAGTTTCAGAGGGGGGGCCTGGGTTTCTTCACCCCTGACCCCTTCCTCATCTTCTGCCCCACCCTCTTTGCCTACCCCTTCAGACCCTAGGGGCCTGCTGAGATCATCAGCTAGTAACACCTCCCTGAGGTGTTGGGTGCTAGCACTTTTGCCTGCCTTCAACTTCCTAGTATTGCATAATGCTCTCAATTCCAAGAATGGGAGTTTATCATACTTGGAGGAAGAAGCCCACTGGCTTCTGGCAAGGACTCACTGGGTCCTGGCTTTGAAGACATTACTAGTGAGGTGTGGTGTATGCACTACCTACTCTAGTGTGGCCTACTAAACTCTCTTGAGTTGTAGAAAGGGTGTGCTATCCCTTAACACACAACTCTAAGTTCAGTAGAACTTACTGTATTACTAAGCTTGATTTATATGTACCTTAGGTACCCTTAGTGGTTTTCAGTTGATCAATTCAATTGAGATTATCTGGTAAAACAATAGCAAGCTGGAATCCCACACGCTGCACACCAATGTGAGAAGTTGGCCTGGCATATGCTGTCCACTAATTATAGTGGGCACCTTGCACCAGTCCAAACAACCCCTTATTGGAGATAGGTTAAAGACAACCTTTATTGAAAGCTATCCTAGTGGTAGCTATGGAGAGCAGCCTTCAGGCTAAGTCTTGAAGGAATGTAAAGCAGCTTGTTTTACCAGTCTATAATCTCTTGAGTGACCAAATGAAAGAGGACCACACCAGGTATATATTCAAAATATATGTATTTATTACTAAACACACCCCTCTAGTCTCTTTATGAGGCTAGAGTTCGAAATACATAAATTATAAGTTAGTTATCTACAGTAATAGCACAAATACACGTTTGAGCCCCAGGGGCGTACCAAACCATATACCAATAAAGTGGTATAAGAACCACGACTGAGCTAGACACAAGGCCTAGAGCCTGTAGAAGTGCTTGGACCACAAGGAACCACCCAAGGTAGTGACACAGGGGACCCACGGGGGACGCGTGCAGTGTATGAACACAGCCGCGAACCACCGTTAACTTCTATGGGGAAAGTCGCGATTAGAATTTAAAAGAAAGGGACACTTAGAGGAGGACTTGGAGCAAACCCTTTGAGAACTAGGCTGTTCTAGTGTCAATACCCACGGGAGCACCGGAGTACTCGAGTTACCTCACCCAGGGAGCCGGGTGCATAGGTGTCTTTCGGGGTCGGGTTTCGTCGTCGCTTTCAATGGCGATCTGCTGCAAAGTGCTGCTGGCGGCCAAGTCGAAAGTGTTCGGGTGGATCAAAGGTGGATCGAAGATCTGAAGAACCTGAAAGCAGAGGGGACAGAGTCTGGGTCACTAGCCAGTGACCAGGAAGGCGATGAGCAGATGCCCACCGATGTCGAGTGCTTCAGGTAGGTTGACGGTCGTCTTGACTCTTCAGCCACGAGGTCCAGGAGGCGTCGACGATGACCAGGAGCTGGATTCGAGCTGTCCCACGACGTCTGTCGATTGCAGGGGTGTCGGCGACCGGATTGGACCCAACAAGCCTTGGCAACGGCAAGTCTCGTGGAAATGGAAGAAGGACGATGTTGCAGACCAGCAAGGTCTGGGGGACTCACCCAGCGAGGGTAAGTCAGGGCACGCCTGGAGCAACCAGGGAGCCCAAGCAGAAAAAGATTGGCCTTCGGGAGGGCCTACTAGCCAACGGACTAGCGACCGCGAAGGAGCCTCGAGTCGATGCACGTGGAGCTGGCTCACAGGACACTCGTGGAGTGGAGGCCAGTGATCTTCGGTGCAGTTGGTGCTGGAGGCTGGGGCTACTCGGAGCCCAAAGCACGACTTCGTGGGAGACCCAGAAGAGGATGCACGTGCAAATGCGTTCTATGTCCAGGGGTCACGGTTCCACGTTACCCACGACAGCTACGGGCCTCAGCTTTGCTGGGGACTCAGGGCAGCCTCGGCGAAGTCTGGAAATCCACCTCTGGTGATGCAAAGACTTCGGCGTCCGACAGGAGCTTCAGCGATGCAGACCGGACAATTGCTTCTTTGGTGCCTGCCAAGCAGGGGAGTCACTCCTTGACCCCAAGGGAGATTCTTCAGTCCTCTAATCTTAAAGTAGAGCGTCGAAGGTGCAGGATTCTGTATCAGAGTTTCGTCCAGGTAAATCTAAAGTCCTAAGGACTGGGGTCCCCTACTTATACTAAGGTAGGGGTTGGACATACTCTGTGGCCCCACCTATGGGAGGGTCAGGGCAGAGGGGTGGTTACACCCCTTTCCCTTTGTCCAGTTTCACGCCAGAGCAGGGGCTGGAAGCCCCTGAGCCGGTTTGAACTGGGGTATGCACAGGGACACCAAATGTGCCCCCAGTGCAGGACTTCAAAGCACCAGAGAGTGCTCCCGCCCAGCCCCAATACACACTATCCTGTCTGGGGAGGTGGTTACACCTCCCTGGGACAGAAACCTATTGTCCAGGCCTGCCCTGCCGGAGTTTCGGTCAGCAGCAGGAGGCCAGACTCGTGTCTGTGGCAGCGGCATCCATTTTGTGATGCCAGGGCTCTGGAAAGTCAGTACCGGGTATACCGGTGTGTACATGTCTCTCCCTCTAGAAGGGTGGAATGCTACCCCCGCCGCCAGAACTGGCGGGGGGTAGTATTCCAAGATGTTTGACACCAAACACGACATGTTTCCGTGCAGCCATCCCAAAGTTAGCATTTAACGCAAGGTTATAATGCGCTTAGAGTATATGGTCGGGCTGCACTACAAACAGCATCAGAGAAGGGTCTCCGAACACTGCAGAGGGGCCCAGCTCATGCAGGGGCACCCTCTCACATAGGAACCACGCACTCTGCCTTCAGGATTGATAAGGCCTGCCATAGGAGTGACTTATAGGTTTATATGTGTGTAGGTATGTAGTGATATAGGTAGCCTATATCACAGTAAGAGGTGCATGCACCACCTTACCCAGGCTGCAGTAGCAGACCTGTGGTGTCAGTTTGGATGGCCTTCCAGGGGTGGCACAATACATGCTGCAGCCCCTGGTAGGCCTCTGAGGTACCTATGCCCTGGGTACATAGTATACCATATACTAGGGACTTATAAGGGCACTCAGATTCCAATCAGAGATGTGCCTAAGGCACATGGAAACCATTTTAGAGAGGAAGCAGCTAGGCTGGGGTTCTGATTAGCAGGGCCCCAGCCAGACTAGAGTCGAAAAACAGTGAAGCATCAGCAAAACGTGGGGGTACCCATGTGAAGCAGATCCTACTCTCCTACACGTCTCACCTACATTGCACCTTTTGAGCCACTAGGCTGCCCACATTGCCGCATATTACTCATGCGGAAGCAGATGAGGTACTGTGACTCTCACTGCAAAATGATACCCACACTGTGCCTAAGGAGACCTCATGTCCTCTGCATTGTTCCATGTGTCATTATGCCGCCTTCTGTGCAGCAACGTCACACAGTGCACTGGCAGTGGAGTCTGCATTTGTATGAAGAGCACAGGGGCGTGTGCACTGGCATGGTTAGGCATTGGAGTGTGGACTGGAGCGATGCATTGTTTATTAATCACAGATGTTTGCCTGAAACATCCTCTTGAATGGATGGTTTTGTGTAGGTGCTCAGAACAGACTTCCCTAGCATTACAAGAAGAGACACTTGCCCGACCGGACGAGAATTATATCCTGGTGTAGTGGGCTGGAGCCGGACAGTCAGACCTGAAGGACCAATGGCTGTAGGCAGGAGGTGGCAGGAAGCTCAACAATCACAGGCGTTCATCGCTGCTGGTGGGCTCTGCAGACAGCTATGAAGGTTGCTTTCAGTAATTTCCCCATGGCTCCATGGCAAATCCAAGCAGTCAGGAATAGGTGTGCTCTTGGCCTTGGGATGGAAGGGGCAGGGCAGCGTTGATGACATTATAAGAATGCCTCACACCACCATTCAAGGTCAGGGCTGGCCTAGGGCAGGGCTGAAAAAAGAAGAGGCATAAACATTGAGGTTTAATTTCTTTGACACTGGGATTCCTGCCTTATGGAACGATATAAAGAGTCCTGATGGGCAGAAAAAAAAGTGCTGGTGCTGCCCACTGGCAGACACCAGCTCAAATTGGCTGATTTGGTTTCTAGGTCGGACGTCAGTCACCCAGGGAAATCTATCAAACCCCATACATTTCTAAAAACTACGACCTAGGGTGATGTGGATTGTGTGAATCCCAGCTTGTTTGATTACCCAGAATAGCCTTGAAAATGTCAAACTAAAGAAATAAAATCACAATTTCCTTACTTTTCTGTGACAGATAACTCAGGGACTTTAGTCTAATACCAACTTTCCGAATATCCAACCCTCTGTCACTTTTTCTACTGTATGTGCGGTCTTATTAATCCGAACAGGAATACCCCTAAACTTAAATAATGTGAAGACCCCAAGAATAGTATACTGACAGTATAGTAACTTCACATGGTCCTAATGTTGGCCTGTTCCTGTCTATTATGATATGGCCCTCTTTTGAAGTACTGTTTTTATTAGTAGATGTGTGGGGGCACCGGGTGGTGAACTTTCGCTCTTCATCAGAAATTCCACAATTTCCCATTACAGAAATGTGAGTGTATTCTGTTTTTTTAACAAAAGTGTGATGTTTGATGGCATTTTATTAAGATGTAGGATTATTCACACACACTACAGGACCGAGGACTGCCCTAGGTGCACAGTTTTCAGAAATGGAGGACCTTGGTAGTTTTATGTAGGTTCTGGCTGAATGCAGGAGTATATTATGCTTGCTTTTTTTTATTGTATTCCCCTTATTTATCTTCCAATTGCAAATCAGTGTCTGCAAAAGCACTTTTTACAAAAACGTGTCAGATTTACCAAGCATAATGGGTAAGTCACAATTCTGAATCTTTCAAGTAAAACCACACTCCTAAAATCAGATTTGTGAGGGCAATTCAAACATACCTCATTTTTATTCAATATAAATGTATTCTCATTAGAGTTTCTATTATCAAGTGACTCTCTACAGCTCGGTTGTTGACTTGGGCTATCATAGGCTTTTGACCAAACTACAAATACTATACATGTTTGTAGCACACAGTTCTGAGCCAAAGCAAAAGCCCAGATGTTTAATGGATTTTTGTAGGATAAGAAAAAATCCAACCGGCATCGGTCTCCTTGGGAGGAGATGGATCTGTGTGTCTGCGCCCTAGAAAGGATCCAAATGCTTATTGGAGTTCTTCTTAGGCAAAAAAAAAAACATCACCTGGCTACTTGATGCGGCACAGATGGGTGTTCAGGCCCCAGCAATGAGTCAGAACCTGTTAGGATTTTCTCTTAGAGTGAGACACAAACCTGTATGTCTGTGCCTGAAAAAGGGCATTTCGCAGATTTAACTATTAATGTGTTACAACTGAGTGCATAAACTAAATTTAGCTAGGTTTAAATTGGGGTCAGAGAGTTGGGTGGGGCTAATAGGAGGAACTCTATTTTCAGAGGGTTTAACTTTAGGTGGTGCTGGGGCATTCAGCCTTGAATATCATTCAAAACGTTTGCCACAATATTGATTTGGGTAATATAACTTTAAGATATCAGTGAGTGCCATCCGCATAGATGTGATGGGAAATGTTAGTGTGGCTCAGGTGGAGGCCAGGGGCTCTACTTAAAGGTTGAAACGGGAGGGAGATAGACTATAGCATTGAAATACCCCGTGTTTGATTGTGGCTGGCTTTTGAGAGGTAATTTTCCATTTTTGTAACTATTTCACTTTTTAGATGTTTTTTTTAGGAGAAAATAAGAAAATAGAAAGAAAAGGCAGTGGGCCCAAATCACAAAGGACTTATCAGAGTTCACGCATAAGTATATGTAGTTGTTCACCTTCCATTGTGCATATGTTTATGCAGAATGCAATTAATAAAAAAAAGAGTAGCTATCCTTTCACTAGAAAACATACTCTTCATGCCCCATTGCAAACATGCAGTTGATGTAAAGGATAGACTTATACCTGAAATTACAATTGTAATGTTACTACAAGTACGTTAAGGGTCACATGTCTTGCAATTTTCAACCTAGCATATGGAAATGAATGAGTATACAGTGATACATACATTGCATATGAATCTGAATGGACGAAAATAGGAAACAGTTTAAACCTTACCTGTATCACTCACGCCAGGCACCGATCCAATATAAAGCACCTATTTCAGACCATTATTAGTGTTCTACCTTCTTACCTTTGTGCTTGTTTTGGAGCAAGATTTATGCCAGATCCAACAAGATGCAGATTTCACCACACTAAAAGGGAAGAGAAACTTTACTGAGCAGGAGAGTCAGACATTGTGGTGACTTATGTAGTTGACCACTAATGTGAAGTGCCAGGTCTATCTTCACACACCCTCAGTGGAGTGGAGATGATAGCTACATTGTAAGATATCATTGAGAAGGTGTATGCATTAGAGCAGTAGTACACATATTTAAAAAATGGTGGGATGAGAGAAAAAGTGTGAAAGACCTGGTTGTCCAAGATGCAGGCGGGCGCAGCTATGCTTGGTGGCAAACTCGGATCATGGCTCTGTCTCAACAAATTCAATATACATATCCTCTCAGCCATGCATCGTGACAGTTCTTGAGACCACCATTGTCAGACCGGATGAGTTGGACATATCACTACTTTTAGCAATATATCGAATTCCCTATAAGTGTCCTCATGTTAACACACAGGAGACATATCAGACACAAGAAACAGAACTTAAAGGCATGCACATTTTCACTCCTACATATCAACATATGTCCTTGGACACACATATCCACAAAAGGCACTAAATGCAGATATTGCCAAACATTTCCTTTACTCCTACAAGATCCTGTGCAGCAGAACAGCTCAGCTCATCACCCAGCCGGGTATATGTCATAGAAATAATAGTCCTAATTACATGCTAAAGACAGATGCTTCTCACAAGCACCCGGTGTGCCTATTGATGTTGTATTAGTCTGCCATTGGAAATTGTGCATAAAAACATCCTCACACTCATTCACTTTTCGTCTGTCACTGTCACAGGTGCAGACCCTCGGTTGTCAACCATTTGCCACCTGCCACCACCTTCATTGGTGTTGGCCTGTCTGTGGTGGCATGTGAACTGGCCACTGAGGCCAGATAGTTCAGGGAGCATGGTAAGTCTCCCTCAACATACACAAGTAGATTGTACTGTATAAGTGGTTTTGTACTGGCAACTACCTGTAATCTTCAATGACATTTGATAACATGGAAGCTAAAACAATGTACTTCCCATACATGTATGTTGCATGTGTGCGTGTCCAAATGGCTAATGTATATATTGTCCACACACAACACTCACCCTTGTTATGACTAACACTGGTGTCCCCACCTCAAAGGTTTGCACTTAACATATGTGTGCCACATGGTACCCCAATTTGTAATTTACAACAGTTAATATTCATGTGACAATGAATATTAGCATCTGGAGATCACTAGCTCACAAAAGCACACATGTTCCAATATGTTACCCTAGATAGACCGTATATGTAGGGGAATTATATGTGTCCAGCAAATGGCTACATGTCACTTCTTGTGATGTCACTGTATGTGTTGTGAAATGAAGTTTCAAGTCACCCAAGGTGTTACTGTGAGATTAATACTTTCAAATACAATTTTAAATAGCAAAGTTGTGGCTGTATCAGTGAGGCCCTACACCACATGTGGGCTTAGATCCATAAAAGTGTTACTGCCCCAAAATATTGATGGATGCTCTACTAAAACATGTTCCCATGTGTGTCTGTTCACAGCTGTTGTCACAATACCATGCCTCTCCCATGATGCTTTATTAGGAGACACTCTGTAAGAAGAACACCAGTTTGTCCATGCTATAGAGGACATTCTTCGCTCCACCAAACCTGGCAAGTAGCCCAGATGAATCCTCAGTAGGGTGCACCTCTTGTGTTTTCTCAGTCGCCCCTAGAATAGAAGTGGGTTCCTTACAATAATGTTTCAGAGTTAGATGACCACACAAATGTGGAGGTTTGGCTTGGACAAGACTCACTCTCTGGGAGTACTTCTTTGCACAACAAAACTCTGTGCATCATAAACGTGAGAACATGGAGGGTCCCTGCAATCCATGAGCACGTCTAGAGACCCAGAACAACCATCTACAGGGCCATACATATAGATGAAAGTGGCACAACCAAGTCTTGTACCACTAGAATTGGATGCCTCTGCAAATAATAGAAGTGCACCAGGAATATCTATAAATATAAATTAGTGATAATGTTTGGTGGCACAATGATGTCCTGGAATTCAGTCTCTACGCTATAATTCACAGTCAACACCATGGAATTGGGCATTGCAGAAGTGGTTCAAAATTTTTTACTTTCTTTTACATGGGTAAACAGAAATATTTTACAGCTTCTATGCCCAAGCGCTTGATAACGTTGTCATTCAAAGCACATTAAAGGACTTCTAAAGTCTTTAAAAAAGTGTAACTATTTTTGCTCAAAATTACGTACAGTAATTGTGTATGTTGTGTAAAGGGTTGTAATGACAATATAATTAAGCAGAGTAAATGAGCCTACAAGCACATCACAAACTTCCTTTAGCTAAAAACACATTTCCTTTCAGATGTTTAAGCACCGTGGATGGCACATTCACCGTGACATAATACAGTTCTCTTAAAGCTAGATCAAGAGTGTTTATTTTAGGTCCAGCTTCCAGGAGAGTTGGCACCGTGCCAGATTTTCATGATTTCCACAAAAGAATACATACAATGCAGTTAAATTACATTAATTTACTTAATAAATAGTCTGAAAATCTAGCACGATCCTGACTATTTATGGGACGCCAATTCAGGAATCCTAGCTTCATTCCTGGCTGAACTGTGGGATTCTGGGCAAATCATTTGCTTTACTTGGGTCCCGGACGATAGAAATTAAAAAAAATCAGTTAGATGTAGAACAGATTATAAAACATATAGAAAAACCCAACATTTAATAGCCACAAGTTACAGCTGTGTTCCTGCAGACTGGAGAGTTGTCCATTATGCATAACTTGCAAAGAGGGCTGATGACTTATCATTCATTATTTAAACTCAACTGTAAATTCAGTATTTTAGTGAGGCAGCTCGCCTCATGCTATAGAATCTCACACTCCTATACCACAAGCATGTAATCTAAAGATTTTGTCCCATCCAGGAAAAAACAGCCACAGAATCTATCTTGCAGATTATGCGGATATAAGAACGAAACATTAATTCATTAACTATGTGTCTGTCCTGTACCCTTGGCACAAAGGAAAATTCTTTTGAAATCATTATTTAGGAACATGGGAATATGTTCATGCCGGCAAGCCGTTATCATCTGGCTAAGTGGATGTTCAGCTGCACTTGCTTGTAGGGGAGTAAAGTTCATAACGCCTCTATTTAAGGAAATTTCAAACATAGGGTTACAGGACTAAGGACTGTACCTATAATCTGTAGAAAACGTCCGCATTATAATAGTGACCTCAGGGAGAAAAGAATTATTGATGGTTTTAAAAATGTGCTGTTTATAGAGCTATTTTACATCACAATTGTGACCGTGAATGATAATTTACAAAAAGTACATAGTGTATATAAAGAATATTACATTTTAGAAAATCAGCAAATGGAACTCAGAATGGTGTAACATCAGGGATGCACCTAATGAACAATGATACTTTTAGTTGTAAATAATTTCTTGGTATCAATGACATTCATTTTGTACTGTTGTAAGGGTTTTATATAACTAAATACAATACTTCTTCTTCTTCTCCTATACCACAAGCAGGTTCCCCCGGAAGATGTTATTGTAGCTCAGTGAGTACTGTGATACTGAAAATGTCGTAAAGGATAGAATAGAAGACTCCCCTGCTGACTCCCGAAATGCTGATTTGCTGTTTACACTCCATTTTTAGGTCTCGCCTACGCAGCGCGCATGCGCTGTATAGGAAAAAGACCTTTAGAAATCGATTCAGTTTTGCAGTCAAAAACGTGCACGCATTGCATTGCTTTGAATGGCAACACGTGCACTTTTGGCGATTCCCTTGTGGGAGCGAGCTTTCAAACCATCTATTTGTAATTAACAGGTGGTTCCTGCTCGCTCCCGCAAGGGAAACAGGTGCAGGCCCCCTCCTCCCCTCCCCCTGCTGCCTCTCGTCAAACTTTTTTTTTTACTTTGAGCGCGAGGCGCGCGCGCGCGCTTGTTATTTTCATTTTCGGGGCTGATTTTTTTTGTTTTTGAAGTTACGCGAGTATCCGGGGGTTCCCCCTGAAATTCCTTTGTGTCCGATTTGGCAGCAGACTCCTGGCGCCAAGGTGCCGTGTTTTTTTGCCGAGGGCACTTGCCTTTGTGACTGGCTTGTCTGGGCCATATGTCGCTTTGTAGACTTGGAGTCACAGCGGTCCTGAGGGTATCGTGGGGGATCTGAAGCGGACCACCGGCAGAGAAGACGGAGGAGCAGCCTCGCTGCTTGAGGAGCGACCCACCCGTGCCTTCGATGCTCTCATGCTTTTCTCCTGGTCCTTGTCGGATATGATTCTCTGCCTTCAAGGGTAAGTAAGCTTCGGCCGTCACTGCATGCCTCTTACTGCACCTGCTGCTGGTGAACCTTTGCTTTCAGTGTCCGCATGCTTCACGTGTGATCTTCTGCAGCCGGCACCCATCCCTCACGCTTACTCTGCTTCCGTGCCCCTGATTTACCTATCATACTGCCCTAGGTATGTCCCCACATGTGCAGTGCTTCCCCTGTCTCCGTGTTTCACTTGTCTCCGTGCTTCACTTGTAACTCTTCCACATGTGTAACCCTCCTCCACATGTGCCGTGCTTCCCGTATGTGTGCTTCCCTTGTTATGCTGCCATGCGTTTACCCTTTATCCACATGTAACCTGTTTCCTGTGCCTGCTGCTTTACTTGGAGTTCTGCTTCAAAAGTGTAACCATCCTCCACATGTGCCGTGCTTCCTGTGTCTCCGTGCGTCGCTTGTAATTCTGCCCTCATGTACCCCTTCTACACACAAGTACCCTGTTTTCCGTGACGGATGCTTTTTCGTGGAGTTCTGCCTCAGGTGTAACCCTTCTCCACATTTGCCCTGCTTCCCGTGTTTCCGTACTTCACTTATAATTCTGCCCTGCTTTTACCTCTTCCCCACAAGTACCCCATTTCCTGTGCCTAATGCTTTACTTTGAGTTCTGCTTCAAGTGTAACCTTCCTCAACATGTGCCGTGCTTCCTGTGTGTCTGTGCTTCACTTGTTATTCTGCCCCGCGTGTACTCCGTATCCCCACAAGTACCCATTCCCCATGACGGATGTGGAGTTCTGCCTCCGGTATTACCCTCCTCCACATGTGCCGTGCTTCCCGTGTGTCCGTGCTTCACTTGCTATTCTGTCTCGTGTTTACCCCTTCTCCACAAGTACCCATCCCCCGTGACGGACGCTTTAGGTGGAGTTCTGCCTCAGATGTAACCCTCCTCCACATGTGCCCTGCTTCCCATGTGTCTGTGCGTCACTTGTAATTCTGCCCTGCGGGTACCCCTTCTTCACAAGTACCCCAATTCCTGTAGCTGATGCTTTTTTGTGGAGCTCTGCCTCAGGCGCAGTCCTCCTTCACATGTGCCGTGCCTCGCTTGTAAATCTGCCCCGTCTGTACCACTGCTCCAGTTACCCTGCATCCCGTGCCACATGCTTCATGTGTAATGTTGCCCCAGCCCTGTGCTTCCCGTCTCTCAGTGTTGCTGACATGCAGTCGTGCTTTCGCTGTAGCACTGCCCTACGTGCACCCTTGCTTCCTTTGCTCCCGTGTTTCATGTATAACACGACCCCAGGCGATCTCTCACTTCTGTGTATCCAGGCTGTGTGCTTGGCTCCTTCAGAGTAACCTTGTATTCCCTGCTCCACGCGGATCATTGCCTCCTATGTCTCCATCCCCTGCTCGGTCCTCAGATTCCCGTGTACTCCTGTTTTATATGCAGCTTTTGCGTTTAAGCAGTCTCGGCTGTTACCCCTGATTTTGTGTTCCCTGCTTCATGTGCATCCCATACTTCACATGTAAACATGGGTCACCAACACCCAGCTTTAGGTGCATCTCGTTATATGCATCACGGTGTCCCCGGGATGTTC
This sequence comes from Calotriton arnoldi, assembly GCA_963921515.1. NCBI lineage: Eukaryota > Metazoa > Chordata > Amphibia > Caudata > Salamandridae > Calotriton > Calotriton arnoldi. The sequence goes on along the minus strand of CAWUFW010005282.1, from coordinate 651,856 downwards.
CAGAAAGCAGGATGTGTGGGTACCCCAGCTTTCCTGTATCCCTATTTCACATGTCATCCTATTTTATTAGCACCCCACTTCATGTGTATTCCTGCTTCCTGGGAATACTGTTAGCATGTTCACCCCGGTGCCATGTGGAACCTCGCTTCTCCTGTAACTCCCTTTCCCTATGTAACCTGATTCTATATGTCCACCTGCGTCACATCTATATTCGCTGCATGGGCCACACTTATTTCTTTGTAACTTTACTTCACGTGTAACACTTTTGTGTGGGTAACTTTTCTTTTAAGTGTAACGTGTTTATGGGTAGCCTTCCTTTGTGTGATCTGATCATTACAACCTTTTTAACACACCCTCCTGTGTCACTTTGTTTCAAGTTTTACATTTCTTTATGGGTAAATCTTTCAAGTTTTAAATTTCTTTATGGTTAAATCTCTTTCGCATGTTACCTTTCTTTGAAGCTAACTTTCTTTCATAATTAATATTTTTGTATGGGTCATATCCCTTCATGTGTACCTCTGTGAGTATCCCTCCTCTGTGTATACAGCTTTCTTTAGGGGTAACTTTCCTTCATGTATAACATTTTTTAAGGGGTAACTTTGCTTCATGAATAACGTTCCTTCATGTGTAACATTTCTTTAAGGTTACCTTTCCTATATGTGAACATTTTTACATGTGTAGCCTTTCTTTAAGGTTACCTTTCCTTCATGTGTAATATTTATTTATGGGTAACTTTCCTTTCTGTGAACATTTCTCCATGTGTAACCTTTCTTTATGGGCAACACCTTCCCTCATGTGTAACCTTTATGAGTAAATTACCTTCAGCTGTGACCTTTCTTATGGGTAACTTTCCTTCCTGTGTAATATTTCCCTGTGAGCAACTTTCCTTCATGTGTAACGTTTCTTTGAGGTTACCTTTCCTTCCTGAGTAATATGGCTTTGAGAGCAACTCCTTTCTGTGTAACATTCCTCTATGGGTAACCTTTCTTTCTGTGTAACATTTCTCCATGGGTAACCCTTTGTTGTGGGCGTCTCTTCTTAATGAGTGTCCTTTCTCTGTAACCTTTCTTTATGAGCAACACATTCCTTCATGTGTAACTTTAATGAGCAACCTTTCTTATGGGTAACTTTCCTTCAGGTGTAATATTTCTTTGTGGGTGACGTTCCTCTAAGTGTACCGTTTTTAGGTCTCGCCTGAGCCAGCGGACGGGCACAGAAACTCAGCCCACGCCTCTAGCGTACATTAGAAGTCCACACAGTGAGCAAAGATGTGCTTTCTGTGGTTCTAGACTTCAGGGCCTCGTTCATCACATCCTTATCAAGTCATTACGACCTTGACATGTTGACCCGTGTGCAGTGTCCTGGTTACACAGGCGTTTACTGAGTAATAAATTATAATGACACACGTTACACTAGGTGGCATGGCTACATCACAAACAGGTAGGTGCCTACTCATGCGCAGTTACATCTTTGCCAAAGACACTCATTACTACAAAGAAGGACGCATTGACAAAAGCAAGAGGCCTGCCATTTTTATTGTGAAAAGCTTGTGTGTTTGTACGTAGATTACATTGTGTAAGGTAGCTGTGTGCACAGAACAGTTTTGTAAAAGAGGCTGTGCGATTAACACCGAAAGGATAGGAGATGTTGTTTGGTAAGAGTTGTAAAAAGGGACTTTTTTTTAGAGAGGGAAGCATGTTTAGTGGAAGAGCAAAAAAAAAAAAGCATTGGCATAGCCAATAGGTCTCGCCTTTGGGACCTTATAAGTGTTTAGCCATGCAACAGTTGATGTTGTTGCACCAAGGATATTGTGCTGCATAACTAAATACTTATAAGGTCCCAAAGGCGAGACCTATTGACTATGCCAATGCTTGTTCTAATATCTGATGTGTCTCTTTCCAATTTCCTACTTTCTAAGCCTGGCCACACTTTTCTGTTTTGGAGGGGGAACTAGGAGGGAGGAGAAGAGATGAAAAAGAGTGAAGATATGGTAGTGAGTGAAGAGGGGTGGGAAAGGAAGTAAAAGGAGCAAAGATGGCAGCAAGGAAATTGTAGAAGAGCTATTTAGAGTAGGGAAATGATGGATGAAAGTGAGGGTGGTAAGAAACAAAGAAATGAGTCGAAGTATGAAGGAAGAAGACAGAAGTAAAAATGAAAATGAGGAAGAAGAGGGAAATAGTACGAAGAAGGCACAGAAGGAAGAAGGAGGTAGGGTAAAAGATTGGGTGCCATTTGTAGTATAATATGGAAAATGTGTTATAAAGGCATAATTTTAACTCTTTTTAAAAAATGTTCTTAGGGGAGAACCTTTACATTGCAGTGGTTGAGCTCACTCACTACATATAGAATGGTGGCTTCTCTGACAAAATGTCCCATCCCTGTTTGCATGGCAGGCTGAGGCGAAATAAGAATAGCCCGCAGAGATCTTTCTGTGCTCAGCATGTTTCAGTGAATACTAACAGCATGACAACTCTGGTGGTTAATGCACTCTATGGAGAGAGCTGTGATTTGTCCACAGACAGTTGTAAACCACAGATAAAGTACCTCAGAGATTTAATGCTCCTGCTGCAAAGTACAACGTGTATTATGCAGATAACAAATTTGTATTTTTTGTAGGTAGCTCAGTGGGTTACTGCTTTTGTCTCAGAGATCACTCTATTACTTGCAGTTCTTAAGATATTACCCTTCTAATGTAGCACAGTGGACTATGGACTGGCATCAATGTGATGCACACAAACTGCCGGGCATAGATTTAGACGTTTGTTGCTTTTTTCACTCTTGCTGTTCCAAGGTTGCTAAAAAGGGTTCCTTTGGGTAATAATACATTTTTATTAGTATACACAAAAAAATTACAGTGCTATGTTTTAAATCCTGAGTCTGTGGGGCAGATTTACGAACTCTTTGTACTGAATTTGCATTACAAAAGTGATGTAAGCCTGAGAAAAGTGTTGTTTTGGGATTTACTTCAAACACAAATCCTGAAATTGTGTTGGGAAGTCACCCCAAAGTAACTCAAAGTAGCACTATGCTCTACTTTATTTCAAGGGGACTAACCATGGGTGTTACATGGTGGTTCTCATGTGACCACCCATATATTTTGCTGCTTATTCCTATCTACTAATATTTGTATAAAGGGATTTTCATCAAAACCTTACACCCCATCGAGGCAGGCATAAGTGTACAGCACAGATACAAAGTGCTAAAATGTTAAACTTTGTCAAAGCCTACAAATTTGTGCTGGAAGGGTACTCTTTCAGTAAAAAAATACAAAGGCTACAGTTACAGCATAATACCTATGGTTGACATTACATACACACCATTGCCCTGTGGTGCAAGGGTGTTTTCGTTGGCAATGCAGCCTCAGGTATGCCAGCGCTTGGGAAAAAAGCAGCAGCACCATATCATAATTGATATGGAGTTGTTGTGCTCTACCCTTTTCCTACAATGCAGTGCAGCAACGTAGGTTACTACGTTGCTTGAAAACTTAGTAAATCTGCCCTTTCTTTTCTCTAAACCAAACACTGTTAGGGCCTCATTTATGGCATTTTGGTGTAGGGCAGCACAGCAAGGCACCTTGCTGCGCTGCAACACGCCAAAGTGAAAGGGCAGAAATGCACCGTATTTAAGCAATACAGTGCATTCCTGTCCTTTCTGCATGCGCTGGTGCTGTTTTCGCAGCCTAGCGTCAACGTAGGCACCCATGGGTGCCTTCTTTGCAGGCAGGATTGTTTTTGTGCAGGAAGGGACACCTTCCTGCACCAAAACAATCCTACGAGGCATTTTCCTCTTTCAAAGTGTGCTGCAGAATGCAACACACATGGAAAGAGGAAAAAACAAGGAAAAATTAATATACGGATTTGACGCTTCCCCAGGTTTACATAGCTTTGTAAATCTGGGGCAGCATCAAATTCCACGGGTGGTGCATGGGAAAACCCACTGCAATACCCATGTAACGCCTTCCGGACACACAGTAGGGCAACACTGCGATTTGCGCTGCGTCTCCTTACTCATGATTTATGAGGCCACACAAAGCCATGCAGGGTGGCTTTGCGTGGTTTCATAAATCTTTATGAGAACCCTGCGTCACACATGTACCACTTTACGTGGTGAAAAAGTGACACTGGCCTTTCATGAATAAACCCCTAAATATATCATTCCTACCTGCATTGATGAAATGACTCATACACCATGTAGCCCTCATTGTCCTAAGTAATATTTCCGATACATTGATTTGCACACTTGTATTACTCACTGTCTCTGTAAATCATGTTTGTGATGTAAAGTGCTCTGACACCCTACATTTGGATGAGTAGTGCTATAAAATAAATGTAAGCGTGGGGCTAAAAAGTGATCATGGCCACCATGGGATGGTAGTAGTGAGGGAATCAGTAAAGAAAGTAGTCATTTGGGGGCGTCAACAAAGATTGTCGCACTAGGCACCACCAACGCTAAGGCCGGAACTGATTACCTAACAAAAATAAACAAGGGGTGGTGTGAGAAGTTGGCCTGGTATATGCTGTTCACTAATTAAAGTGGACACCTTGCACCAGAACAATTCGACTCTTATGGTAGATAGGTTTAAGACAACCTTTATAGAAAGCTATCCTAGTGGTAGCTGTGGAGAGCAGCCTTCAGGCTAAGTCTTGAAGGAATGTAAAGCAGCTTGTTTTACCACACAATCTCTTGAATCACCAAATGAAAAGACACCACACAGGTATATATATCAAATATATATGTATTTATTAATAAACAACTCTCTACTAATCTCTTTATGAGATTAGAAGTCAGGAACATATGTACAAATCAAATGTTATCAAAATAAGTTTAGCACAATCGAATATCACAATCTTAGTTTGGCTAGACCTAGGTCTAGGACATCTAGAATCGAGGGACCCCCAAGAACCACCCCAGGTAGTTGTAGGAGACCCACAGGGGACGGGCGCGGTGTCCTGGCACCGGTGCGAGTCCTGTACGAGTCTATGCGAACAGACGCGATTGAGATTTCAATGTTAAAGGTCCCTTGCGTGTTCGAGGCGAACACACCGATCGGTCCTTGTACGAGTCGAAGGACGCGGTTACAGATAGAATTGCAAGGGAGTTGGGCGCGATGTGTCTAACACAGACGCGAACCATGTATGAGTCAGCGCGATAGTCGCACTTGGAAAGTAAGAGTTCTAGGGCACTTCTAGGGTAGCTACAAGCAAGTCACTTACAGGGTAAGTAGTTCTAGGGCCCACACCCACAGGAGCACCGTAGTGCTGAAGTTACCTCACCCAGGGGAGCCGGGTGCATAGGTGTTCTTTGGTGTCGGGTCGCGGCGGCGTCGTTTTCAATGGGAGCCAGTGAAGACTTGCTGCGTGCGGCAACAGGAGAAGTGTCTGGAGGAATCCAAGCCTGGGTTCAGAAGATGGAAGACCTGAAAGCAGAGGGGACAGTGTTCAAAGTCACTTGGCAGTGACTCGGGGCAAGGAAGATGGATGCCCACCGTCGTCGCAAGATTCAGGTCGTTCACGGGTGCCTTGACTCTTCAGCCATGAGGTCCAGGAGGCGTCGACGATGACCAGGAGCTGGATTCGGCGTGTCCCACGATGTCTGCAGCTTACTGCGGTGTCGGCAACTCGATTGGAGCCAACAAGCCTTGGTAACAGCAAGTCTTGGGGAAAGTGTAAAAAGTCAATGGCGCAGACCAGCGAGGTCTGAGGGACTCACCCAGCGAGGGTAAGTCAGGGCAGGCCTGGAGCAACCAGGGGAGCCCTTTGGTTCTGTAGGAAAGCCTTCGGGGGACCCACAAGCCGGCTGGCAAGGGATCGCGAAGACGCCTTGGGAGGATTCGCTCAACAGGGGCCCACGGTCACTCGGGACGTGGTAGGCCTCTGACCTTCGGAGGGATTCCTGCTGGAGGCTAGGACCACACGTGGTCCAAAGCACAAGTTCGTAGAACGTTGTGAAGGGGTTGCACTCGACAATAGTGCATGATACCCAGGGGTCGTGGTTCCTTGTCACTCTTGGGGTCCACTGGCCTCAGCTTCGCTGGGGACTCACGATGGCCTTTGAGAAGTCAGGAAATCCACTTCTTGGGCTGCAGGGACTTTGGACTCCGGCAGGAGCGGCGTAGTTTGCGACCGTCGTTTGTAGTTTTTGGTGCCTGCCAAGCAGGGGAGTCACTCCTTGACTCCAAGGGAGATTCTTCAGTCTTCCAAAGGTAGTGGAACGTCGAAGGTCCGGGATTCGTCTTCAGAGCGTCGTCCAGGGAAATCTAGTTTGCAATGCACAGGTTCCCCCTCTTATACTAAAAGAAAGGGAGGGACTAGCTCTATGACCCCACCTATGGGAGGGTCAGGGGAGTGGGTGGCTATACCCACTTCCCTTTGTCCAGTTTCGCGCCAGAGCAGGGGCTACCCCTGAGCTGGTTTGAACTGGCATATGCACAGAGTAGCCTTCTGCTCCCCCAGTGCAGGACTTCAAAGCACTCTAAGAGTGCACCACCCAGCCCCAATACACTAAACCCTGTCTGGGAGGTGGTCACACCCCTTGGGACAGGATATCTATTGTTGGGCTTCCTCCACTGCGAGTGTTGGTCATCAGCAGGAGGGCAGCCCAGTGTCTGTGACTGGTGGCATCCATTTTGTGATGCCAGGGCTCTGCAGGATTCTACCGCGTTTCCACAGTAGGTACATGTCTATCCCTCTAGAAGGGTGGAATGCTACCCCCGCCGCCAGGACTGGCGGGGGGTAGTATTCCAAGATGTTTGACACCAAACACTACATGTTTTGATGCAGCCATTCCAAAGTTAGCATTTTACAGCGAGGATATAATGCACTTAAGAGTATATGGTTTAACCGCATCCACAAACAGCACCAGAGAATGGACTCTGAGAGCTGCAGAGGGGCCCTGCTCAGGCAGAGGCACCCCCTCACATAGAAGCCAAGAACCCTGCCCTCAGGATTGATAGGGCCTGCCTTAGGGGTGACTGATAGGTTTATATGTGTGTGTAGGAGAAGATATAGGGAACCTATATCTCAGTGAGGAGTGCTAGCACCACCTCACCCAGGCTGCAGTAGCAGGCCTGTGGTGTCAGATTTTAGTCTGCTTCCCAGGGGTGGCATAATACATGCTGCAGCCCCTGGTAGGCCTGTGAAGTACCTATGCCCTTAGTACCTAAGGTACCATATACTAGGGACTCATAAGGTACCACAGTATCCAATCACTAGTGCACCTAGAGTGCACTCCAAGTCGTTTAGAGAGAAAGCAGATAGGATGGGGACCTGAATAGCAGGTTCCCAGCCAAACTAAGTCAAAAACCAACAAAACACCAGGAAATAAGTGGGGGCAACCATGTAGTCAGATTCCACCTTCCTACAGGTGGGAACACGGGAGGGATTGGCGAACTGCAGAAAGGAAGTAAGATATATCACGTTGCCAGTCAAGCAGGGACTCCACTTCTAATACTAGACTTAGAAATAGTCTAACTTGGTCAGGCAGCTGTTGTTTGCTGTAAAATGATCCTCTATGTTGTTGGCTTCACATTTTGTTTTTCAACAAAGTGAAAAGTAACACTTATGAATAATGTGCCTTGGAATGTCGCACCTCGATTTGTAATGATCTCATATAAGAAATAACCATAACATATAAAGTTTCGTCCATCTAAGCACTACGCCTTCAGTGATCTGAAATTCGATAGTGCTTGTTCCGTGTTTGGAAACCCACCGAGGAGGTTTACGCTGCCAGAAATTAGTGATGAATACTACCACCAAGCTTAACAGAACAGACTGTTGACTTTGGACAAATATCTTTTTTTATTTCTTTTGTGCATTACTCGGGCTGGACTGTGCTCTGACTGCTTCCAGGCTTTTGGCCGCACAAAATGAAAACAGAATGACCTGCAAAGGTCCACGGAGTACCTTAAATTCAGGAACAAACCGACATTCCATCAAGAAACACTTTTTATGTAATAGAAGCTCCCGTGCAGAACATGTCATGTTTCCTTGTTGGTTAAATTTCTGAGGCTTCAACGGAGTGTATTCAGTGCCTAATTTGAGCCGGTAGTTTCCGGCGCTCAGCACCGCACTGGGGGGCATATTAACAAGGCGGCGATATGAAATTATCGCCGCTTTTGCGTCCGTTTTCGGGCGAAAAGCGGCGATAATTTCATCGCCTTATCAGCAAAGACACGCTATTGCGTGTTTTGCTGACTTAGCGCCCGTTCCCAGCACGCCTAACTTTGCATCGCTAATGAGATGCAAAGTAGGCGTGGCTGTGAAACCAAACAGGGATAATATCGCGAAGGCAGCTTTGCGATATTATCAAGGAGGGTTAGCGATTATTTAAATCGCGTTAAGTATGCCTTAACGCAGGAATTTAACGTCTGTTAAATTCCTGACTAAGGCATACTTAACATGGGGGGTGGATTCTGTGGCTAAGACCACAGGCCCTATCATCTAGGATATCGCCGTTTCGATATCCACGCTATCTCTGGAATTTTATCGCCTCGGCGATGCGCGTTGTTGATAACGCGCTAACCGGGCGATAAATTACAGAGATAGCCGGCGATAAATATGCATGCGCTAAGCGCGCTTTGCGATATTTATTGCCGGGCCTTGTTAATATGCCCCTTCATCATTAACACCCGTGCTTTTCATGAGCACCAGTTAAGGACACATTCATTTATGGTAGACACAGGGAGATTAAAAGATTTGCCCAGAATCGCAGAATGTTGAGCAGACGCTGAGACTGAAACTTGGTTCCCCAACTCTGAAGTCTGCATATCTGGGCATTACGCCACATCCTCTACCCGCTTTCATGGTTAGTAGTTGGTTCTGTTTTAGGCACTAACATGCAAGCTGCCTCCTGACGAGAGCCCCGGCACTTATTTTGTTTTACAAATTAACCACTGTGTGTATTGAAAATGTTTAATATTTCAATTTGGAAGAAGAACCTCCTAAAATTCCATCAGCAAAGCCGTCATTGCTTTTTGATTCTTTATTCTTAACAAAATGGTTAAGCGATTTTGTCCTGAGATAGAGTTGTCACAAACAGGATCGATGCTTTAAAAATATCAGTCTGATAACATTCCTTGCAAATATTTTGAATGAACTGCACAAAGAGAACACGGGACACACACACTTTTCTACAAAAAATCGTATGTAACAGCCGAAATAGCCTGTTTTCTTTGAAAGAGCTGTTCGTATTTGACATCTGTCAGGAATCTGTGTTGGAGGATCATTGGGCCGAAAGGGGTACTGGGCCACAAAGTAACAACGAGTATCTTTCGTTATTGGAGTCCTGGTGCTCCCCCATAACATAGAGCCCTCTACAGGGAATCATGTACCCCTTTTTAGCACTTGACTATCATGGAAGTGAGGCAGAGCAGTCGAAGGCTTACATAGGGGATGCTATGGGCTACAGTCTCACCGTTCAGAAACACAACAAATAACATGTACGCACTCAGGGGCATATTATCAAGCCCAATTCCGCAGCTTTAGCGGCCGTTTTCGGCCGAAAAGCGGCGATGTAAATATCGCTTTATTATCAAGGACACGCTAACGCGTGTTTCCGTGAGGTAGCAGCCGTCTTTTCTCCACTTTGCAAGTCAGCGATAAATATCGCTAATGACATGCAAAGTGGGCGTTCCTCCCTAAACCTACATGGAAACAGTCGCAGACACAACTACTCACTATTTACAATGCGGCCCCGGACACGCGACGCGATAAAAAAAGTCGCGCTAAGCGGGGTTATCGCAGGATTTTAACACCTGCTTTATTCTTGACTTAACCATCATTTGCATGGGAGGTGGATTGAATGGTTAAGTGCACACTTGCCTATTAGCAAGCTGTTCAGTAGCGATGTGCAATTATCGCTGCATTTCCTACGTTATTGCCGGGTATCGCCGTCTATCGCAGGATTTTACATCGCCTGTGAGCTAAGCGTTGCTGATACGCCGCTAAGATGGCGATGTATTCCAGCGATAGAAGGCGATAATGAAAAACGCGCTAAGCGCGTTTAGCGATAATTATCGCTTGTCCTTGTTAATATGCCCCTCAGAGTTTTGTCTTATAAAAAGGAAAAATACTTTATTACACCCAATACGAAATACTATGCAAAAATGTACAAATATATGGGAAAAAAGTAGGTGGAAAAACCTATGGTGACATCCTTTAAAAGGGTCTCACAGTCAACAGTGGGCAAATATTAAAGAAAGATAGCATGGATCAGGTAAACGCCTAAATATACCATGGACCCCCTGTGCCAGAGAGAAGCAGCAATGCCAATACCCTAAGGCTTGAGTCCTGGGAACATTGCTGTTTGCCTGTACCACTCGCTATGCCTGAGTTTTGGATGAGTAGGGGACACCTAGCACCCATGCTATCTATGGGTGGGGAAAGAAGGAAGCTGACTTGCACGCTGCTACAGAACAGTACAGCAGGTGTTGAGCCAGCCAGGGTCATAAGGGCTATTGGATCTCCATCACAGTTGCCCAACATGAGCGTTGCATGTGCCCAGCTGGGGATCAGGAAACCCGAGTTGAATAATGAAAATGATTTTGCTGCAAATAAAGAGAATAAACAACAACGAGGAAAGAAAGTGTTTACACATGGTGGGAGAAGTTGCCAAAGGCACTGGGGCCACCTGGAAATTTGCATATTTGGTTCTGTGGTTTCCCCAGAAGGCAACAAAACCACCAAAAGAGTTTGATCAGGATGGCCCTGGCAGTGATGTCAGTGAGAGGCAGAGCTGAGGCCCCAGAGTAGATGTGACTATTGACTTGTGGGTGATGCCATTTTGAACTGTCCCAGCATGCTGGGCTAACAATATATAGGGTCAACCCAATAACCCTAAGAAGCAGGGTAGTAGTACTTTTTAACAAAACTATGGTTCACTCAGGAGGGTTGGGACAGGGGTGGAGAGGTGACGTGGCACTCTAGGATTGGCTAGAGGTGCCTGGCATCTGGAACCTTCCACTTCTCTTTAAAAACTCTTGCACACGGGGGAGACTCTCTCTTGGTTGATGATTTCTCGGTGCTTCGCTGTTGAACCCTGCGACCGCATTGGACAGCTAGAAGGAAGAACCCCCTGATGCCTACAAAGGACCAAGGACTCTGCCCAGTAAACCCAGCAACAGTGGGTTACCCCAAGGGCCAGTGAGGCTGGCCCTCTAACAACCCCTGAGGACCAGTTGGGGGAAAGTCCTGGACTTTTGCACCCCAAGAAAGAGACGAGGAGGAAGGCTGGCGCAGGGAGCCAGAACAACCAACTCTTTGTGGACTACACCTCTTTGGAGGTGAGGAGGTCTGCTGCAACTGGGCCTGGTGGCTAGAGCTCACCACCTCACTGTAGTAAAATGAGCCCAAGATCGTCAAAATTGGCCCGATGAGGCCTGAGTTATGGCATTTTTAAGTTGGCGACCTTTGACCTCCCTTTGCCGAAGGGCTCTGACACCTGGACACCAATAATTCCTGGGGTGGGCCAGGGCCTCAGGATGGGACCTGGATTTATTTATTAATTTCCTCAGGGAGAGGGAATGCTCTCTACTGGCCCGGGGACACCATCCCCTGTGCTGTTTATATTGAAAGGGGGGGGCCAAGACCCCATCCCTGGCCCTTGAAACAAAGGAGGATGGGGAAGCCCCATTGCACTCCCCCAATGTGGGGAGTGGGGTGGCCACTGCAGAAGGCTGCACCCTGCCCGAAGTTGCGGGCAGGTAAAGAGAAGCTGGCGGCTTTCATGGCTGCCTGGGAGCTGGCGCTGCAGGAAGGGGTGGGCTCCCACAGCTGCCCCCAATGTGAGGAGGCATGAGGGTTCCCGGTGGGACTTGGCACCCCCCTAAAAGAAAGAAAAAACTGCGAGGCTGCATGGCAAGAAAAAATACGGCAGAGGCTCTCCCCAGCACAGCGAGAGATCCTCTTATCAAATATGCATGACCCTGGCTGTAGCACCCCATAATGCCCTGCAGGGCTCTTCAAATTACATATTTGTTTCAGTTCATGGTGGCACCAGGATGGCAGGGACATCACCAATAAAATGCAGTTCGAGTGGGGGACTGCAGGAGTGCCTCATCTCCCCCTTACAGAATTTTTCAATAGGAAAGACCCTGTGTCTGGGGTGTTCAGGAATGCTGGACCCTACAGGGATATCACCAACATTTAAAGCACTGGCAAGGCTGGAGCAGTGGCTTTCCAGCTAGGAGTGAAGAGGCTTTTAGGGGCTTATTCTATGGGTCTATCTATTGTGGCCTGATAACATTGGAAAAAGGTACATGTTGTACAGCATTCTCTAGGGGCTAAGTCAATGGTTGCATGTTATGTAATCAAAATGTGATGCACTCTAGGGAATGTTTTTATGCTTGCATTTTCATGGTTGGAAAGTTTTAAAAAGCACACAGACACATTTTTGCCCATTTTAAAATGCTAAATTTATATAATGCTGATTATCATTACTGTGTGAATATGCTTTATTAACAGAAATAAGTGCCTTTACACAGAACTATTATTATTGATGAGTGTATTCACACACAAAATGATGTCTTGAACATGTGGTTTGTGGATCTTGAGCATTTGGCCAAGCCAGTAGACCACCTTTATATGTTTGTATGACCCCTTTAGGGGGTCGAAGTTGATTATGCGATGCCATCTATGGTATTTTCCATCTATCAATGTATATATTTGGAAATCACTCCGTAGTATTTAGTAGTGAGTGTGTATTAAATGTACTTTTCCTTTTTCTAAAGAAAAATCACTAACTGAACAATAATTTATTGAGTGGTAGTCCCTTCTGAAGAGCCGGGCAAGGACCTCAGCCCCCAGGCTCCACCCGCAAGACGGCGTGGGCCACGCCCGGTCGTAGCCCGGGCCAAAGGCGGGCCCGTCCTGCACCCGTCAGCGACAGGAAGAGGCAGGGCAGGGCCTCCCCCCTTGGCTCTACTCTCGGGACCCATTGGAATCCTGGAGATACGTTTATAATCGTCGTCGGAGGTCTTTGACACTTGTACTTCATGCTTTGTACTCTTGTGTTTGCCATTGACCTTCTCTGGATTTTACCAGCAGTTAACCCTGTCATCTGTATTCTCTAGAGGAGAGCCTTGTTGTTCACCGTTTTAAGAACTTTGTGACTGTGTAAGGGTGTAATTAATCATGTGAAGAGGAAACAACCAGGGGGAGTGTTGGGTAAATCACCCAGCCCAGCCCGACCCTCGTCTTCTATTTTGAACTACGTCACTGGGGCCATGGGGGCAATTGAAAAGCAGATTATGAACGTGGAGGAGTCTCAAACCATTTGTACTGCTGAGAATCTAGGGCAGAGTGTGACCAAGGCAGACTAAAATTCTTCTGCCAAACCTGGGGGTCAGTCAGGTAGCATACTGCCAGGAGAGACGGATTTGCATGAGAGTGTTGATATTTCTTCTTCTCCCAGCCTCCCTGCAACACAACCACCAAGGAAACGATCTAAAACACCGTCTAATGCCCTGACTCAGACCCCCCTAGCTGCTCGAGGTGGAGGGAGACGCGCAAAGTTAACCATTCCCTACAATCAAATGGCCACCAAGAAACCCTGTAATAAGCCAGCGAATCCCTCAGTCAATCCTCAGTCAATCCCCCACCTGTATTGCTAGATGATTCTTCTTCCCTGGCAGTGTCAATACCGGCCCTCACAGACATGATCAGACTCTCCTTTAGCACTCTCACTGAGTGCTTAAATGTCATAGAGAATAGTGTTAAATCATGCTTGGATCAGATGGGGGAGGGCAATGTGTCATCTGCCCAGGTTCTCCCAGCTAGGGACGATGCTCAGCTCATAATTGGGACTAATATCCAGTTTCTGGCCTGACCTCAGCCCTCCTCAACTTCTATAGATCCAGTTAGGGTCCCAATTGCACTTCCTCCTAATATATTACCACCTAGCACAGTTTTCAATGGTCGTAGTCTCAATCCCTCCCCCCTGGCTTGTCAAGCCCACACTGCGCCTAGCAACCTTCCCATTACACCACTTGGCACATATCCTAACTCATTACTAATTAAGGATGTTAACAACATGTCCATACCTACCTCTAAATCTGAGTGCTTGGAACTCCCCCCGGCAGCCACACCCTATGTGGAAATCCTAGCTAATGTCCCTCCTGCGCCCACTTCTGTACTTGAATCTTGGGCTTCATTAAGGAATAAATCCTTAAACTGGCTAAATACGAGGGTTGGGTTAGGTGGCGTGCTATTCTCAGATCTTAAGATGATCAGGAGGGTTAAATGGGTTGGGTCAGGGAACAAAACAATGGAGGGCGATTGTGTGGTGCTTTCTTTTACATCACCAAAGCTAGTCAAAACTATACTAGAGAGGGCTAGCTCCTTGCCACGTGCCATGAACCAAATAGTAGTTTTACCTCTTGCTTTTTTCTACCGACCGATGGTCTCCCAATACTCTTTCCAACAGATGGTTCAACCTAACCAGGCCCAGTTCATTGGCCCTATACCTTCCTTTACAACTCACAATAGGTTTGAATGTCTGTCTACTCTTAATGGAGTGGACTGAGTGAAGGATTCTCCCATTCTAAGCAGGGACACTCAACGTGGGAGCTCTACCCTTTCGGAGCCTGTATTGGAGGTGTGCCTGGAAGTAGGTGCTGATGGTGATTTTTCTTCCCCCCACTCTAACCCTAACAAGGCCGTTATGGGCAAGCAGTCACAACTACCTCAGGCTGCGCTTCCTGACCGTGCCATTACGGCATTGTTTTGGAACGTCGCTGGGCTATGCGCTAAAAGTACTATGTTTGAATGGGTTGAGTTTGTGTCAAGGTTTCACGTTCTTTGCCTACAAGAAACATGTGCTGTGGACCCAATACATCTTAACGGCTTTAAAACCTTTCACAATCCGGCAATCCCCTTGATTTGTGGGAGACCTTAAGGGGAATTATGCATTTATGTGTCTAATAAGATGCCTTTACAGAATATTGTGGCGATTGTGACCAGATTGTATTATCATATCATCTCTATTCAAATTAATCAATCTTATTCTCTGCTCATAGTTAATTTCTATAACAGTGCCCCTCTGGGAGAAATTCTTAGCGCCCTCCGTCAACTAGATGCTGACTTGGAATTAGCTTTCCCTACTGGGGTGCAGGGACCCCATTGTTCTTTGGGGTGGTGATTTTAGCCTACGTACTTGTCCTCATCCCTCTAATAAGGTATGTGGGCTAGCTGCGATTGATAATGGTGATGTTACCCATTTTTTTCATACTGAATATGGGGACATGTTAAACGATCTACTTTTTAAATATAATCTGTCCTTCAGTAATGTGCTTACTAATCCTCCAACGAGTAAAGTGCACTTTTAAAGGCAGGGGTCTGCATAGCGTTATTCATTTTTTGCTGTTTCCCTTACGTTATTCCGAGTTGGTTTTAGAATTCTCAACCTATGACTTTGCAATCAACGACCACTTTCCTCAGAGCGTAGCACTGAACATTAACCTACTTTCCCAACAGAGGGATCTTCAGTGTGTGTTTACTATGGCGAACATTGAGATTTCATGGCGTAATGGGTATGCTTAAGATGGTCTCTGGTTAATCCTAATATCTTCTTAGAACAGTTAATTTCCAAGCAGAAGGCAGCTTTTGACACCTGCTTAGATGAGAATGCAGAGGCCGATAAAATCATCATGGCCTTCGAGCAAATAAAAAAATGCATTACCGAAGGCCTTACTGCCAATCGGAACAAAGCTGGAGTAGAGAACCGCGGGTGGTTTGATTCCGCGTGCTCGAAGGCCCTGAGAAGTTTAAAGTTCGCGTTAGGTAAGCAACCAAGGTCCACTCAGGAAGTGCAGGAGTGTAGACTTGCTTATAGGCTTGCCATTAAACATCGTAAAAAGTCTGAAAGAGGAGACCTGGACCCAATTACTCGAGGCTAGTGAGTCAAAAGATAATATAAGCTTCTGGCGTATTATTAATTCCCCCTTTTTTAACACAGTTTATAGCCCTCGCATGGAGATGGCCATTACTAAAACAGATTGGCTAAATCTTTTTTTTACTCTTTACTCAAACCAAGAGGTTACGTTTACACCCTTCTCTAGTTCCATTTCTGTTCATTTATCCTCTCACACTTCCACTGATCATACCTACCCTGTCTTTTCCTTAGAGGAGGTAGAAATGGCTCTAAAAACAAGTAAAGGTGGTAAAGCACCAGGACCTGATGGGATCCCCATTGACCTGTTTAAATCCAACATTGACCTTTGGGGCCCTCTTTTAACTCTACTTTTTAGAGCCTGTGGGAGCAAAGGTTTTTTACATACCTGGCCAGAGTTCCTGATAGTTCCCATTTTTAAGAAAGGTAATCGCAACAGCCCAGCACAATATAGACCAATTTCCCTGTTGGATTCATTAATCAAAGTGGCGGGACGTATCCTATTAGGCAGATTGCAGGACTGGGCTGAGTCCACAAGTGTTATTTCTGATCTACAGTATGGGTTCCGCCCAGGTCTGTGGACAACCGAACAGGCTATTAATTTAAATTTACTTATAGGGAAATATGTGCTTATAAAGAAGGGAGCTTGTTTTTAGCATTCGTTGATTTAACCTCCGCATTCGATTTTGTGGTACATGATAAACTCTGTTTGGTTATGGTTAGTATGGGAGTAGACCACTCTATTGTAAATTTCCTCAGAGACCTAATTGCATTGGGGCGCGGTAGAGTTCGTTATGGCTTGGAAGGTGAATGTAGCCAATCATTCCCGATAGAAAGAGGCGTACGCCAAGGCTGCGTACTTGCCCCTTTTTTGTTTAATCTAATCTTTATTTTAACAGCTTAGGAGACAGCCTAGCAAACAAGTGCATTGACTTAGCCCAAGTAGGACAGTGTCCGATCCCGGCACTTTTATACACGGATGACGCAGTTTTAATGGTCCGCACCCCATTAGGTTTACATTGAGTAGTAGACGAGTTTGCCCAGTTTATGCGGGGTCTGGGGCTAAAAATAAACATCAGTGAAACTTTTATTATGAAGCTTGGGAAGAAGTCATCAAATTGTAGCGAAATTTACATAGAGGGCTCGAAAGATACTAGTTACACCTTTCCTATCTAGGCATTCTATTTAACAAAGATGGAAGTTGGTCCAATGCAATTAAATCAAGGAGGCTTCATCTTGTCAAAAGTACCACAGCCTTGCTGGACTTTGCCAGGAAATTGAGTATAAAATACAGAGGGAAATGATGCATGTTTACAAGGCCAAGTGTAGACCGACTGCAACGTATGGGTCAGAGCTATGGGGAAACACCAATGTTGAACCACTACAGCATGCAGAAAATGAATTCCTATGCAATCTCCTTGCTCTGCCAAAAAGCAGTCCTACATATGTGTGTCACGCTGATTATGGTACAGCCAGTTTTGCTCTGGCACAAGATCTGGTCCTCGGAGCATACCACCCTTAACCGCTCTATTATTAAGGACTGTCTCATATCTACATCAGCCTTGAAAATCCCTTGGCTCAGATTCATAAGTGACTTTTTGGCCGACATTGGCCATTCTGAGTTTTTTGTCCATCCGGAGCTCACTAGTAAGATTCAAAGAAAAGCTCTTAAATTAAAATGCTTTTCTTATCTAGAGGATCTGAGGTTATCCACTGAAATTATGAAACCCTTGGTAAGGAAGAACCAGTTAATTCTGACTAGCCATGAGATGCAACCTTACCTAGTTAACGTAAATAACCACCAGGACAAATTTGTCCTGACTAGGTTTAGGATGGACATTTTCCATCATTTAACGACTTTCCCAAATATTAATAATTGGGCCTCCAATCTCCTGGTATGTCCTTGTGGTAATGTCTCCAAGCAAAGTACTATCCATGCTCTGTTCTTCTGTTTGTTTTATAAAGAGTTGAGAGAATGTTTTATCAAACCGCTGCTAAAACAACTTGGATTTGTGCAATGTCGCCCAGCTTTTATCTATTTGCAAACCTTACCAAGCCTGTATATATGTTTTATGCTGTCACAATATTTATTGGCTGTGATAAAACATAGAAAGCAGTTGTAGAAATTCTATCGCTCTTCATGGAGGTTCATGCCTGTTTTTACTCACTGTGTACATACTTTTTTCATTTAAGTGATTTATTCCTTTTTTTTAATCATGTGTTTTTAACCTAGTGATGTTGTTTTATGTAGCTTTTACGATACACAACGTGTTTTCGAATAAAGCTTATTTGATTTGATTTGATTTGATTTGAGTGGTATTATTGTGTGCCAGTGAATGATGATAACTAGCCCACACCACCTCCCCTGAGTAGGCCTTGGACTGCTCGTCTTCACTACCCTGAAAGAGTCACGTGCTCCAATGAGGTGCTTGGTTTCCAGTAAGGAGGACTGTGCATTTATTACTTGTACAGGCCACACAACTAATTTATGGGGATTTGGCTTGGGGCATTGCAGCAAGTCACCTTACTCCGCTGCCCTATGCCAAAGTAAAAGGGCAGGAATGTACCATTTTTTCCAATATATTATCCAATACAGTGCATTCCTGTCCTTTCCCCCTGTGCTGGTGCCGTTTTGGCAGCCTAGCGCCAACACAGGCACCCTTGCACCATGGTGCAAGGGTGTCTGTGTTGTCAACAGGATTGTTTTTGTGCAGGAAGGGGCGCCTTCTAGCACAAAACCAATCCTGAGAGGTGTTTTCCTCTTTCTCTGTGTGCTGCAGAATGCAAATAAATTGTAAGGCTAACCCTCACCCACCAACCTAGGTGCATGCATCATCACTGTGTTGCCTCATTCATAAGAAATTATTAAAGTGACAAATAGGTGCCCTGGGTTCATGGAGTACATTTTGGTGTATGTGGGAATTTTTAATGCTGGAAGGGTCCTGCATCCCCCTGGTTTCAGCAGATAAGTGGCCCCATAAGGGATCCCTAGCTTTCTTATCAACCTGGATTCCTATATTTTTTTGAGTGATAACTCATACGTAGTTCGTGGTGTCATTCTTACAAACATTCATAAATTGCGTGCTGTAATACTCAATTTCTGTAGTCGAGTCAATGGTCACAGTAGTTCTGTAAAACTATAGACATAGTAAAGCATGGTAATCCTGAGCAACTCACTCAGATGGAGTGTGTTCTGTCTATTCAGACGTTTATTTGGAGCATTATTACCGGACGTGACATGATGTATGGCTCTGATGTCTAAGGCCTCAGGCCAGAATAGGCTTCGGCGCTGGTGACGCCCAGTGTGACAATCTTTTTTGCCCCCCCATGACCTCCTTCTTCACAGGTTCCCTCACTACCACTCTCCAACAGTGCCCCTCATCTCTCCATAGGCCCTCTCCAACATGCATTTCATTTACTTTATAGTGCTACTCATAGCAGTGTAGGGTGTCAGAGCACGCACACATTATGCAGAGACAATGCATCATACATGTGTAAATCAGTCTATAGGAAATGTTGCATAAGGCAATGAGGATTACAAGGTGTATGAATCACGTTATCCATTCTAGTAGGCAGCATATTGTAAGAGTGCTCGGTCCAGAGAATTCCAAACTCAGGTTTTAAAACGTACCATATTGGTTGGTGTTTGCTTTACTAATAAAAATTCATTTTTTCCCCAAATAAACCCTTTTAGAAACATTAGGAAAATGAAAGACTGGAGATAAAAACGCAACATTCTAACCTACACCATGCAGTTTGCATGCTGTGCTTTGATGACAGTTCATAGGTCACTGTGCTATATTCGTAACTTATGAACTGCAAGTGACAAATGCAGTAACCCACTGCACTATCACATATAATACAGTTCTGTGGTGTTCATGGTACCCTTTCTTTGTAGCAGGCATATTAACCCTCTGGACTTCTTTATGATGAGTCAGAACTACCACTAGACAAAACTTCAGTCTCTCTTCAGCAGGAACAAAAGAGTTATCTTGACATTTTTATTGATGCCTGAAAACTGCACACACACAACGAACTCTGCAGCAGGTACTGTTGAACTCATATGTTATTTCTAATCACACCGCCCCTCGAAGTTAGCACCAGGTGGGGCAGCACCGGTTGCAATGCCCTAAAGTTGGCCCTGCCTCAGATTGACGATCCATGTAATCTGAGAGGCAGCTCTGTTATTTGAGGACTAAGCCTTAGATACCTGTGTCTCTGCTTTCTGATGCCTGAAACTGAATACCAGTCCGGAGTCAGAGAAACCTCTGCTGGTTAAGGCCATAAACTCAAAATTCCGTGTAACCTAAGGGATAATGCTGCTGTCTTAATCCAACTCATTTATATGTTATGTTATTTGAGGGCTAGCTCTGTTGTGTGAGTCCTGAATCTGTAAGGTTGTGAAAGATAAGATATAGTTTTACTGTCTCATAGCTACAGTGCTTAATTTGAGCCTGTGGTTTCCGGTGCTCGGCACCAGCACTTAATTGTCAGCACTGGTTCTAGTGACAGTCCACCACATGGTGGTGCTGTCTGAGATGTTCACAACAACCATGTTTGTTAGGTCAAATGGCATTGAAAATTAATAATACCAGCCTCTCACACCATTATTATAGCTTTGTGTGGCCTGACATAGTGTGAATTGCCACACTTGTAGGAGTGCAATGGTTAGGTGTTATTTTAGTACTATCATTGGCAGCGCTGGCAGAGGAAATGCATGGTGCAGGCTGCAATGGCCTTCCGAAAAGGGCCCTGGCACTTAATGTTTAACACAGTAAGCACTGCACAGCTAACACATTTAAAATCTGTATATTCTGAGGTATAGTTCTGTTGGGAAACAACGAGTCTCTACATTTTGTGTCACCATCCTCCAGCATTACTTTTTTTTTTTTTTTGAGTGTGTAAGGAGGTGGAGATTGGCAAGACCCCTCAAAGTTGGGCAATCAATAATTCTTACATTTGATAGCCAGAAGCTCTCTGTACTGTGTATTCCCTTGATTGGCAAGTATCCCTTTCATATGGGAAAGCTCACCATGAACACCTGACTCCATTGTATTATAGCACGTCTCAAAGATGCTCATTTTTGGAATCT
The DNA here is from genome assembly GCA_963921515.1 of Calotriton arnoldi. NCBI lineage: Eukaryota > Metazoa > Chordata > Amphibia > Caudata > Salamandridae > Calotriton > Calotriton arnoldi. Next base: position 630,882 of record CAWUFW010005282.1, on the reverse strand, counting down.
AAGCAAATTGAAAGGCTACACCTTGCACGCTTGAAGTGAAGTAATGTTGAGAATAACATAAAAGCACACAATCACACACTTTAATGTTACTTATTTTATATATCTGAAAGAGACAATTAGTTATAGATTCCTTACCTTTAGAATTACCCCCAGGTGTCAGACTGGATCCGGAGAATTTTGTCGTCAGCAGTACCCCTGCGCGTCGATAGGTGGCGTCGGTCGGCTCCGCGTTCGTCGTTGGCATCGTGGTCGCCAGGATGACATCGTGGTAGCTACTTAGACGCCGCCTTCGTGCGCTGACATCAGTTCTTTCTTTTTCTGTGCCAGCCAGCGCAGATCCGGAGAGAGCGGTACCTGCAGTCACTTTTTGACTGACTTTTTGGCGACTTTTGTCGACGCCGTTTTCTGGGTCTATCGACTCCTGGTGCACGCAGGGATGTCCAGTCGTCCTCGGCCCGGCTTCAAAGCTTGTGACTCCTGTCACAAGCTGATGTCGGTTACGGACCCGCACCGCGTGTGCCTGTGGTGTCTGGAGCGCGACCATGATCCCCAGTGGTGCTCCGCCCGGCAGTCCGCTCCGCGCCGTTCGAGGTCCCGGTCACGTGGGAGGTCGAGGGACTGGTTGCGGAGTCACCACCACTTGTCATCGAAGTCTTCGCACTCCTCAGGTAAGTTGAAGCACAAGAAGAAGTTGAAGAAGCATTGTCGCTCTTTGACTTCTCCCCATCTGTCGGCCGACGCGACGAGGGATGCGGACGCTGCCCGTGCGGAGCCTGAAGGGTTGACTCCGAGTTTCCCTCCTTTTCTGGGAGCCGGAGCGACCCCTGCCCAGCTTCGAAGTTTCTACAAAGCGATGCATGCCATCTTTGGGCAGCCCGACAGCCTTCGGGACCCACAGACTTGGCTGGAGCCCTGGGCCTTCGTCGCCGACGGCTTCGGCCCCAGCGCCACAGGGTCCCCTGGGATCCAGACCTGGATCCAGATCGGCGCCGGTCGACCTTGTAACACCTCCCCTGGCACCGATTCCACCGGCACCACGTCCGCTCCAGACGCCGGTTGAATCCCTAGCCGGCGTCGGCCCCGGCCTCCACCCTGACTTGGACACGGAGCCGGACAGACGTCGACCGATGCCAGACCCGGCGCCGAGCGGTACTTTGTACCTCTGTTCTACCCTGGTGTTTCCTACAGGCCAGATTGGCAACCAGAGAGGGTGGGGAGGACTGGGTGGGGTCTGTAGACCCTTTGGCTCTTTCCTCTCCCAACACCCCACCCCGGAGAGCTTGGTGGTCCAAGCCTTCCCTAACGCACCACCCGATAGGGAATCCAAAAAGCTGGACCATCTTGGGAAGAAGATGTTTTCTTCCTTCAGCTTGGGACTGCAGTCGGTGAACACTGCATGTCTGTTGGGCTGTTACACCCACTCTGTGTGGGATACAGTAGCGGAGGTGCTGCCACAGTGCTGGAGGAGGCCCGGGCCATGCTCTCCCGTGCAGTCGCCGAGGGGAGAGATGCAGCCAAGTTCACCATAAGATGTGGACTGGACACCGCCGACTCGCTAGGCAGGACAATTTCAACGTCGGTAGCCCTTCGACGCTGCGCCTGGCTGAGGTCGACTGGATGTCCAAGCTACCTTGCTAGATATGCCTTTTGATGGCCGTCGCCTGTTCGGCAACAAAGCAGACAATGCGCTAGAGCGCTGTCAAGGACTCCCGGGCTACGGCCAAGTCCTTGGGCCTCTCCACCCGCCCTGCGCAGTCTGCTTTTTGCCCCTTTTGTGGCTACGGAAGGGGTGCCCCGCCACGTTCCACCCAGAGTCACAGGCCGGCGCAAGCTGTCCAGCCCCTGCACGGTTGGGGATGTGGGACACACCGTCGTGGGTCTGGGGGCCAGCGAGCGGGCCAGTTCACCAGCACCCCTTTTGCAGCAGCCTCCAAAACCCTCCTAGTCTGACCTTTCAGGGCCACCAATCGCCAGTGGATGGCAGGATTCGCCATCACCTCCCCCACTGGTGCTTCATCATGTCGGACAGGTGGGTTTTGCAGATAGTCCGAAGGGGCTACTCTCTCCCCTTCAAGACTACCCCTCCATCCATGCCACCTCAATACCATCGCATGTCAGAGGTACATTTGGCCCTTCTCCAACAGGAAGTTACGGCTCTCTTGGCCAAGGGAGCTATCGAGCGAGTTCCTGCTCCAGAAGTAGGTCGTGGTTGCTATTCCCACTACTTTCTGGTGCCCAAGAAGGACAAAGGCCTGCGTCCTATCTTGGATCTCAGGAACGTCAACCGCTTCCTCCGGAAGGAGAAGTGCAAAATGTTGACACTAGCTCAGGTCCTATCTGCCCTCGACCCTGGAGACTGGATGGTAGCGTTGGACTTGCAGGACGCTTACTTTCACATCCCCGTCCTGCCGGCCCACCGGCATTACCTGCGGTTCACGGTAGGCCACGAGCACTTTCAGTTTACCGTGCTCCCCTTTGGCCTTACCAGCGCCCCTCGGGTGTTCACAAAAGAGATGGCGGTGGTCGCAGCTCATCTGCGCAGATCAGGGGTTCCAGTCTTCCCCTATCTCGACGACTGGCTGTTGAAGGTGGGCTGGCCCCAGGCAGTAGTCTCCCACCTCCAGACTACGGCGGACCTCCTGTATTTGCTGGGGTTCACTATCAACGTACAGAAGTCACACCTGACTCCCTCTCAGAAGCTCCTTTTCATCAGAGCGGTTCTGGACATGAAGCAGTTTCGGGCTTATCCTCCCGAGCAGCGAGTCCGGGATATTCGGGCTATGATTCCGATCTTTCATCCTCTATCCCGGGTTTCGGTCAGAATGACCCTGAGGCTGCTGGGCCTCATGGCCTCCTGCATCCTGCTGGAAGATCATGCCGGGTGGCATATGCGGGCTCTGCAGTGGGACCTGAAGTTCCGGTGGGCACAACATCAGGGGAATCTGTATGATTGCGTTCAGATCTCAGAGGACACTGCACGACAATTGCAGTGGTGGCTAACGAACCAGGATTGGGTCAACGGCAGATCCCTCTTCCTTCCCCATCCAGAGTTCACAGTGGTGACGGATGCACCACTTCTGGGGTGGGGCGGCCAATTGGGGGAGGCAGAGATCAGAGGCCTCTGGTCTCCTTCTGGAGCTCCGGGCGATCCCTCTTGCGCTAAAAGCATTCCTTCCCTCCGTCTGGGGAAGAGTAATGCAGGTGTTAACGGACAACACCGCCGCCATGTGGTACTGCAACAAACAGGATGGGGTGGGGTTGTGGACCCTATATCAAGAGGCTCGCCATCTCTGGACATGGCTCGAACATCAGGGCATATCCCTGATGGTTCAACACCTGGCAGGTTCACTGAACGCCAGGGCGGACAAACTCAGCCGCAGGTGCATGATGGATCACGAATGGCATCTTCACTCTGAGGTGGTGCAAGGTCTCTTTCAGCAGTGGGGAGAGTCTGGGTTAGATCTATTTGCCACAAAAGAGAACACGCATTGTCAGCAATTCTGCACGTTGGAATTTTCAAGGCTGCACTCGCTAGGCGACGCTTTTCGTCGCGAGTGGAGTTGCGGTCTTCTATACGCCTTTCCGCCTATACCACTTCTGCCCAGAGTGCTGAAGAAGATCAAGCGCGACCGGGCCCAAGTCATTCTTGTGGCTCTGGATTGGGCATGAAGAGTCTGGTATCCTGAGCTGTTACACATGGCCATCGATCCTCCGATCAGACTGCCTCTTTGGGAGGATCTTCTGTCGCAGCAGCAGGGGACGGTCCTCCACCCTAACCTGTCCAGCCTCCACCTCCTTGCGTGGAGATTGAGCCGGGACAGTTGACAGCCTTCGACCTTCCTCCCGAAGTCTGTGATGTTATCTTGGCAGCCAGGCGTCCCTCCACTAAGACGGTATATGCCTGCAGATGGAACAAATTTGTGGCATGGTGCGCAGCAAAGGCTGTGGATCCCCTTTCTGCCCCTCTCTCTGAGGTTCTCTTGCTCCTCCTTTCTTTGGCCCAGCAGGGCTCTGCTCTGGGCACTCTTAAGGGCTATCTCTCAGCCGTTTCAGCCTTTCTTAGGCTCCCTGATCAGCCTTCTCTTTTCAAGTCCCCTGTTGTAAATCGCTTTCTTAAGGGCATTACTCATCTTTTTCCTCCTGTTCCCTTCGTAATGCCTCAGTGGGACTTGAACTTGGTTCTTACTTATCTTATGTGCGCTCCCTTTGAGCCGCTACATAACTGTCCTCTCAGACTTCTCACTTTAAAGACTGCCTTTCTGGTTGCCATCACTTCTGCTCGCAGGGTGAGTGAGCTCCAGGCTCTTTCTTCGAAACCTCCTTTTCTGGCGGTTCATCCGGAGAAGGTTGTCCTTCGAACTCGACCCTCTTTTCTTCATAAAGTGGTTACTTCTTTCCACATTGGTCAAACCATCACTTTGCCCACCTTCTTTCCGCCTCCGCATTCTTCGAACGAGGAAGAAAGGCTCCACCGTCTGGATCCAAAATGTGTGCTTTCATTTAATTTGGATCGCACCAAGCAATTCCGGGTGGATGATCAGCTCTTTGTTGGCTACGTGTGTGCCAAAAAAGGTCGGGCTGTGCACAAACGGACCATCTGTAGGTGGGTCGTTTTGTGCATTAAAGCTTGCTTCTCTTTGGCAAAGGAGGAGTCTCCAGTGAGATTGCGCGCCCATTCCACCAGGGCGACGCCAGCTTCCACTGCTTTGGGACAGGGAGTCCCCCTCAATGACATCTGTCAGGCAGCAACGTGGGCTTCTCTGCACACGTTCACAAAACACTACTGCCTGGACAGCCAAGTCCGGAGAGACGGCTTCTTTGGCCGTTCTGTTCTCCAGGACTTTCTGGTGTGAACTTGGTTCGCAGACCCTCCTCCAAGGTTGGTATTGCTGGGGTATCTATTCTAAAGGTAAGGAATCTATAACTAATTGTCTCTTTCAGATGAACAAGTTACTTACCTTCAGTAACAATATATCTGTAAGAGACATAGATTCGTTTTAGATTCCTTACCGCCCCACCCATCCTCCCCGTTCTGCGAACTGACTTCTAGGGTCAGGGACTCCCTTTCAGGGCCCTAGTTTTTTGCACCAGTGGTAAGTGTCTTGCATGGCTTTGCGCTTCTGGCTTGGAATGTCGTGTAAAAGAACTGATGTCAGCGCGCGAGGGCGGTGTCTAGGTAGCTACCGCGACGTCATCCCGGCGACCAACGACACCAGCGACTAACGCGTAGCCGAACGACGCCACACATTTCGACGCGCAGGGGTACTGCTGACGAAAAAATTCTCCGGATCCAGACTGACGCCTGGGGGTAATTCTAAAGGTAAGGAATCTATAACTAATCTATGTCTCTTACAGATATTTCGTTACCGAAGGAAGTAACTTGTTTGATTATGAAATGCTGTCACAGCTGTCTGCATTCAAAATTGTAATACACATGTCACCACAGCAGGCGCATTAATCTATCAAGATAGCTTACTGAAGAAATAGATAAGCTGTTTCATTTGGTCATCATGTGCAGTGTTCCCTCCATAGATATTCCACGCTCAAATCATTTCTACTATTAGGCAGAAAAATACATTTGTCTGTGTGGCAGAAATCAGGGGCAACATTTTTGATAATCTCCTTGTTCATGATGCATGGCTTTTTAATCAGCAGGCCATACTGAGGAAGTATGCTGACTGTATGTAGCTCAGATGGTCCACACAGGCTATTTTCTTGCAGCACGCCAAAACAAGCAGACATATCACTTTTTGTGATGCTGCGGCGGCGTGAAAAATGCACTACACTGCTCCATATTTCCAAAGATGTGTCACTTTGTAAACCCCTGCGCCACATTATACCTGCGTCAGGTATAATGTATGCAGGGTGGGCGTTCCCCCATAAAAAAGGCTCGTAGAAGTGGTGCATTGAAGTCTATGACATTTCATTGCGCCACTTTTATGAGTTCACTGCATCAAATCTGACGCAGACCCTTTTACATGGGACTCGCCCATTTGTAATGACACATTGCTGGAGTTGCGTCTGTTTTCCGACACACTCCAGCAATGCGTCATTACTGCGCCACCAGATACATCAGGATTTCGGACGTATCTGGTCAGTCCTTGCGACATGGAGCGCCGTACTGTAAATACGGCGCATACAAGGATGTTGCAAGGAGGGCGCAATGAAAAGTGGCACATCGCTGTTTTCAACCAGCAAAGCAACACTTTTCATAAATGAGGCCCATAGTCTCTATTTGGGCATTTCATGCAGATATTCTAAATGCAGCAAGTGCTGAACAGGGATGTATGACACAATCACGCATGCTTTTACAACGCATGCCATTACAATGCATGTAATACAACAAATGCGTTGTTACCACACGCTCCATTACCACGCAAGTCATTACAATGACTTTGGAATAGTATATATTACTATTCTAACTTTAGTCTGTGCAACAGTAGGGAAGGTGTTGGATTTAAAATCCAAGAACACATTCTCTAATGCAAGTCATTATAACGACTTGCGTGGTAATGGAACGCGTGGTAACAACGCGTTCGTTTTATTTCCCGTGTTGTAATGGTACTGTGTAGTTCTGGCTGCGTAGTTCTGGCTGTTTCCCGCTGAACAGTAAATAGTGAAGGAGTTAAGCTGGAGGGCAAAAGTTAAAAAGTTGCCCTTTCCACATTATAGTAGGAAATTATTGATTTCATAGGAGCAGTGTGCCTTTTTGCTAATTATATTTTTTAAGTTTTCATCTACTTAAGTTGTGTGCCTTAACATTTCTATTTAATCCATGTTGCTGGTAAACTTGCTCTGTGGAATAAGCCTCCTGGGTGGACAGGCATTTGTGACTTGAACGAGCTTGAGAGTTTTTCTTCAGACTGAAGGAGTCCTGTAGGACAACAACTTGATTTTCCTTGCGCAAATGTAATGGACACCCTAGAGATGCAAAATGTTTTCTTTAGACCAGCTGGGGCTAGATTACGGAACAGTCTCAGGAGCACGTCGGGCGCTCTTGTGGCCATGTTATACTTAGGGTGCACTGTGCCTGGTTGCACCAGGCACATCTTTAAATAGGTGTGACCGGTACAAAGAGGGACAGTGCACATTATCACAAGGCACTGGACTCAGGTTAGGCACAAACTCTCGGCTGCCCTGGAGGCAGCACATTAGTCAAAGGTGGAGCCACTGTTTGAAGCAGCCGCCCCAGCTTTCATGGAAGGCACTTGCTTGCACTTCAAAGGGGTGACATTGATTTTATGGAAGGGTCCATCCATGGGAACTCCTTACTCCCATCTCTGAGAGTGCCACCCATCAAAGGGAGTACTGAATGTGTGCCACCTTTGTGGTGCATAGTCAGTGTTTGAAATTGTGTTTCTGGTTGGCTAGGGTATACGCCTAAGCCAGGCAGAACCCACCTCTCTAGTCAGGGTAAGGGAGTTACACGCCCAAGATAACCACTGCTCACCCCCTTGGTAGCTTGGCAGAGCAGTCAGACTTATCCCAGAGGCAATGTGTAAAGCGTTTGAGCAACACACACCAGTGACACACTAGGTACACCACAAAAGAGACAGCACACAAGGGTATATCAAACATATCCTTTGTATTATATACGCATAACACACATTAGACCATAAATAACTGCGTAACACATTTAAACCACATAACATGAATCACCACATAATATAAATCAGTGCGCCACTAGGTGCTTGTCACAAAGGGGCACATAAAGTCATAAATCACTTGGCTTGAAATATACAAATGAGCCACAGTCCCTTATAGGCATTACCCCTCATTACATCAGAAAGCAATCATGAATGTTACAATATAACAACATGCTGCAAAAGCATAATTCTATCTAGTAAGTAAGATTTCAATAAACCTCTTAATTTAAGAGTATATCTTTAAGAGTACATCTTACCAAAACACAATACACTACTCAATAGAAAACCTCCCACACCTTTTGTAAAGCAAATCTATCTTTACATACTGAAGAGCATATAGCCCCCAACAAAAGCAAGCTTGGAAATGTATCAAACAGTGAGGGAGGTGATGATTTTGGGGTCCCCCCTAACCTAGGGTGATGACCAAGCAGATGACTTGAACACAAAGAGCACATCATGCTGAACGATTCGGTGGTGGTCCCAACCTCCTAGTGCCACCCCAAGCTAAGGTATGGGCGAAAATACAATTCAAACCAAAGGCCCCACAAAGCATTATAGGGCGAGATTCCAGAGTGCAGTGAATATCATAGTTTCGGCTCTCCCGCTGAGCTGTTGGGCTTTGTTTCCCTTGGTTTCTCTGGGTTTGATGGAGGTGCCAGTCCCACTGGGCACCTCAACACTGGTCTGTTGTGGAGGGCAGGCTGGGAGCCCACTCCCGGCTGTCCTCAGAGGTCACCTCCCGCTCCCCCCAGACATGGGCGTGGGGAGCAGGGAGAGCGGACCACCCGGGGATGGCAGCAGCTCTACCTCGTCCTTACTCTCGGGGAAGCGCGACGGCGCTTCCCCACATCAGGAAGCACACAGGGGTCCGGGGGTGGGGTCCTGGCCCCCTTTACCATGAGTCCGCCGGGGAATGGGGTCCCCGGGCGAGAGGGAGGCACTGGGAGGAGGGACACATGCACGCTCCTCCCCCAACGTAACAACCACAGCAGCTCTCCCCCGGGGGAATCCGACCCAACAGCAGCGGAGCTCAATCAATCAATCACGGCATTTATAGAGCGCGCTACTCACCCGGGAGGGTCTCAAGGCGCTGGGGGAGGGGGTAAGTTACTGCTCGAACAGCCAGGTCTTGAGCTGCTTCCTGAAGGAGAGATGGTCCTGGGTTCGCCGAAGGTGAGTGGGGAGGGAGTTCCAGGTCTTGGCTGCCAGGTAGGAGAAGGATCTTCCTCCGGCGGTGGTTCTGCGGATGCGTGGTACGGTGGCGAGGGCGTGGCTGGTTGATCGTAGCTGGCGTGTGGGCGTGTAGAAGGTCACGCGGTCGTTGAGGTACTTTGGGCCCAGGTCGTGGAGGGCCTTGTGTGCGTGGGTGAGGAGTCTGAACGTGATTCTCTTCCTGACGGGGAGCCAGTGCAGGTCTTTCAGATGTCCGGTGATGTGGCTGTGTCGGGGGATGTCCAGGATGAGTCGTGCGGAGGCGTTCTGGATGCGCTGGAGTCTTTTTGAAGTTTGGCTGTGGTTCCGGCGTAGAGGGTGTTCCCATAGTCCAGTCGGCTGGTGACGAGTGCCTGGGTGACGGTCTTCCTGGTTTCAGTGGGGATCCATCTGAAGATCTTGCGGAGCATGCGCAGGGTGTTGAAGCATGAAGATGAGACGGCGTTGACTTGTCTGGTCATCGACAGGGAGGAGTCCAGGATGAAGCCCAGGTTGCGTGTGTGGTCCGTTGGCTTGGGCGCGGTGCCCAGGGCCGGGGGCCACCAGGAGTCGTCCCAGGCGGAGGGTGATGAGCCCAGGATGAGGACTTCCGTCTTGTCTGAGTTCAGTTTAAGGCGGCTGTTCCTCATCCAGTCGGCGACGTCTCTCATCCCGTCGTGTAGGTTGGCTCTGGCGGTGGTGGGGTCGTTGGTGAGGGAGAGGATCAGCTGGGTGTCGTCGGCGTAGGAGATGATGTTGAGGTTGTGTTGGCGTGCGATGGCTGCGAGGGGCTCATGTAGACGTTGAAGAGGGTTGGGCTGAGTGAAGATCCTTGTGGAACGCCGCAGATGACTTCGGTGGCTTCGGATCTGAACGGGGGAGGCGGACTCTCTGGGTTCTTCCGGCGAGGAACGAGATGATCCATTCCAGTGCTTTCTCTCGGATTCCGGCGAGGAAAGGTCAAAGGTTGCCAAACTTTAAAAGGGCATAACTTGGGCCGATTTGGACGATCTCAGACTTGTTTTACTCCTGGTAACCAGCTCTATACCCCAGGCGCATTTGCAGCAACCTTCCTCACCTCTAAAGTGGTGCAGTCCTCCAAAAGCTGGTCCTTCTGACTCCCTGTGCCAGTTCTCCTTTGTGGTTTTGTTGGGGGCACAGAAGAGTCCAAGATTTACCCCAACTGGTCCTCAGGGGGAGTAAGGGGGAGTAAGGGGGCCAGCCTCACTGGCCCTTGGGAATTCTTCACAAGCAGGATACCACAGCAGGGCAAAAAGAGTCAGTCCTTTTCCTCCACCACAGACAGAAGCAGCAACTACAGGTCAACGACACACAGCACACAGCAAAGGGTCAGTACTCCTCCTTACAGCTCTTCAGCTCTTCTACTTGGTAGGGTCCTCTTGTTCCTTGAAGTAACCTAAAGTATTTGGGTTTTAGATGTAATACTTATACCCCAAAATGTATTTGTTCTCTTTGTGGCAAGGGTCTCTAAACCCAGTCCAGACCAGTTCTGCCCTCAGTGATGCAGCATGACCACAGGGGATGGAGACAGCATTGTGCAAAAGGAGACACAGCCTATTCAGGTGTAAGCACAACTCCTCCCACCACTCTAAATGCAGACCAGGTCTATTCAGCCCTGCGATGAGTCACCCAGGCAAGACAGGGCCCACCTCAACCCCCCCAGTGACTTGTCTAGAGTGAATGCACATCTCAGCTCCTGTCACTCACACACCAGACGCTGAATACACAAACAGCCAGAGGCCCACAGAATGGTAAAGTAAGAAAATGCCCACTTTCTAAAAGTGGCATTATCAAACACAGGATTTAAAAACCACCTTCACAAAAAGGTGCGTTAATAAATTCTGAGTTCAGAGAGTCTTAACCTAATTTTTCTATCTTGTCCCTATGGCAAATTACACATGTAAAAATGTTACAGTGCAACTCCAATGATAAGCCAATGGGACAGATAGCCTTTCAACAGTGAAAAACAAATTACACAGTATTTCACTATCAGGACGTGTCACACACACTAGTACATGTCCTACCTTTCACATACACTGCACCCTGCCCATGGGGGTACTTTGGGCCTACCTTAGGGGTGCGTTACATGTAAGGAAAGAGAAGATTTGGGCCTGGCAAGTGGGTGCACTTGCCAGGACAACATGGAAGTTTACAAACTGTGCTTGCAGACACTACAGTGGTAGGTCTGAGATACATTTACAGGGCTACAAATGTGGGTGGCACAACCAGTGCTTCAAGCCCACTAGTAGCATTTGATTTACAGGCCCTGGCACACACTGTGCACTTTACTTGGGACTTACCAGTAAATCAAATATGCCAATCATGGATAACCAATCATTGTCACAATTTATACAGAGAGCATATGCACGTTAGCACTGGTCAGCGGTGGTAAAGTGCCCAGAATCCTATAGCCAATGAAAACAGGATCAGAAAAATAGGAGGCAAAATGCAAAACGTTTGGGGATAAACCTGGCAAAAGGGCCAGGTCTAACAGTCAGTATGCCTCCTGACTGCATCTTCTGCTTGACGCCCACATCTCATCTATAATACAGCTTGTGTGCAAAGGCAGGCTGTCTCCCGCATTTGAATAGGGTTATTCCCCCATGTAAATGAGAGCATGCCCTTTAAGATAGCATCAGAGTAATATGTACGCCAGTGCTATCAGTATTAAAGAAGGGCCAAACAAGCGTTTGCAGCCCCTTTTGTAATACTATAGTGCCCTTAGGGTGCAGGAAATGCCCCTGGGGGACTGTATGTAATACAGCCCTTGGAAAACTTGTATGAAGTGCTCACAGAAGTGTGTGCATCTCCTTCTGTAATAAAAATAGCGCATATATTCACATTTTGCACTGGCACAATGTGAAGGGACATTCCCCCATTAGCAAGGGGCCATGGCCACATTTAAATTAGTGAATTATTTTGCCCCTGAACCAGCTCCATATTACCTGTACAGGAAAAGAGGCATTCAGAAGATTCGCTACCTGGAAATTGGGTACAGCTAGTGCCTCTGATGGTGCTATTTTGAGAGCGAACGGATGGTACTAGGAACCCTTACTCTTCCCCGAAGGTATGCTGGCTCCACCTGCAGTGAAGAAGGGGCAGCATGGATGTTCACTGCTCATTTTTGTGTAGTGTCACTTTTAGCCCATGGCTTTCCCAAAATAAGGTATATGCTGGCAAAAACCGCTTTTGTGAATCCAATATATATTTGGGCACCTGCTGCTCAATGGGCTCTGTCGGCCTATGGTTCAAGGTAGGGAAAACAATCTTCTCAAATGCATCGCCGTATGCAAAACATAAAGAAGGTGGTGGTGGCTCTCACACATTCAGGAATGATGAATGAATAGATAACATTATAAAATGGTACGATTAATCCTGCCGTCACTTCAACTAATATGCTGAGTAAAACAGTACACCCTCAGTTGAAAAGTAAGCGAAATAAATAAATGCAAAAGTGCACTAACAGTTGAACGGTTTATGTATAAAACCTGGATAATGTCTCTTTGCCCATTTCACACAATATTCTTAAAACTCACATCTGCTTTCACATTTGTTTTAAGTTTGTATCTCAAAGTGCAGCAAAGTAGGGTACACCCACAAAATTGGCTGCATAAATAAGTAAAAGAAATATTTTTTCTTATAAATTTGTGTATGCAGACTACTGTCACTGAATTATAACTTAATGCAACCCATCATGTGAAGCTCAATTTTAGCGCCTTGAACTGCTTTTCAGAGACCTTGTCTATGGAAGCCCATGAGGGTCAATCAGTCGGCAGCGTAAGTAAACTGAAACCTATTCGAAATAGTTGTTGATTCCCACAGTAATGGCTGCAAAATCTGGCTCAGACCAGCACAGAATGGCACCGGGTTAGTACACACAATTTTTCAGTCCCTTTTCGCCGATAATAAACCCATTGCTCAAAGGTTTCCTAAGCGAGGAAGGGATTTGGCTACATGGGCAATTCTCTCTCCTGTCACGTGTAATTATCTTCAACGGTCTAGGCCCTTTCCTGTTTTCTAGTTGAAGGGAGCATATGTGTGAGACATGACAGCCATTGCTTTGAGGCAGAGAGTAGGAGGATGCTCTGCTGGCTGGGGGCAACACCAACAATATCTGGCTAGGACAGGAAAGCAGGAGAGATGTTTTGAAAGCCGTTGGCATTTACCAGTCCCTTGATAATTGAATAAATTACTATTAGTACAAAAAAATCCGAATTGGACAGATGCTGTTTCCAATTTGTAGAAACGTGCGAGGGAGGATGTTTAAATGTAATTGTAACCATGGTAGTGGAATTGTAAAAATACTCTATTATTGACACGATTACAAGTCCCATGCCTTCTCATTGCACTGAACAGGATCCACTTTTGGCTGTTGTGCAGCGAGTCTCCTAAATGCGTTTTCAACATCTCATAGAGATTCCCGCCCGGGGCCAAGAAGGATTAGGAAGCTTCCCAAATTTGAAATGGTATCTAATACTCTAGCCTGGGAAATACAAAGTAAATCTGCCCTAGGGAACTGCAGGCCAAATATTTTATCTTACCAAATAAATTAAATTCAAATGTAGGTTGGAGAAAGGCATGTGAAAACGGAGAGTGAAAAATCATTATTACAAACATATTTTAGAATGTGTGCACTGCTTTGCATAATTCTATTACATTTAAGTTGCTAGTTGGATAGTCTTTTCAACTAGGCACAATCATCTACATCAACCACAAAGCAATAAAATAATTAAAGACTTTTAGTACAATCAATAAAGAAAGCTTGTCTGAGTTAAGGGGTTTTATTTTCAATTCTTTACTTTTGTTATTCCTTATTCAATAAGTATTGATCTTTTAATTATTAGCATTACAAGTTAAAATTTAGGGCCTCATTTTGATGTCGATGCTTCTGCCTGGCACCGACTCGCTCCTGGGACCGACCAACACCCGGTCGGCGGTCCCGACCGGCCCATTACAATGAGACCGAACACTGTTCGGTCGCATTGCACTTTTCTCAGTAAGAGCTCGTGTTACAGGTAGAAACCGGCTGTAACACAAGCTCCCATTGAGAAAAGGGAGGTGCAGTTCATCCCTGCACCCCGTGGCAGGGACCTCAAGGTGCCTGCCTCAGGGTGCATGGATCAACAGGGGGGCACCATAGGTGCCCGTACGGCCTCCAACCGGAGGCCGTGCACACAAGGGGGCCCTGCTGGAGGGCCGTAACTCAAGCTCCCATTGAGAAAAGAGAGGTGCAGCTCATCCCTGTACCCCATGGCAGGCACCTCAAGGTGCCTGCCACAGGGTGCAGGGATCAACATGGTGCCCCCTCAGCCTCCAACCGGAGGCCGTGCACCGAAGAGGGCCCTGCTAGGAGCCCCTAAATTCGAGTTCCGACAGCCTTTCCATGTCGGAAAGGCTGGCACGGAAAGGCTACCGTAACCCGACATTGTAATCTCAAGGGCGGAAATGCCCGCCCTTGAGATTACAGGCCGGATTCCGAATGGCCGATAGGCTCTCCGAGCCCATTGGAAGTTTGCCGGAATGACCAGCAAATAATTCAACAGGATGAGAGGCAACAAACTTCTACTTAGGTATCAGTCCAATATCCAAGTGATATACAATTCAATCCAACGCTCTTATTTTTAATAAACAAATTTGTAATTTTATTATTCCTTTTTTTTCATTTCTTCTTATCACACTTGATTATACGATGCAGCCAACGCGTTTCGCCCTACACACACAGGCTTCTTCAGGGCACTGCAACTCGTGTCAAAAAATCCAATTCTTTGTGCACAACAAGCTAAGCATCTAGTCACGTCCTTCACATTTTGTTTCACTCTTCCATATGTCCTCCTACAGCTGTCCACGATCCACTTCAATGTTTTCAATAATTATTAGTAATTCAAGGAGTGGTGTATGTTCAATTTTGGCCAAATGGTTCTGCACGTCTGTTCAAGGATCATGGTCACATAGACAAGGGTACTTTGTTCGGCAGCACCATCCCGGTCTGCCGCGTCTTAATTTGCACCGAATTATTCCTCCTGTTGAATTATTTGCATTTATTTTGTGGCCATGTTGCAGCTGGTCATTTGAGGTACAGTGTAGGGTGGTCCCAGTAAACAGTATTTTGCCAACAAACACAGTAAACGTACATTCACAAAACGTAAAGAGAAGCAATGCATAAATTAAAATGATTGACCAGTGTTATTTAATCACACAGTCATATTCTCTGATACATAAGTAACATCGTAAAGTTCATACACAAAGTGCCCGGAAGAAAAGGAGGGGGGGGGTTTGTAGGAAAAGTTGGTGGTTTCCGTGAGGATGAAGTGATAAGGAAAGGTAAAGAATTTGTGCAAGCAACTGATTCACAATTAGCATCAAAATTAGGCTTGTTATTTCGCCACTAGTACACAGTAGTTGGCATAACTTATAATAGCCATGCTACACAAGAAAACACAGTAGAACGATCTCCGTTATTTTTAGGCTGGCTCAAAGAGAAGTGTCGACGTTTCGACCCCGAATACTCGTAGGTTCATTAACACCTTACGTGGGGGTCTTCTTCAGGACTGTGATAGGGGAGTGGGCACCATATAAAGCCCTACAGGGAGGGCTGAGTTGTGAATAAATCGGGCGCGTAGGCTCTAATACAACGAGAGCGGGATACCTGGATGCTCAGCGGATAAAATCCGACATGTCCCATCCACACTAGTCAGAGCAGTCCTGCCCGTATTCATCGGCTAGGACCTCACAGCTAAAAATCTGTCCCTCCATCCTGATTCAGACAGCACCAGACGTGTAGCGATTCTGCATCGTCGGGTCCGGGTTTCCTTTTGAGACATTTCCGCATCACCGAGGAGCGATTCTGGGCCCTCACGTGCCACGAATTTTGGAGGAATGAGCAGATATTTAGCTGTGAGGTCCTAGCCGATGAATACGGGCAGGACTGCCCTGACTAGTGTGGATGGGACATGTCGGATTTTATCCGCTGAGCGTCCAGGTATCCCGCTCTCGTTGTATTGGAGCCTACGCGCCCGATCTATTCACAACTCAGCCCACCCTGTAGGGCTTTATATGGTGCCCACTCCCCTATCACAGTGCTGAAGAAGACACCCACGTAAGGTGTTAATGAACCTACAAGTATTCGGGGTCGAAACGTCGACACTTCTCTTTGAGCCAGCCTAAAAATAACAGAGATTGTTCTACTGTGTTTTCTTGTGTACCATGGCTATTATAAGTTATGCCAACTATTGTGTACTAGTGGCGAAATAACAAGCCTAATTTTGATGCTAATTGTGAATCAGTTGCTTGCACAAATTCTTTACCTTTCCTTATCACTTCATCCTCACGGAAACCACCAACTTTTCCTACAAACCCCCCATTCCTTTTCTTCCGGGCACTTTGTGTATGAACTTTACGATGTTACTTATGTATCAGAGAATATGACGGTGTGATTAAATAACACTGGTCAATCATTTTAATTTATGTATTGCTTCTCTTTACGTTTTGTGAATGTACGTTTACTGTGTTTGTTGGCAAAATACTGTTTACTGGGACCACCCTACACTGTACTGTCTATTACCCAGGTCCCAGTACCTTTGGGTTTACCCTTATATGTAACGGTCATTTGAGGTGGGCAACACTGATATAAGGGAACTTTTATGAGTGACTAAGGTGGGTGGTGCATTGATTTCTTTAACCTAGCTGCCACTATTTCCACAGAATGACCAGCAGGTTTAGTTTACGACTGCCTCCATCATAATGAGGCAGTCGTAAAGTAAACCGACCGGCCCATTGCAATGCGGCCGTAAAGGCTCCGGCCGAGGGTCAGAGCCTTTTACGGCCGCAGCGTAATCGGCCACATAATGTAATCCACTGATCAATATTTCAATATAAGTAAAATACAATATTTGTTAAAATTACAGTTAATACTGAAATAATACAGCAAGTGTGTTCCTTAAAGGAAGTTCCCTAATCTAAATTAAATTGGAGTAAATTGGAATAAGGTGTCAGTTCAGATACCCAATAAAGGGTTCTGATGAGAGAATAAATGCATAAGCATAAAGCCTTTGCATGTCAAGCTGGAAAGTATTCTCATGTATAAAGAAACTCAGAAATGAGCTTCCAGCAAGTACCAGTGAGTGATTCTCAAAAGTAAAATGCCCCACTCTAAACAAAAAGCTCAAAGGAAAATAGCCCTCTGCTACTCTAATAGCATGCACTAAAATAAACACACAGTATTCTAGGTGGCATTATGTTTTCTTTCATCTTCCACATCATTCAATAGGATTTTCGTAAACTACTGGGAATAGGTAAACTCCCCATCTTCCCACGTCTACACAATAGTCAACAGACGTTAGTACTTGAAAAGATAATTTGTCCACATTTTGTGGTTTAGACAGTGCTTACCATGAATTATCCTTCCAGTTTTCTCCTCTCCTCCCAGTGAGAACCTCACTAGCAGTTGTCAAATACAAAACAAATGCCTATTCACTAACTAACAGAAGGCTCCAGGAAAATTACAGCTTCTGCAGCAAAAGAGAAAAACATTTTGTTCAAATAACAATTCAATGTTGTAAAACAGGCCTTTCAATGTTAACGTAAAACTTCCACTGATAAGGCGGCAAACATTTGTACTTGTTTACTTCACTTTTAGGCTTATCACATCTAATTATGGTTACCTGCTACAAACTTGCATTTATCATATTCATACTAATTAAACTTAAACTTTGCATATTTCAATTTAAAATGCGGTATTGTTTGCAAATGAAATATTAGCTATTGTACAAGCCAATCCTAAATTAACCTGTGCTCAAACCTGTGTTAGTTTGGCACAGAGCAGTCAAACTTAACTTAGAGGCTTGAGGATGTGGCGCGAAGTCAGGGCGATGCGTCGGTTCCGAGGAAATGCAAGGCTGGAATGCGGGATCTGGCACCGTTGTCGAGTCTGCCATCGACGAGCGATGCGAGGGCCTGTGCGAAGGATGCGTCGTGCAGCGGCGGTTCTGATGGAGATTTGAAGGCGATGCAGATTTTTTGCGACATGTCCAGTCCACGCAGCAGCGGCGATTAGTCAGCTCTGCCCAGGTATGCGCTGTGCAGCAGAGGAGATACATCCTTTCCACTGGATCCATTGAGGCTGGCAGAGCACTTTAAACCCACTTCCAAGGGTCCGGGACTGGGGTGGCACCACTTGGCAGGATAGATTCACAGATTCAGGTGCCAGGTTGTTCAAGCTGTTGTGCCCCTCAGGCTTCAGATCAGGAGGCCAGCGAACTAGCCCTTGGAGTCACTCTGAGTTCTGGGTTCAAGAGATGCAGGTCTAGTGCTACTCACCTAGGCAAGTGGGCAGCAGGCAGCAGGTCAGCTCAGCAGTAGTCCTTCAGAGCAGCAGTCCAGAAGAGTGGCAGTCCTTTCAGCAGCATGGCAACCATTCTTCCTCACAGAGTATCCACAGGTCCAGAAGTGTACTGAAGAGTGGGTGTCTGAGGTCCAGTATTTATACCCAGTTGTGCCTTTGAAGAGGGGAAACGCTGCTAGAGGCTTGCCTTTGAGGTGCACAGGTGGCCTGCCTTCCTGGCTCCGGATTAACTACAGGGGGTATGCAGCCCTTTGTGTGGAAGTACGACACAGCCTATTCAAGTGTAAGTGGGGCTGGGTCCATCTCCTCCATCCCATCATGCCAGTGATGGCCCATGCAGTCACACCTAAGCTCCCCATTGTGTGTGGCTGTCTAGGAGGAATACACAAAAACCAACTGTCAACTACACCCAGGCATGTGACCCACACGTACGCAATAGGCCACAAATTGCTAAGGCAGGAAAATGCCAAATTTCTGAAAGTGACGTTTTCAAAATTGTAATTTACAATTTGACCAACATAAGTTAGGATTTTTCTGGTTACCTGTTCCTATTAGGGAATTACACTTCTAATAAGGTAACACCAATGTAATCCTACAGAAGAGGTAGGCCTTGCAGTAATGAAAAACAGCATTACAAGTTTCTCAATACCAGCACATGTAAAGCTTACAAGTGCATGTCCAGATTTTTAAATACACTGCACCATGTCCTCTGGGCTGTCCAGGGCCTACCCTATGGGTGATTTATGTGTATTAACAAGGAAGGTTTGGGCCTGGCAAAAGGTTTATTTTGCCAGGTCGAAATGGCAGTTTAGAAGTGCACAAACAGAGGCTGCAATGGCAGGCCTGAGACATGTTTAAAGTGCTACGTAAGTGGGTGGCACAATCAGTACTGCAGGCTCACTAGTAGCATTCAATTCACAGGCCTGGGGCATGAGTAGTGTCAGTTTACTAGGGACTTACAAGTAAATTAAATATGCCAATTGGGTATAAGCTGACCTAACATGTTTTAGAGAGATAGCACAAGCACATTAGCACTGGTTAGCAGTGGCAAAGTGCCCAGAGTCCTAAGCAAATCCTAAATTAACCTGTGCTCAACCATCTTGTAGCTTGGCACAGAGCAGTCAGGCGTAACTTAGAGGCAAGGTGTAAAGTATTTATGCAACACTTCAAACAGTAATAAAGTGAATAGCTCCACACAAAAAGAATCACACACCAAGTTAGAAAAATAGAACTTCCTTTAATAAATAAAACAAGACCAAAACAACAAAAATCCAATTAGTATAACCGAGATATGCAATTTTAAAATGTTTTGTGAAAATAGCGGCAAAAAGCACAAAGCGGCAGCTGTGGATATCTGGTTGCACCGGACCCAGACAAGATCATATGTTCAGGCTGACCACGATGGAGTGCTGGCCGGCTACAAGGACCCAGTTAGACCCACTGAACAAAGTGCCTTAAATCCGGGTTTGCGGTGCGTTGCAAGGATCCATGCCAAAGATGCGTCACGCAGCAGAAGTAATGCTTCGGTTCCTAGATGTGGTGAGGCTGCGATGCGAGGGCCTGCATAGTTGTTAAGGATCCAGTCGAAGGGGCTTGCGATGTGAAGTCTGGGGTAGAGGATGCGACGCGCAGTCGGGGTGATGCGCGGGTTAATAGGAGTTGGGAGGCTGTGATGTAGAGTATGGTGTGGTCGGCGAGGCTGCCATTGACGAGGGATGCAATGGCCTACGCCAAGGATACGTCCTGCAGTGGCGGTTCCAATGGGGTGCGGAGGCGATGCAGGTATTTGCGACAGGTCCAATCCACTCAATGGTGGCAATGCATCGGTACTGCTCGGGCTTTCATATCGCAGCAGAGGAAATGCGTTGGTTCCGCTGGATCCACAGAGGCTGGCAGAGCACCTTAAGCCCACTTCCAAGGGTCCACGACTGGGATGGCACCACTTGACAGGGTAGACTTACAGATGGCAGGGTTTAGGTACCGATGTACGGTTGTTGTAAGACTGTTGTGTCCCTTATGCTTCAGATCAGGAGGCCAGCCAACTAGCCCTTGGAGTCACTCTGGGTTCAACAGATGCTGGTCCAGTCCTTCTCACCCAGGCAAGAGGGCAGCAGGCCAGCACAGCAGGGCAACATCCTTCAGAGCAGCAGTCTAGCAGAGTGCTAGTCCTTTCAGTGGCACAGGAGTCCTTTTTCCTGGTTGTGTATCCACATGTCCAGAAATGTACTGAAGAGTTGGTGTCTGAGGTTCAGTATTTATACCCAGATGTGGCTCTGAAGTGGAGAGACGTTTCTAGAGGCATGCCTTTAAAGTGCACAGGGGCCCTGCCTTCCTGACCCTGGCTCCAGACTAACTACAGGGGGTATGCAACCATTTGGGGCTGATTAGGATGTCAGGCGGACTGTCACCACCAGGCCATCGGTGGCCGTACACCTGACAGACAGCCCTTCGGTCTGACCGCTGTATTTGGATTCATGCAGTCAGACCATCAGCCAGCGAGGGAAAGACCACCGCCTTCGACAGATCTACTGATCCTGATGGAGCAGTGGTCGGAATCGTAATCCCAATGATGGCCGTGCCGAGGCAGGCATCGCCGTCGGGATAACGATTCGCCTTTCCAACATCCTTTTCATGGTGGTCCGACCACCATGAAAAGGCTGTCAGAAAGGGACTTTGGGGGCCCCAAACAGTGCCCCTCCCCTCGTGGGGCACTGCAAAGTGGCTCAAGGGCACATGTAGTGCCCCCACACACAACCATGCTTCATGTGCCAGGCACCACATGGTGCCTGGCACACATAGCATGGATGTGCACAAAGTTCTCCTGTATACGGCGATTGTGCTGCTGCCCTTTTCATGCGCCACAGCACAAGCTGCAGTGTACAGGAGAAGTTTCTGACCGCCACCACGGCGGTCACATCGTAATTGGGCAGTCGGACCGTTGCCTGCCTGTTGGCCATGGATCGCTGTGATGGCAGGCGGCGGTGCGACTGTCCTGCATCGTAATGATGCCCTATGTGTGGAGGCAAGACACAGCCTATTCAGATGTAAGTGGGGCCTGGGTCCAGCTCCTCTCTTCCATCCTGCCATTAAAGGCCCATCTAGTCACATATTATCTCCCCATTGTGTCTGACTGTCTAGGAGGAACACACAAAGCCCAACTGTCAACTACACCCAGTCATGTGACACAGAGATGGGCTGCATGCACCAAATGGCTAAGGCAGGAAAATGCCAATTTTCTAAGGATAAAAAAGAAGATAATAAACAAAGATGGATTATGACTGGTTTAAAGAGCGAGGTTCCATGAGAGGTCTAATCCCTCACAAAGCAGTGTGACAGTTGGGTGCGCACATGCTGCACCCTGTGTTTAATTTTCTAAGAGTGGCATTTTCAAAATTGTAATTTACAATCCGACTTCACCATAAGTTAGGATTTTTCATTACAATTCCATAGACACCAAACATGAACTGGATACCTGTTCCAATTTGGACATTACACTTATAAAATGTAATAAGTGCACTCCAAAGTTATCCTATCGGAGAGGTACGCTTTGCAGTAGTGAAACACAACATTAAGAGCTTTTCACTACCAGGACATGTAAAACCTACAAGTACATGTCCAACTTTTTAATAGACTGCACCGTGTCCTCTGGGCTGTCCAGGGCCTGCCCTAGGGGTGACCTATGCATTAACATGGAAGGTTTGGGCTTGGCAAAAGGTTTATGTTGCCAGGTTGAAATGGCA
Source organism: Calotriton arnoldi (assembly GCA_963921515.1). Lineage (NCBI taxonomy): Eukaryota > Metazoa > Chordata > Amphibia > Caudata > Salamandridae > Calotriton > Calotriton arnoldi. Next base: position 608,944 of record CAWUFW010005282.1, on the reverse strand, counting down.
GTTTAAAACTGCACATTCAGGCTGCAATGGCAAGCTTGAGACATGTTTAAAGTGCTACTTAATTGGGGGGCACAATCAGTGCTGCATGCCCACTATTAGCATAAAATTTACAGGCCCTAGGCACAGGGAGTGCCACTTTACTAGGGACTTACAAGCAAATTAAATATGCCAATCTCACAAGCACTTTAACACTGGTTAGCAGTGGCAAAGTGCGCAGATTCCTAAAGCCAGCAAAATACAAAGTCAGCAAAAATAGGAGGTCTGAAGGCAAAAGGTTCAGGGTAAACCTCAACAGAGTGCCAGGTCTAACACCTATCAACATGTGCTGTTGGTATCCAATCTTCTGAATGGTTTATTTCAGGATGTGCAGGAGCATAGAAAACCTGTAGCATCACACAGTCTTCCTTATACACAGATACATACTCAGGCACAAATACTCACAAACACTAAAGCACTAAGACACCCTCCCATCAATGCTCACAAGTATACACAAACTCACAGATTCATACACACAAACAAGTATATACGCATGCACAAACTCAATCGTAATTCAGCAGCAGTCATCTTGGTCAAGGCTGTTGTATAAAAGCAACAAACGACCAGCTCCAGAAAAATGTAGGGCGAACTGTTCCAGGACAGGAAGAAGCAAGCACATCTTGGTGTAGGGCCAGAAAGAACATTATACAGACAAGCCAGCTGGACAACAACAGACTCTGGCACAGTGACATTATTTTTTAGGAGGACAAACCAAGAGGCTGTCATATCGTTTTGAGCATACATCTCCTTTCATTATGAGCATATATGTGAATTAGAAAACAAGAACACATGTGGCTGTTTAAATATTCTTGGGCTACGTTTGATACTGAACTAATCTTCAAGGTTACATTACTAGCAATTCAAAGCTAGGCCTACAGACTTTACTTGCAACAAAGTTGTCAACTGGCATATTTTATGAGACTAACAAAACAATGGAGAGGTAATGTAAGTCTCTATTTTGATTATATTATAAGAGCCAGTTTATGTTTAAACACAAAGTAACTAGCCAGCAAAGACAATCAGCAGTACAAGTACTGTGCTAGAGACAGGTCAGCACACAAAAGAGAAAGAACATGTAACACCTGAGAAGTGCAGTCCTGCTCAAAGAAGTGTTGTGTTCCCAGAATGGCGTTCAGGCTAAAGAAGAATAAAAAGTAATCAAAACTTTGCACAAAAGAAATTAGGTATGTTTTAAGACAGAGGGTTAAGAAAATGTAAAGCAAGGACAATGGAACAAATTAGTTATAAGTATGCATATTTCCTATTGTTTCTGTCCATAAGCAATATCAATCCACAGGTGTCAGGGCGTCCCTGTGGTGGAATACAGGCCCATCTTGATATAAAGGCACTTCAAAGCAGGTGTGGTGATATTCATACCTTCGGAGGAATTTTGCAGGATATTTTTTAATACAAGCATAGTCAATATTACAGAAGTCCAACCTTCAGGTTACTAATGCCCTTGTCAGTTCAATTAGGTGGGAGGAGTGAAGGAGAAGGTGAATTTTTGTGAGCATAGACAGTTGGAAATTAGAGTTTGTGCCCAATGAGTTAATGAGTGGCCTGAAGGGAATTTGAGTATTAAAGTTGGTTTCATGATTTTTCATTTTCTTTTGTTTTTTAGGATGAATGTTGCCCTAAAACCACAGGCCAGATGATAGGTTAGAGTGGCTTAAGGTGTAAGCTCATTGCATGCCTGTTGAGACATAGGAAATTGTCCTTTATGCAAGAAAATATGTGGTCTAGTCCATTAGTGATGTTGCCAGGGCCGGACTGGCCATAGCAGGCACCGGGCGTTTCCCCGGTGGGCCGCCAGGGTGGGGGCTGGTTTTGGGCCCCAGGGGGGCCGTTTTTGTTACAGGGCCGTTTTTGCAGCATAGCTGCAATATCGGCCCCTGTAACAAAATCGTCTGAAACCGGCCCTGGCAAAGTGCTCGGCCGCACCCCCAACCCCCGGGCGGCCAGCCGAACACTTTGCCAGGGCCGGTTTTTGTTCCCAGTCCGGCCCTGGATGTTGCATTTGCTAATAGTGTCTCTGTCCAGTTGAAGTAAAGATCTTGGAATCATCAGGGTACATCTTGAGCAGTCGACATTCGAGGTGACCGATGCATATGACCTGAGGGTGCACCTTGAATTAGATGACCAACTGTATTAAGCTCTGTGAACCTCATAAGGTATTAGTTTCCAGATAGACTCAGAAGAGCCCCTCATGTTTCATTTTTTCTATTCTACTGTAAGAATCTGATCTAGTCAGTAGTGGGTCATGGCACTTCTGCCTCATTTTCCAGATTAGTTTGTAGTATACGATGGTCCACCATGTTGTATGCGACAGGACAGTCAAAGAGGATCAGTGTTGCTGGTTGGTTCATTGTGTAGCTAAAAAGATGTCTTCACTGAAATCTATTAGAGCTGATTCTGGCTTCTTCCGTGACTAAAACCTGATTTCTGGAGAAGAAGGAAGCTAATAATCCCCAAACGATTTTCAAGTTCTAATTGTTTAGTGGCTTTCCTTTTTTCATATTTTGCTTAAGAACAAAATATGAAACTAGTCGATAGTTGTTTACGTTTATGGGGTCTGCCGCGGGCTTATTTAGTGGTTGTAGTCCTAAATGTCTTCTACAAAAATATTTATTCACCAACATATTGATATGAAAATATCTGCTAGCAAAACATGAACAGTAAACAATTTAACCAGGTTAATAATATCTACTACAAAAAAATGACTGTTGCAAAATATTTTTTAAATTATTTTAAAAAGTAACATATTTTAACTGATACTAATTTTAAAAAGCAAATTAAAATATATGTTTCATATTTAGTAAAACATATAATAAATGTAATATTTTAATGAAGTATGTTTATATTCAACACAACTTTATTTGAACATTGCATAAAAACATAAACAATTTTAAAAACACTAATGACATAGAAACATTCAATAGTTAATAAATAAAAACAAAATTGAAAACATATCTCAAAACATATACTCCAAATGCATTCATCTATAAAAGCATTTTTCAGAATGATTTCATAAACTACATAAATATCTACAATATAATTATAAAAGTCAAGAATAAAAAAAAAATAATAAATTCAGTATTATGATTAAAATTATACAAGCAATAACATTATGGGCCTTATTTTGATGTCGGGTGGAATTGCTTACGCCCGACACCGACTTGGTCCTGGGACCATCCGACACCCGTTCGGCGGTCCCGACCGCCTCATTAGGATGCGACCGAACACTGTTCTGTCTCATTCCTATATTTCCATATGGAAGCAAAAACCGGCTGTAATGCATGCTCCCATAGAGGCTTGGGAGGTGCAGTTCATCCCTGCACCCCGTGGCAGGCACCTCAAGGTGCTTGCCACGGGGTGCAGGGATCAACAGAGGGACACCATATGTGCCCCCCCGGCCTCCAGCCGGAGGCCATGCACCAAAGGAGGCCTGCTGGGGGCCACCCAAACACGTTTTCCGACATGGTTTCCATGTCAGACAGGCCGGCATGGAAACCATGTCGGAAACGTGCATTGTAATCTTAAGGGCGAAAAGGCCCGCCCTTGAGATTACTAGCTGGCTTCTGACTGGCGGACAGGCTCTCCGAGTCTGTCAGAAGCCAGCCGGAATGACCGGCCGGCTTCCTTTCCGATCGCCTCCATCATAATGAGGCGGTCGGAAGGGAAACCGAGCTGTCCATTATGATGCAGCCCTGAAGGCTCTGACCGTATGTCGGAGCCCTTACGGGCCGCATCGTAATCGCCCCCTTAATGTACATAACTTAAAGTCTTAAAGTGGAGGCTTTTCTTTATCCTGTCCAAAAAGCATTCGGAAGAGTGCATATATTTTTGGGAAGGGGAGGGTACTGTTAGATTTATTATTTTAACATCAGTCCAACACGTATTTGAGAAACTGTGCATATTGTGGAAGCGAAATGTACTATTCCAGTTTCAGCAACACAATGCTTTCCCCAGGTGACACTACTTTATATAAAATTCACCCTCCTAAAGTTCACACCACTCATCCACTTTCACAACTTCTCTTTAAAAGATACCGCTAATTCCAAACCATAAGTCACACAGGCTTTAGAAAAAAATATATTTATTATTTAATATATTGATATCGCATAATCTACAGATTTACACATTATTATGCCTAAAACATCATATGTTAAAAACATTAAAAACAATGGGGCTCATTATGATGGCGGGCGGACTGATGTCCGCCCGCCATCATAACGGTGATGGGACCGCCCGCCAGACGTGCGGCGGTCCCACCAGCCCAATTAGGATGCACCCGCCAGTATGGCGGGCGCATCCTGGCCTTTTAACATTGCGGGCGGTGCTGCTGCCTGCAGCACCGTTCGCAATGCCAAAATGCCACGATGTGCATTCCCATGCGCAACGTGGCAGGCACCACGCGGTGCCTGCCACCTTGTGAATGGGAATGCCCAGTGCACCCCCCCAAACACACAGAGGGGGCCCGCAATGGGCCCCCAAAGCCAGTCTCCGCCTGTCTTTTTGTGGCGGGATATCCGCCGCAAAAACACAGGCAGGAAGGACACATCATAATCACTACGGCGGTGCCTGCACGGCACCACCGCAATGTTGCCCTGGTTCCGGGTTCCGCAAGGCGGGCGGAAAAGGACTGCCTTGAGGGACCATGGCGGACGGACTTTCTGTCCATCGCGGTACCATCATGATTCCCACCGCCATCCTAATTTGGCTGTGGGAATCTTCATTGTCATGGCGGAAGGACCGCCACCGCTGGCCGGGCGGTCCTTCCGCCATCATAATGAGCCCCAATATTCTTCAAATCCATAAAGAAAGAACAACAAATATTTTCAAGGGAACTATGTAGACAATCCAGTTTGTCATCATTTCAAGCACTTCTTCTAAAAATCTCACTCAGTGTCTATGTATTCATTACACATATCACAAGACACCAGTGCATTGCAGATAGTGACTCAACAATGTCTCACATATACTGTGGGAGAGGCAGATTTGCTATCGTACCTCCACTTACATGACCACTGGGAAAGTGCATATAAATAGGGAGTAACATTTATGGGTCTTAGTCCTGTACAACTAAATGTGGGGATGGTATACATAATTTGGGGGAGGGAGGAGAGGATTGGACAGAATTTCAGTTCTCGCACCAGTGCAGCTAACATTAGTGAAAGGGAAAATGCATATGATTGAGGTAGTTAGATAGATTATTCCAACTGCAGTTCCACAAATTATTAGAGATAGTGTCTTTATTTTGTTTGGGGTGGTCCCACATATATTTTGAAAAGTGTTTATAACTGGGATGGGGCAGATTTCTATTCTAACTTTAGCCCTACCAACACTCAACAGTGGGAAAGTATATGTGTCTTTGGGGATGAAAAAATGCTGTCTACAACAAACATTTGAGAAAGTACAACTATTTGGGAAGTCCAAAATTATTATTCTAATGCTGAACACAGTTGTTTTAACATTAATTTTAAAATTGCTAAGAAATGATAAACATTTGAAAAACAATTGTAGGCATTTAATCTTCATACACTATATACTATAATGACTACATAAGCAACATTTAAAAATACATTTAAAATGAATACTCTAACTTTTTTAGCTTTTCTAAAAACTATTATTTTTGTGTATATATAAAATATTTGTTTTTAAACTTAGAAACAAAATATTTGCAGTAAAACGAAGGATTTAAAACCATAATGACTATTTTCTTTAAATAACTTGAATACATCTATACATCTGTAAAACAATTTAAATTTCAAAATATGTAATTTATTTATTAATAAATACAAATATATAAAATATGACAGAAAAAAACTCACATTATTTCTAATATTTAATTATCCTAATAATAATGTAGCCATGCAATTTTTCCCCAAAAAGGACATTTTTTTATTTAAAATAATGTAATGAGCCTCAATATTTTTGACAAATGTGTTTAAATGTATTCTAATTTATTAACATAAATATTATTTTGTAACTCAGATATTTATTTAAAAATACTACTTTTTAAAACTTTAAAATGTCTTTAAAAATACCACTGGCCGCCCAATCCCCCAATGAATTCCACAGCTCTATAAAAAATTAGAGAAATGTATAATAAAATGAAAGAAGAATTAAACATATAAAGAAAATAATCAAAATTCAAATATTTATCCTAAATTTATAAAAAGACTATAATACTAATCAATATATATTTAAAAATACTACCCACCCAATGCACCAATGAACCCCACAACTCGAAAAGCAAGTCATAGATAAAAAAATAAAATATTAAAAAACGATTATGTACTTCTCTATTCCTTTAAAGCAAAAAATAAAAATATAAGGTACTATAAAATTGTATTATATACCACAGTATTTTAATAAACATTGGGGTTTATTTACCGATGTGTCACTTTTAATATGGGAAAAACTGATGTACTGGTGGCACAAGGGGCTTGTAAATAAGCCCCAATATTTTTAAGCTTTACTATTATTGTGAAAAAAATATATATATTTACCCTCAGGATTTAAACTCTCAGAATGTTTTTACTTAAGCTATTTTGACCTTGATATTATGGTCAAACAATACTCTGGAATCAGTATTCACGAGCCCTACCTTCTTCAGTATGGGAGAGATAAATGCCTGCTTCTGATTAACTGGACTGTTTCCTGACACCAGCAAACCGACATTAGTATAAGCATGCCTCATTTTGAATAAAATGTTTTTATAACCACTAGAAGCAAACAATACAAGAAGTATCTACTAAGATTTGTTTTTTAAATATTCCACACATGTTCGCATGAATTTAAACATATGAGGCAGCATCGGGCAAGTTGGGCATGGTGGAAATTCGCACTTGTAAGATGCTCGGTGCTGTTGCAGACTGCAATTAATGTCCCATTTAAAAAGTACTTTCATGTGGGTGGTGTGTCTGGACCAAAATTGGCCAATTTTTTTTAATTTTAAACAAAAGGATGGTTTTTTTTAGTGTATAGTGGGATGTTGTTTAATGCATACACTGTATGCATTTCTTTTTAACTTTGGTAATAGTATACAAACATATGTTATTCGTATGAGCAAATGTAATATATGTATATGCTTCAGAAAGTGCAATAATGAAAATGGATAAAGTGAACATGCAAAGACTGAAAATCCCTTAGTTTCAAGTATGAAATTTATTAAAAAAAGGGTCTGCCTAAACTCTCTTGCGGATTCACTTTAAAAATTAAAAGGAAGTTGATTTTCTTGAGTGTGTTTACACCATCCTTTTTTGTTTGGAAGCCTAGGCACATGTTGTCTTTGTATACACCTATGTATCTAGTGCCAAGAGTAACATCCAAAAGTACCACCATCAACTCCTGTTTTCTAAAAATGTGCTGGAATCCAACTGACTTTTTTATTGGGAGACCTGAGGATATTCTCGAGTCAGAAGAGATGAACCGGCACACTCCAGATGAAATCCATAAATGCGACCATTGACATGGGTTAGGGCTCCCTACAAAAGATGTTTTTGATCACAAAAATGCAGACTTTACAATGCATGGTTTTGAATATGCTTTCCCCTCTAACATGGACATCCTATAGGGGCATCATCTCCTGTAGTCGGCTTACAGTTAATTAGACTGTCACTTCCCTCATTACCACTCACCTCAGGGGTCATGAAGGAAGCAAGACAAAAAGTTAGAAGGGCTCTTATGTTGGTTGTCAAAAAACTGGCCATGCATCCCCTCAGGATTAAAAAAGGCTGTTGAGGGGCTAAATTGGGAGGAGGGCGTTAAACCAAGAACTTACTCAGTAGCATGAGGAAACTCAACTAATTTATTCCTTTGGTAGATGACCTGCATCAGGAAGTTCAGTATTATACCTAGGATATTACTTCAAATCAAGAAATCCTGGCACTTTGGTGGATTGATGCCCATGGCCTTTGAAAGTTACCTTGACTGAAGTTCAGTATTACAGCAAGGATTTTACTTCAAATCCTCCATTTGTAATTACAGGATTCTTGGGAGGTGGAAAAAGCTCTTACGGATCAGCTGCTATAATCTTTTTCCGATTTCTGTAATTCAGAAACTTAATAGCATTAATTGCTACACATTCTACTATGCTGTGTACCTAGAGGTAGGTATGTCACTGGCCCCTGCAATGCATACCAGCTTTATTGGTTGATCTCCTGTTAGAAGAAAATTTGAATAAAATAATCATTGGCAAAGCCAGTAGGTCAGGCATGAACGTGCTAATGCATTCCACCACAGGCATGCAAAAATGATGTTCACATGTTTTAGCTCATTAAAGCATTAACTATTAGATCTACCCAGGCTTGCGGCTATCAGCAGACGTGAAAATAGGACAAGTTCAAGATCGAATGATGGCATATTTAAACATTAGAAAGAATCTATCACTGAGAAATGTGAATTTGCTCAGGAACCTTGATTTTTGCTGTCACAAATATGCATTCTCTGCAAAGGATGGGGGATACAATTTAACTGACAGAGAAGGAATGAAAGGCTTCTGGGTTGCTGGCTTCTGTTTCCTCTTTTTGGGACATCTGGCAGCATGACATTACATTCATCAAATTGCCTTACAAAAACGATTTGTGTGTGAACCAGTCAAGGACAATAGTCATGAAGAAAACATATGTCAGGAAAGAGGTGCAAGGGACATTGTCATTTTTGTCAGCAAGACCAACTAGTTTTCTTTTGTAGAATGGTGTACACTTTCTACATGTTCCCAAAGTGTCCTGTCTGCCCCTGTGGATGTCTGACACTAATGACTGACAGAACAGCCAAAGATGCTTGTGGTTCGCGGACCACCAAGTGTCCGCAATGCTTACTCAGGAGGTTTGTGGCTGTTTAAAAAACTTAAATAATATTAAATGATTAATAAAGTATATAAACATAGAAAGCAGAATTAATATTTTAAACCCTCTGCAAATTTGAAGGCTATTGAAATTAAAGGCTAAAATAGGTTGGTATCTTTAGCTTGATTTTTGGGAGCAGCGCATGTACAGCAAACAGAGTCTAGTATGAACGATTGCGGGCATCAATTGAAGCCCTGGTATGCGCGGACAAAAATTAGCCATGTATTGCTTTGTCTTTTAAAATATAAAACCAAATTTTGAAAAATACCAACATTCTCAGTGCAATTTTCATTTTTTTTTTTTTGCCTGAAAATTAAATATTTGTTTTAATAAGGAGTACATTTGTTCGATCTACACTTGCTTTCTGTATTTTATCTATTATTTTGAGTTTCAAATCGTAGACATTGGTTAAGGAGGGTTCCCGGTTTCCAGTAGTGGTTTAGTGGGAGGTCCCCAGAAGTCGTAAGGTTAAGAACCACTGCGCTAAAAGATAATGTATACGAGTTGTGTTCGGGTGGCCTAGGCAGTTACAGTGGGTTGTGCAGCGATAACTAGTGCAGTCTTCTTATTTCTGTCCAATATTTATACCTACTATATTTATACCTAGGTCTTGCTTTGAAGTGGGAGAAACTTCTAGAGCTTTTCCTTTGAAATGCTCTTCATTCATTCATTCCTTAGCCTGGCTCCAAACTATGCAGCCCTTATTGTGGAGGCAGGACACAGCCTATTCAAGTGTAAGTATGGCTGTGCCCAGCTCAGCCCTCCAATCCAGACAGTGAAGACCTGTCCAGGCACACCTAAGCTCTTTATTGTGTGTGGCTGTCCAGGAGGAATACACAAAGCCTAACTGTCAGCTTCACCCAGTCATGTGACCCAGAGACAGACTACAGGCACTAAATTACAAAAGCAGTGAAATACAAACTTTCTAAAAGTGGCATTTTCAAAACTGCAACTTAAAATCTGACTATACCAGAAGAGAGGATTTTTCATTACAATTCCGAAGACACCAAACATGAACTGGTTACCTGTTCCCATTTGAAATGTACAGCTTATTACATGTAATAAGGAAACTCCAATTTTATCCTATTGGAGAGGTAGGATTTGCAGTATTGAGAAACTAATTTAAGAGTTTTTCACTATCAGGACGTATAAAACTTAAAAGTACATGTCCTAACGTTTATACAACTGCACCCTGCCCTTCAGGCTGTCCAGGGCCTAACCTAGGGGTGACTTATATGTATTAAAAAGGAAGGCTCAGGACTGGCAAAAAGTTTATTTTGCCAGGTCGACATGGCAGTTCAGAACTGCACACACAGTTGGCAATGGCAGGCTTGAGGCATGTTTAAAGGGCTACTTAAGTGGGTGGACAAGCAGTGCTGCAGTCCCACTATTACCATTTAATTTATATGCCCTAGGCACAGGTAGTGCCAATTTACTAGGGACTTGCACATAAATTATGCCAATTGTGTATAAGCCAATTCTACCATGTTTTAAGGAGATAGCGCAAGCACTTTAGCAATAGGTAGCAGTGGTAAAGTGCACAGAGTCCTAAGGCCAGCAAAAACAAAGTCAGCAAAACAGGAGGATTGAAGGCAAAATGCTAGGAGGAAAACCACGCCAAGGATGCCAGGTCTAATACCACGTACTAAAGGCTTCTCATTCATTGACACTTTGTGATGTAGATTATATTCCTTAATAGTGCACAGTCGGTGCCACCTAGACTAAAATTAATAAATCCTTTATGTGAACTTTAGACATAGTATTTTTGGTGATATTACCTGGAATCATGTTGGATTTTATTCATTTTATTTATTGTTTTGTTTTTTACATAAAAGCGATTGCATGCTTTCTAATGCATCGATTATGTTATCTATTTAAAAGGGTAATAAAACATACATTAATACATATATATGAATATATATAACTGTATACGATTTCAGGAAATAATAAAAAATAATGACCCTTGAATAAGAAAGTTTCTTCTATAACATATATCCTAGAACAGCCGTTCTTAAACTATTTACTTCTGGGGACCACCACTAAATCATTACTAGAATCCGGGAACCCCCCACTGAGGGGCCGATTCCGATCTCGGCCGGTAGGGCTCCGAATAGGATTCGGCTTTACCGGATCCGATTCGGAGCCCTTTTTCCCGACCGAATCGTACGCGGGTCCGGCCGAGCGAGTACGATGCGAATTCGCCGACCGACTCGTCCGGGCGACCCGACCGCTCCGACCGACTCGTACCCGGATCGTACCGCTCCGACCGACTCGCTCAGACCCGATTCGCACCGCGCAATGGAGACGTTTTCCGGCCGGGTAAGTACGATGCGCACCTCGACCGCTCCGACCGACTCGCGCCGTCCGACTCGAACCTCGCTGTCGGAGCCGTACTTTGGGGTCCGTGTCGGACCCCTGTACTGCGCACCCGTGCGAGGCGCACACAGGGGGACCCATGGGTCCCCCCTACCTGTGCGTGTACGCCGCGAGCGCTCGCGGCGTACTCGCTGTAGGAGGCGCCCTTGTCCGCCTCGCACCCATTGAGGCAATGGGAGCCCGCGTACGCGTTGTACGACCGGCTCCCATTGAGTTCAATGGGAGTCCGACCGACTCGTGTCCGGTGGCATACGAATGCATCGGACTCGTTCGGTCGGACTGCACGGGTCCGATTCGGTCGGAAATCTCTCCGGGTCCGGCTCGGTCGGAGAGATTTCCGGCCCGAATCGGAATCGACCCCTGAGTCTTTATCGGAAGTCGGGGACTCCCAACCTAAGCAAGTTCTATTTGAACCTCAAAACACAGCACAAAAATACAAAAACAAGTATCCACCAAACAAATGCTCAAATGCATACAATCAAATAGAATAAGTTTTCAAATTTTCAGTTTTGCTTCTTTATTTGTATATAATTTATTAATTTTAATGTATTAATTTCAATATTAGTTAATTTGTAAAACAGTTGCAATCCCCCCTAAGTAAGCATGCGGACCCCCAGGGGTCCTCAGTCCACAAGTTAAGAACTTCTGTCCTAAAGCATCTGTGACCAAATCTGATTTACTCACTTGAGCCCCTTATATCACTTTCATTTCAAGACAGCTGATTCTACTTCATATACCTGACTCAAAAGTGTCCAACAATCATTCATAGACAGTGCTGCTTTGCTGATCGATTCTCCTGCAATATATATCATTGTAACAATAACGGTGTCTCCATCATAATATTCATTGTAGTTGGCTCCAGATCGCATTGAAGGTGTGCGGATAGGAGCTGGGTAATATCTAACCAATAACCACTAAGATGTGGGCAGCTAGCTAACATATGGATTGTAACAGATGATGGTAGTCCACATCTTTGTCACCTCTTCATACCTTCCATTTCAACGTACTCCATTTTGCTATCATTTCTGGAGTACCGTATAGCATACACAGGGATTTAAACTGCTAGAGCTTCAAACTGAAGGAAATGAACAAGGAATTTGTTAGGTTTAAAGCTTCTTCGATATCTACTGGCTAAATTGCCCACCCAATGTTAACTCTATATTTATGGACCAGGTCAGTCTTATCATCTTCTCTGTTATCACTCATTGGGGGTTATATTCAGAAGAAAATGGTGCAGCGCTGTGGCACATTTTGCAGCACCGGGCTGTGTCATTTCAAAAACGCAGGAATGCACTGTGTTCAAAAGAATACGGCACATCCCTGTGTTTTCCCTTGTGCTGGTGCTCAAAATAGCTGCCTAGCGCCAACACAGACACCCATGCCCCATTGTGTAAGAGATCCTGCGTTGCAGGGAATGATTGTTTATGTGCAGGAAGGTGTATCTTTAAAGGCGATTTGCTCTCACTATGTACATAGAAGGAACAAAAATGAGGAGAAATCAAAGTATTTCTCCTTGTTGCGCCAATCCAACGCCTGCTTTTGCATGGTGTTAGTTATTGGTGCTACCTCAGATTTACACATCCTTGTAAATCTGGGTCAGCGTCAAAAAGTAATGGGTGTAGTGGTGAAACGCCCTCAGCAACACCCATTGCTCGCCCCTTTCACGCAGATTCCTGCGTGAAAGGGTTCCATATTTACAAAGCGGCGTTAAGCCATGCAAAGTGGCGAAATGCTGCTTTGTAAATATGGTGCAGGGCATTGTGCCACCCGAACATCGAAAAAATGACGTTCCAGTGGCACAATCCTCTTGTAAATAAGCCCCATTGTGTTATAAAAATTCCTGTTTGATATCATCTCACTGGTAGAGTGTATAATTGCGGCAGCGTCCTGCCCTGTTAGAAATGTACTCTGGACGAAATTACCGGCAGAATAGTCACATATTTCTAAGTATTTAAAGAAGCGTTTTTGCACGAAATCATGGTGATCATATAATCGCCCAACAGACTTTAATCCATTATAAATGGGATCTCAATGAGAAATGTATCAAAACACACCATCAAACTTAGAGGTGGAAATCCGAAAGCAGTGGCGGCTCGCCGAGGGAGTGCTGCGAGGCGGTGGGGCGGGGAGGGCAGGGTGGTGGTAGTGGACTCGGACATACACGGACAGAGTAAGGTAAGTAATTAAATAAATAAAACTATTACCTGCGCCGCTGCATCGCCGAGGTGGCGATGCAGCGCGCGCAAAGTAAATAGTTTTATTTATTTAATTACTTACCTTACTCCTGTCCGTCGTATGTCCGAGTCCACTAGCCCCCCACCCTGCCCCTCCCCCGCCCTTCCGCCCCGCAGCACTCCCTCGGCGAGCCGCCACTGTCCAAAAGGCATCTCCCATTCCAAACATCAGAGCCTGAACAGAACAGCATATATGTGTGTGAGACAAATTGGGATGACAGGCTAAACATGCTAAAGGTATCTACAGCTAGTGGCTTAAGGATCCTGAGCCCACCTAGCTAATGACGGAGGCTGGCCCAAATCTCACCACGTCTTTGTTATTTATATTCTTTTGCCACAAGAAAAGGTCTTGACATAAGTTCAGGTGTGAACATGTAAAAGTGACATATTGCTTTTCTCATTGTTGTTGTAACCAATAGTTAGAGGGAAGTATTTTTCTTATCTTACATTGTTACTTTCATCTGGACCCATAACTTGTAAAGCACAGTTTAATATTTTAATTCCATCTCTGTCTAAAAACAACAGAAAAAAACTGAAGACATAATAGATTTTTTTTCTGATTGATGGCTGTAAGCCAAAATTCACTCTACCTTTGTGAATTTACTGATTTAAAAAATATCCATGTTTTTTATACTCCTGAGCTCGTTGAATTTTACATCACAACGGTGTCAGAGTGCTTTGTTTGTCATGTATTTATAGTTGGTAAAAAAAATGGTGCTTTACGAAATAAGTCACAATGCCTTATTCCTTTGCAGGTGTGAAAATACTCAATAAAATGAACGTGAACTTCGAAAATGGACTAGAATTACACCGAGGATCACAGAAATTAAAAACCCTTACTTTTTCGTCAGGGTCACACAATGCATTTGCAGATGGCAGTCAGCCGTCTGGAGAATTCTATGAAATGAAGCCCTCTGCCCAGGCGATCCAACCATCTTCCACTCAGCGCCAATGTCGTCACCTTGATGGCATTGGTGACTGGGACACGCTGCGTGAGATGCTGCACGCCCGTGAGCTAGAAGAAGTAAAATCTAGAGTTACACAGATGGAGAAGACCATGCATTGGTGGTCTGACTGCACCGCCAACTGGAGAGAAAAATGGAGCAAAGTGCGAGCAGAGAGAAACAAAGCTCGCGAGGAAGTGGGGCAACTACGATTACAACTAGAGAACACAACTAAGGAATTAAGTACAACAAAAAAAGAGCTGCAAGAACTTATAATTGAAAATAAGGAGCTGAATGAGGAAGTTTGTCACAAAAATGAGTTTTTTTCAAATGTTGTCAGTAGGAGTGGAGACGGTTGTCCAGTTGACATTGTGGGGCATCAGCTTCATGAAATAAAGAACAACTCAATCATTCATTTGCAAGAACTGGGCAACAGGGTAAGTACATTAAGAATGGAAGAATGTTTGTCAAAAGAAAGTGTATTGTATGGGAAACACCTTATGCAAATGTTCACCTGCCTAGTTGAAGGACACATTTTTGTTAGCTCTAATTACTTTAATGCTGAGGCCTAAAACGAAACAATTTAACATAAACTATACTTTCATGCAACAGAAATGAGAAAAAAGGTGCTATGCATGTTATGCCCATAACTATTCTGATCGAAATTCAGTTAAGAAAAAAAACGATAGTACTTTGAGATCAGTGTCGAGAAGCAATAGTTTATTTAGGTCAGAAATTATACAAATGTGGTAATTATATCTCCTGTAAATACTCATCAGGAAAATTAAGTGCATTTTTGGATGTATAAGAGGATTTAGTATGTAAATTAGAAGTATACATCACCTAAAATGTATCTTTTTGCCTATGCACGATCATATCTGAGTTTTCAAAGTATTTTGGATCTACAATCTGTCCGGTTGAAAAATATTGGAAATAATATCTGAGAGCTATAAAAAAAAATAAAGCCACAAAATTTACAGAAACAGTAGATCTAAGACCAGCCTACGCTTCCAGAAGAACACGTACTCGCGTTCCATTTCCCTGACCTTGGAAGCCTATCGAGCAAAGGCCCAAAGCACCACATTTTATGGCGCTGAAGTTTGGGGTTACACTGATACCACGAGGCTTGCAGTAATGGAGAATACATTCATCAGATCATTGCTCTCAGTCCCCGTAAGTACACCCTTGGTCCCACTTTATTTTGACACAGGGATGAAAAGAGTATCTGCTCTGGGGCACTTAAAACCACTTCTATTCTGGATCAGTATCTGGACTACTCCGGAATGAGCTGGATATAGAGATTCCTTGAGTGACATAAGGAATATGGATCGTGCCTTGGAGATACCCTGGTTAAGGTTTGTTTGTGACAGGTGCAAAAAAGTGGGTTTGATCAGAATGTGGGACATGCCTGAATTACTTTGTAAGGCGGACAAGCAGGTCTTAAAATCGACCTACTGGTGTCTAGTGTGGCAAGAAATAATATCCAGGGGCCCTCTGGGCCACCTTACTGAGCATTTCTTGGCATTAAAACCTAGTCCTGGTTTTGAAAGCTTTATGGACAATATAACACCACAGTTGGCCAAGAGCTTGTTTATTAGATTTAGAACAGGCTGTTTGCCCCTTCGATCGTTCAGCAAAAATTGGAATAAAAGTGCTTCGTCTGATTCATGTCCAGCTTGTGGCATGAATTCTGAGACTCTTGACCATAATATGTTTGTATGTCCTGAATACCGTGGTGTGCACAGAAAATGGTTGCGCCTGATCTGTTTGTCCATGGAGGTACTCCACTTTAGAGAGATGAAACGAATATTGACGACTGACACATCTGGCCTGGTTGTTTTTTCTGTGAGTCGGTTCTTGTTCAATATTTAGATAAAGCAGGAGAAGTTTCTGAAATCATTGTAAATTTTAGCATTTTAGTGTATGGGTTGTCCTGTGGAAGTCATTTTAAGTATTTATGCATTATGTACATAATTGTGTTTATCTAGCTAAAATTTATTTCGGCCAGACAGATCTACGGACCCCCCCCCAGCGCTTTGAGACCCTCGCGGGTGAGTAGCGCGCTTACAAATCCCTGATTGATTGATTTATTGGCCAATTCTTTTTAAAAGCACTTTTCCAAACATTGCACTTTATAATATATCATGAGTTTTATATATCTTGGAACCTGTGGTTAATTCTAATTGATAATTTAGGCATTGCAGAGATAAGATTATCATTTTGAGGGATTATCTTGATATTCCGACAGAAACAACTGCAATGAAATTGCATTGCATGAGGTCTGCTGGGATTACATTTTATGACTTCATTTTAATGCTCTATTATATTATATTTATGCATCAAGGATATTGAATGAAGAGAAATCTGTTATATGTATCACATGGATGTTTTATACCTTTGATGGTTATGAAACCGAATAAAAAATCCATTATTTGATTTGATACAATAACAGTACTTGGTGTGACAAAATATATGCATGCAAAAATGAAATAAAAGAAAAAAGTGGTCAAGATAATACAATTACAATGTGCGACATCCAAAAATATGTTTTTCTTATATATACAGTGATACCATCATAAATATGTTTATTAAAATAAAAGATGAATTCTGAACACAGAATCACTTTCTATCTGCCTTCAATATGCATTTATAATTAATCATATACAACAACCAGCTTTAACTTTTGCTATTGGAGGGACTACACTGACATGCATTTGGTTAAAAAGAAAAGGAACAATGGTTGAAGATGCACAAATTTATTATGGTGTGTCTGACCATTTGTTGTTTCTACAAATGACTTAAAAACATACAAGACAGAAAAAACCTTCTAGTTTGAAATGTGTTTTGAATTCAAAACATAAATATACGGAAGGTTTGCTCCACTGCCTTGTGCCCTACCATAGTCTCTACTTGTTTATGGAGAACCCCTCTCCACGTGAACAACCTGTGCAGTCGTTTAAGGGAAAGCTATGTTGGATGGAGACAGAATCCGCTGTTCCTTCACTCTTCTGAAGCTCCTCCTTTGAATGCATCCCTCCCCATCTAGGATGGTACTGCTCTAAAGCCTGCCCCACAGGTAATGATCATGCCAACTGCTTGCCCCCTGACTGGGGAAAAAGGAGTGTTGTGGCTTTCATATCTAGAGTCATTGGAGAGTTGGCATCATCTATTCTCCCACCCAGCTCATTGCAGGGCAATGGTATGGTGCTACTGAGGGTTACAATATGGAGATAATTTGTTTGGAGTCCTAAGAGGTGGACAAGATCCCATGGTGGACCAATACCACACCCTCTATGCCACCCATTGCTGATTGAAGAGGGTATCTGATGCTGAATGAAATTACCTGTGGAATGGCTTCTGCTTACCTGCACTGCTGCCCTAGTAAAACAAAGTGAGACATGCTACAGTGAGGGGTTGGCCTTTTTTGTTGTGGATACTGCTATATATCAACTGGACAGCTGAATATTTCCCTTTCTACTGTGGTATACTAGTAGCTGAAGGGTGCATCACTTAGGCACTCCAAGACTTTGTTCTGTTTTGATGCAGATATGGCACTTTGTCTTGTGGTTGCACATTAGGGAATATTTCATATTCTATTTTCTGGAGCTGACTGTTTACACTTGCTATGCATTCTATGTTTTTGATAACGAGAGGCTGAATGCACCTTTACTCTCCATCACCTCTACCATACACAAACTCTCTGCTGGCAGGAGGTCATGAGTAGTTTATTGGAATTGGTGACACTGATGAACCCCCTGTCTGCTCTCAGCAGACTGTGTGATGAGTCGACTGGCAGTGCTTCAATGAGGGTCCTTTCTTTAGACAGATTTCCAACTCAACTGTAGAGACTACTTGATAAAGTATAGGAAAAAGTAAAATTGTTTATTTATCTAAAAAAATGCAAATTAATGTTTATATAAAATATTAATGTCAATTAATTTTAGATATTTATTATTATATGTAAACAAAATAACCAAATGTTGTAGCACTATCACCTTAATTTTTAATTTAATTTTTAATTAAACCTTTATTTAATTTAAATATATTAAATTATATAAAAATTAATTTGCTGAAGATTAAATGAATTCCCACCTAAATTTAGAAAAATAAAATATTACACGTTAACATTATTTCCTGTGGGGCTTTATTTTCAGTCCCTGATTTCACTATTTTCTAAGGGAGGGTGTGGCAATACCAATGGTTCGCCATGTGTGGTGCTGGACTTACTCCAGCACTAAGCTGGAGTAATTTACTACTGTTTTCGGTCCCTTTTTGGCTGTGGAAACTTTAGACCTGCAAATTGTGAATAGCAATGGGCTTACACTTTTGCTGGTGGATGCGTGGCCCTCACTAAACACCTCGCTAACTATTCCTAAACCCCTCCTTACTCCTCCTTAAACCCTTACCATTGAGTAGTCAGGATGCCCCTTTTTCCAGACACGCCACCTGGTTCCTTCCACATTTCCTACTAAGTAGCAAGTTTTAATGTGTGAGTATCTCTTCATAGAAAAGATAGAAAAGATTGGAGCGGTGGAGATGGAGATTTACACTCGTAGATTTCTGAAAATAATTTTGTAGCAATTTAGTACTACTAAATGTTCTACAAAATGCAGTTTGTGAATAGGCCGCAATATGTATCAGCTCTTTTACTGTTAGTTATACAGCAAAGAAAAAAAGCAGCAAGGATGTGAAGTACTTAGATGGAGATTGCAAAACTGCAATTTACCAACATATCAATACATTTTAATTAAGTGTGTGAAACATTTATGAAAAGAGAAAAATACCTTTGGTGAGTCAATCGAGTCGAAAAATAAGGTCTACAGGGGCATATAAAGGAATTCTTTGAAAGGCTCTATAGCAGATGTGTAATCTATTGAACACCTGAACTTGTTAAATATGTAATGAAAAAACCTTAGAGACAAGACAGCCGTGGGAGTGTTGTGAGAGACTATAACATATGTTTTTGCAGATTTCCTGCAACAATCTTGCCAGCAAATCCCTTAAGGCCTCGGTGAAGTAGCCCCTCCTCACGCTTGTAACAGGGCCAAAGCTCAAGAAACACTTGGAGAGGTGCAGATTCACTGTCAGTGCTAAAAGATGTAAAGAAGTAAATGTGGAAAAAAGGGACCAAAACATACTTAATTGTTTTTCAATAAAGCCAGTGGGGGCAACCATTTAAAAGGATGTCAGCAGGCCCAACGTAAGTCTAAAGAAAAAGGAAATATTTCTGAACAAAAATTGTCAATACAAGACTATTTAGTGGGTTTGGGAACAAAAGGTCAGACCAAGCAGTGAGTGAATGTGCTGATCTGGAACTTGGGAAAGGGACCAGTGTCAATAAAAGGTGTCTTCTCAGTCAGTTGTTTTCTCAGAGCTTAGGAGTGCCCAGTTGTGATCGCTTTAATGCTGAATTTGGGGAGAGTGCTTGAAATCACATTATCTGAATCAGAGTTAGCAAACTCAAAGTGCATACGTGCAATATGGGGCACAATTTGTTGATGCATTGTATGGTGTTCCTCAAGGTCAGGATAATGAAAGTTAAATTTCACTAGTCACGGGTGGAAGACGAGGAAGTTTATGCAACCTCTTATCTGCCTTGCAGGTGGTCTGAGCAAGGAGTATTTGTGGAGTCGAAAAGCTCTCAGTTGGACCTGGCACTATCAATTGCAGAGAAGACAGCAACTTTATCAGATCTCTTCAAGGACAGATTCTGCTAAAGTTTTGTGCATTCGGATTCGCACTTTTTGTGTTTGGCAGAGTTTATATTCCACAATTATGTTAGCTAAATCCCTTACTTCAGGTTTTGCAACCAAGCTATGTGGAGCTAGAAGGGCTGCTGATCTGGTTCTGCAGAATTTGGTTTCCACAAACGCAGTAAAAAAGATACATGGAGGTCTCATAAGCAAGGTTTCTTCAGACTCTTCTGCTCATGGGCAAGTCCAACAGTCCATCTCCGTCTACAGCTAGCAGGGTTGCACTGAAATCAAACTCCACCTGTGACAGCTCCTGCATCTCATTTATCATTTGCCTCTTGCACTCTGTAGCTTCGAGGGATGGCCTAGAGTCTTCCTGTGACAGGGTATTCAAAGCAAGAAGAGAATAGCATTTTATTGATGTTCGATTAATTAAAATCATTACATCTCGGCACACATATGAATTAAGAAAAAGAGAAAAAATTAAAAGGGTTATTTCAAACAGCTGTGGACATCTAGAGCCTAAAATTACATTGTCAGATCATCCCATCGTAGAGTGACCCACACCTCTAACATCCCTTTCCCCAAAGCAAAAAACGAAGCACTAATAAGCAGACTACCCAGTCATGGCAGGTGATCTTCAGTCCAGGTAAGACACTTGGCAAGACACAGGCTGGCATTTTCATAACTAACATGATTCATTTGAGGGTGTACATTTTAATTGTGGCAGGCACAATTCTCAGCATCTCTCTAAGTTATCTTGCATCGCTTTTGGTGGTGCAGCAATTGGAACAGACAATCTGTACGAAGCACTCCAGATTGTGCAGTACACTTTGTGTGGGCTCTTCAAAAGCCACTGACTCCATGGGCCTCATTATGATGGCGGTCAGGCGAGCGTCCGACCACTGTCATTTCGTGTGCGGGACCGTCCGACAAGGAGTCGGCAGTCCCTACAGCCCAATTACAATACGACTGCCGTGCAGGTGGTAGTAAACATCCCTTTTTCTATTGCGACTTGTGCTGCAGCCCGAAAAAGGGCCGCAGCACAAGCCACAATAGAAAAAGGGTTGTTTTCAAACATCCATGCACTGTGTGCCAGGCACGATGTGGTGCCTGGCACACAGTGCATGGATATTTAGGGGGCACCACATGTGCCCCACTGGCCCCATAGCAGAGGCCCACGGGAGACGGGGGCCCTGCTGGGGCCCCCAAAGTCCCTTTCCGTCTGAGTTTACATGGACGTCGGACCGCCATGTAAAGGCAGAGGGAAAGGGACATCCTAATCCCTACGACAGTGCCTCTGCAGGCACCGCACCGATTGTAGGGATTAGGCTCCGACCACCGCCCCAACAGGCTTCTTGAGCCTGTCAGAAGCGGTGGTCTTTCCACTAGCCCAAATCTCTCCAACTGCCAGCATTATAATCTGGCAGTTGGACTGATACTCTGTATGTAGGACTGACCACCATCGATGTCCTAATCGGGCCCCAAGTCTTGTGAATCATCCCACTCTCTTGGGTAGTATGGTTAATGTCAGTAGTCACTGGGAAGGTATGCGAATCATGTCTAGCACTCTAATGGCCGCCTGGCACATGGGACTTTCTAAATATGAAAGCCTTCTTCACCTGTCCAAATATACACCTTGATGGCACATTCTCTTCAGTTTCCTCTGCTGAGTGTTTTTTACAGGAGTTGTCTTTGGCATATAGATTGGATTTCCAGTCCCCTTTAACCCATTAAAACTAATTTGTGGGGAAAAATATGGGCTATAGCTCAAATACGTTTGTATTTTGAAAACTTGACTTAGATCCAAACTGCCACTAAGAGCTATTTACAAAAGTAAGTATTTTATTCTGCCATAGAGATTTAATACAGCATAACTGTTGGACAATTGAGCTCCCCATGCTGGGAGACACAGCATAGCCGCAAGCAGAGACACAGGACAGAAAGGTCGTAAAATTCCCACATCTGCTTTTAAAGTTGTGCATTAGCTGGCATTGTCAGAATACATGTTGGACCTCTATGAACTTTTAATAGAACTGTAAACACACAGCTATTCAACAATAGACTCATAAGCATGACCTCACTCATTTTACCAATGCACATCTAGGGTGTTGGCGTGTTCACTTTGAAGAAAAGGCATAGGAGTAGTGAGCCAAAACATATAGGCCTTAGTCCTCAAGGTAAATCAAAAGGAAAATTTTAGAGATCAAAATGTTCAGCTTGAGTTCCTGCAGTCATTCTGTTTTCTCACTAGATGATGGTGGTATAATTGTTTATATGGTATAGTAAATTTTGCATTCTTTTATGCTTCATCACCAGGTTGTGGACATTATCGAAAAGCCATTAAGAGAAAACTTGGATATCACACAGAATTCTGAACATTTTCACTTTTTGGTGCTCATGTGGGGAAACCAAGACCAATCGTGGACAAGATTAGTAGAGCACAGGAGAGTGAACCATTAAAACCATCCGATCTACAGTTGTATCTAGAAGAGACACAGATAACGCTGGAGAAGGAAAGAAAGTAAGTGAAAAATACTGAAACATACTAAAAGCTTTAATAAAATGTCAGCGGACATCAACATTCATATTTACTGGTAAATATTAATATATGTTTCCTAAAATGTTATAAATAAAGTTTGTACAACAGAAGGCACTCCTTCTAAACTGCATGTTCATCTTAGCACTCTCTTAGGCATCAGCCTAAGATGTTCCAGTGATACACTGTTAGATCTGTCAGCCCTAGGGTGGCCTTCCCCCAAACATTTTGCCTTCACCCCTCCTATTTTTGCTGATCTCGTTTTTTGTTGGCCTTAGGGCTATATGCACTTTACCTCTGCAAACCAGGGCTAAAGTACTTGTGCTCTCTCCCCTAAACGTGGTAGATTTGGTTTAAAGCCCATTGGCATATTTAACTTATTTTTAAGTCCCTAGTGAAATGGTATCCCATGTACCCAGGCCTGTAATCAAATGCTACTAGTGGGACTGCAACATTGATGGTGCCACCCATTTAAGGAGCACTGTACAACATGGCTCAGGCCTGGCATTGCAGCCTGTGTGTGCAGTTTTGAACTGACATTTTGGCCTGGCAACATAAAACTTTTGCTGGGCCAAACCTCCCTTTTTAAAAATGTAATTCACCCCTAAGGTAGGCCCTGAAAAGCCCAGAAGGCAGGGTGCTGTGTATTAAAAAGTTAGACATGTAGTTTTTAAGTTTTACATGTCCTGGTAGTGAGAAACTCCTAAATTCGTTTTTACCTACTGTAAGGCCTACCTCTCCCATAGGATAACATTGGGATTGCATGATATTACATTTAATAAGTCATAACTTCAATTGGGAGCAGGCAGACAGATTAAGTTTGGTGTCTTAAGAATTGTACTTAAAAGTCCTCTTTAATGGTAAAGTCAGATTTTAAGTCACATTTCTGGCAATGCTACTTTTCGAAAGTTGACCTTTTCTTGTCATAACAAATTTGTGGCTGCAGCCTGTTCCTGGGCCACATGACTAGGTGTAGTTGGCAGTTGGTCTTTGTGTATTGCTCCCAGAGAGTGAGACATAGGGAGGCTGGGTGTTGGCAGGATGGGCCACTCTGGCTTAAGAAGGGGTAGGAGCTGTCACCTAACACACTTGCACATCACAAAGGCTCCGCCTGAGCACTCTCACAAAGGGTTTGTCACTAGTCTCTTTTGTCCACAGAGAAGCTGGGGCCAGGGCGGAGAGGAAGGAAATGCCTGACAACTAAGGGGGTGGAAGCCTCTAGAAACATCTCCTTCTTCAAAGTGGGCACCAGTTATAAATATTGGACCTTGGACCCCAGCTCTTCAGTACACATCTGGACTTGTGGAAGACTCAGAAGAAGGACTTCTGTGTTGTTTGGCTGCAAGGACTGTCACTCTACTGTCCTGCTGCTCTCCTGCCAGAGTGAGAAGGACTGGACCTGCATCTTGAACCCAGGACCAACAGTGACTAAGGGCTAGTTGGCTGGCCTCCTGATCAGAAGCCTCAGGGACAGAACAGGCTTCCTCCATCTTGAACCCAGCACCTGGACTCTGCCAGCTGTGAGTCCTGCCTTCCCAACTGGTGCCACCCAAGTCCTGGACCCTTGGAAGTCCTTGGAAGGTGCTCTGCCAGTCCAACTGTGGTGCCAGCACAGCAGACACATCGCAATGCATCGCCTACAAAAAACTATGCATTGGAGCTGCTGCACGACTCATCGCCTCACCAAGCTCCGCATCCGGACCACTGCATTATGTATCCTCGACGCAGGCCTTTGCATCGCAAGCCCCTCGTTGACAGCATCCTCGACAATGACACAGAACTCCTTATTGCAAGCCCTGCAGCTTCTTTGGCACCAACCAGTGTGTGACATATCTTCAACACAGGTCTTCACATCGCAAGCCCCTCATTGACGGCATCCTCGATGACGATGCAGGACCTCACATCGCAACCTCGCAGCTCCTAGGAAGCGCCGCTGCTTGACGCATCTTCGATGCTGGACTCAACATTCCTCTGCAATTAGGATATAAGGTACTTTGTTCATCTGGCCTAACTGGGTCCCTGTAGCCGACCCATGCCTCATCGCGGTCAGCCTGAACTTGTGCCTTTGTCCCAGTCCAGTGCAACCAGATAACCCAGTTGGTGCTTTGCGCTTTTGAGCTCTTTCTTCACCTAAATAATTAAAATTACATATCTCTGGATCTACTGATTAGATTTTTGTCATTTTGGTCTTAAATCATTTATTAAATGTTACTCTTTTTTCCCAAATTGATACTTTACACATTGCCTCTAAGTTAAGCCTGGCTGCTTTTGTGCCAAGCTACCAGAGGGTTCAGCACAAGTTAACTTGGGGTTTGCTTGTGACTTCTCCCTGACAAGGATTGTGCTTGCCTCTTGAGTAGGGTTTCACCCCAACTCAACTAGCAAGCTTACAAACACGTTATAAATCGTACACTGCTGATAGATGTGCAATTTGTATATGTATTTCATTCTGTGTCATCAAGAATCTAGACAGTTATGATAAATGGGTAGTCCTCTTCTAGAAGGATTGTTCCACTATCACTACCTAACAGGGCAGTTAGTCCCCACCAGATTGGCTTCCACCCTGACTCCAGGAGCACAGCAGAGATCCACTCGCTATATTTACAGATCCTTGCAGGGTTGGTTAGGATTTCTTCTCTGTGTGCCTCCTCTGACACAGAGGGAGACTTTCCGTAAACATGATCAATGACGATCTGTCCGCCATGTCACAGAGCCCTTGTAAGTCCACATTAATTTGCTTTGTTTTTAAAAAAAAACTCTGCAAAGAGGTATTTTGTGAAAGGTGAAAGATAAACAATGTCTCTGACGCACTTGGAGATTTATTCCCAGTGAGTCAGAGACATTTATTTTCTTCTCCTGCCAGGACCCCCATGCCAGAGCGAATCAAAAGGGGATGATGGACGGAACGTTTGAGCCAATCAAACACTCACCCCCAGTCAACTGATCTGGGTTTAATCCATCATCATTCTTTAGCTCACTCCACCACCCCAGTTCAGACATGGCCATATGCAAATCAGTCTGACCCTGTACCTCATAGGAACAGTCCAGCCCGAACTGCCAAGCCATGTCTTCCTGGACCGGAAACAAGCATCCTAGGACCGGTTTCTGGCATTCCAGCCGTCATCAGCCAGGCTTGCTTGAATCCAGTGGCAAAGTGAGCAAGGGACCCACGCCTGGGCATACCCCGCCAACTTAGGGCGAACAAAGCGATAGCTAAAAGGGATGATGGACGGAACGCTTGAGCCAATCAAACACTCACCCCCAGTCAACTGATCTGGGTTTAATCCATCATCATTCTTTAGCTCACTCCACCACCCCAGTTCAGACATGGCCATATGCAAATCAGTCTGACCCTGTACCTCATGGGAACAGTCCAGCCCGAACTGCCAAGCCATGTCTTCCCTGGACCGGAAACAAGCATCCTAGGACCGGTTTCTGGCATTCCAGCCGTCATCAGCCAGGCTTGCTTGAATCCAGTGGCAAAGTGAGCAAGGGACCCACGTCTGGGCATACCCCGCCAACTTAGGGGCGAACAAAGCGATACAAAAGGGGATGATGGACGGAACGTTTGAGCCAATCAAACACTCACCCCCAGTCAACTGATCTGGGTTTAATCCATCATCATTCTTTAGCTCACTCCACCACCCCAGTTCAGACATGGCCATATGCAAATCAGTCTGACCCTGTACCTCATGGGAACAGTCCAGCCCGAACTGCCAAGCCATGTCTTCCCTGGACCGGAAACAAGCATCCTAGGACCGGTTTCTGGCTTTCCAGCCGTCATCAGCCAGGCTTGCTTGAATCCAGTGGCAAAGTGAGCAAGGGACCCACGTCTGGGCATACCCCCGCCAACTTAGGGGCGAACAAAGCGATACAAAAGGGGATGATGGACGGAACGTTTGAGCCAATCAAACACTCACCCCCAGTCAACTGATCTGGGTTTAATCCATCATCATTCTTTAGCTCACTCCACCACCCCAGTTCAGACATGGCCATATGCAAATCAGTCTGACCCTGTACCTCATGGGAACAGTCCAGCCCGAACTGCCAAGCCATGTCTTCCCTGGACCGGAAACAAGCATCCTAGGACCGGTTTCTGGCATTCCAGCCGTCATCAGCCAGGCTTGCTTGAATCCAGTGGCAAAGTGAGCAAGGGACCCACGTCTGGGCATACCCCCGCCAACTTAGGGCGAACAAAGCGAAACAAAAGGGGATGATGGACGGAACGCTTGAACCAATCAAACACTCACCCCCAGTCAACTGATCTGGGTTTAATCCATCATCATTCTTTAGCTCACTCCACCACCCCAGTTCAGACATGGCCATATGCAAATCAGTCTGACCCTGTACCTCATGGGAACAGTCCAGCCCAAACTGCCAAGCCATGTCTTCCTGGACCGGAAACAAGCATCCTAGGACCGGTTTCTGGCATTCCAGCCGTCATCAGCCAGGCTTGCTTGAATCCAGTGGCAAAGTGAGCAAGGGACCCACGCCTGGGCATACCCCCGCCAACTTAGGGCGTAACAAAGCAATACAAAAGGGGATGATGGACGGAACGCTTTGAGCCAATCAAACACTCACCCCCAGTCAACTGATCTGGGTTTAATCCATCATCATTCTTTAGCTCACTCCACCACCCCAGTTCAGACATGGCCATATGCAAATCAGTCTGACCCTGTACCTCATGGGAACAGTCCAGCCCGAACTGCCAAGCCATGTCTTCCCTGGACCGGAAACAAGCATCCTAGGACCGGTTTCTGGCATTCCAGCCGTCATCAGCCAGGCTTGCTTGAATCCAGTGGCAAAGTGAGCAAGGGACCCACGTCTGGGCATACCCCGCCAACTTAGGGCGAACAAAGCGATACAAAAGGGGATGATGGACGGAACGCTTGAGCCAATCAAACACTCACCCCCAGTCAACTGATCTGGGTTTAATCCATCATCATTCTTTAGCTCACTCCACCACTCCCAGTTCAGACATGGCCATATGCAAATCAGTCTGACCCTGTACCTCAAGGGAACAGTCCAGCCCGAACTGCCAAGCCATGTCTTCCCTGGACCGAAACAAGCATCCTAGGACCGGTTTCTGGCATTCCAGCCGTCATCAGCCAGGCTTGCTTGAATCCAGTGGCAAAGTGAGCAAGGGACCCACGTCTGGGCATACCCCGCCAACTTAGGGCGAACAAAGCGATACAAAAGGGGATGATGGACGGAACGTTTGAGCCAATCAAACACTCACCCCCAGTCAACTGATCTGGGTTTAATCCATCATCATTCTTTAGCTCACTCCACCACCCCAGTTCAGACATGGCCATATGCAAATCAGTCTGACCCTGTACCTCATGGGAACAGTCCAGCCCGAACTGCCAAGCCATGTCTTCCCTGGACCGGAAACAAGCATCCTAGGACCGGTTTCTGGCATTCCAGCCGTCATCAGCCAGGCTTGCTTGAATCCAGTGGCAAAGTGAGCAAGGGACCCACGCCTGGGCATACCCCGCCAACTTAGGGCGAACAAAGCGATACAAAAGGGGATGATGGACGTGAACGTTTGAGCCAATCAAACACTCACCCCCAGTCAACTGATCTGGGTTTAATCCATCATCATTCTTTAGCTCACTCCACCACCCCAGTTCAGACATGGCCATATGCAAATCAGTCTGACCCTGTACCTCATGGGAACAGTCCAGCCCGAACTGCCAAGCCAGGACCCCCATGCCAGCAGGAAAAAGCAGAGTCTAAGGGGCTTATTAGGAGTCTTGCGGTCCACAGACTGCCAGACCTGTGGGGGTGTGGCGGTCTTCCGACTGCCCTATTATGACCAGGGCGATCGGGCTACCCTGGGACCACCACAACTGACAGGGATCAGAGATACCTGGTGGTGGCGCGGCAGTCTTGAGGCCGCAATATGCTTGGTGAGGCTGCTGTGGCCCCACCAAGCATATTATGAGTTTCCTCACCTCCACACTTTTCATGGCTGTGCGACCGCCATGAAAAGTGTGGCGGTGAGGAAACAAAGGGGGTCCTATAGGGCCCACATGTCCCTCTGCTCCATTGGGTGCATGCAGGGGGGCACATGATGTGCCCCCCTGTCTGCATGCACCCCAGCACCTGTATGGCATGGACTGCAGGAGTCCATGCCGTGCAGGTACTAATTTTGATGTTCCCATTTTGGTGCCTATTTCATTGGCACTGCAGTGGGAATGTCAACGAACCGCCCACCAGACAGGTAGTTGTAAAGCTCTGGCCGGGTAGATGTACACAGTAAGGATGTTCAAATATATCTCCAATCATTACAGGAGGAGTTACCTCCCATTCACCTGTCTTCTGTGATCCAACATTTAAGGATTCAATACTTGGGGGAAAATCTGCATCTATAGGATAATTTGACTAATGCTTTTTCCTTCTCTTCCCTCATAGACCATTGACACGTGAGAATGCTTTGTACACAAAGGGGTCTATTTACAAATTTTGACACAGCAGACATATATGCTGCACTGCATGAGAAGGAGAGAACAGGAGAGTGCCATATTTACACAGATATGCAAAACTTAGCTGCTGTGCACCTCTCACACACCTTTGCACCATAGTGCAAGGATGTCTCTGTGAGTCTAGCATAGGTTTTGTACTGGAAGGGTATCTTTCCAGTAAAAAATACTATGCTTAGACTAACTTTAAAACATTTCACACTGTACAGTGCTGCACACATGTTAAGTCAGAAATGAAAGGAGAAATAAAAGCATTTCTCCATGATAGCGCCTGTTTGAAATGTGCACTATTACATACTTGAGGCTACTGTTGCTTACTTTTCTTTCTGGTCCTACTCTACAACAATCATTTACATGCCCTATCCACTCAGCTGGCCATTGTCTTGATCTTATTTTTGCTCCTTTGGTCTTTGTGGTGTTTAGCTCACCTATTCCACAAAGTGTGGACTGACCACTTGCTAGTTCCTTTTAAGATTCACATTTCTTTTCTCCAAAAGAAATTTTGGTGCCTCCAATAATTAGCCTACTTTTTAATTTGTGTGGTGTATATTTTTCCCTCGAGTATTTGTCAACATTCTTTTGAGACCAGTCCTGCAACCTTTTAGTCTACTTTAGATGAAGACTTCACTGAATTCAACAATTGGATAATTTTGGCTTTTTTTATTGAGCACTAATGGTTTTTCGTTTTGCTCCAACTAGTGGCGTAGCTCAAATCTGTGAAATAATACCATACTAAAGACAGCAAAATTGATGCATAAATGGTAGCTGACCTATGCTTCCAATAATAAGACCACATTGATGATCACTCTTAAAAACCGTAAAAATCTGGGGTCATATTTACATGAAAATGGTGCAGCGCGGTGCCACAAGCAATTTTGCTGAGTTGAGCTGCATCATTTTCAAAACGCAGGGATGCACCTTATCAACAAGAATATGGCGCAGCCCTGTACTTACCCCTGTGCCGGTGCTAAAAAAGCTGCCTAGTACTAATGCCTTGCTCCATGGTGCAAAGGTGCCTGCGTTGCAGCGATGATTGTGTTTGTGCAGGAAGGGACACCTTCCTGCACAAAAATAATCGTTGATGGTGTTTTGCTCCACAGAATGCAGCACACATAGAAAGAGCAAAACACTAGGAGAAATACAAGAATTTTGCCACATTAACGACTCCTTTTGTAAGACTTTAGTTTTTGGCGCTGCCTCAGATTTAGAGATCCTTGTAAATCTGGAGCAGTGTCAAAAAGCCATGGGTGTTGCTGGGAACACCCACAGCAACACCCATAGCATGCCCCTTTGCCGCAGAAAACTGCATTGTAGAGGGCCATATTTACAAGGCTGTGTTAAGGCATGCAAAGTGACTTAGCGTGGCCTTGTAAATATGGGCTAGCATAGAGCACCACTGGAGTGTAAAAAAAAGTGATGCTCCTGTGGCGCTAGGGGCTTGTAAATATGCCCCCTGCTTCTATCCACCAGCTGCAAATTACTATGGATCTGATGTAGAGTCCGGCGGATGATTTACTCCATCACAAACTTGGCAGATATCCCATCCGCCATATTACAAGTGCCATTGGATTTAACCCCTTAGCTGCAGAGCCTTTTCCCCCCAGTGCTGAGTCCTTTTTTTCAGCTATTTATGGTAGTTCGCACTTAGTGCTCCATAATTTTGTTTTCACGTCAGATATCCACGCCATATTTGCGTAGTTTTTTCCAACTTTCTGTAGATTATAAAGGTACCTAGGGTTTGTAGATTACCCTGGAGGGGACTGTGAAAATAGGCAAAATACAGCAACATTTTGAGTTTTTTGAGAACAATAGAGAAAATGTGCACCAGATAAAAGTGTCTGGCTTTTCCCTAAAATTGGCATCCACGAAATGTTTGCTATACTAAAGTCACCATATTCCCAGCTTTCAGGAAAATGCAAAGCATAATCCAAAAACCAAATTTTGTGTCACAGTTGTGGTATTTTTCTAAGAGGTAGCCTATTTTCCCTATTTTTTGTGCTCTCAACCTACTTCCAGTTTGTGGTGCAAACCAGTGTAAAACCCATGAGTGATCTGGAAAAGCTATAGATTTATGCAAAGGAGACAAAATTCTGAATGCAGCAAGGGTCATTTGTATAGTTCCCTCAAGGTTTTGCCAAGGAAAATAACTGTTGAAAGAAAGAAATATTGAAAATGAGTAGGAAAAAAGGGGCATATGTAAAAACATTTCCACCTGTAACTTTTTGTCATGATGGCCGATTGGCAAAAGCAGTATTCTATTACATCCGCTAGACCCTGAAAGTTGCCGGAATATATAGGGTTTGTAGGTTTTCCAAGTAGCCATGGTACTCAGAGCCAGCAACTGATCTGCACCGTTCAATGGTTTTTCATTGAGTACCGAGTATAGACCAATTCTTATATCAAAATAGGCAGAGTGAAAAATGGGTATCTATGAAATCTATATATTTCTGAAAGGGTATTTTTCAAAATGTCATCTCTATTATACACTGGCTTACATTTGAAAGGAATAATGAAGAGAAATCCAATAGGTAATAACAAATGTTGCACTATTCTATGCTCCCACATGTGTTTCAATAAAAATGGTACCTCACTTGTGTGGGTAGGGCTAGTTCCCGTGACAGGAAACAGCCCAAAATGCAACATGGATGCATTGCATGTTTCCATCAAAAGCTGGCCCTTTTTTCCAATGTGGATAGCACTAGATTTTGGACCCTAGCTGAGCCAGCACCTCGGGAATCCTAGCCACCCTGTACATTTTTTAAAACTAGACATGAGGGGTATCAAGTGTGAACTGGCTTGCGTGGTTCTCACCACGTTCTTTACCCCAGAATCACTTGCAAACCTCAAACTTTCACAAAAAAAAAAAAGTTTTCCTCAAATTTCTATGATGAGAAGTTCTGGAATCTGCAGGGAGCCATAAACGTCCTTCCTCCCGGCATTTCCACATGTCTCCCAATAAAAATGGTACCTCACTTGTATGGGTAGGCCTAGTGCCCGTTACAGGAAATGGCCCAGAGCGCAATATGGACGCAGCAAATTTTTCTACCGAGAACTGGCCCTTTTTTTCCAATCTGGGTAGCTCAAGATTTTGGACCCTAGTTCAGCGGCACCTATGAAACCTAGCCAACCTATATATTTTTTTAAACTAGACACCTAGGGGTATCCAGGGTGAGCTCACTTGCATGGCTCTCACCATGTTTCTTTTATGCAGAAACCCTTGCAAACCTCAAACTTTGATTAAAAAAACACATTTTCCTCACATTTCTGTGATGGAAAGTTCTTGATTCTGTGGGGAACCATGAACCTCTATCCACCTGGCATTCATCCACGTCTTCGGATAAAAAATGGTACCTTACTTGTGTGGGAAGGCCTAGTGCCTGTGACAGGAAACGGTCCAAAACGCAACATGGACGCATCACATTTTTCCACCGATAACAGAGGCTTTTATCAAATGTGAGTAGCTCTAGATTTTGGACCCTTGTACAGCCGGCACCTTTGAAACCTAGCCAACCTGTACATTTTTGAAAACTATACAGCTAGGGGTATCCAGGGTGGGCTGACTTGCATGGCTCTCACCACATTTTGTTACCCAGAATCCCTTGCACACCTCAAACTTTGACTAAATACACGTATTTTCCTCACATTTCAGTGATGGAAATTTCTGGACTGTGAGGGCAACCACAAATTTCTGTCCACCCAGCATTTCCCCAAGTTTCCCGATAAAAATGGTACCACCACTTGTGTGGGTAGGCCCAGTGCCCTCGACAGGAAACGGCCCAATCACAACATGGACATATTGCATTTTCCACCGAAAACTGGGCCTTTTTTCCAATGTGGGTAGCTCTAGATTTTGGACTCAAGCTCAGCTGGCACCTATGGAAACCTAGTCAACTTGTACATATATAAAAACTAGACATCTAGGGGTATCCAGGGTGTGCTGATGTGC
Source organism: Calotriton arnoldi (assembly GCA_963921515.1). Classification (NCBI taxonomy): domain Eukaryota; kingdom Metazoa; phylum Chordata; class Amphibia; order Caudata; family Salamandridae; genus Calotriton; species Calotriton arnoldi. The sequence continues at coordinate 575,839 of CAWUFW010005282.1, read as the reverse complement.
ACGGCTGTCACCAGGTTTTCTTACTCAGAATCCCCTGCAAATCTCATATTTTGCCTAAAAAAACACATTTATCTTGCATTTCTGTGAGGCCGCATCGCATTTGTCCACTGAAAAACGATGTGGTGTTTGCAGTGTGGGTAGCTGTGCATTTTGGGCCCCAGCTCACCTGGCACCTACTAAACCAGCACATTTTTGAAAACTTGACAGGCGGGGGAGTACAGGGTGGGAGTGACTTGTGTGGCTCTCAACAGATTTTGTACTCAAGAATCCCCTGCAAAGTTCAAACTTTGCCTAGAAAAACACATTTCCCTTGCATTTCTATGAGGAAAAGTCCTGGAATCTGCAGTCAGCCACAAACGTCCTACCACCCAGTCTTCCCCCATGTCTCCCGATAAAAATGCTACCTCACTTGTGTGGGTGGACCTGCGTTTTTGGTTCCAGGCTCGGCAGCCATCTAAGGAAACCTAGCATGCCCAGACATTTCTGAAAACTGGACACCCGGGGGAATCCAGAGAGGTATGACTTGTGTGGATCCCCCAATGTTTTCCTACCCAGAATCCACTGCAAATCTCAAATTGAGTTAAAAGATCACATTTTACTCACATTTCTGTGTGGGAAAGTTGTGGGATCACCGGGTCGGCACAAATTTCATACCACCCAGTGTTCCCCAGGTCTCCTGATAAAAATGCTACCTCACTTGTGTGTGTGGGCCCAAAACATATTGTTGGGACATCAAAATTATTTATCGCAAAATGACCTGGTTTTGCTAGGGGGCACCTGTGGCACCTTCGTTTTTGGTCCTGGGCTCGGCGGCCATCTAGGGAAACATACCAAACCCAGACATTTCGGAAAAGTAGACACACCGGGAAGTCCAAGGAGGGGTGCCTTGCATGGATCCCTCAATGTTTTTTTACCCAGATTCCCCCCAAACCTCAAATTCAGCTTAAAAAATCGGCCAAAATGTGTTCACAAAAAAAAAGTGGAGCAACCGTTGCCTACAGGGCTGCTCCCTGACATTCCCATAAACATATCTCTGGTGCTTAGTGGGCTTTCTGCTATTCTACAGTTTTTTCCTCGCTCGCACTCACCAATGATAAGTTGGCGAGCGCAAGCGAGGAAAATCAAACGCCAGACCGCTTCCCGGCGAGATTTCTCAACGGGGGCGGATGCGGATGGTCGCTACCGCTTACGTTGAGAAACCTTCCGTTTGCGTTGAGGAAGCTGCCACTCAAGTAGAACTTCTACTCAGGCGGCAGAAAGATGCAGCGCCCTCTTGCGCTGCGCATGATGCCGTTCACACTGATTTTACAGCGCGGGACAAACACCCTGCACTAAAAATCAGTACGAATGGCGTGAGGTAATGCACTCCACCGCTTGTAGAACTCAGCGTAGCTTAGCAGAGTTTTTTTGTCACTTTGCGGAGTTCCGTTGAAACTAAGGCAAACATGCTGGGGAATACTGCCTAAGTTCCCTAAAAAAATAAGCCAAACAAACATCCTGTGAGACTCGTTCACTGACACTTCCACTTTTACTTTGCAGTGTAAAAACTCAATTACTAACTTGTATCACAACTAATGTGATTGGAAAAGGGTACAGGACACAATATCTTGTATGATGTTTGTTTTCATATCTTATCCTAAAAAAGTGAAAACAATCATCATACAAGATATTGTGTTCTGTACCCATTTTCAATAACATTGGTTATGATACGAGTTACGAATTGAGTTTGCACCCTTTCAAAGCAAGTAGAAATGTTAGTGTATAATTCCCACAGGACATTTGTTTGACTTATCACACTTACTCCCATTTTCGTGGGCAATCAGGGTTGTCCTTGTGTAGTATACATAAGTTCCCTCACAAGCACTTCAAAATCCAGTCAAGCCTTTAACATTTTTCCACACAGGGTACTCCATGTCAACCTGGCATATGTTCTGTCCACCAGTATGAGCAGTGTGGGGACTATAATACACTTGTCAATTGCAGAACAGAAGACCTGCCACATTTTGACGGTGGATTAAGGTGACGAGCAGGCCATAAATAAGTCCATGCTAAGTTCTCACAGACTACCCTATGTTTCAAAAACTACTGTTCTTCATAGTTTATGATATTCTCTTTAGAAACTTTGTGTAATAAGTCAAACAAATGTCCCGTGGAAATTATTCACTAACATTTCTACTTGCTTTGAAAGTGTGCAAACTTAATTAGTAACATGTATCAATCAATCAATCTCTTTATTCGATCCGTTTAAAAGTACAGATCATAAAAGAACAGAAGAGAGAAATAAAAACATGTAAAATCCACAACAAGTTACCACTAGTTACATTCAGTTGCGACTAAAACCAATTACAAAGTACTCAAGTTGATTTCATAAATGCATTTTTGGAGTAAGTTGATTCAAACATCCTAAAAAGTTAATAGATCGAGTAAAGAAGATTTCATCTCGGTCCCAAAGACCAATTAAAACTAATAAATATCCCATAAGAAAAAGAAAAAAACATCAATGAAAAGAAAAATAGGGAATAATTACAAAAAAGAATCAACACCATCAGACCTCCAGTCATATACAAACTAAGTGCATCGGAACATTTAGAGAATATAAATATAGGCTAATCACTCTTCATGGACGCTAAGGTCATCAGCTTTCTTCCTCCTTAGACACACCAATAAAAAAGTAACTATCGAAAAGAATGTAAATGGGTCAGGAAGTTTCTTTAGATATAAAGTGGGGCGACATTGCCTAATTTTAAGTTTTTTTTAAATTCAAGTAAAAAACGAGATTGTTCCTTCTTGTAAAGGGCACAGAAAAAAAGTATATGTAGATCTGACTGCTCCGATCCCTTATTGCATGGGCAAAGCGACAGGTCCCTACATCTGAACATCTCTTTGCAGGGAAACCCAGCATCAGCGGGATTAGATTCAGATGGAATCTCATCATAATATATCTATGCTGTGAGTTTACTATACTCTCTAAGTATGAGTAGTCCCCTCTAAAATCAGCGGTGCCAGATGGTACAACATCACTGATTTCTTTAAACGATTAACTTCTTGGTGCTCGTGGGCCACCTTAGAAAGAAGGCTAGACTTCAGTTTTTGCTTAGAATTTTTTTTACACGTACTGGGAGTAGTGAATAATTCCTCCAACCCCAGTGCAGTCAAAGTTAATCTCACGGACTGGAGTCAAGGGATTTTGTGTGTGTTATCCAGAACTAAACAGTTTTTAATTAAAGTCTTGGTTAAGTTTACTGTGTCCCTTTGCCATATAGAATGCCACAGAAGTACAGGACCGATCTTGATAATATCTGTCACATATGGTAGACCCAATTCAAGATGATAAATATAGTTTGAGCACGAGCTGGGGAGGGAAAGTACTTTCTTATAAAAATCTATCCTCCAAAATTTGAAGTTGAGTTACAGGGAGCGTACCCCAGACACCTGTCACGTAAGATGCTGCTGATAATGTCTTTGCTTGATATACCTTCTTTATTGTTGTAAGAGGTTTTGAACCCAACCTTTTGGCTAAAGCCATGATGGCTTCCATACTCCTCTCCATCACTAGGGCTCTGTTATTTACCATATTTGCCTAAGATTGTTTTTTTTATCAAAGTGGACCCCTAGGTATGGGAAGGAGTGTACCACCTCTAATCTCTGGGAGTCTATCACAAAGTATGGTATTCTTTCTGACACTGGCGACCCTGCTATGAGAATAAAGGACTTATTTTCACTAACCCTCAATCCCAATGAGGATATAAAAGAGGCTTAGGCATTTATTAGTCGTTGAAGAGGCACCCCCGTTCTGGCGATTAATACCGTATCATCGGCGTATGCAAGTATTGGTACAGTTAAAGATTCAAAAACAGGGACATCAAGAGTTGCTCTTGCAAGGGCTGCCTCAACACCATTAGTATATAAAGAAAATAGAAATGGAGCAAGGACGCACCCCTGCCTAACGCCCCTTTGGATCTTAAATGAGCGTGTGCACTCCCCGTCTTTGCCATATCTGACGCGTGCAGTGGCATAAGAATACAGTTGATGGATGAAATTAGTTATTGCAGGATCCACCCCCATCTTCTCCATTATATCCCAAAGTTGGGAGTGGGTCACGCAGTCGGATGCTTAAGTCCATAAATGCCATAAAGATCTGGCCTGACTTAGCTCTAGTATATTTGTCAATTATCAGAGTGAGATTGAGGCACTGATCTATGGTACCTCTACCACTCTGAAAACCATATTGCACCTGCATCAAAATATTCTTCTCATTTGCCTACTCTTCCAACCTATAAGCGCCCCATGAGCTTTGCCGTAGTATCCAGCAATAAGATAGGTCTATAGTTCTGGGGATTATCTTTATCACCCTTTTTATGAATAGGTACAATAATGCTAGTTTTCCATGAGTCTAATGGGGTAGATTTTGCTACTGCATTAAAAACATTAGTTAATAATGGGAACCCAGTCTGGGCCCGGGGCCTTTCCGCTGGTACACTTTCCCAATCCACTTCTGACCTCCTGTACTGAGAATGTCAGATACTCGATCGATGCTCGGTCTGGAGTTGAACAATCGATCCCAGTGGTGTCATTAGAGCCAGAAATCTGCTCAAAATGAGCCACCCATAGATCTTCACTGACATGAGAATCTAGAGTGGGATCAGCACTATTTTTAAAGTAGGGGCCGTTGATCACCTTCCAAACATCTTTACAATTCTTAGAGGCTGCTGCTATATCTAGATTTTCCCATGCTTCTTCTCTTAATGCCCTTTTCCTTGCCTTCCTAGCCACCACATACTCCTTTCGAAGCAACATTGATCTGGTCCCTGTCTCTGTGTTGTTCTTTGTGGGCCCTGTGGACATTTTCTAATGCTTTGGAGCATGCTTGATCAAACCATCGCGTCACTGGTAGTTTTAATCTAGATTTAGGGTGCGTCAGAGCTGTTTTTACTTCCTCAAGTAGGTTCTCAAAGAAGGAAGATAATAGGTTAGGGTTACTCTCGGGTTCCAGACATTTTAAAACCAGCTGCAAATTAATCTCAGATTTATTCTTGAATGTGTGTCACTTATTGCCTCTGTGAGTACAACAAATGCTTAGCGCTACCCTCTGATAAGCTTAACTGCTCGCCCACAATACCACAAATGGAGTGTTAGTATTATATACTTTCGCCTCTGTATACCAATATGGGTCTCCCTGGACTGTCTGCACAGTATACTTCAGTTTAGTACGCTATATAGAGAGCCAGCTTCTAACAAGCAGGAACATAATCACTAGGCCTGGGCGGAGTTCGAGGAGTTCTGCTGTCAATTTCACTGCTTTCATTTTATTAAATTACATTTAACCTCTGGGGGGGGGGGGGCGATCTCGCCACCCTTAGGGGAAAGCCAAGGTATTTATAAAAAATAAATGCCCTATTTCCACGAGGGCCGACCCCCCAGATGAAATGCCTGGTGGTCTAGTGGGGTTTCCTGGCGTGGATTGCAGCACGGCCGCAATCCATGCCCAGGAAACCCTTTCAGGAAGGCCTTGTTCGAAAGGGGAGACTTTCCCATTTCAAACGAGGCCTCCCTGAAAGCTAGGGAGTCCTTTTTTGGCCTGTTTTCTCCAGCAGAGTCAAGCACGGCCTTACCTGCTGCTTCCTCAGCTCTAGTGAGGGAAAACTGTGTTGTCAGCATGCCGACGTCACAGATGGGCAGGAGGGCGGTGAGAGTCACGGAAACGATTACATATCTCCCCCGAGGGATTAAAAAAAATTGAATCAGGTTTCTTCAAAGCCCTCCCTGGTGATGGCCAATGGCCGTCAGACTGACCATGGAGGGTGTGCGTATGATGGCCATTGAAAATGCATTTGAAATACGGTGGACAAGAAATCTGACAAATTTGTGATGGAGTAACCCATCTGCCAAACTCTAAATCAGGCCCTGTGCAACAAACTTTTGAATGCTCCTTGTTAGACTTGGCATCCTTGGCGTGGTTTCCCCTGACTTTTTGCCTCTACCTCCTGCATTTTTGATGCTGTGCTGGACTTCGTTTCTGCTGGCTTAGATGCTTTGGGCACTTTGCCACTGCTGATCAGTGTCAAAGTGCAGGTGCTCCCTGTGAAAATTGTTATCATGATTAGTTATCCATGACTGGCATATTTGATTTACTGGTAAGTCCCTAGTAAAGTGTGCCAAGGCCTATAAAATCAACTGCTACAGGTGGGTTTGCAGCACTGGTTGTGCCACCCACGTGAGTAGCCCTGTAAAGGTATCTCAGACCTGCCCCTGCAGTGTCTGCGCGCAGTTTTAAACTGCCATGTCAACCCACTTGCCAGGCCCCCACCTTGTCTTTTCTTACATGTAAGGCACCCCTCAGGTGGGCCCAAGGTATCCCCATGGGCAGGGTGCAGTGTAGGTAAAATGTAGGACACATGCTGGTGTGTTTTGCATGTGCTGATAGTGAAATGCTGCCTGTTTCGTTTTCACTATTGAAAGGCCATCTGTCCCATAGACTAGCATGGGAGTTACTTTGTAACATCTTACAAGTATAACTTTCCATTGGGACAAGATGGAGAAATGAAGTTTAGGCTCTCTGAATTCAGAATTTAATAAAAAATCTTTTTAGGGAGATGGTTTTTAAATTGTGTGTTTGAAAATGCCACTTGTAGAAAGTAGACATTTTCTTGTTTAACCATTCTGTATGTCTCTGCTGGTTTGTGTATTGACTGTCTGGTTTTGGAGTGACAGGGGGATGGGGATGTGTTTTCACTGTAGACAGCCACAAGGTGGGTTGAGGTGTGTCCTGCCTTTCCTGGGTGACTCAGAGCTGAGCTGAATAGACCTTGGATGCATTTAGAGTGGTGTGAGGAGTTTTACTTACACCTGAATAGGCAGTGTATTCTCTGCACAATGCTGTCTCCACTTTCTGTAGTGATGCTGCACTAGAGAGGACAGAATTGGTTTGGACTGGGCTTAATGACCCTTGCCACAAAGAGAACAAAGACAAAATGGGGTATAAGAAGTGGACCTTAAACCCCAGAGAATTAGATCACTTCTGGACTCAAGAGGAACCTTTTGCCAAAGAGAAGAGCTGGAGAGCTGTAAGGAGGAGATCTGCCCCTTGTCTGTGTGCTTTGCTGGGTTGGCCTGCAGATGCTGCTTCTGCCAAGGAAGAGGACTAAGACTGGAATTTGCTGAGAATGTGCTTTAAGAAGAATCTCCAAGGCCTTGTGTGTGCTGGTCTCCTGTTCTGAAGTCTCAGGGACACAAGGACTTCACCACCAGCTCCCCTGAATTCCACTGCTGGACGTTCTGACCTACCAGGATGTGCTTATTCCAGTTTTGGGCCTCTGGAGCTTGTTCCTGCTGTTGGGAGATGGAAGAAACTTAAAGAAAGCAAGAAAAACAACTCTGATGCCATCAGCGCCACCGCCAGTGACGGGGAGACCTGCACCAAGGCCACAGGCCCCACTCGTGAAGTGCACTACAAACCACCCCGCCTGCACCACAGTGCCGACGCCCTTCGACGCGTGCCAACGCCTGCAGATATCAGCCTTCCCGATGCCAGCACTTGCACCAATGCTGTCACCACCAGCACCTGCATCCCGTTATCACAGAGCCGATAACCGATGAGGGTGACTTCACAAACTCTTCAACTTCACATCGCCTCACCGGAACGAATGCCTCACCGCTGCCGCCGCCGTTTTTCCCTGTCCTGGACTCAACACGTCGCCTCTTCGTGGACATGATGCCTTGTCTCCCCGTGGCAACCAGGGAACCGGCCTCAACCTCAGCACCGACGCCTCACCTCCACGGCGTCGTGCATAGACTTCGTTTGTGGGTCCGTGTGAATCCGTGCCCGACAGCTTGCACCTGGTTACTTGCTGTTGTGTGTTTTATGGATCTTTGTATCCGAAATAAACTTTTTTTTACAACATTCCCTTATATTTTACACTGTGGCCAGCTCCAGCAAAATACTGCCACTAATAAAATATGGTGTGAATTTTTGGTATACCTGTCGCTATCCACTTTAATAGGAATCTTGGCAAAATGGTGGCCATCCTTGATATCTTGTGAACATTCTTAACACAATTAGGTCTACTCCAGGCATAATGGGGGACCATATATAATGGTGACAGTCCTTGACATAGCATGGGGACTATCAACATAATAGTGTATATGTCTACATATTGGAAGTCCTTTTGTAAAGGTACCAATTCTTGATACATTCTAATGGTTCCTAAAATGTTGTACCTCTCCCAGGCATATTTGTGATCCTTGCATTATGGTGCTAATTTATAATATGCTGTGGACACTCTCAGCATAGCTCTTATTATCCATGCTGTAATAGTGATTGAATCCCGTGTCATATTTGATGATAAATGAAAGCATAGCTGCCAAGGTTTCAGATTGCTTATGTGTGACATTTTCATAATTTCACTGTAATTATGAGTGACATTCAAGAACTATGAGTGACACTTTCTTGCAATCAAAAATCAAGCAGTGAAGACAAGTGAAACATGAATTACATAAATTACACCCATTTGAGGAACGAAAAAGCTCTAATACGATCTTAAAACTGCTTCAAAGCATCAAAAACCGAGGCCGCCAAGCGCTTTCTCCTGCACTACTACATTTACAAGTATGTTTATGGCAGTTACTTCTCCACAACTGGGGAGAAACATGAAACTGGAAAGCTAGCAGCAACAGAGAAGAGGATGGAAGTACACCTCAAGAATCCAAGATGAACTGTAGCTCACAAACTGGCCTAGAAACGTGTTTATATATTTATAGTTTTCGTAAGATCATTGTAGGCACGTGGTTCCCTCTCTAGCACATTATGCAAATGAAGAAATGATTATTCTCCACTGCATTGTATATAAATTCTGAGATACTGAGGGGGCAGAGTGTATCGGGCGGGTCGAGGTCAGGAGAGAGGAGGGGATAATGGCTTGGTCAGTGTACTGAGGGCTGGGGTAGGAGCAGTGACAGAAGAGGGGGTTAGAGAGGGGTAAAAGGCCGAGCCAGGGTCACCGCTCATCCATCAGCTACCACCGAGCCTATCATGGGCAGTTCTCCTGACGGACAGAGAGCCACGGGGCCATGTGGCAGTGCACCCCGCACACTAAGTTCTTCCGGAGCAAGGCAGCCCGAAAGGGACTGGGGCATCCTGTGCCAGTGTGGGCGGAGGAGTCCCCTGGCAGGGCGTGAATAAAAGGCCTCTGTTATTTCACAACCAGGTCTGTCGCTCTATCTGCGGGCTTCCGTACAGGCCAGAATGCTACGCAGTAGGTATTTCCCTGGGACATACGTGGCTCCGCAGTCATGAAAACCATTCAGAAAAGCAAAGGCATGCTTTCGAACTACTGTTCACCGCCACCCATCTTTTTAAAACGAAATTGGCAGTAAGTTTACAATGTAGTAGCAGATTATGCACAAAGTGCACTGAAGAGAGTGCAATCAGAAACCAATGTGGCGGTGGCCATCGTCACATTACCAAATTAACACACACACACGGCTGGCTGCAGCACTCACTGTCTAACTTGCAAGGCCGGAGCCACGGCAATGGGTTTACCGCGGTGGTGGGCCAGCCGCCTCCCGGCCGCCTCCTCGGTCCAGTCCTGGCTGCGGCAGCGTCACTCCCTCTGCAATTCACGGTGGGGTGATGGTCATCATTTAAAATTTACAGCAACCATCAGGTGCAAGTAGCGCTGCCGTGATGTGCTCCAATCACCTAGGCAGCTTCTCAGTCTCACAAACACTGCAGCAGCGGGCGGCAGCACTAGCAGGAGGTGACGTCCCCGTTGCGCGCCTAAAGAAGTCTCTGACTGCATCACACGAGGTGAGGTCAGTCAGAGAGGCGCCGTGGCAGGAAACCCCTGCTATATTGATACAGTGTAGCAGCCAGCTGAGCCACCAAGCCTGCGGGAGCTGCGCACCCATGCCACAGAGCACTGCCAGACACTCCAGCTTTATTTTAACATAGTAGGCAGCGTGAACGGCTTGACAGCTAATGTGCTATGACTCAGACTGTAATGCGTGACAATGCATTTCAGTGCGGTGATGCGGAGCACCACACTGAAATGCGTTAGTCTAACGCATGATGCGTGATACTTGGCAGGACTATGAAAGTGAAACATAGAACCTGTCTATATGTGAGACTAGTACTTGCGAGCACTTGGTAGACATACCAACCTGGAATTTGGAATTCAATATGTATTTAATGTAATTAAAAAGCTGGTAAGTCTGTACGTGAAAAAGACAAGCTTTCGTTTCTAGGAAATGAGCTTAATTAACCAGAAAAGTGTCTGTTAATTATCAAAATATTTGTAATTTTTACTTATTGGCAAGCTGATATTTGAGTGCTAATTCATGATGAGTTCAATTGGCTTGCTGATGGAACCTATTATTAATGTGTCTGTTACTGTGGTTACTTAATGTGTGTGTTGTTTGCTTTCATCCTCCTGAAAATGGCGAACGACAAACACCCTTGGAGAGTTTAATGTTTTCCTGGCACACCATAAATATATTTGAATATAGCATTAATCCCTCTTCAGATAGAATCGACATTTAGCAAATTTACATTAAATTACACACCACAATACACTACTTAGTCCACATTCTCAGTGGTGGACAAACCCATGAACTCCACGGCACCCTCTGAAAAATGTTAGGCAAACTCATTTTTCGTGCCTGCTCAGTCCACTTCCCAGGTGGCTATTGACAACCCAGCGCTTTCAAAGTTTAGTAGGTGCCAGTGCTCCTCATACCATGGATAAAGATGGGGAAGTAGGAGAGCCAAACAGAATGATAGCTATACATCAGAACCTGCAAATCTTGTTGAACCATTTTAATGAAATAGATGCCTGCTGCCACAACATATGAACGAATATCAGCCAGTTTAACATTCTTCTTAACTTCAAATAAGTTGTATCATTTTTTAAAGTGAATAATTGCTGCTGCTTTTAATAGGTGGATGCCTTAGAGGCAGTGCTTAATTTGAAAAAAATATAAGTACCAGGGCCCTCGTCAGGGGGCACCACAGCTTGCACCGCCCATTCCCTATGCCAGGCTTGCCAATGGCAGCACCTACACAACTACTAACCATTACACTGCTACACGTGTGACAATTCAGGCTGTTTGAGGCCGCCCAAAGCTAAAAGAATGGCTTGGGCAGTATTAGTTGTTTTTAATGTATATTAAATAATGAAACAACTGTTGTTCTGCTCATCTATATATTACATAAACATCACCACCATGTGGCAACGGTCATAAGTGTCGGTGTTGACAATTAAGCGGCAGTGCCGAGCACCGGAAACTACTGGCTCAAATTAAGCACTGCTCGGAGAGCTTGAAGGACAACAAGGAATGCTAGGAAAGTTGCTGCAATAGTCCGACTTGGAACCTGTGGTGGAGCATAGGATTTTGGGGATCTTCAGACTTTGTGATGATCCTCCTCCTAGGTCAGCTTTTTAGGGGCAGCAGTGCAGAGTTTTGGGGCTGGTGTGATGAAGTTCCATACACTGAACGCTACATTTTTTAACTTAGTCATTGGTAGGGCATAGTTAATTTCAGGTTCCAGTCTAGCAAATATCTAGAAACGGAATCTTGAATTTACTTGTTCCTAAATCTGCAAATAGTTCTAACCTATTATCTTGGTGATTGACAGCTACTGTGAGCTACATATGTGTAAGTGGTAAATGAATGTAACGTAATATACAAGTTTAATTAGTTAACACATGCCACTTATAGAGAATATAAAATAATGCGGCTCATTTATACATAACTTTTGCAGAAAGGTCATTCTTAACCACATTGTATTAGAGAGGAGAGAGGAGTGAACCCATGGGAGGAAGGACTGGCTTTGATCAGTGTGTCCAATACATGCCTAAAAGACACTAGCTCTATATTCTCTTGCTCAAATGTCCTCGGTAGCATCATGATAAATTTATATTTAGCTACATTTCGAATATTCGACCAAGCCATTAACACTTTGGTTACTATTTGACCTCAAAAATATGCATAATCAATTTCTGGTATGTTTTTTCCTTATTTGTTTATTTCTTAGTATCAATAGATGACACTGATTGGCAGGTTGAAAGGGACCTTTGAAAATGTGGCCGTATCCATTAAGCAAAGGATCTGTCCGTTTCTTTTTGGCGTCTTGAGTGCATACATAGATTCTCGGGGGAATATTAATGGGATTGGTGGCACATGGCAGCGCTGCCCTGCACCACAGGGAAAGGGCAGGAATGCTCCATCTTTATCCAATACGGTGCATTCTTGTCCTTTCCCCCTGCGCTGGCGCAGATTCAGCAGCCTAGCACCAACACAGGCACCTTCCTGCACAAAAAAATCCATAGAGGTGTTTTCCTCTTTCTATGTGTGCTGCATTTTGCAGCACACATAGAAAGAGGAAAAACGAGGAGACATAAAGATATTTCTCCTCGATATGCCTCACCTTGGGAAGCTTAAGATTTTGACGCATTCCCCGAATTGTAATTCTTTGTAAATCTGGTAACGTGTCAAAAACAATGGGAGTTGCGTGGGAAGACTCACCTCAACACCCATGGAATGCTTCCCTTGCACAGAGTAAGGCAACACAGCAATGTTTGCTGCGTTGCATTACTCCATATTTGTGAAGCCATTTATGAAAGCGTGGCTTCATAAAAATGACTTGGGGCTTTTGCCTCGTGCATGTACCACTTTGCATGGTTCAAACATGATTCAAGGCCCTCATAAATATGCCCATAAATATCTCCCAGTTAGTGCATATTTTTCTGAAACTAGAGCTCAGAAACACAGAGGCATTTACTACCCTGTGTTACCGCACTGGCAGCACAATATACACTAACTCAGAAATATTTTGAGATCATTTATCTGCAAAAGGCCACAAAAAGAAATGCACAGATCTCTCTTCTGTACTAGTGCAACACACTAGTGAATTTCTTTTTAGCTTTTTCTTAGTATTGTGAGGCTTTCTGATGACTACTATTACTCTGGAATAGCTTGTAGTTTTCATATGCATATGTGCAGCAGTTCTACATAGAGATATGATATGCCACCCTTAATATCAAAGACAAAATATTGTGGTATGGAAATATTGAGGACAAAATTTGGAAAGTGAAATATCGAATTTAGTATAGATTTTCTATATCCAGGTCAACTGTAATTATGAGATTGTGCGCCTGCAGCATTTTCTGTATACTTATGGATGTATGTAATTTGCCAAATAATCCATCATCTGCCACATAACGTACAGATTTCACCCAAAAAATGTGTTTCTAGCTCAAACAGTTCCAAAGTTACTAAAAACGCAGAGGCAAGTGTTGCAGCATAGTGGAAGGCCCATTGCAAAGGGTAACTGGTCACCTTTCTCTTGCTTATTGCTAAATTTGAGTATTAAACGACTGCTAATGGGGTGCATCCTATGCCCAGACAGTGCTAACAAGTGCTAAAATGACAAAATAGTGAAGTAATACTATCACAAAATGTGGCACATTACACTGCATAATTTGCCTTTTCGTGCCGCATAATTTAATCAACCTTGCCACATAATTTGCCCTCTCCTGCCCCATAATTCCAGTGGCCCTGCTTATACCTAACTCCAGATATGTACCTTGACGATGTATATATCTTCAAGGCGCGTTAATGTGGAGTTAGGAATAATACGTTCCCTTTATGCACTTGCCTTTTGATATTTTTGTCCGCCATTTTTGTCCACTACATTATTATATCACAATATTTGCATTTTCAATATACAGTAGTACAACCAAAGTTAGATGAGGATGGAGATGAGTGTGGCTTATGCCATTGTGGTGTTGGGGGAGCATTTGGTGCTATGATGGAAGTTCATAAATTATGTTTTCAGGATGACTGATTCAGCTACTTTGTGCATGTGATTAGTTAAGGTAAAATCAGAGTTATAATGATTGCATCGCTGCAGGGATGCTATATCGTCTAGTGGCTTTGCTGTTTATTTGGGACCTGAAGAGGAGCGTTGTATTCCTGGCCTCAGCACTTGATTGAAACCTGTGTGATCCTAGGCACATCACTTGAGTCTCCTGTTGCAAATATGTGAATTGTAGTTATATAATTCAAATATAGAAATCCCTGCTTGAATGCACAGTGTAGGGTTGCCCAGACAAATACATACAAGATCACAATAATTTAGCAGTATTGGGAAAGGGTTAGTCTGTAATACTATAGGAAAGTGCGTTTTGCTATCACTCACAGATCAATATTCACGGAAAACTCAGTTGTTTACAATAACAGACGGCCAATCCACAGCCAGATAGAATATTTGTGTTTGCTCTTGCCTTTGTAATGCTCTCCTCGCGTGCAGTCGCGCCTCCTTTGATCCCAGTTCCTCTCCCCTCACCTGACACGGAATGAAAACCACATGGTTGGTTTCCATCACCCTAAGTGGTTTGTGGCAATTTCTAGAGTAATGCTTTTAACATCTTCATATAACTTTTAGAAGAGTGATATAAAATGCTTATTGGCCCCACGGAAACAATTTGGCTTCTAAGCCTTTCCACTCTCGATGGGTCTGTAATCCATTCACATCTTGTCTGCCGCGCACCTGTGGCGGAAGTGGGACACTTCAACAATCTCTTTACATTTCCTGAGTCTCCTTGACGCTTGGCAGTGTCGACTAATTCTGGTTTCGTAATGCTGGACAAGAGTAGATTCCTGAAACATTTTGGACGGCTGCACTTTTGTTAAGAAGCTTTTAAGTTTCGTCTAACTTTCTGAATGTGTTGTTCCTTTTCTCGGCTTGATTTGTTACATATATTTAACCTTGAGGTGCGCAGAGGACATAATTCTCGCTCTTCAAGTTAGCTTTAGGGGCATATTTACAAGGGCAGAGCGTCCCTTTTACCGATGCTCTGGTGGCGCTACGCCCTGCTCCATATTAACAAAGCGGCGCTAAGCCTCTTTGAGTGCTTAACGTGGCCGTGTAAATACAGCCCCTTTTCACGCATCACTTTGCATGAAAGAGGCGCGCAATGGTTGTTGCTGTGGGCATTTCCATGCAACACTTATTGCATTTTGACGCTGCCCCAGATTTACAAGGATCCGTAAATCTGAGGCAGCTCCAGAAACTAACACCAGTGAAAAGCAGACGTTAGAGTGGCACAACGAGGAGAAATACTTTTATTTCTCCTGATTGTTTGCTCTTCTATGTGTGCTGTATTCTGGAGCACACATAGAAGGAGCAAAACACCATCAATTATTGTTTATGTGCAGGAAGGTGTCCCTTCCTTCTCAAAAACAAACATTAATTAATGGCGATTTGCTACTTCTATGAGTGCTGCAGAATGCAATTTGTCGTTGTATTTCAGGAGAACTCGACTACACATATATTAATATCAATATGTCATTGGTGTTCTGTTTCATGTGAACATGTTTTCTTTTATATAATCCTTGTAGAATGTGTTAAGGAGCTGTTGCAGACCACCTGCAAGGCACATCCTTGGATGAATGTATCTTATTCTCTGCCTTAAACTGATGGGCTCTTTGTCTGAGAATCGGGCGCAGGTGTACTAAAATGTTAGAGTTGTATGATTTAACTAATGCAAAGTAGATGCTAGAATAAGCTTATTTGCCTGACTCTTAGGCAGATTTTCTTTTTCCTTACTTAGTAACAGATGCCTTTAGAGCAGATGCCCTTTCACTTGTTTCTATGACAAAAACCTTTTTCTTACTGCTTAGTGGAGTTTTCTTTGGCTTAGCAGAGTAGGGTGCTCACTTTATGGGAGAACTGGTTTTGCTTAACTGTGCTTTTAAGACTCATGTATAGTAGTTTGTCTTTGCTTTTATTGACATTAAATTGCATTGAATTATTCAGCATATCCCTTTCTGTTCTGGAAAGTATGGGTAACGGGAGGTCCTGTGAAAATGGAGACATTAACTCCCACTGTGGTACAGAGCAACTTTATAAAGAGATTAGTAGAAGTCTTTAAATACATGAGCAATGCAACCTCATTCACCATAATTTTAAATGCTCTAGAGTTGTCACTGATACCTAGCACAATTCTAGTTTTAGTCTTCCTACTAGCTAACCAGCATCCAAGCTTGTCAGACTTTGTCCAGAGTTCGACAGCTCTCCTCTGGGATGCAATCTCACTTTTACCATATTTTTGTTCATGTTCCGTAAATGAAGCCCTTTCCATCTCAAGTTGCCTCATAGTTGCAGTATCTTTGCTAAATATGCAGTGTTTTCAAGCCTGATATTCTCACCTCAAACTTCACTACCTTTTTGTCTCTCATTCTCTCTTTTGTTTGGAGGGAAACCCTGGGCTTGCCCTTTATTACCACTATGAATGCTTCCCATCTTTTACAAGTAGAGAGGATTAACCTATTGCTCAATTACAAATATGTTTGTATTTCGGTTTGTAAGTAATGGACAAACACATCATCCAGCAGCCACCTTGTGTTTAGTCGCCCCAGGCTGACGCCTCCCCTACTCTAAATCCATACATAGTTCTATGAGTGAATGTTCAGAGTTCCCTGTGGTAAGATGTGTGATCCTGTAATCTAGGAAAAGTCAGGTGCCAA
This sequence comes from Calotriton arnoldi, assembly GCA_963921515.1. NCBI lineage: Eukaryota > Metazoa > Chordata > Amphibia > Caudata > Salamandridae > Calotriton > Calotriton arnoldi. The sequence continues at coordinate 559,312 of CAWUFW010005282.1, read as the reverse complement.
TGTAAAGGGGGATTAGTACATGAATACACTTTTTCCTGGGTACCAGGTTTGCCAAATATCACATAGACCTAGCCCAATGTCGAATCTGAAGCTGTACTATTTCTATGGGGTCCTACAGAGCTTGCTCGAGAGTGTCTAGTTCCCTATCCATCAGTCCTTTAACATTTCCAGCAAGTAATCAGCGTCCAAGGATGGCCCACCACTGTGACATAAGTTTTAGAAAATTGAGATTTCTGGATGGCAGACTATGCACCCTTTCCAAGCAGAAGCCACACTCCTAGTCAGGGCAAGTCAGATACACACCCTGAATTAAGCTGTGCTCACCCTCTGGTAGCTTGGCACAGAGCAGCCAGACTTAACTTTAGAGGCAACGTGAAAAGTATTTGTGAACACTTTAATACTGTAACACAGTGAAAACACCACAAAAAGACTCCACAACAATTCAGAAAAATAGAGAATATTTATCTGAGTAAAACAAGACTAAAACAACAAACATCCAATAAGTAAAAGTTGAGATGTGAATTTTTAAAGATTAAATGCCAAAACAGTGCTTATAAGTCACTAAAGGTTACTTGAGGTCACGAGGAACTGGTACAAATCCAAAGTTCAGGCTGACTGCGATGGAGGGCAAGTCGGCTACAGAATCCACTCAGGGTCTGCTGAAAAAGTACCTTGTATGGAGCAAAGCGTGAACGTCGAAAGAACGATGCATCGGTCTTTTTTTACACGCAGTCACGTTGATGTGTCGGAGTCAGGCCCCACAGACGATGTAGAAGGATGGCAGTGTGTTATCGTCGAGCCTCGCAGATGGGTTCAAAGGATCCCGCTGTGTCGTCGAACCTCTCAGTCAGGTCAATGAGTCATCATCGAGCAGAGCAGGGATGTCCTTTGATAGGCCCTGCATCAGATAGCACTGCATCGGTTCTGATCGGCGTAAAGGGCCACTGTATCTACTTTTGAAGAAAACAGCTGCAGAACCCACTTCTGAGGCCCATGACTGGAGGGGGCACCTCAGTCAAGGGTAGGACTCACAGATTGCAGAGTCCAGCAGCACCAGCAGAGTTGCAAGAAGTCTTTTGTGTCTCTGAAACTTCAGAAAACAGGAGGCAAGCCAGCAAACCCTTGGAGAAACTTGGGTTCAAGGATGTAGAGAGCAGGTCCAGTCTCTCTCACTCCTAGGCAAGAACAGATGGCAGCAGGCCAACACAGCAGAACAGGTAGCAAAGTGGCAGTCCCTCCTACAGCACAGCAATAAGCAGGCCAACACAGCAATGCAGTTAGCAAAGTGGCAGTCCCTCCTACAGCACAGCAGCTCTGCTTCTAGGCAGAATGTCCTTGGTTCAAGGAAAGTTCTGATTTGGTGCTGTCAGAGGTCCACTACGTATACCCAAACGTGCCTTGAAGTAGGGGAGACATCAAAGAGTCCTTTGTAGATCACAAGCTCCATGCCTTTCCTGGCCTGACTCCAAACTCACTACAAGGGGGTATGCAGCTCTTTGTGAGGGGACAGGCACAGCCCTTTTCAAGTGCAAGTGTCAGCTCCTCCCTCCCAATCTACCTCAGGACGGCCCATCTGCCTGGTGATGAGTCATCAGGATGCAAATGTCACACCCCAGCTCCTTTTGTGTGACTGTCTACAGGGTATGCACAAAGCCCCAGCTGTCACCAAACCCAGGCGTGTATTCAGAGATAGGCAGAGGACAGAATGGTTAAAGTAAGAAAATGTAAACTTTTTAAAAGTGGCATTTTCAGACTTACAATTTAAAATCCGACTTCACCATAAGTTGTGATTTTAAATTGTGTGTCCAGAGACACCAAACTCCAAATTTCTATCTGCACCCAATTGGAAATTACACTTAAAAGATGTTTAAGGCAATCCTAATGTTAACCTCTGGGAGAGATAGGCCTTGCAGGAGTGAAAAACGAATTTAAGAGTATTTTGCTACCAGGACTTGTAAAACTTAAAAGTACATGTCCAATTTTTTAAATACACTGCACCCTGCCCATGGGGCTACCTAGGGCCTACCTTACATGTAATAAAAAGGAAGGTTTGGGCCTGGCAAGTAGGTTAACTTGCCATGTCAAAATGGCATTCTAAAACTGTACACGCAAGCTCTGCAAAGGCAGGCCTGAGCCATGTTTAAAGAGCTACTGAGTGGGTGGCACAATCAGTGCTGCAGGCCCACTAGTAGCATTTAATTTACAGGCCCTGGGCACATAAAGTGCACTCTACTAGGGACTTATAAGTAAATTAAATATGCCAACTGTGGATAAGCCAATGTTACCATGTTTTGAGTACAGAGCATATGCACTTTAGCACTGATTAGCAGTGATAAAATGCCCAGAATCCTAAAGCCAGCAAAAATGAAGTTCACAAAACAGGAGGTCAGAAGGCAAAAAGTCAGGGAAAACCACACCAAGGATGCCAGGTCTAACAATAAGAATAATAAACAATTAAAAGAGTATACCCCGAGAAAAGAAAGAATCAGCGAGGTACAGAGAGGACGAAAAGGAAAGGAAAAAGTTATTCCTTAAAAAAGACCCCTCACTCACCAACCTAGTTGGTGACATGCTTCATCATTGTGGTCCCACCCGAGTAGCCAAATGCCACCCGGGTGTGCTTCAACACCTGTTTACAGTGGAGCGGGTTTTTTGTTTGCAACAATAGTGCAAGTGAGTGAGAAAGTGAATTAAAAATGTCTTTATTGTTCTCCCTAAAGTTTAATGTGGAGCAAAAAGACAAAATTAAAAACAAGGAGTGCACAGGACCCACGTCTGGGCATACCCATCCCACTTAAGGTGACACACTAAAGTATACAAAAAGTGATGGATGGAATGCTTGAATAATTCTCAGCCACTGGTAATTACTCAGGCCATATCCCAGTTCATCGTTATTTTGCACAACATGACACCTCATTTTGGACCCAGCCATATGCAAATAAGTCTTGACCCTGCTCCTACAGGAATAGTCTAGCCCGAACTGCCAAATAAATGATGGTCTGGGAGGCGACCCGAATAATTATTAGTGGCTTTAGAACAATTCAAGCATTCCATCCATCACTTTTTTGTATCCTTAATATTATAAATAAAGCATTAGCCAGATTAGTATGAAATATGTCATCCATCTGTGATACAAAACTGTGTGGCATGTGATCAACCCACTATCCAATCCAGAGAGATATCCTATTTCTTATTGATAATATAAATTACGGGGTTAACTGAAACTCAAGGCCCTGCGCTGCTGTTACTCGCTAGGCCAGTAACCTTGCTGGCACACCATTTACTGAACATTAATAGGTTTCATTGGGGAGCTATTATCATTACATATAAACTCTTTTTCCTTAGTTACATTTATGACTTCCTTTTATTTGATACTTTGATAAAAGACAAATATATAAGACACAATTCTCATATAACACATAAAAAAATCATCTTATTTACATGATTAAAAAAGCCTTTCACATTGCTATCAATATACAATCTGTAAGTGTCTGTTGTTTCATAGTTATTGAAGAAGGACCATCTTTCCACTGAAAAACTGACTTTCACAGCCTATTTGACATTATTGTGGTTTAAATCATTGGAATCATTGAATCCAAATTGATTAATGAAATCAGAAGGCTTGATCCACAATTTAACAAGTCCTTGTATTTTTTAAGGATTAAAGCTATGCAGGTCTCCTTCCAGGAGGCAGGAATGATATCGTTATTGCTATCAAAAGAGTTAAAGAGATATAATAGAGAAGGAGGCAAAATAGTAATAAAGGTTTTGTAGAATTCTGCAGTAATAGAATTTCACAATTTGAGTAGATGTGACAACATGGATATTCGATTCTTTATAATAACTATGCTTCTGAAAGAGGGAGGGTCATTGCTCCTCCTTATATAAATGCATATAATACTCCTGAATGTGGATAATATTGGTTCTCTCTCATGAAAAATATTACCCTGGGCATCATAAATAGCTGCAATGTGATTCTTTACCACTTGTCCTTTCAGTTGTAGAGCTAGGATGCTTACTGTATTTCACTATTCCCAAAGGAAGGTAATTGATTTTGTTGAGTTTGGCGCACTGCATTATCCCATAATTAATATTAGTCATTGTGTTAGTAGTAGTTAGCTAAATAAATAATGTCTCTAAGGTGAGTTGATCACAGTGTTATGACAGAGGGAGTGCATACTCAATTTGAAATATATTTTAAAGCAGTCCTCAGATGGTTTGTGCTAATAGAGAGGATGTATGGCTTTATTGCAAGAGCTGTCGACTTTTGAACTGGGGAACTGGGTTTAAGTCTTGGCGTCAGGGCCAACATCCTATGATACTGGGGAAATCACTTAATCTCCCCATGCCTAAAACAAAAAAGAATGCGTCCTTGTGTAAAGTAACTGGTGCTAATGTAAAGGGCCTCGATACCTGTTGTGTTGAATTTGCGCAATATTAAACAGTAAAACGAATTACATCTATCATTTCTATCTTTAGAAATAGTAAAGGTGAGAGTTGAGCCTCTTGTAACAGCTTTCATACAATCCCGTGCTACATTGGGAGAGGCAGAGTGCTCATTGTTAATGATCTGTTCCTCTATCAATTTGCTAGTATAGACGTGATCATTTGAGTCAAAACGGAGTCTTCTATCAAAGGTCCAGCATAGATAAATATCAAGGAAAATTAAAATACTTCCCTGCAATGTTTAGCATGACTGGGTTGTGATCAGATTCCATCCGTTGGCGTATCGGAATTGTTATATTAGAAATTAGACTCTGTGATTTCAAGAACACATATATATATATAGCCCTGGAAATCCTCTTTTGAGAGGCTGAAGGTGGGCCTCTTGAATCTTTGCTAGGTTCAATAGCAAGTTTAATAACATAAAATTAATGGATCTTCCCAGTTAGGAAATTCCAACACCAGTTGTTGGCATTTCGTGACACAGCTTTGAACTGTGTAAACACACCATAGTGTTACTGTTATTGATTCCTTAGAAGTCTTTTGGAATCGCAATTAACCCTCTGCACTTGCCAAGTATAAATTTTAACGAGTAATGTGTCCCCTCATGTGGACCTTTTTTAATGTGTGGCCGCTAGGAGCCACACTATGATCTTTAAATTCTTTAAAAGTTCAGAGAACCTATGCAGGTTGATGCTGGCTACAGCACTACACCCAGCCTAGGCTCAATGGACAGGGGTTGCCTGCTACAGACCATCACCTCCCCTTTCAGTGTTGTGAGAGAGCTGGAATCCATACTCCTAAATTCTTTAGACCTATGGTTATTTTTATGCAGCATGAGAGGTAAAGAGAAAACTCCTTTCAAAATATCTAGAATGTAAATGTCCATGCTTCCAGGAAAATATCCAGATCAACAACCAATTCAGGTTAGTTTGTTTAATTCAAATTTTGAAACAGATTAATATACACCAATTGAAGCATTATGGTGTAAAAATACAAAGTAAACAGAATGAAGCTAAATCTCCAAAACCGATTGATGCGGTACAGCAAAAAGAAAACAGCTAACTTGATCACTACAACGTAGGTTATCAAAAGACAAAAATGCACTTTGGATTGCATCAAGTTTCAGGTAACAGCCCTAAAAATCCTTAACTATCCCTACACTTCCCTAAAATGGGAATCCTAGTCTGGGCAGGTTTAGCAAAGGAAAGGAGAAAAGGTGTCAGCTTCCTAAAAAGTAACTCCAAGCAGGGTCAAGTAACAAGAAGCCACAAAGTCAAAGGCGAGGTCTTTACCTCAAGGCGTCCTAAAGCAGAGTGTCAGCTGTCCCTAACTACATTATAACACAAGCAATCACTAAATTAAGGCAACTTCCATCGTGCCATGGGTACATTTCCATCTCCACCGGTCTCTGGCTTTCCCTCTTCGCCTCCATGTTCACACGCTGAAATATTTCATATGTCCTTGGCGCCACCTCTTACTCCCAATGAGAACTTGTCCTCCATCCATTATCACTTTCTCCTTCTCAGGCCTCTCTATCTACTAGGACGATAATTCTTTATCTCAACTAATGAAGCCTGTCCACCTGCAGTGGGAACACAAGATACAGGCAACATTCCACAATGCAAGCACAATGCAAATTCAAACGTTAGCTGAAAATTTCATTAGAGCTGCATTTCAGGCCTACAGTTAGGCTAAATTAGCAAAGCACAGATTACATTATGTGTACATTTTCCATAAACCACTAAGAATACTTTCAGCACGTTCAAACAATTATGAGTGGAAAGTCTGAATACGCTAAAGGTTATGAATGAAATATTAAAGAAGTCGATAAATACATGTACTTTGTTATCCCTTCACACAGTATTATTTCACCTTCTTGTCAGTACATTTCTAAAATACACATGAAAGTCTAATTAATCAGTAGGATATGTAATCATCTTGTAATCCTCTTTCTTCTCTTCATGTATTATTCACAGAGTATATGAGTGCAAACTAGCCATGATTATAACACACTCTTAATGTTACTTCAAAATGGACTAAAATACTATCCTCGACTTGTAGTGCAGTAGTAGCCAGGAGCTACAAAGGCCTGCACAGGATTGCAATGGCCACAAAACTTCACCCGGTCCAAGCTCCAGCCACTGGGGATGGACCTCTTCTGTGTTGCAACCCCTGTAGCTTCACCACAGAGCCCCCAAGGCTGAAACCCTCAGCAGCACTTGACCCCAATCAGTCTCTGGACTCCTCCACTGTGTCAGTAGGCTGCCTTTCTCCCTCTTGCCTCACTCAGCTCGGGTCTTTGCTGCCTGTAAAGCTCCCTGCAAAAGTAGCATTGCCGGTCCCCTCAGCCGCAGTATTGCCCCTCAGCAAGTCCCCATGAAGATGAGGAGCTCTCCTCTCTTCAAGATGGCATCAGACATCCCACCACCAGCAGAATGAAATTAGGATGCAGTGGGGGATGATTGGAGGTTCTCTGGAGCATGTCTGCCATCTTAGAAAATCAGGCTATGACCCCAGGGGAAGCTATTTCACCACCATTGAAAATGTTCAGCTAATCATATACCTGTGGACTACTAGGTGTAGGTGTAGTGGAGGAGTATGTTACATGGGCGTTTACAACTTGCACCACTTACTTTACTACTCACATAAACCCTACACATGTCTGGGATTTCTAAACTAATAGGAGTAACTATCAATGAGTAGAATGCTGATTTTTAAATTCAGTTTGAGAATTTGCCCCAAAATGATTGTGTAACACTCAAGCTGAACCCATGGAAATTGGGACAGATTTGGTCCCAGAATCAACTATACTACCACAGCATTCTTGTGAAATAAAATAAGTCTAGGTGTCTCTGAAATAGGAAAATATAGATGCCCCGCAACACTCCTGTTATATACAACTCTGTGCATTGGCACCACTTGAAAAAATCTGAATTAATCATTGAGATAATGAGCACGGATATGACATTGCAGAAGGATTATTTTATTTTAATGCAGCCTTATATGATTTTTAGTAACGCAAAGTAAATGTTAATAGATAGAAAACAGGTTTAATTCTTCAACCATTTCCATAAAAGAGCTTTGACCTAACGCGTTATAAGAGGTTTTTTATGTTTTATTCTAAAATGCAATTTTTATGGGACTATAATTTCTTAAGCTACTTTCTAAAAAGATCACATTTTAATTTGCTGATAAACAGCTGGTACATCAAATGGCATAGATGTTGTTTGTTGTGTTGAATGTATCTGTTCTTAATGGTAGATGGTCAATCCTACACTTTTGATTGAACTGATGCACTGATCCTCTTAGCAACTAGAATGCTTAGTCAGACAGGGAAGTGTTCCATAATAAAACATAGTTAAATCAATTCCTTCTACCCTTTGTAGTGTAGGCTTCATGCACTCGCTCTAGAATCTTAAGGCTATGCCAATTGTTTTGGGGCCAGATGTACGAAGTATTTTTGCATGCGCAAACGGGTTTGCAACCCATTTGCGCATGCAAAAATACCTAAGGGCCATGTACAAACTCTAATTAGCGAGTCGCAATTTATTTGCGACTCGCTAATTAGGATTTGCGACTCGCTATTATGAAGGGGCGTTTCAAGGGCATCCCTTCCTAATAGTGAGATGTGTATATATTGTAACTTTTATGGTTTTTACAATGTAAAACCGAATAAAGTTTATAAATGAAATGAAATGAAAATGAGTCTAAGCCCTATGTGTGACTGTTTTGCGACCGCAATTACTTTAAGTAGGTGGTAAAGCATTCACAAACGGGAAGGGGTCCCCAGGGGACCACTTTCCCTTTGGGAATGAATGAAAAAATATTTTTTAAGGGCAGGCAGTGGTCCCTGGGACCACTGCCTGCCCTTAAAAAATGAAACGAAAACGTTTCTATTTTTTTTTTTAATGCATCCCGTTACTCCTTTAAGGAAAAAGGGCTGCATTTAAAAAAAAAAAAACCTGCTTTATTTAAAAGCAGTCCCAGACATGGAGGTCTGCTGAGCCCAGCAGGCCACCATCCCTGAGAGGGCCAGCCATTCCCAATGGGGTCGCAGATTGCGAGGGGCTCATTAATATTCATGAGCCTCGCATTTTGCGACCCCATTGGGAATCACTAACTGGTGTACATTTGCTTTTGCAACTTGCAAATTGCGACTCGCAATTTTTTGCAGTTTGCGAGTCGCAAAAGCAAATGGTCTTACATCTGGCCCTTGGTTCTTTTATAGTGAATTTTTTTTTTTTAAACTTCACAAACACACGTCACGCAGACAGCATGGATCAGAGCCATAAACACTTCTCTAACACACATTCCAAATACATGACAGGTGACACCAGCAATGCAAAAATCACTCCACAAGTGGAACAGGTTCAACGCAGCTAGTTGCAGCATATACTACTCCTAACAAAGGCAGAACCAATAAAGCACAAGCAGTAGCACTGCATGCTTCCATAACTTGTAGCTGTACATCACATGTGGTAGTGCACGTTGCACACACACACACACATTTTATATGTAAAGCATGTGTGGCACCAGGGGATGCTTCGCTCAGTTTGTGTATAGAGAGACATGACTTGAGTGGGTGTGTGAGGGGAATCAGTGTCACTGTGGACGCACCTTCTCGCACCTTGCAGCACTTTATTGGAACGAGCTTCCGCTGGAACTACGGCTAACTGCAGAACACATGGCGTTCAGGAAAAAACTTAAAACTTATTTATTTCCTTAACACTGCCGCTACCACCCTCAATTAGACTAAACTGACTCATCACTCTCCGGATACACTAGCGCCGTGATATCCCAGTGGGATGAATGTCGCGCTTTATAAATAAATAAATAAATATAAATATGTATGATTATGTGAGTTGATGTGTCGTTCTATGAGAATGAGAAGAGGAATTTTAGAGCGATGGTTGAGGTGAAAAGGTGAGGATGAGGTGAAATTGGGGCGATTCAGGGTGAAGTTACAAGAGTGAGTTAGATAAATAAAGGCAGGCATGAAGAAGGTGAGTTGGAGAGAAGAAGGGGCAGTAGAGTGAGGTGAATGAGGTAGAAGGCAAGGCAGAAAGACTGAATAGAGGAGAATAAAGTAAAGAAAGAACAGGGGACGGAGAATATAGAGTGAATTGAAAATAGAGGGTGAGGGAGAAAAGGAATTGAGGTGGAGATAGGCTGCCAAGATGAAGAATTGGGAGCTCGTGGACGAAAACAAAGTGAAGCTGTGAAGGGGATGAAGAGGCAGAAAAGGAGAAAACTGGAGACAAGAGTATGGAGAATGAAAGTGGCCACTAATAGGGACTCTGAAATTAATTAGAAAATAAGCTAACATTGCCCCTTAGTCCTGGTTTCTCTACAGTGGGAAGAAAGGAAGCATAGGCACAGGAGGGAACATGTTGCCAAAGGATTCATTCCCATTTTCAGAGATATTTTTACAACTTGCTGGTCTGTGGAGTAGAAATAAGCCCCTAGGGTATGAAGCTTTACCATAGGTTTCTCTCCCCTTCTATACAAATGTCTGTTCCAAGATTAATTTATTTCTCCAACCTCTATGATCATCGAGTCACAGTGTATGCACACTGGGTAACATGATTAACCCAAACGGAGGGTTGTAAATCAGAATACTATTTACAGAAATATCATCTGACATAAATATTGTGTCCGAAATATTGTTTACAAACATATCATCCCATTGGGTGTAGATGTTTTATCAACTCCAATGGAGAGGTGCTTTTTAGAAGACATTTCATACACAATAATTATAGCAGATGATTTTCTGACAATAATATTCTTGTACCACCAAAGGTGTACCATAAATACATAGGGCCGTTGGAACCTGTTCACCCCACTGTGCATCAGAGAAGTAGATATCCTATGCAAATTAGCAACTTCAAGAGACAAAAAAGAATTTGGAAAAACAGTACTTGTTTACAGTGAGACCTGTTCAGATTCTAATTCTCATCACTACCCATGAGCCAGAGCTGGATTCCGGTCTGGCACCAGGAAATCATTTAGATTGTATACCAGAGTTACGTGCTAACATTGAGACACAGGCAATACATCCAGGCACATTCTCTGTGTTTCTCTGTGAGTAGCTCTTATTCTCCTTTCCAGTACACCATCTGCATAATGGCTCCTTTCACAGATACTTCCCGTTGTGTTCAAGATATGTGCTTGCTAGCTGGCAGCAGTTGGAAGTTAAATTGATCACAGCTGGACCATCACATCTAATTGCCATATTAAACAGCCCATCAGAGGAAACAAATACACATCCTGTGGGGTGTCACTTGACAAGTTGTTAAGAGATAAATGGAGATTTTAAACTATTTTAGACTTTCTCATGCTTTGGCTCTAAGTAATATATGCTCTATAAAATGCTAGTTATATGGAAGGAAATTGAGCTTTTTGTAATTTGTTATGGACTGATTTGTGTGCATGTTTGACCTCTGGTGCTCAGAGAGTCCATGTGCTGCAACACCTAAAGCATGGTGTATAATTTTCTAATCCTAACTGTCTTTTCTGATGTTTTCAGTGAAGAAATGGCAAAAATGTTCTAAAGCTCCAAATGTGGGAAAAAAGTCAAATTACACTTGTGGACTACAGTGTGGCTTTGTAATTTGTAACACCCACATGGGAGACTTAAAAGCATGGCATATAGGTTGCCTCAGCAACCCTGGAATGCTGTAGGTCACACTGCAGCAAACTCAATACAGAATTTTTTTTTTTACATGTTTAGAAGCCTGCGTCTAACAATAGATAAGTCAACTGCAGAAGGTGTCTTGGAGCCCACAAGACCGCTCAGAGTAATGTGTCGAAGTGAGTCATTCCTGGTATGTAATTGCATGTTTCTGCAGTTATAGACTTTAAAATTGGCACTCCCTGAACTGTCTAACCCAGCATTTGTAAAGGCCTGCTTTATGTAGGAAATCCATATCTGTATCATGTGACTTAGGAAGTACAATAGAAGACACATCTTTGAAGGTTTTTGAGAGTCAATAAAAAACTAATTTATTGATGACCTTTTCAAAGCAAATATCATGAAGATGTTTCAGAAAATCTATTTATTTTTGCTTAAACACTGGAAGCCACCTAAACATGTCCTGTCAGACTCCCATACTCTGTATAGACTGTAATCACATTTCTCCGAGCCTAGAGCCACCCAGGCAGAGGAGTGAACCACCATCACCTTTGATAGCCTGGAGAATAAAGGGACCTTCTGAGGGAGCTAAACATCTGGGAAATTCCTACCAGGATGATAATGGAAATATTAATTACAGGACCTCTCATTCCCAGAAGGCATCAATCTGCAAGTATCTGATGAGTCTAGGACAAGGAAAAGGAAGTTAAAACAAACTGAAACACACAAAGGACGAACATGAACTTCTGGATGATTAATGTTTATGTCAAAAGAAATCTATAGTGTGTTGGAGAGGGAATCACATTAAACTTTTAAAGAAGTGAGAAACAGAATTATGACATTTTTGAGAGAAAAATAATAAACGTGCACCAACTACATGTTCGAGAAAATATGAAAAGATAAGAGAATTTTAGTTTCTGCATCATAAAAGCATGCAATATGTAGTCTAGACGATATTATTCATGTAAATATTATAGACTGTGACCTTTTAATTGACAAAGTACTATTTCATGGTGAACTCTCATGTTATGGAGTTTATCTATAATCATGCTTTATTATCATTTATATGTGTGTATAACTAATGGCAATTAGCTACTTATCAAAATTTTACCTGAATATGACAACAAATTCAATTTTAGTGTATCTTTTATGTGTAAACGTGTACACTGAAATGACAAAAGGAAAATGGGTGCTGCAGATCCCTAATTAATGCTGTGTTCGTGAAACTTTCAGAGAATGTATGTTACACATCTACTAATGTTATACGCCTAAAATGAGTTTTTTATACTTTGATTAAAAATAATTTTTACACATTAGTACTTTCAATGTAGTAATACATCACACTGACACGTATTATTTGTCAACACACTAAATGATTTCAAATGCTTCAGTATTATTTTAGAATCATCATCTTTATATTCTTTATGAACATATGTCCAGTTTTCATATAGTTTTACGTCAAATTAGCTTGATTATTGTGGGCCTGACTGAAAATGTGAAGTCTCTTGACTTGCCGAGTCTACTGCTTGTGAGAGAATTCCTCAGTATAACCAATAACGTGAAACAGTGTTTTCTTTCCTGAGTTCTCATGTTACTGAACAAGACACTTTGCTAAATTTTTCGTTACAATCCTCAACAGCTGCCTGAGAAACTGTCCTCTTGAACTTCCTTATGTGCTCTTGCTAAAGGAACATTGTTTCGACGTTTCACTTATCGGTTTGCTTAAGGACTGCGTAATTGTCCCACCTATTTCTCTACATTTTGTGTCTTCTTTATGTCGCCTGCCACTCATCCTATACAAACTGACCAATGAACTGAGTGGTCTGAGCAGATGAGGTGACTCCAGGAGGTGTCACCCGCGGAACTTTAAGAATATAATATTGCCTGATGGAATGGACACTTAGACACTCTCTGAGCTGGTTGACACGAGCATACATGCTGACTGATGGGTTGCTGATTATCCTATTAAACAGATTTGCGGAACTTCCTTGGCAATTTGAACTTGCCTGATGCAGACTCACTTGGCTTCCATTTTGAACTGACGCATTTGTCATATGCAACCTAGTGGTCTCTTCCTTGCTGGGAGACTGCTTGAACTGGCATATTTCATGTCTCTTCCTGAACTCTTGAGCTTTGGTATATCTATTTAGAATCTCAACCGAATTGCCTTATAATCTGATTCAAATTTACTGATGCATTTATTTTTATTTAACCTTTGATAAACTATACTAAATTTTTCCATAATAACTCAGCTATCATGATTATTTCTATCCAAGTGAATGTGCATTCTAAATTTGGGTTTATCAATGATCAGGAAAGATCATATTATAGAGATCTCAGAGCATCAAATACTAATCTTATTATTCGTATCTGTTAACTGAGCTTTTGGTTTGTATGATTTTGACTCGCCTACATTTCTTCAGGAGATTTAGGCTTCCTGTGATAATCCATTGTTTTAAGAGTAATTTACATGAGTCTAATTTCTAGTTTGTAGTTCAGTTATGCAATTCCTGACCCTCATTGGATGACTGTTGGGACTGTTCTATCCAACCCCTCTCGACACAAAACAAGGTCCATCGGAGGACCAAGAGAGTGGTATAAATGATCTGACAGAGGAAAAAGGAAAGGTTTTGTTTAGTGGGCCCAGTAAACGCTGCAGCAAGAGTGAGCCTGCCTTTGAATCCGGCTTCACCATAGTCACACTGGCACCTTTCAGAGGAGGGAGACCAGATGGACAAAAACAGTTTAAGTGAGTTTTCTATTGTTGGGGTGAGAGAGGGACCTCATTTTAATAGGCAAGCCTAGGAGCAAGTGAGGGATGATACAGCAGCAGAGAAATGTTTCTCAATTTTAGAATTGGGCTTTCTGCATATATTTATCCGTCAGTCATAAAAGAGGCTACAAAGCCCTGTATGTTTATTTGGGTAGCCTCAGTCTCCTTTCCCTACTATTGCTGAGTTATCACTATATTTTGCGGCTCCTGCCACTTGCATACTGCTTTCCCTTAATCCAAAAGCTCTAGAAGTCAGAAATGCTGGCTTTCTCATGTCCACAGGGACAGTGAAATAAAATTTAGGAGGATGTCATGGATAAGGAACCAGCAAGCCATTTGGGACCAGACCCATAGCCGTATCAAGGATGGGATGCTGAGAAGTTATGTTGAGTCCCCTTTCATGATTTCCTGAGGAAAGGGTGACTCCTCCCAGGTGCCACTGTGCCCCCCTACACAGAATAGTACACATAAAATGAGTCAAATATCCCATTAATAGGGTCACTGTGAGTAGAACAGCAACACAACATTTAAAAAACATCATTTGCAATCTTGTAGTTTTTTATTGTAGATGAATTGAACAGTCACATGTTTACCCAGGATGCCTGACACTTCAGGCAGCTTACAGAACTACATTTGGGTGACCATGAAAACAGAAATGCCAGTTTGGTCTAGACAGCAAAAACACTTACCCTCTTTCTAAGCATGGCACCGAGCAGCATGTGCAAAAAGCAGTCCGTCTTCTCTTGAACCTATATAATCTATGGTAAGCTCTTGGCGCATTTCTCACCAGCAATGTAAGAGGCCATGACCCTGAGAAGCCAGGGTTAGAAAGCATGTGCCCTCCTTGGTCAATAGCTGAGATCCCTCTGAAGACCTCCTAAGGAAAATATTCAACTTTTGAATGCACCCCAGTAATAGATTCTGCTTAAGTCTGAGAATGAGGGAAGACTTCACTTTCTGTAGCTACACTGCACAATTCCTACCTGCCTGAGGCATGAGAAAATTGTCTCCAGTTCCTTCTTGTACTTCAGCTTTTGCCAGAAATGTCTGTTTGCTCCAGTGAAAATCCTCTTTTGTGACCAGCAAACACAGAAAGTGCTGAGATGGAGGAAGTTGCTGCCTGCCTGAAAGAGTACCCTACCCTCTGGAACTGCTGTGGCTGAAGGGTGCAGCTAGCCTTGAGGATAGAGAAGCTGCTTCCCAATAGGAGGGGTTCCAGAGGACCAGCTTGAACTGGAAAATGTGCTGTTTCTATAAGAATATTTACAGCATAGTGGGGACATTTCATTTTTCCAGAGCACCTGTAGAAGATGGTAGTCATTCTTAAGAAGAAATACACCCAGTGACCTCATTTTCAGTGGGGTGTCTCACTCTGAATTTTTAGTATGAAGTTCAAGGTATTCGATGGGACTGCTCAACCAACATATATACCTAAACCTATGGAGCTCTGTTTGGAAAAAGATTCCTCTGTGAATATGTTTTAACTTCAGAAACGTTTTAAAATCTATCTGGGGGCGAACTTGCAATTATCACCTGGCTCTGGTCACTTATGAGTCAGACTCAAAGGACACATAGGCCCTGGTCGACATCATGGAAGATGCTGTGCTTTTTTATACTTTCCATTCTCTACAGGGGAACATTAAATAAATTTTTTCAATGAGACGATTTTGTATTTTATTTCTGAAGTGTGATCCCTAGATTTAACTTAATCCATTTATGTGGTATCTTTTCTCTAAAGGCTGGCGTTTTCAACTAAATTCATTTGTGGTTTTTATTAGCTGAATTTCTGTTTTAGCTAGGTGTTGCATTTATCAACACATGGGTTGACTCTGAGGTAGGCCTATCTGGTGGTGCCACGCTACTGCAGATGCAAAGGTTTTTCGTGAACAAAAATGTTTTTGTTAATAATGTGCTATGCTTACGTTTAAATAAGTACATATATAAAACACACATTTTTTGTAGGTAATTATATGTAAATATTATAGATCTAAACATGAAATAAAAGTGCAGATTTAAGTTAGCCTAACTGCCATTGCCATGTTAACGGAAAAGTAATGTGTTAAAACTGAAGGACATGTTTTTCACATTGAGTAGTTGTTTGCGCACAATGTTGTCATTTTCCATAAGTCTTCTGTTAGTTAGTGAACAGGCACTTGTTTTGTATTAGACAAGTAATAGTGAGGTTCGATAGGAGAGGAGGCAACAGGAAGAATGAGTCAACAGAAGAACATTCTGGACCACAGAATACCAATGATGTAACATTTCAATGTCTAATGTCTAAAGACTATTGTACTCGTCTGAGAAAATGGGGAGTCTGCCTATTCCCAGGAGTTTACTGAAATACTATTAGAGGACTCAGGAGGTGAAACAAAATTACCTTGCAACATAGAACATTGTGTGTTTATATTAGTGCATGTTCCCAGAGCAGTGGCTGGATTCCTTCCCGATTCTCTGACTGGAGACTCATCTTTGAGTTTCTGACACCTTTATTCATGACAGTCTGCCATACTTAGTTATTGATGGTCTTCTGATTTTGAGCTGAGAATACTATCCAGCTTATTATGCAAAGACTTTATGCTTATGGTTTATTTCTCCCCTCAGAACTCTTTAATGGGTATCTGAACTGACACCTTTTCTCTCATTATTCCAATTAAATTTAGATTAGGGAATTTCCTTTATGGAACACACTTGTTATTTTATTACAACAGTAACTGTTATTTTGACGAATATTGTATTATAATCAAATAGCGATTAATGGATTATATTAACGTTTGATGCTGAGATCTAAAGATGAATACTTAATGAATAAACAGTGAAAAACGAAGACAATTAAAAATAAAGCACTTTAACTTACACTAATTCTCTTTAGTGACTGTACTAAAGGTTTTTAATAATTTGTTGCTTTCTATCTATGTATATGATCGCTCCTCACTTCTCTTTGTCAACAATCAAATGTCCATACGACTAGTGGCGGGGGATATTTAATGATTACACCCGAAGATTAAGGTATAGAAAACCCAGCATCCTCACTACCGAGCATGGGTCAGGGATTTCTTACAGAAACCAGTTTACTTTTGTGGGTCAGAATGTTTGGACCTTATGGCAACTCAATAAGCTTGATGTCAGATCTTGACATCTGTTTCTAAATAAACTGGTCCCATACACCACTCATTTTATTGCATACATTTATTTGGCACATTGTTGAACATTCATGAGTTTTTTGGGAGTCAGCCAGATTATAGTTTACATTTCATTCTTTATCATCTTCAATATGGGAAAATGTTGCATGTAATATCTTGAACGTTCTCCTTGCTGGTCTACATATCTGCAGACTCTGCTTCCCCTTCATTATCACAGTTGTTAATAATCCGAAAAGGTTTTTGCCTGGAGATAGGTGCAGATGATAATCAATTAAACCTTTCTTATATTGCCCTCTCCACTGGCTGTAAAGGCTCACTTGCATGTAACCTTATGATTTCTTAACTTTATGTTTTTTGACAGGTGTTTCAGCTTACTCTACCAGCTTGGGTCTTTTCTTGAGTGGAAATTAATAGATTACTTATAGATGATACTTATCACACTAATTCCAACTTTTACTTATCACAATCTTGATGTTTTCACCTGCCTGAACCTAGCCGTCCATGGTCTTCTCCACTTTGGGGGTTTTGACACAAAGGTTTAATGACAGTAAGAGAAGATCCTTTCTAGCCAGTGGTTGTGCATGTGTAAAAATGTTTTTCTAGGAATAATATTTTCCCAAAAATAACTATCTGCCTTCAGGAAGGACTCAATTTTATGATTAATATTAATATAATTACTATTTATTAATTTAATTATTAATTATTATTAATATGATTATTGCGAGGCAGAATTGAAGTCAGTGTAAATAGGATCAATGTTTGTAGTCCACCCTTTCTTTAGTTACAATTGCTATTTATCAATTATATCATAGGCTGTATTGTTAGTAGACCATGTACAATAGTACTGAAATTGATTACTTCACCTTTTATAATGAAAACATTTTAGTGAAAGAAGTGTTGATTATATGATTTCTAGCATGAACAATTATAAGGGTGTAAGAAAAAGTATATGGACTTTATAGTACTTATGCAGCTGCTCTCCTTGGCAGAGAGTTAGGTTGGGGGGTTTCTGTCAGAGAAACAGTTTCATTTAGGAAAGTACTTTCATAGCTATTAAATCTGTGCTATCACTCCGTGTTTCACAATTCTTTTTCATGCCTTCTTATCTCCCCTAGTGGACTGAGAATGCCATGAATGTATTACACTATTATTGTTCATCAATAGAGTACAAGTTTGTACTTAGCTGTGGGAGGCACCAAAAGTGTACTCCTACACACAGGTTCCTGTGGCTTTGGACCAATCATACATGTCTAGGTAAAAATCTGGTTGTTCGTTGCAGCTGGTGCAAATACCAGCCACAGGCTTTTAACCTTCTCCACTGGTGAGGAAGCAGCTCCAGCTCTGACTGACCTCTGAAAAACATGTGCTGTCCCCATACCTGGTTCCTTACTTTCCCGTCACTTTGTTATTTGGGACTTCTGTGTATTTATAACTTCACATGCCTGATATGCACAAGGCAGACGATGTGCCTGCATGAAATGGTGATTGCCCTACAGGTTGTCTTCTTCCGTCTTGTGGACAAGACGATCTACATGCTGCTGCAGCACAAGTCCCTAACCCTTGAGAGCAAGTAGATGTCCAGTGAGTTGAAGGGATATACAGTCACCTCCTTCCAGGACAACTGTCTTGAAAAGTAGCTGAGCTCTCCTTCCCCTGTAGGGTGTTCTTGGCACTTCCAAGTGTTTAAGTTACCTTGGTCAAAACAGCCTGTTTTTTGTCATTATTCATAGCCTTATGAGCTGGTAGCCTCATCTCACTTCTTTCTTTTCCTGAAAGGCCAGAAGTAAATCCAGGACAGTACTTTCTGCATCAGTTACAAGATGTGACAAATCTTTTTTTTTTTCTGTAGCTTCCTTTTTGCACTCTAGACAGTTCATAATTTTGATTTCTGAAACAGCTCAGGCTTGATGCCCATACTTGAGTTAAATGTGCTCTGCTTAAAATGCAAACCATCGTCAATCTAAAATTGCCATATTTGGGTGCGTGGCCACGATGGTGGACAGCTGAGATGTATTCCTGTGTCTCTCCATCCTGCTGCCGTTCCATCCTGTATATCAGCATGCATGCCAGGAACTTTCTTCCCTCCTCTGTGTGTCTCGGCTCGACGAACTTATAGGACACCAGCCGAAGCATGGAAACCAGCTGACAGAGGCACTGTAGGCTGGAATTGGCAATCAGGGGAGGAGAAAGCGGCCTACAGCAAGTCGGCAAGATGGCGGAACCGCTGCCCAGCCCTGGTTGAGTCTGACACAGATAGCCCCTGCTTTGCCTGGCAACGATATCCCGGGAGCTCTACAGAAGATACCCTGCTGCGAGGCTGTCCCTGGGGGCGAGAAACTGTGAGTGAGCCCGGGGGCCACGTCGTCCTCTGCGTCGTGGACCTCTCGCTTCCCCGGGGGGCTGAGTGTGAGAAAGCAGCACCCTTCTCTGGGGGTGCGGAGGCTCCGGACGTGGTGCTGCGGTGGATCACGCACCCTCTCCTGCTCCCGGCCTGAATCCCAAGGGCGTGGTTACCGGAAGTGCTAACCCATGACCCGGCTGTTATTTCTGCACCACAGCACCCTAGCCTCACCTGCTCTGGCTCCTGTCCCGCGGCAGGGTTTACAGGATGGTTAGGCCTGAAACAGAGGCCCTTAGTCTGAGAGGGAACTGCCCCCATCCTAATACTGGACTCCTGCTGGGCTGAATACTCCTCCCAGAGTCCTATTAACACAGAGACTGCACCAGCTGGCCTACACTAGAACTGGGCCCTATCCTCCTGGCATTCTCCTGGACTTGGCTAGAAGACCTGAACACGCTTCTTGGCCCACCACATACCTCGGAGACTCAACACAGCACTCCTGTACACCTGCAATTAACTGGAGTGCGATATGTAGTCTGGCACTCCATAATCAACTCATATTTATGGACTCCACAGTTGGTGAGACTTCCTGCCGGACCCTGGGTCCCTGCCGGCCCCATACGGAGATTTACCCCCTTGCATAAACAAGACGCTGGACTTAAATTCGACCATGCCAGCGTGATGACACTCTCTCGAATGGGCAACAGTACCTAATTATCACGAGCTGGTCAGCTGGATGAAGCTTTGGAAGATCCCCCATAGTCCTACATTCTGTGGATCCAGTGGGGCAGTGAACCTGACATTCTTGCCACATTGCTTCCATTTGTTTTCTGGATTGAACCAGGCTGCTTGCTCTAGGTGGATCTTTCGGGGTTCTGAGGTTTAATAGACCCACTCTTCACTATTTACAGATCATGCCCTCGTGGCTGCTGAGACTATGGCTACAGGAAGGGGGGAAAAGGACTGCACATTGAAGGACATGCTCACTAAACTCATCAGCTCACAGTCTGACGGAGCCTCGCCATCCTTGGAACCAAACATCTCGCCGGATGCCAGAGAAGCTGAGGCCCCAGTTACCCGCCTGTTCCTGGAGGCTCTCTTCGCGTCTCTACAGGATGACCTTCAGACCCTCTGGAAGGAATTCTCCAATGATCTTAAAGAGGGTCTCTGGGACATTGACAGTTTGGGCACTCCTTTGCAATCTCAGTAAAACAAATTCCTAAAGAGACTTCTAGCAGTTCCCGAATCCACCTCTTCATATATAGCCCACAAGGAACTGTCCGTCCCCTACATTAGTGAATACATCAGTATAGCAGCTCTCATGCCCTGGCATGGAATCTGGACTAAAGAGGAGACCAAATTCACAAAGGAGATTATAATGGATTGTTTAGCCCTAGATCACGATAAAAAAATCCCCTGGCTACAGCATTTTCAAAAGCTTTCAATTGAGTGTGAGGTGGATGTCGATCTTAAAGATCCCATGTCGATCCAGAAATCTAGCAAAAAGGGACTTAAAACTGAGGCTCGCAGAAACAAGAGATGCATAAGGAGATACCGCAGTTTGCCTTAAACATACAGTTCAATCATACTGTAAAGGGCCATACTTATTGTTTACAAGAAACTTACAACTCAGGTTCCTTTTAACTAGATTACGATTGGGCACTCTCCATCACTTGATTGCATTTCCCAAGATTGGCAAGTGGAACCGTACTCTTCCAAACTGCCCTTGCGATGGAAAATCATCACAAACGACATTGCACTTTATACTTTTTTGTAATTTCTACAGAGATATCAGGAAGTATGTTTTACGCCCTCTATTTATTGATAGCAATTTGTATTTTTATAAACATGCTTTTAATTATATCTGCACTTTGGAAAATGTACCTGTCTGCAATGCAGTAATTACTTTTGTACAAATGGCGATCAAAAGAAGAACAAATAATTCCCATCTGGAGGCCTTATTATACGAAAATATTTAGGCCTATAAGTATTGACCAGCCTCTTTTTTATTAAATGTTTTTATCCCTTTTCCCTAATCCTTTGTATAATATTTTAACTTTTTATTAATCTCTCCTAATTGCCTCAGTATTAGTATGTACTAGATCGCACCATCTATTGGACTGTGCAAACAAATGTTTTGTTAATTGAATAATGCAAATTTTTAGTATGCTTTTATGGTTGTATTTTATAAACTGAATAAAGCTTGACTTGACTTGACAGTTTGGGCAACAGAGTTTGAAACCTGGAAAACCATGAAACAAGTTGTGATGAGGAGATCAAGCAGTTGCAACAGGAGGTTCTTCGACTCCGAGATCAACATTTGAACTTACAAGCACATGAAGAAGATTTGGAAAACACGATCATGATGCAATAATATACGATTTAGACGTATACCTACCAGAGACGAGGGATCTGACATCACACAGTTTGTCATGGGGCTCTGCTGTTCGATTCTGGAGGTTCCACCAGAAACTGAAATCAAGCTAAGTAGAAGGCCTGGGTTGGCTCTAAGAGACCTGACTCTGCACCCCCAGCAGACATTCTAACATGTGTCCACAAGCTCCCCTTGAAGGAGCGCATCCTCCGAGCAGCCCGAGACAAAAACCCGATAAAATGTCAGGGCTTCAAGCTGACGCTCTACCAGGACCTAGCTGCCTCCACCCTACAGAAACCCAGTGCCTGCCACCCGGTGATTGCTCACCTTCGATCTACAGGCATATCATACTCATGGGGGCACCCCTTCCACCTTGTCTTTCGCCTCAACAGAAAACTACACCAGCTTCATTCACAGGAGGAGGCATGTCAGCTTCTGGGCATTGAGGACGTTCCTCCTGAACTATCCCGGTCCAACCGGCACGAGTTGGGGGCTCGCAGGGACCGCCAAAGAGGGAGCACCAGAGCATCTCCCACAGAGCTCTGTCCTGATCCAGAGACTATAGCTAAAGAACGGCAAGCGGTTTTGGAGACATTAACTGCGGCCTCTACTGGAGCTGCTGTGTCATGAACCTAGCTGTGAATCTTTATCTTTTCGATCTAGGTGGGTGGTTTGGGTGGCGGGTGGGGAGGCAGGGACCCCAGGCTACTAGACGGCCTTTCAATATCTCTATCAGTTGTGTCCTCTGCCCTGGACACTGACTTTTCTGGACTATGTTTACACAGTTGTGCGTTCTTTTTTTAATTTCTTTTAGTTGGGAACCTACAGATAACAGCCTCACTTCCTTGCTTCCTCATATCCCATATTGGCTCTTTTGCATTCTACAACACATGATGACCAATCATTTGCATCGCGATGTTCTCATAGCAATTTGTCTCCTTAGTACTATGCAATATGACTTATAGATCCTCACCCTCAATGTAAAGAGCCTCAACATCCCTACCAAATGGCAGGCCAGTCTTTCCTGTCTTGAACACTCAGGCACCCACATCTGTCTCTTGCAGGAAACTCACCTGCTTGCCTGGGATTGCCATAGATTATGGTCCAGAGCCTTTCTGCACCAATTCTTCCCCTCCAATTCTACGAAATCTGCGGGAGTAGCGATATTCATATCCAGCTCCTTTTGAGGGAGAATAGGCCCCAAACAAGCTGAAATCCGGGGTAAGTTGCTTACCCATTCGGTATCCTTAGGCGATTATACCTTTACTCTAGGGACTATCTGCACTCCTGACGAGGGTCAGTAACATTTCATAGGTCGTGCGGTTGCAGATGTGATGGCTACCCGGGATCGTCTAGTGCTCCTAGGGGGTGACTTAAACTTTGTTTTTGATGATGACCATGACAGATCTGCCTAACACCACGGTTAGGTTGGAGCCCTCTACCGGGACGGAGCACTGTGGTTGAAAGACATAGGTCTGGGGGACATTTGGCTGGCTTTACACCCACAAACAAGAGCCTACACATTTAACTCTCATGCACATAAAACATACGCTCACTAGATCACTTTTTAGGCACATCCGATATCCAGTCTCTGGTCTCGGCTTCGTAAATAGAACCCCACTCCTTATCTGACCATGCCGTGGTCTCACTCACTTTAACTTTTCCCCTGCTGCAGCACCCACCCAGAACCTGGTGACTGAGAGACACAGCAGAGTTCTCTATCGCCACACTTTTGAAACTCTAAAGTGGGTGATCAGGGGCGAGCTGAAAGTGATTTCCGCAGCGGACAATAAGCTCCACAAGGAAAAGAGGGAGCACCTATCCTGCAAAGTCCAGGAACTCGAGGGCATTCATACATTTACTGGCGCCCCTAGAGTCTGGCGACAACTGGAGGTGGCCTGTACACAATTGGTGGATAGTGATTTGAATAGGTTGGAGTATACTGCTCTCTGGCTCCCTCATTCCTTTTACGTTGGTGGAAATAAATGTGGACGTCCTTTGGCTAATAAACTACGGGTGCAGCGACATGTTTCTGGAGTTCATGATCTTCTTGACACAGAGGGCTGGGAACACACTGATGACCCCCACATAGCTGCTATCTTTCGAGAGTTTTACAAGGAGTTATATGCAGGGCAGGACCTACCCATAGAAGGATCGGGGAATATCTCAGAGATACCCACACATTCAAGCTAATGCTAGAACAGGCATCTGAACTAGACAGCCTAATCCATGTCGAGGAGGTCATTTCGATCATTGCTAGGCAGACACCTCTTAAATCACTGGGCCTGGATGGCTTCCCATCACTTTTTTATAAAACCTTCTGCACAACCTTAGCCCCCCTCCTCACTAGACTGTTCAGTGCCATCAAAGATCCAGCCTCGCTTCTGCCCTCAATGTCTTCAGCTTCCATCGTCGTTATCTCAAAGCCCGGTAAGAAAAGCACCACTACGCATCCTACCTGCCGATATCTCTTCTAAATGTCGATATCAAGCTCATTACTGGCATTCTAGCAGTGCTCTTAGGCCCCCTTTTACCGGGCCTCATTGCCCCTGACCAGGCTTGGTTTGTGCCCCACCGCCAGTATAGTGATAGCACAAAGTGGATTCTGGACTTAATTGATACGGCCCAATGCTTGAATCAGGAACAAATGCTTTTGGCAGTAGATGCCAAAAAGGCATTCAATTAGGTCCTCTGGCTATACATAGCAGCCACTCTTGAACACTTTGGACTCTGTGAACGTTCTTAGCATTTACGGCCATCCAGTCGCAACTGTTTGGGTGAATGGACACACTTCCACCACTTCCCCATTTGCAGAGGCACGCGTCAGGGATGCCCTTTATCACCCCTGCTATTTGTATTATATATGGAGCCCCTATCTCCGAGAATCCGTGATAGCCCTTATATTAAATGGATTCTGTTCGGCAGAGAGGAACATACCATCAGTTCATATGTGGACAATTTTTTGTTGGCTTTGCAAGACAGATCTACTTCCCTCCCGGCCTACCTCACTAAACTTGAGGCTTTTGGACAGGTAGCGGGTTTCCGAGTGAACGTGAACAAGTCCCAGGCCCTCAACTTCTCCCTCACGCTGGAGATGCAGCAGGCTCTTACACACACTTATCCAATGCAAAGGGTGACAACTTCTATCTCATACCTGGGAGTACAGTTGACCTCTACAGCTCGAACGACGGCTTCCCTTAATAATAGATGGAGACCCTACCGCCTTTCTTGACTTGGCCGAGTGGCTGACCTGAAAATGTCAACCCTACCTAAAATACTATTCCTTTTTCAGGCCTTACCAGTGGAACCAAACAAATAATGGCACTGAAGCACACACACTCTATAGTTATTCTAATCCTTGATAAGAAAGTCCCATTCAAAAGTAGATGATGTTCTTCTTTTTATTTCTTGGATGATTTTGAATGCTTCATTTTTCATCAAGAAGGCTGCAAAACCATATGTTACAATTTCTATCTATGATATTTAAGCTAATGCATAGTACCACAACTATTGTTTGACTTTCTTATCAAGGATTACAATAACTGTAGAGTGTGTGTGCTTCAGTGCAATTGTTTGTTGAGTACTAGTCTGTACTGTTTTAGCGGTACAGCGGAGTGCAACCAAGGTGGCTAGGTGCTGTCAACGAGCGAGCACTACCGTAAAAAAACTTCTGCACATTTTTGATTATGACTATTGGTCAGATGGATGTGCACACAATCAGGCTTAGCCACCGTTGTTAGGTTGTAGTCCTTACTGGTGGAACCGCCTGCTGGGACCATCGGGCCTTACAGAATGAGCTAAACCGCTTTGTGTGGGCTGATGGTCATCCCCGTATGCACAGGGAGGTGAGTTACAGGCCCCCAGCTGAGGGTGGCTTTGGCATCCCCAATAGTCTACGCTATTTTCAGGTGACCCAGCTTCAGTACCTGCTGGAGTGGTCTCGAGAGGAGTCTGAAAAGCATTGGCTTTTCATGGACAGGGCGGTGGCTGGACAGCAGCTTTGGAAGATCCCCTTCCTACATATTCTCGCCAGACCCAAAACTCTTTACCTCTATCCCATCACTAAAACTTCATTAGACATCTGGGATCAAGTAGCTCAACGCGACAGACAGCTTGACATCATTCCCGTCCCCCTTAATGCCAATTGTCGGTAACGTGGACTTTACCCCAGGATTGAACGCTACAGCTTTTCAGTATTGGCACTGAGTTGGTTGCCGATCCGCTGGTTATTTGTTTGATGAGGAGGGTCCCCTCTCCTTTGAAGAACTCCGTTCCAACCATGCATTGCTGGAATCAGAGCGGCTGCATGATCATCAGATCTGTCACTGGTTGAGGCCCCCCTCAATTCCCCCTGGGGCTCAACGCTCTCTTACCCCTTTTGAAAAATGGCCGAGTACCAGAACATCAGACACACACCTTATCACTGAACTTTACACCCTCCTGCGCCCCACTAACACCTAAGCTAAAACAATGAGTCAGAAGAGGTAGGAACTAGAACTCGGCCGCTCGCTAACTCATAAAGAATGGGGAGATATATATTACAGTGCACACCATACAACCCGTAACACGGCCAGTATTGAAACGGCCACCAATATAGCCACCTACTGGTACCTTACTCCTGCCCACTTACACAGAAGGAACCCCTGAGTGCTGGTGAGGGTGTGATTTCACCTGCACTCTATTACATTTGCTGTGGGAGTGCCCGAAACTCACATCCTATTGGACACAATTGTTAAACGAGGTTGATACCCATCTTAAGACCCAGCTTCTCCGTTTTCCTACTTATATTATCCTGGAATTGCACAACACTCTCACTTTCCCTCTCAAATCTCACAGGGGACGGCCAATTGGCTTGGCTCTGGGGGCAGCCCTACAGAATATTCTGTCATACTGGGGCACAGGACAGCTCCCCACCCACCAGGGTTGGCTACATCATTTGTGGTATATATTGGGGATGGAGCGACTGTCCCTCACCCTTTTAGCACAAGGCACCTCATATTCTGAGCACTGGCACCCTTTTATAGCCTTAGTGTGCTTGGAGTTCCACAAACTCACCTGTCCCAGCTACCTACTCCTTCTCCGTTTAACTGTGGTACCTGCTGTCTTCTAACAAGAGGGCACTGTCTGATGTGAGACATTAGATCGCGGGAGAATACACAGCTTAATTTCACTGTTGGAACTGTGGCTCCTGGGGGGAAGTGGAGAGGGAGTTTGGGGAATGTTTTGTTTCTTCAACTCTGTACTACAGATGATGAGCACATCGCTCACAGCCTTGCTACTTTTCTCTCTTTTAAAATCAATAAAGAGATTTGAACTATAAATTGCCATATTTGTAACTTCAGCAAATCAACTTTACTTGCCAAAAGTTGTGAACAGTTCTACAAAGTGCAGGTATGTGTTAAAGTATGTATGTAGAAGTGGTGGACACAGCCTCTCACAAAAAGGTTATATAGAAACTAAATGACCTGTTAGATATTCAACAGTATTTGAAAGGTGTTCCTGTCCTAGATGTCTCTTTACCATCCTCAACAGTCGTCTGTCTTCCCCCCTTCTTCTCTTTCTCCTTCCTCTATCATTGGCCTCCTATTATTCAAGCCACACTCCATGCAGACATTGGGGTGGAGTGTGGACGTTGTGAACAATCATACAATGGACCCAGACAAAGGATAGGCCTTCCCACACCACATTTGTGATACTCGACACACTTGAGATGGTAAAATAGCCACCCCCCCCCCCTCAATTGGTGTTCCCGTGAGTTGCCTTATACTGATCAACATCCTATGAGTGCTTGCAGGTAATATTACTGCCTGGCATTGACAGTTTAAATGAGAATTTTTATGCATGGTTCAGACATTTTGTCAGCCTCCAGCACTACTGGAAGGAGTGCAAGGAAGTGACACCGAGATGGTATTGTGTTTAATATGTTTACTGCAAAGTATTCGTTAAGCATTTGTTTTCGTATTTTATATGTGTATCGGTAAATATGTACTACTGTTTTCATCTGTAATTTGTTACTGTGTGGAAACAAAGTATCGTTGACTGCTGTATCATTTTGATAAAACTCTAATAAAGTCTCAAAAATCCAGAATAAGTTTCCTTTTTTTCCTTTTTATTTTTTTTAGCCACAAGGTACAAAAATATATACATTCTAAACACAAATCCTAAGTAATTTTAGCCATACATATGAAATAAGAAAAGATTCCTTCTGATAACAGTTATCAGTTTCTTGTGGGAGGTAACATCAAAGTTATTGAGCAAAACATAAAAAAAGATTAAATCATATCGGGCCGAGTAACCAAAGGCGGCGTCTACTTTCCCGCCTTTTATCATTTAAACAAAACACTTTTTACAATTATCTAATTCCGTCCTGCCTCGGATCTTCTGTTAAGCCATTGGAGCAAAGGTGCCCAGATCTTATATCCTTTCGCCTTAGCTCGCCTCCCCTTGTTCTTATACAGGACCATTTCCTGATTATATATGTTCAAGATCCGATAGAACCATGCTATGTACCCTGGGGGTTCGGAATCCTTCCATGCTGTGGCTATCAATAATCTAGCTACAGCCACTGTAATAAATACAAAATCTTGTTGAGACGAGGATAACCCACCACGATTATCATATCCAAATAACATTAATAATGGACTTAAAGTAATCTGCTTGTTCATTGCTTGCAACCAAAACTTTTCCATACCCAGTTTTAAGGAAGTCAGTTTGTTACATGTACAAAACATATGTATGATATCAGCTGGGCTGGCTTGACACCTTGGAGAGTTATAATTTTCACGTTTCCCCCACTTAAACAGCTTCGCAGGGGTATAATACAGATTGAACAGGGTCTTATAGTGTTGAGCCTCGAGATTTGCTGAGAGGAATATCTTTTTGCCTAATTCTAGTGACATATCTAGGTCCACCTCATCATCTCCCAGTTTCTCTGCCCACTTTGTCTCCTCTTTTTCCATGTCATCGGGGACTGTTTCATCAAAATATTGTAATAGCACCCAATTCTCTCACCCCCACGGTAGTTCATATCCAACACTGGTATTACCCGGAGTTTAAAGCATCCTGCGGACAGGGTTCTCAGACAGTTCCAGATTTGAACATATTTAAATTGAGATCTGGTATCTATCCCAGTTTGCTGAACTAATTCAGGGAAAGGAATGGGTTCCAATTTATCATTATATAGATTAGCAATCGTATTTATGCCAGCGCGTTCCCACCCTCTTGCCATAGTGTCAATTATTGCTAATGGAAAGGCTGAAGAGCCCCACAAAGGAGTGTACCTATTATATTTTGGGATTTTCAGTGTTCTCGTGACTTTAGTCCATACCTTCCAAGCCGCTTTTAGGCATTTGAATCGGGTCTTTTTATAGTAGCTAGGTTCAAGTTGTTTCAAGAACAGACCCGTAGCTTCTTTGCCTATGGCTAATTGATAGATAGAGGGAAGGTCATCTTCTTTCCTGGGTCTACCTATTGTTAGTAAGGCCCCCATCTGCTGTAAAGTTGCAGCCCAGTAGTATAATAACAAATTTGGGGCAGCCCAGCCCCCTCGGTCTGGTGGAAGTGTCAATAATCTTAAGGCACGCTTAGTTTTCTGATAGTGCCATACAAAATTTGAAAACATAGAATCCATTTTCTCGACTGCGATGACCGACAGTTCCAGAGGAATAGAGCGAAGCAAATATAAAATCCTTGGGAACACTTGCATTTTCAATACGTTAATTCTGCCAACTATTGTTAACTGCAGTTTGTCCATTCGCCTTAACTCACTGCCTACTTCATCTAACACTGGGTCTAGATTATTTGGCCATATTGCATCCAGATCAGATCCTATCCTAATCCCTAAATATGTTATGGTTTCGATCCGTCGCTGACCTTGTATATTATACTGTTTGGTACATATTATCTGTGTTTTGCCTTTATTAAGCAAATATCCTGACCTGCGCCCAAATACCTCCGCCATCCTCTCAATTTCTTTAATTGCTATCTCTGGTTCCGAAGTAGTAATAGCTATATCGTCCGCATAGGCCAATACCTTAGTTTCCTATCCATTTGTTATTATTGGTTTAATCCTGGGGTTTGAGAGCAGTTGTATAATAAAAGGATCTAAATATATAGCAAAGAGGATTGGGGAGCATGGGCAGCCCTGTCTTGTTCCCCTAGCTACCTCTATTGCCCTAGATGTATTTCCCATCACCTTTAATTTTGCGATCGGGCTATAATACATTGCTCTAATGGCTGTAATTAATCGAGGTCCGAACCCCCGTTCTCCAAGCAAATCCCATAGGTATTGCCATGCAACTCGATCGAAAGCCTTCTCGGCATCTAAGAGGATCACAGCCATTTCATCCCCATTTGCCTCTACTATATCTAATAGCGCGATCACCCATCTTATGTGATCGGTAGTTCCTCTGCCTGGTATAAAGCCATGCTGCCATGGTGAGACTAGTTTGGCTATGACCCTCTGTAGCCGGTTAGCTAAAACCTTGGAATACATTTTGGCATCAGAATTTATCAGGGCAATAGGACGGTAGCTCCGGTGGTTTCCCTTTCTTAGGAAATATTACTATATCGGTTTCCTGCCACGACTTCGGTGGGATTCCTCGATATTGCAAATCTAAAAAAAGATCGTGCAATAATGAAGCCAGATCTTGTTGAAGTAGTTTATAGAGCTCAATTGGAATTTTATCTGGTCCAGAAGCTTTCTCAGAAGACAGAGAATTTATAGCAGTTATTACTTCTTCCAGCGTAAATTCCGCTTCCAGTTCTAACTGCTTAGCTTCATCAATTTTATTCTGCTTGATACCCCTATCCCCAGTAGGCAGTTGTACCAGATCAATAGGATCTTTTTGATATCATTTTTGATAAAACTGTTCAAAAACCCCCATAATCTTTGCAGAGTTGGTCTCACACTGCCCTTGATTAGTTTGTATTTTAGTTATGTTATTTCTAGCTACCCTTTCCTCGTTCGAAGGGCCAGTATTCTACCTGAAGCTTCCCCATACTCGTACATATCTTTCTGATATGCTTGGTATGCTTGGACAACTTGAAGCTGGAAAAAGCCATTTATTTCTGATTTCAAGACTGCTATTTTAGATCTCACCTCATCAATAACCTCTTGTCCTGCCGTCTGTCCCCTCGATCTATCAATTGAGTATGCTCCCTTTCCAGTTGTGCTAAGGACATTATTAAAGAATTGATCTTATCCCGACGCTCTTTCCGTTGTCGGCCTACATAGCTTATCACTTCTCCCCTCACTCCTGCTTTAAAGGAGTCCCACACTATAATTCGTGAGGCGCTATACCGGTTCATATTAAAAAATTCTTTAGCCCATTTCCTAATATAACTCTGAAATTCCTCTTCTATTAAAAGTTTTCTGTCAAAGGTCCAGCAAAATTGTTTTCCCCTCACTGTCTCCTGTCGGTTTATTTCCAAAAGAAGCGGGTTATGATCAGAGAAAATTTGGGGTAGTTTGGTTATTGTCATTTCACCTAACATCGTAGTAGAAGCCATAAAATAATCTAAACGCACATATTTCTGATGTGGAGATGAAAGATAGGTATATCCAGGATCTATAGTATTTTTATGTGCCCATACGTCCAACAACCCATGACTATCCCTGAAGTTTTTAAAGCCCGATAAACCTATGGTTTCCTGCCCTTATAATGTATCCCAGTATCCTGTGTGATCCCAAGATGGATATTAAAATCCCCACATATTATTAATGGAGTTGGCCACGAAGCAAGCTCGATCTCAAGATCACCCCAGATTCTAGAATCATCTTGATTTGAGACATAAACGGTTGCAATCGTAAGGCCCGTACTTAGTGTAGCAATGGCCCATCTTCCCCATTTATCTGCCAGCGTTCGCTTCACACGGCCCACATTTTGCCTAATGAATATGGCTACTCCCTTATCATCGTTGTTTGTGAGGAGCATATTATCATTTCATAGCCTCTAATCTGCAATTGATCTTTATTGCTCCATGGAATATGAGTCTCCTGCAAACAAATAATCTCTGTATTCCAAAACCGTAAGACCTCATACACCCTGGCCCTTTTTTCCTATCGTTAAGCCCTCCCACATTTACCGATCATATCCGTATTTTATCCATAACTAATTACAGAAAACTGCCATCCATTTTGATTGCCTCTCATATTTGTTTTGATTACTCTTGTTTTCATGTACCTTGTCAGGCTTTCCCCCCCCCCCTTTTGATCCTCCCGAAGCTCCCCCCGGAGCTACACCCTCCTCTTGCCCATATTCCTCCCCCCAACCCCCTCCCCTCTCATCCTCCCCCTAGAAGCTTCCAGACCGTAGGTCTGGTGTGTGATGAAGCAGTGCCGTTCCGTGATCCCTGAGAACCCCCTTGTATCAATTGTAACCATTGCATAAACAATATCCAGCACCCGCCCAGACATTAGTGAGCAAAAAGAAAAAAAACAAGAAAGAAAGAAGAAATTAAAAAAACAAAGCACACCACCCCGTAACCAAATCTCCATACTGTTCCATTTGCTCATGTTTCCCTAGGCTTTCCCATTTAGCTCTTCCAAAAACTCCTTAGCTTTAATTTCAGATGTAAAAAAGCGGGATCTATCTCCCACAATAACTTTCAACTTGGCCGGGTTCAACAAGTAGGCCTGTGCCCCTTTTGTCTGAAACAAATTAATCATTTGTCGTAACTGCCAGCATCTCTCTACCGTTGCATGGCAGAAGTCCGGCCTTGTGAAGAACTCTATGCTGTCCAGTTGACACTTTTTATCTGGTCTAGCTTTCTCGAATACGAGCTGCGGGAGAAGATAGTTTCCAAAGTAAACTAGTACCGCTCTGGGTTTGCTGTCTACTCCATTAGATTGTTTTAGTACCATAGGGACTCGGTGAGCTCGCTGAATTTCATGAGCCCAATTCCATCCCGTCAGCTCGGGAAAGGCTTTGGCTAGTAGATCAACCATATAGAGGCGGATATCCGTGACTCCTTTATCCTCTGGTATACCCAAAAATCGCAGATTGTTCCTCCGTTGACGATTTTCCTGATCTTCCAGCTGCCACTGGACATCAGTTAATCTTGCCTCATGGGATTCAGTCTGAAGGCGTGTTGTTACAATATCCGTCTCAAGGTTTTCAGTCCTTGTCTCCAGCATGGTTAGTCGGTCTGAGATCTCACCGCAGACTTTTGCAATCTTCCGTACAGACCCCTGCATCTTATGGATAGCTGCCTGGGAGCGCCTGCTATCTAGCCTAGTCACCTCCCTGGTGGGCCAGAACTGACTGTAATATAGTATCCAAAGTTGTATTAGAGGTGTTCCCTAGAGCTGCTGCTTGCTCCCCAAGCCACCAATAAGTAAACTGGATGGTGAATAATTCCAGTTTAGTTTAGGCATTTTTTCCCCTTTATCCAGGCCATACTCAGGGAGACCGCCAGCCCTATTAATTTTCCTCATGGTTGTGGCAGAGTCCCTCCCACTGGTGTCCGGCAAGCTCGCACTCTCCCCATCACTTGAGCTGGTCAATACTGGGGATTCCATTGCAGATTCTATTACTGATTCTGTATCATCTGACAGTGAGTAAAAGTAATCTGTTGCCTCTGTCTCCATGTCTCTCATATGCTGATTTTTTTGTTTATTACTTTTCTTGTGTTTAGATCCCTGCTGGTAGGGTTTTGAGCCGCCTGTCTGGACCTTGCCCTTACTTTTAAAATCCAATATTGCATTCTCTTTAATTTGCCCAGGGTCCACTGAGAAGTTTATGCCTGGTAGATCATTTGCTTGGGTTTCCATTTCCATTCCTCCCACTTTCTCATTTATACTATCACTTGGTGTAATGTAAGCACCCTCAGCACCCTCAATCAAGGCTGCATCTCTTCCAGCCTCAGATACCTCCTTACCGGTAGATACTGTTGAGTCCTGAGTCTCTTCCCCCTCCATGCGTTTGCTCCAGATTAGGGGAGGGCTGCCTGTCACCATTAAAGAGTCCATTTCTCCCACTACTGAATTTCCCCTCGCTTGCGCATTTACCTGCACGGTCTGCACAGTCTGCCCAGTCTGCGAGGTTGCTGTCTCTCTCCTTTCCTTGTCCGGTACCATTTCTCTCGGCATCCCGGTGCTCCGTCAGCTGTTTCAGTGGATCCTTCGGTTATCTTAGAGCCAAGAAGTAGCTCCACTATTGTCGGACCCGTCTTGCGTTGCTGGAGCAACTCTCCTCTACCTTTCCTTTCCGGGAGCTCCTTCCGGGTCACAGCCGGCCCTCGACGTCCGGGTTGCCGCGCTCCTCCTCCCGTCATGGTACACACTTCTGATGCAGGGTGATCAGCAGGTCGATCGGCAGGGCACGAGGGATTCGGCGTTGTTTTGCCGCGAGCCACCGGACCACCTTTTGGCCTCATACTGTGCAAATTATCTCGGTGTCTCAGCCCTGAGCACCAGTCACTGAGATGGGAGTCGGAGCTTAGCGTCCTCTGTATCCGAAGGTACGTAAGTCTTAGCTCCCGCTGCGTCGAGCTTGAGCTTAAGGGATCACAGTAGCAAATCCTTTTCTGTAGTAGTTTGGTTAGTATACTTAAGATACCTAAGATCTCTTCTATCATTCTTGCACTAGCGTAGATGGGTGCATTTCCCTAAAGGGGGGGTTCTCAATAGATCAGGGCTTTAGCACTGCGATCGGAGGCTCAGCCTCAGCCTTCCGCCATCTTGCTTCTCTTGGTATTCTGGTCTGTAGAATAAGTTTCCAATGTAAAATCGGAATCAAAATTTTTATTCTGCAAATGTGAAAGAAAAGTCCAACAAAATACAAATTTGCAGCACCTCCGTTGTCCCATGTAAATAGTCTCTTGGACTAGTCATATTTCTATTACCTGCAGTGCTTAAATAGTTTCTAAAATACTGATGATCATCTGCCTGTGGTTTGTTGCTGTGCTGTATAAAATGGACGTTGCATTACTGGTGGTTTCTCTGTCATTCTAATCCAATTTGCAAACCTGTGGTGGATACAACCAGCAACTGTTACAAATTGATGATTAACTTTAAAAAAAGTAGAGAACTGTTGCCTTTGTAGCTTAGGGGCCAGTCACAGTTATTATTGTCAATATCACAATGGCTAGATCATATTCAACATGCAGTTTGGAGACTGGGAGAGCAAGTCGAATGAAAGAAGAGATCCACCATTTTGAATTCCAGTGCAAAAAGGAACTACTTACAGCTTCTTCTTGCATGCCTACCCATAGAACGAGTGCTGTTTCAAATTGCTGCAAAACGTGTGAGGGGGAACCCAGCAATTGTAGCCTTAACACTTAATGGTCCAATGTCCTGCTTAACTCACCACCAGCTCTTTCCTAAATTGGAGCAAGGTTTGGGAAGTCCTGATGGATGCAGGAATGTTGTTCCAGATCCCGAGTGCATAGCTGGAGTAGTAATATTTGGCTTCTTTTATCTGTCATGCACTTCTTTACCTCCATTATGATGGACATCTGGATGTGTGTTATTCTGAAGATTGTTAAATCTTTATGCTAGCTTTGCCATTTTTGGTGTTGGTGAAGATGTAAATGATATTATATGAAAAGTTTTTAATGTAGCAATTTCCTATACATCTAGAGACAGCGGTGGCTGCATGTTTCCTGTAACAATAATAAGCAGCCTATGTGAGATTGGATACATTTTTGTGCTGCAAATGCGAGACAAATTCTACTCTCATAGTTTTTCCTGTGATATTGGGCTCATGTTTTTATTTATAATTGATGGAGCGATTTGTGTAGGCTCCTGGCAATCTATAATATTGTTTCCCAATTTATTTGTTTGCTGGTTGTTGTTTTTTTAGCCATATTCATCACTTATGTTTGATTTAAGAGAGGTAGTACTGGCAGGCGTTATCAAGGGGAGTCAAAATCAGAAGCAACAATAGCTCCACTGTGTTTACTTTTAACTCTTACAATAAATCTATAAAATTCTGCCTCCAGGAAACTGACATCTTATGGAAAGTGCAAGTAAGCAAATCAGCAAAACTCTCATTCTTTCTTTCGAACAGGATATATTAATCAATAATTTCACACATTGCTATTGGTAAAGGACATCAGTATAATTCAAGATATTATCACCACCTCTTTACAGATCATTCGGTTTAGAACTTTAATGACTTCTCTGCTAAGCATTGTCCCCCTAGCACGCTAAGATCTTTTTCAAACGTTCTACAGCAAATTTGTGTCTTCTTTTCCCACATCTTCAGGATTATAACAGTACCCAAGGTTTGTGGATTTTTCTGGATGGAACCAAAAAGTAGCCAAAATATAGCAAAGTTTGAGGTTTTCTTTGGAAAAATAGGAAAAAAGTGCTGTGCAAGAAAAAGTATGGATTAGCTTTTCTAAAATGTACATTAACAAAGGTTTTGCTGGGATAGGTTTACCATCTCCACAGCTTTCAGAAACAAGCATTTGCAATGCAATAGGTCTCGCATTTTTTATATTTTGAGATATTGGCGTTGTAAATGACAATGCCTTTGATTTATATATTTTTTAAACCAGCAAGCGGTGCGTAAACACACACTTTGTACTCATAGTCGTTTCTTACGAAAAGCAAGGCTGGCAAGTAACTGCGGTTATTTTACTGCCAGCCTTGCTTGTAGCAAATGCGAGACCTATTGCATTGCAAATGCTTGTTAGAAAGATGTGCATGTGTGATCACAATGATCCAATGGCCAATGTGAGCAATCCCATCGTCCCCTGTTGAATGCTGTGGTGGGCGTAAGCAAAAGTGTTAATGACTGCTGACCACACCAATAAATAAAGAGGGCAGTAGCAAAGCACCTCCTATGTACATATATAGGTATTTTTTATTTATAAGATTTGTTTACATGAGGCAACCAAAACCTAACCAGTTATGTAGGTCTGACCTAAAAGTAATGAATGTCTGCTATCAAACATAATTCCACAGACAGTACCCAAGCGATTGCCAACACACATATATAAGCAACACTTATAATACTGCTATTCTTATTATCTACTGGCGGTCGCCAGTAGATAGTTATAGTTAGGACCTATTTTCCATAGGAAATCTGCAACATTCTATTTGCAATAACGTTGGCGCCGGTTGACGAATCTTCGCGAAAGCTTCCAACTTGTTGGGGCGCTCCGGTCCGCTCCTATCCTGAAAGTCTCGGGTGATTCGTCAAGCTGGGGCCGAGAAAAAGGGGGTCCCAAAACATGTTTTCCCCATTCATTTTTCCATAGGAACCTTTAGTCGCAGCTACAGCTCGAACTGCTGAACGGAATTACACCAAATTTGGCAAAGAGGTAGCCCTTGGTTCAGTGTCGTGCCTTTTGCTTAAATGGTGTAAATCCGTTCAGTAGTTCCTGAGAAAATCAAAAGTAAAGTCACATATATATCTATGGCCGAGTAGGGTCCGCGTACCCTCCCGATCACGAGCTGCATGCTAATTGGCTGTCAAGTGGCTGTCAACACTCCAAATCAGGAAGTGTTGGCAGGCATTTTGTCCCTCTGTAGAACCAAGGGACAGAAACAAGTGCGCAAAGCGCAAAAGGGGCAGGGCAGAAACACCCTGACCCCTAGGTCTGCTCAGGGGTCCCACAAGGACCCCTGGGCAGAAAAGCTTTTTTTTAAACAGCGGGATGCGCTTAGGGTGCGCGGATCCCGCCGATTAAAAACCCACAAGAAACAAGTGCGCAAAACGCACAAAGGGGGCAGGTAGAAACACCCTGACTTCCCTAGGGTCTGCTCAGGGGTCCCACAAGGACCCCCTGGGCAGAAAAAAAGCATTTTTTTATTTAAAAAATTGGCAGGATGCGCTTAGGGTGCGCGGATCCCGCCGACCCAAAAAAAAATCGAAGCGCGGTCTCCCGCGCTTCGATGCTAATTTGCCCCCGGGTGGCCCAAGTCCCGGGGACCGCCACCCCCACCGGGGCTTCTTTTTTTAAATTTAAATGACCTGTGTGGGGGCTCCAGTCTCCCCACACGCCCCGGGACCGCCACCTCCCCGGGCACTAACAAATTTAAAATGGGGGTCCGTTTTGGACCCCCGAAGCCTCGGGGACCACCACCTCCCCGGGGCTCTGCAGATGTGGGGAGGGGGCCACGCGGCCCCCTCCTGGAGCCTGTGGTGGCCCTGGGGACCGCCACCCCCCAGGGCCGGCTCCTGCAGTGAAACCTGCTCTCTCTTCCAAAATTCAAAGCAGATTGCTTTTCCACACGGGGAGCTGCATCTTAGCAGCTCCCCATGTGGAAATGCAATGCCGGCTCCCGAGGGACGCGGGGAGCCGGAGGGACCGTGGGGGGATTGGGGACCCCCACAGTCCCCAACGGAGAGGGCCAGCCCCGGGGGATGGGGTCCCCGGGGCAAGTAGTGGTCTAGAGGAGGCCATGCGGCCCCCTCCCCCCAAAAATAATAATAATTAAAAATAAATAAATAAATAAAGACCTGCCCCGGGGGATGGGGTCCCCGGGCAAAGGGAGAGCTTGAGGAGGGGGCCACGCAGCCCCCTCCTTAAAAATCAAAAGTGTGGCCATGCCCCGGGGATGGGGTCCCCGGGGCCGGAATCGGCCACGGGAGGGGGCCACGCGGCTCCTTCCCATTTCCTTTTTAAAAAAAGAAAAAAAAGGGTAAGGCCCTGGGGATGGGGTCCCCAGGGCCCAAAAGAGGAAAAGGAAGGGGGCCACACAGTCCCCCTTAGGGAAAAAAAACGATTGTGCCGCAGGCCATGCCCCCTTCCTTTACCACTCTGCAAACGTGCCCCTGGCGCGTTTGCAGAGGGGAACGAATTCCCTTGAATACTGGGGGTCCTGGGGGCCAACTAGCCCACCAGGAACCTCCAGTATGCGCCAGGGGCTGGTTGCAGAGAGGTGTACAGAGGCCACGCCCCTTTTACACCTCTCTGCAACGCAGCTCTGTGGCGCTTTTTGGAGGTACATGGTGGGCTAGTTGGACTCCAGGGACCCTCAGGATTCAAGGGGACTTAATCCCCCAACTTAAAACGCGCCACGGGGCGCGTTTGCACAGTGGTGAAGGGAGGGGCGGGGCTT
This sequence comes from Calotriton arnoldi, assembly GCA_963921515.1. Taxonomy (NCBI): domain Eukaryota; kingdom Metazoa; phylum Chordata; class Amphibia; order Caudata; family Salamandridae; genus Calotriton; species Calotriton arnoldi. The sequence goes on along the minus strand of CAWUFW010005282.1, from coordinate 520,590 downwards.
CAGGTGACATGTGTGCAAACAGGCCCCGTGGTGCGTTTTAAGATGGGAATTAAATCCCTTCAATCCTGAGGGTCCCTGGGGGCCAACTAGCCCACCAGGTACGTCCAGAAAGCACCACAGAGCTGCGTTGCAGAGAGGTGCAAAAAGGGGCATGGCCTCTGAACACCTCTTTGCAACGCAGCTCTCTAGCGCATACTGGAGGTATCTGGTGGGCTACTTGGCCCCTAGGGACCCTCGGGATTGAGGAGGAATTAATTCTCCAACTTAAAACGCGCCACAGGGCGTGTTTGCAGACATGTCACCTCAGTCCCCACCCCCTTCCTTCACCATTGTGCAAATATTCCCCTAAAATCAGCCGAACTACGAATTCCGATTTACTCACCTGTTATCAGGAGAGACCTCAGTGCTGCATCTTTGAGCCCAGTACTGATCCTGAAAAGTAATTTTAACCGTACTTACCAGTAACTTGAATTTCCTTCCATAGGATATCATTGCCTGCTTTTTGCTGAAAAAGTTTCCAAGTGTCGATTTTTGAAACATACAAATATTCCTCTAAAATCAGCAGAACTACGAATTCCGATTTACTCACCTGTTATCAGGAGAGACCTCAGTGCTGCATCTTTGAGCCCAGTACTGATCCTGAAAAGTAATTCTAACCGTACTTACCAGTAACTTGAATTTCCTTCCATAGGCTAACATTGACTGTTTTCACTTGGAAATTCTTCTAAGTGTGGAGTTTTGGAACTTTATAATATTCCTCTAAAATCAGCCGAACTACGAATTCCGATTTACTCACCTGTTATCAGGAGAGACCACAGTGCTGCATCTTTGAGCCCAGTACTGATCCTGAAAATTAATTTTAACCGTACTTACCAGTAACTTGAATTTCCTTCCTTAGAATATCATTGCCTGCTTTTTGCTGAAAAAGTTTCTAAGTGTCGATTTTTGTAACATACAAATATTCCTCTAAAATCAGCCGAACTACGAATTCCGATTTACTCACCTGTTATCAGGAGAAAACCCAGTGCTGCATCTTTTAGCCCAGCACTGACCTTGAAAAGTAATTCTAACCGTACTTACCAGTAACTTGAATTTCCTTTCATAGGCTAACATTGACTGGTTTCACTTGGAAATTCTTCTAAGTGTGGAGTTTTGGAACTTTATAATATTCCTCTAAAATCAGCCGAACTACGAATTCCGATTTACTCACCTGTTATCAGGAGAGAACCCAGTGCTGCATCTTTTAGCCCAGCACTGACCCTGAAAAGTAATTCTAACCGTATTTACCAGTAACTTGTATTTCCTTCCATAGGAATCCATTGTCTGGTTTTCAGCAGAAAAGTTTGTGTCGATTTTCACAAACTACAAATATTCCTTAAAAATCGCCTGTATGACTTAAACGCATTCTTTCAACTGTTTACAGGAGATGCACCAGTGCTGGATCCAGTATCCACCACTGAGTAAGAAAAAGTAACGATAACACTACTTACCTGCTAAGTGAATTTCCTCCCATAGGATAACATTGGTGATTCTATGTGAAAAGTTTCTAAGTGTCAACTTTTAAAATGCAATAATATTCCTTAAAAATCACTACTGTAACCAAAACGCTTTTACTCAACTGTTTACAGCAGATGTCCCAGGACTGAATCTAGGATCCAGTCCTGTGGTTAGAAAAGTAATCCATAAAGTAACTAATTGCATTTAACTTGAAATTCACATTGAGCTCAATGTTGCATTGTGTTTGAAATTGTGTTGCCCATTGCAACAACTGTAACTACTGTACTTAAAAGTCTATTGCCTATTTGCAAAGTATTTAAACTAAAGTAATTCATTCTGAGAAAGTATATTTTGTAATGTAATGTATAATGTAATTACAATGTATTTAAAAAAATAAAATATCTAAAAATAAATAGTTTGAAAAATGTAGTAAATCAGTATCAAAAAATAAATATAACAATTAATACATTTAAAAATTGTCATTTACAAAACCTTGAAATTCACTGAAAAAAACCATAGGTTTCAGACATGTTATAGTTAGGAATTAGCATTTAAAAAACCTTTGAAATTCACTGAAAAAACCATAGGTTTCAGGCACGTTATAGTTAGAAATTAGCATTTAAAAAACCTTACAAATTCGCTGAAAAAACCATAGGTTTTAGGGACAGTTATAGTTAGTTGGACATTGCACTCGTACAAAACCCGTGAAATTCCCCCGTTATAGTTAGTTCAGGTAACTATAACTCGCGCCCCCGCAATGCACTGCTGATGACGTCACATATTACATCACTCATGACATGGTCAGTGACATCAGTCTAAACTAACTAACTAAAACTACCTCAGTTATACCTTTCAATATTCCAGTACCACCCATTAATGTTTCAATATCGTAAAATACTAACTCTGATTGGTCAGGCGAGGGGGGATGATCGTCACACCATGCTTACATTTCACTTATTTCATTTGAACCATTGTTCTTAAACCCATCCCCTTAAACTTTATTAAATCATTTCCTTTCCCATACAACTCCAAACTTTATTAATACAAAATGTTTCAACTTTATGAATAAGGCTTCTTCATATGAACTCTTCACCCTCATGTTCCCAGGGCACATCTTCTCTGGCCTTGGACACGTGACAAATCCTTACTCATCCTTCCTTATTCTTTCTCATCTGCGCAAGTGCGGAGTCAAGTCAGTCAGCTCAATTCAGACAAGTGTGATAGGCCCAAATGCGCACTAATAATAAAGTCAAAAGAAGAAATGTTATTCTTAAAAATAAATGGTTTCACTGTATACCACCAACCTCTACTCTAACCCACTTTAATTATTATTACCCTTTTCTGCATTTGCGTTAGTATAAAACCTATTTTCTATTTAGTCAAGCAGGTGCCATGCATGTGAGCTTTCAAGCAGCCATTTTAATGCCTTTTGCGCATGCGCAAGATTTTCCCTCCAAGCATTAAGACGTCATACTACGTAGATGCAGTAGATGCATGCGCAGTAAAGATCCCTTGTTAGAGTGCGTTTTAGTCCTTCGTTCATTTTATTAAAGTTAGTAAACACATATGCAAGCTTCGTTGTCCCGCGTGTCTTTTGGAAATTCGAATTATTAATTACAATCACATAGTTAGTAATTCGTTAGTGAGTTAAAATGAAAGGATTGCATCCGAGCAAGTCTCATTTACGAGTCCTTGCTCCATCAATCCCCTCTCTGATGGCATTTTAAGCCATCACAAAATTACCCATCCCAACCCAGATACCAACTTTAGCACATCTCAGTTCTATATTTCTCTTCTCAATTTTCCATCAACCAACTCGTTTCCTTCTAAATCCTTCATTTTCTTGTATAATTTGCCTTTCCTTCCTTCCAACTGTATTTCATCATATTTTCTTTTTCGTTTCTTTCCCTTTCCTTCTCTTTCAAAATGTATTTTTCCTCTCCTTCCTTTTCTACAACACTTATATGTAATCATTATTATCACTACCGTTATTATCATGACTAATGGTATTGTTATTTGACCTAGGAAACTTTTCCCAAAATCAGCAAACAATTTCCCTATTGATGTTATACTTTTTGTTAGTCTTCCCCATACACTGTCAACCTCCAGTTGAGTCAAGTCTTTATGCATTCTTGTAATGTTTTCAATATATCCTTTAATTTCTCTGCTCTTGTCTGAAATGTAAGTGCAACAATGTTGAATTTTTAACATGCCACAAACTCCACCTTCTTTTGCTAACAATACATCAAGAGCAAGACGGTTCTGTAAAACCATAGACCTGATTGCAACCATTTCTGTGTTAATCATCAAGAATCCTCCTGCAGTGTCTGTAGAAAGACGATCAACTATGGTTGTTAACTTACAAATTTTCTGTGAATTAAGAATGACTCCAACTGAGGGTATCAATTAAGGGTGGGCGGAATTTGCAGAGTTGCGTTCCGCAAAATTCCGCAAAACGGCAAGAAATCTCCGCGAGCACGCGGAATTTCGCGTGCTCGCGGAGATTTTGCTGCGCCCGTTGAATCCTGCCCTGCATATTTATCCACGAAGATGCCACCGTTTTGTGCAATACCTCTACTCAACTGGAGTACTTTCTACTGGCTAATCGGTAAGTGCTACCTCGTTGGGTAAATGTATAGTGCCTTTCCTACACTACAGCTGCGTAAAGGTCCAGAAGAATTGACCCCAGTGACCTGTGTGTCTGTAACTTTGCCACCGCGACCGAAAGCGCTCGGGGTCCTTTGATTAAGCTGTCCATCATTCTGGGGAAAGGGCGGGAAGACGGTGCATACCACTAGTGTATGTGGGGCGGGGGCAAACGGGTGGGGCTTCTAGGCCTGTTCACATGCCTCTTGTTTATAAAGGGTCAGAGCAGGATCTGAGCAGCAGATGAGGAGGAAGAACCTCCTGGTCACTGGATCTACACGGGGATTGCGCTCGAGAAAATCAAGGATGCAAAGACCTCCATCGGGGATTACAGCTAACTTTTCACGTTGGAAATGGAGAGAAGGCACACCTGCTTAACCACGCTCACGAATTCTGCACGAGGATTGCGCTCGGGAAAATCAAGGATGCAAAGACCTCCATCGGGGATTACAGCTAACTTTTCACGTTGGAAATGGAGAGAAGGCACACCTGCTTAACCACGCTCACGAATTCTGCACGAGGATTGCGCTCGGGAAAATCAAGGATGCAAAGACCTCCATCGGGGATTACAGCTAACTTTTCACATTGGAAATGGAGAGAAGGCACATCTGCTTAACCACGCTCACGAATTCTACACGAGGATTGCGCTCGGGAAAATCAAGGATGCAAAGACCTCCATCGGGGATTACAGCTAACTTTTTACGTTGGAAATGGAGAGAAGGCACATCTGCTTAACCACTCTCACGAATTCTGCACACCTGCACTGCATATTTATCCACGAAGATGCCTACGTTTTTTGCAATACCTCTACTCAACTGGAGTACTTTCTACTGGCTAATCGGTAAGTGCTACCTCGTTGGGTAAATGTATAGTGCCTTTCCTACACTACAGCTGCGTAAAGGTCCAGAAGAATTGACCCCAGTGACCTCTGTGTCTGTAACTTTGCCACCGCGCCGAACGCGCCGGGGTCCTTTGATTAAGCTGTCCATCATTCTGGGGAAAGGGCGGGAAGACGGTGCATACCACTAGTGTATGTGGGGCGGGGGCAAACGGGCGGGGCTTCTAGGCCTGTTCACATGCCTCTTGTTTATAAAGGGTCAGAGCAGGATCTGAGCAGCAGATGAGGAGGAAGAACCTCCTGGTCACTGGACCTACACGGGGATTGCGCTCGGGAAAATCAAGGATGCAAAGACCTCCATCGGGGATTACAGCTCATGTTTGACAGTAGATATGGGCAGAAAGCACTCCTGCTTAGCCTCGACCTTGCTCACGAATTTTTTGTGCTGATTAATACGTTACAGAATTTGAGCTTCAACTCGGGCACCTGCTTCAGTGCTTTCTTGCACCTGAATTCCGTTCCGCCGCGGATCGCGAAAGTTTCGACATTTCCACGTTCCGCGCGGAAATGCCGAAATTTCGCAAGTTCCGCAAGCGGAACGGAATTTGCCGCCCACCCTTAGTATCAATGCACTAAAAATATCTCCTACAATTTCAGAAAAACTAGCTCTTGTTCTACGTGTTAGTCAATTAGAATTTCCATTGGTTCCACTGATTCTGTCCACATGATACATTTTTGGAAAAACGATTCCAAAGTAACAGCTCCCGTACCATCTTGCAGGTAACCTATAATATGCATTGTTCCCACAAACATAATAAACTCCTGGAAATACAGGATCAGTTCCCCCTTTTAGTCCCCATCCTCCTAAAATTAGGAAGTTATGTTCACATTCACTGGAACCAATGTAATTATTGTTATAATCTGTCTTTAATCTATGGAGGCAGAATTTTCCCCTTTTCACAAAATCCAGGGACATCGCAGCATGAGCCTTGCCATTTGCATAGATTCCCTCTTTCCCAGCCCATGGAGGTACATGGGTTTTCTGTTCAGTCGCTTTTTTTTATTAAATCCTGTCTCCATTCTTCTACTAAATCCCAAAAATCTTTTTCTTCTTTTCTCAATGTACATGTTAGATTCTCTTTATGTGCCTGAACTAAATCTATTGAACTCATTGGTAAGAAAAATTCACCCATAAACTGTGCATTTTTACTACTAACTACTGGATTCATATTCTTTCTAATAGGTAAATCAGAAAATACTACATCTAGATTTGAATAAAAATACTGAAGTCTCCCTGTAGCATAAAATAAACTTGATAAAATACTACATAGCACACCATATGTTAAAGGTATATGGTGATACGTCACCCCTTCTGATACTGATGAGGGTAACTTCATACACACATAGCAATTATTAATCTCCATAGTACTAACATATTGAAATAACAATTCTAATAAACACATTAGAGGACGTATTATAGTCTGATTCGTTATGATAATTTGCTTCATCTTCTACCCCTATTTCTATTTTAGTTCCTTTTATTCTATCTATCTTATCATTAGTATCTGTATTATTCTTGTCACTTGTTTTCATTAACAAAGGTACTCCTACTTTAAGGAATAACCATACTAATACTACTAATAAAATACTACAAAAACAAAATCTAAAACATTTTCTTTTCAATCCACGCTTTGGTCTTTCGGTAACTTCAATTTCTGCCTTTTTACTTCTGAGAAAATCTCTTTTCTCTTATCCTTTCTTTGTCAATATGACTTTCTTTTCGTTCTTAAGGAGGCCTCAATTTGCTTTCATCAATCTGTGCAACATGAACTTCTTCTGTTTCATCACTCAGATCTAGGGATTCAAATTCTTCGAGTATTACATAGGTCCATTCAGGAGCCTTGTATCTTCTGTTTAAATTTCTCAATCTTGGACTTCTTCGAGTTATTTTCGCTAAGGTTTGTTTAGATCGTGTTTGACTTGTGATTTCATTTACTTGTTCTGGTTTCTTTTCTGATTTTCTCAAATGATATCTTAATTTCTTTACTCCAGTAGGCCAATTGTCTCCTTTCTGATTCTTTTGATTTGTACTGCACTTTCACCTTCGTTATCTCCTCTCAAAGTTCTTTTAATTTCACTTAATCTAGGCACAATCTGTTCTCGTTCTCTGTTTTCTGTGCTTGAACCTTCCTTTACTTCCACCTGCTCAGGTCTTATCGTACTTTGTTCTTCTTCTTCCTGAGCTTGTTCTTCTAATTCTATCTCACCCTGTTCAGGTCTTACTTCATATTGTTCTTTTTCTGCCTGAACTTGTTCTTCGAACTCTATCTGATCCTCTTCAGGTCTTATTTCAAACTTTTCTTCTTCTGCCTGAACGTGTTCTTCTAATATTCCCTCCTCAGGTTCCTGAAAGTCTTTTTCTATTTCCACCTGAGTGTGTTCTTCTTTCCCTGTCTCTTCCTGACTACTTTCCTGTCTTTTCAGTTCTGTTCTTTTTCTTGTTTCAATAGCATCATCAATTATTTCAATCGCTGGTATCCACTCTTCCTGACCTGGACTTGGCTGTTTGTCATATGGTTGTCTTTCAAAATCTATTACTCTAGATTCTTCAATTTCACAACTTACAACACCTGACGCTTCAGCCTGTTCAGTCAGTGGTTGCTCTTGTTGTTCTGATGGGCTCGGAACTCTTCTGGTATGACTGGCATGAATCCAATTGGGCAATCCTGCACACTTCACTGCTGTGGTAGTGACTAGTATGACTTGACGCGGTTTATCCCACCTTGGTGCTAGGCACGACTTTCTTGCGTGTTTCTTCACTAGCACCCAATCTCCAGGAGTCAAATCATGTGCTTGGTCTGGCTGTCTTTCAACTGTGTCTTCTCCAACCTGGCGAGAGACAGAATGCACCATTTCAGCCAATCCTTTGCAGTAGTCCAATACCAGATCATCAGTTATATTCATTAATTTATTTCCAGGAATAAATGCCTGTCTCATTGCTCTTCCCATGAGAACTTCATGTGGGCTGATTCCTGTTTTTCTGTCTGGAATACTTCTGAGACCCATCAATACAAGAGATGCATCTGGCCATTTCAGCATTGTGGATGCACACACCTTCCCTAATCTTGACTTGATTGTGCCATTTAGCTGTTCAACTATTCCAGAAGCCTCTGGACGATAAGCACAGTGCAGTTTTTGTTCATTGTTAAATGCAGCACAGATTAATCGAATTATTTCATTATTAAAATGAGGGCTGCTATCTGATTCCAAAGTGACTGGAAAACCAAAACGTGGTATTAACTCCCTCAACAACAATTTAGCAACTGTAAGACTGTCATTTCTTCGAGTGGGATACGCTTCCACCCATCTTGAGAAAAGGCATACTATGACAAGTATATATTTCAGTCCATTGCTAGGGGGTAATTCAATAAAATCCAACTGTAATCTGGTGAAGGGTCCTTCTGCCTTTCCAATCTTTCCCCAGCTAACCACTGTCTTCCTACCTGGATTTTGCTGCTGACAGGTTAGGCATTTTTGGCAAAGGCTCTCTGCGACTACCCTGAACTTCGGATTGTACCAACTCTGTCTGAATAGCCTGATCATTGATTCTCTCCCTATGTGTGTTGCTCCATGATACACTCTTGCCATTTTTGAAAGCAAACAATCTGGCATGACTGGTCTTCCATCTAAATACACCCATACCTCATTGTGTGGTCTCTTTGTACAAGCTGCCCTTATCCAAATTTCCTTTTCCTTTTCCTTTTCCTCAACTTCTTCCTGCAATTCTCTAATCTCGTCCCATGTTTCTGGTACTGAGAAAAACATAAGTTGGCATCTGGTTTCACCCGTTTCAATTTTTCTGTTTATGGCCACTGTATTTTTGGCACAGTATTGAGCCACTTGGTCAGCATATCTATTGGCAGCAGTCACATAGTCATTTCCTGACTGATGTGCAGCACATTTTACAACTTCTATCTCTTTTGGCAATTGTAATGCTTCCAGAAAATCCTTCACATTTTTGCTGTTTCTAATAGGAGATCCTGAAGAAGTCAGAAATCCCCTCTGCATCCAGAGCTGGCCAAAATCGTGCACAACACCGAACCCATATTGACTGTCCGTAAATATGGTTACTCTCCAATTTTTCCCTTTTTGCATGCCACCGTTAGGGCTACCAATTCGGCTACTTGTGCAGATTTGACTCCCGGTAAACAGGATGCTTCAATTACTCCCAGATATCTTACAAACAGCATATGCAGCACTTAATCCTCCTTCTTGTGTCCTGAGGCAGGACCCATCTACAAATAACTCATGGTCAACCTCTTTTAAAGGTGACTCCTTTATGTCTGGACGGGGCTTAGTACATAATTCAGTTACGTCCAAACAATCATGATCACTCTCATCTTTCACTTCTTCGTTGCATGGGTCTGGCAGTAGGGTAGCTGGGTTCATGATCGTACACCTTATCGCTGTCACGTTCTCAGCTCCCAAAATCACTCTTTCATACTTAGTGAATCGACTAGGGGTGAGATGTTGTGTTCTTGTTCTTGTCAAAAGAATCTCAACTGAGTGTGGAACATAAACCTTTACCGGATGTCCCATCACTATCGACTCACTTTGCTCCAGACTCATACAAGTAGCAGCTACTGCTTTTAAGCAGCCAGGTACTGCTGAAGCCACTGGATCCAATGTAGCTGAAAAGTATGCCACTGGATGTCGACTCAATCCATGTCTCTGTGTTAAGACTGAAGGTGCACAATTTTCTCTCACAACAAAACAACGCAAAGTCTTTTGAATAATCAGGCATGCCCAAGGCAGGAGCCTCACACAAGCAATTTCGCAATTTCACAAATGCCTCTATGCAGTCATCATCCCAATCAATCGGATCTTTTGCTCTTTTCCGGGTCATTTGTATTAATGGTTTCGATAACATAGAAAAACCATGAATCCATTGCCTACAGTACCCAACCACTCCCAAGAACATTCTCATTTCTCTCTGAGTCTGTGGCAATTGCATTTCTTTGATTATTTTTATTCTTTCCTGTGTTACTTTTCTAACTCCTCTTTCTATTTTATGCCCTAGATATCTAACTTCTTGTCGAAAGAACTGACATTTCTCTGGAGACACCTTGTGTCCTCCTTCAGCCAAATGGTTCAGTAATGCAATTGTGTCTGTGACTCAGTCTTCCCGTGTTTTTGATGCCACCAGTAGGTCATCAATATACTGGACCAGAACAGATTTTCCAGGCATAATCAATGATTCTAGACACTTTTTCAAAATCTGATTAAAAATTGAGGGACTTTCTGTGTACCCTTGAGGAACTCGACACCATGCGTAAATACGATCCTCAAACTTAAACGTAAAAAGATACTGGCTGTCTGGGTGCAAAGGAATAGAAAAGAATGCTTGGCATAAATCAATTACTGTAAAACAACCTGCATTCCAAGGTATCTGATAAAGGATCACTGCTGGATTTGGCACTATTGGACAACATGGCACTACAATTTTATTTATTTTTCGTAAATCCTGCACTATTCTGTACTTTCCGCTAGGCTTTTTCAGTCCCATTATTGGCGAATTACAAGGACTACCCATCACTTCTTTTAAAATACCTTGTTTAACCATTTGTTCAATTTCTGGAATAACTCCTGCTTTTTACTTACTCATCTTGTACTGTCGGGTGTTTGGATACACTGCACCTTCTTTCACTGTCACTTTAACTGGGTCTATATTTGTCATTAACCCAATGTCTTTTCCTGTAAAATCCCACACTTCTGGATTAACTGTGGCTCTCAACTCTTCTGGTAATTAATTTTCAGTCACTAGTGAAAACATTTCATCTACTTCCGTTCCCTGTTTGGCTAACATCATCTTGTATACAACGTCTTCATCAGGGGTTCGGAAAGCGACACCATCTGGTGTACAATAGATTGTGCAGTTCATCTTGCACAATAGATCTCTTCCCAACAGATTTACAGAACTGGAATCGCAAACTACAAACCGATGCATTTCTTTAAAACTTCCAATGTGCACCTCCATTGGTTTTGTGATTGGGGTTCTAATCTGTTGGTTAGACACGCCTACAACTTGGATTGATTCTCCCGAGAGGGGTAGGTTTTGGATGTCTGCTGTTCTCACAGTAGACCTGGTAGCACCAGTATCCAATAGGAAAGTAATGTCTTTACCTTCTACTTTCCTCAACAAATGGACCTGACTGATCTACGGTAAGGATGCGCCAAGCACACACTCCTCTTCCTCCCCCCTCAGGCACCGTCATTGAGTAAAATCCACATTTTCCTCATCATTCTGCAACAAATATTGTGTAATTGTTCTATTATTCTTACCACTTTCTCCTTGAAATCCGGTGTTAGCACTGAAACTTTGATGATTCACAAAATTTGGCATAGGAGCTGGTGGCACCTGATATTGTGGAGTAACTACCTGCTGCTGCTGATTCTCATGTACTTCATTCTGCAACTGTGGGATTAAATTTTGATTTGGCCCATTATTACTCTTATTATTCTGAATACTCTTACACTCGTTCTTCCAATGTCCAAGCTTACCGCACGCATGACAAGGAAACTTCTTTTTCACTTCTTCTCTGTCCATTCGTCCCCTATATTTATTACCATTCGCTCCTTGATCATTCTGACTCTTCTCTTTCACTTGATTATTATTTTAGGCATTTGTTTTATCCTCCTGTTGTTCTGCCAATTTTACTTGTGCCCACATCATTTTCTCTTTTAGCTTCCTACGCCTAGCCTCAATATCATCTCCGCAATATTTCGCGTACTTTAAAATCTCATCCACTGTCTTGCTTTTGCCAGCACAACATGTGCTGCTGTATCATCTGACTAATCTCTGGTTTTAAACCATATACAAACCGATACACAAAATGTCCCATATCCTTGTCACCGATATTCTCAAAACCACTATACTGCCTGAACACCTGTAGTAACTTCTCATAATATGCATGTACAGATTCATTTGGTTCTTGAGTTGTTCTATCTATTTTTACCCAATCTGTTTCTTTAGGAGGAATTTTCCCTTTCAAATATGTAATCACTTGGTGATACTTTTTCATCACCTCCTCCGAGGGTGCTCCTGTCTTTGCGTCTCTAGCATACTCCTCATTAGGCCAGTCAATTGTAATTTTACATTCCGTCCATAAATCAGCAGGTGCCACTATATCAAATAGACCATCCAAATCCTTCAATAAAACCTTTGAAACCTTCCCAAATCTCTCTACCTGTTTATACCATTCAACTGATTTTTCTCTCAACTTTGGGAAATCATTTGTAAATGAATAAATATCTTGGCTACTCCAAGGAACATGAACATATCCTCCTCCGGGAACCTCTCTCATTGGACACCATTTTTCCACTTTGCTTGATTCTCTTACTGGAAATGCAGCTGCTGCTTCTCTCGCTTGTACTTCCTCTTTCTTTCTTATCCATCTAATTCTCCATTTATCAATGTCTCCCCATTTTCGCAAAATGTTCATTAATTTCTTTATCTGTAGTCTCTTTCCAGAAGCATTTACACTTTCTAAATCTTTATCAGTAAAGTCCACTCGATATGGTTTCTGTAACAACTTTTATTTCCCTATGTCTATTCCAATCTCTGAAGCAACTTCAGGCAATTTCTCATGAAATACCCTTGCTCTCCTGGTTATGCTCTTGCATAAAATTAATAATAATTCTTCTTCATTGTAAACATTCAATCTTTCTGTGCCCACACATCCTGTCATCATCTCTTCCAATTCCACTTTCAATCTGCTGATGTCTAAAATCCTTGGTGTTGGGTTCTGATTATCTCTTTCCTGTGCCCATCTTTCTATTTCTTCAGAGGTAACTACTGTTGCGCCTCCAGTTCCAGTATGAACCAAAGATCTTCTTTCTCTCAAATTCATGGGCGTAACTCTCTTTGGAGTTTCCGTCAAAGGTTCCACATTAGGGAGATCCATTAATGAAATAATTGACTCACTTTCACTAACCTGATAATCTGTAATTATTATCTCTTTCCTAGGACTATTTAATGGAATTGTCACAGGTTGTGGTTTCTGGCAAATCTTTTTATCTCCATACAATGGGATTACTGGACCAATGGTCACTGGCACTGTCAAAGCTTCAGTATTCAGGGGGGGGGCGCTAGAGGGCGCCGGCAAGATGGCCGCACTTTAGTGTAGCTCGGCCCGGCTGATTTACCATCCGCCCAGAATCAGCTGAAAAATCGAGGCATCCAAGCACCTGCATTACTGCCCAGCCTTGTGGGACACCCCTGGTGTCGTGGGGGCCGTCAAAGCGGCTGGGGGAGCTCCGTATAGTGGTTTTCTGGCGGAGGCTGTCCTGATCGACTCGAGGACAAGATGGCGGGCGCCGCTGCGGCGAGTGAGAGCTGAACGCTGACAGGGGCGCTGTGGTAACGAGCGCGCGATGAGCGACAGCCTCTGCCCTTCCGATCCTGAGAGGCCGGCGGCTACGAGAACGTACCTCCCCTGTGGGCCCCCGGAGATTGACTGATTTGGCACACAACTGCTGCACGCCTCGGGCTCCTGTACCGGCTGCCTGCGGATCGGTGGCAGTGTGGCGGAGCCCTGCGGGGAGTCGGACGGAGACTGCGGGACGCACCGGTGGCTCTAGCTGACAGTGTGGAGCTGTAACAACACCCACCGCGGGCTGCGGTAGGTGGGGGGCGGTCCAGGCTTTGGCCCGCGACCGCGGAGGTGGGAGCGGGCCTGGGCCGCGGGTCGTGGCTCGCCTGCTGTGGTTTGTGTGTGTGGCGCTTGCAGCATTGGCGGCCTGGTCCGCATCGCCGGTGCTGTGTGAGTGAGTGGCGGAGCACTACAGCTTGCTGACTCCTGGTGGTGTGGATTGGCCCTCTGCCCCCTGGATTGTTCCCCTGCAGCATGACAGAGCCGTGTGGGGCTCGTTATGAAGCAACTGGCATAGGAGCTCCTGGATTACCCGGAGCTACGGAGACTCGGCCTCACATCGACGAGGCTGCAGGAGGAGGGGTCAGTCTAGTATCGGCGGCCTACAGTGGGGTACGGGATATTAGGCTCCGGGGCCCGCTTCGATAACCCAGCACCCATAGTCAGAAGATTTGTCTTGGCCTGGCTTCATCTTTGGGGACGATCTGACAGCAGGCTGTTGTAAGCACCTAGTTACACGCTACCCCCGCTCTTATTGACTGGTGACTTAAGCCACTGGGGTCCCAGGGGGGAATGACCCTCTGACAGGAGCGCCACCAGGTCAGATACTGTTCGGCTGTCGCTGTGACTCTCATTTGTTCGTTCAACTGTTGGCACTGGCTTGGTCCTGAGTGACATGTATCTGGAGGACATTGCTCCCCGCCCTATAAGGAACACTTGCTGTATTGTTTTGATATTTGCATCACCCTTATTGCTGGGTGCTGGGTCTGCGGAAGCTGTACTATTGCTGTGAGGGCTGCCTAGCGCCTGCCGGCATCATCGCTAATCATGGGGAAACCGGACAAAACACAGCCCCGCCTCACGTTTGAGGCGCGAAAATCAAGCTGGGGTCCTCAGAAGGCGGCTTCTGACTCGGAGGTGGATGGACAGGGGGAGGGCCCGCCTAGCCTGGAATCTACACTGATGGCGATGCAGAAGAGCCTCCAGGCCATTGAGGGTAGCATGTCCACTATCAATCATAGGTTGGATCACATGTCTTCGCAACTAGAAAAGCAAACTGCAAGAATGGGGGAGGTTGAGCAGAGGGTATCTAATACGGAAGATGGCCTAAACGTTGTCACTAGCAAGACCCTCAATATGGAGAAGGTATTGGCCCTCATACAGGCCAAGAATGAGGATTTGGAGGCCAGGTCCAGAAGGAAAAACATCCGTCTTACGGGCCTTCCAGAATCTACGAATACTGGCAAAATGGAGCATTTTATTGAATCTCTCATTCAGGAAATATTTGGTGCTGAGCAGCTGTCCTCGATGTTTGTGGTGGAACGGGCCCACCGCTCCCTGGCAGCGCGACCGGTCCCAGGTGCTCCTCCTCGACCAATTATAGCCCGGCTGCTGAACTACCGGGACCGGGATGTCATCCTGCGGTTAGCCAGGGAGAAGGGCACCATATGTCATCAGGGGAACACATTGGCCTTCTTCCCCGACTTTACAGTCACAGTCCAGGCTGCGCGACGTGAGTTTGGGGCAGTCAAAAAATTCCTCCAGTCCGAAAACATACCTTACGCCATGCTGTACCCCGCGCGCCTCCGCGTGGGAGCGGAGGGGAACTATCTTCTCGACCCCTAAGGCGGCGATGGAGCATGCAAAGCAATTGAAAAGGCACCGGCGAGAGACTGAATCTGACCGGGGAGAGGAGGACTGATGATGTTCAAGGAATGTGCGGTGTTTTTTTTTTTGCGTGAGCCCTCAAGTGGCTGGGCTTAATAGTTGTTTTTCTTGGGGCCGGACTCACTGCTCCCTGACTCTTACTAATGTGCACAAGACGAATGATGCTATGTCATATACATAATAGTTTGGATGTTCTCAGTTAAGTATCTGCCTATTGATTGTAACACAGGTCTATTACCTGATCAGCCAACTCCTACTTTGTGGGAGGACAGTAGCACTCTGACGCCCTCTACATGGGAATTCCCCACATATTGCTATTTGATTGTTGTGTTTTTTTGGGTTTGATCAGTTTTGACAGGGATGGATTTGGCAAGTTGAGGGCGGCCGAAGTGGGTGGGGGGTCGGTGGGGGGAGGGAGAGGGGGGTATGGACCTGAATGGCACGAGTTTGCCATCTGGCACGAGATATTGAGCGCTGTGGCTTGTAGATTGATGCAGGAATGTGCTGTGGTTTTTAGATTTCCAGATTTGGTACTCATGTGGCTCCCAATGTCTCCAGCGGTTTTGGCGCTGTGGATCTCTACTGCACTGTTCACCATTGTGTACCAAACATATATAGGTAATTTCACTAAGTAAAGGCCCTATGAGCGGTAACTTTAGATTTTTAACATGGAATGTACGAGGTCTCAACAGCCCAAAAAAGATACGAGCAGTGATGGCGTGCCTAGACAGGCTGAATGTACACGTGGCCATGTTACAAGAGACTCACCTCACTCCCCTCTCTGAACGAAACGTGGGATTAAGGTGGGCGGGAGTGCGGATTACCTCCTCCTACTCCTCATACTCCCGGGGGGTGATGATTCTGGTCAAGAAAGGGGTTCCATTTCAGGTGCATGGCACAGATACAGATGATCAGGGTCGGCTGGCCATAGTGCACGGGACGCTTGGGGGCACGAGTGTGATCTTGGCGAATGTATATGGTCCCAATGTGGATGATCACCCCTTTTTTGCGGATGTATGGCGTCGAATCTCTGCTCTCCCCATGGCGGAAATTGTCTGGGGAGGGGATTTTAATACTTGCTTGGATGTTAACGCAGACAGAGTGGGAGTGGGGGCAACGCGACAAAGATTATAAACTACCTCTCTTTTGGGCATACTGGAGGCTGGGGGCTTGCAGGATGTGTGGCGTATGAGGCACCCGGAGGCGAGGGAAAGCACTTTCGTTTCAGCTGTGCATGGTACTTGGTCCAGGCTGGACTATTGGCTGCTATCTGAGGAAGCGTGTACCGGGGTTGTGGATGTGAACCACCTAGCGAAAACACTGTCCGACCATTCTCCCGTACTCCTGGAACTGAAGGTCCCGGGATATGAACGGCCCCCATTCACTTGGAGACTGCAGCCATCATACCTGACGGACCAGGTATTCAGATACACAGTCTGTGAGGCCATACATAACTTTTTCCGGGAAAACGAGGGGACTGTCGACAAGCAGGGGGTTCTATGGGAGGCCTTTAAGGTTACCATTCGGGGAGTGTGCAATGGCGCCCAAGCAGGAGTCCTTAAGGACCTACGCCGCCGGATCCACAAGCTGGCGGGTAAAATTGCAATACTGGAGCGCGCATATGAGTCTGCTCCGGACCCCGAATAGTTGGCTGCGATCCGTGACCTCGTGTCGGAGCACAATGAGACCGTGGATCAGGAAATGGCGCACAGATCTCGTAGGTGCACCGCTCGTTATTATGGAGAAGGAGGACGACCAAGTCGTTCTCTGGCACAAAAATTGGCGGCGCCGCGAAACCAGGCCCACATTACCGAAATTTTGGATGGGGAGGGCGTAAAGCACTTTGGCACAACTGAAATTAGCAGTGTGGTGCGTGACTATTATTCGGAACTTTACAGAGAGCGGGAACAGACGGGGGCGGGTGAAATTAACGCCTATTTGGATGATGTGGCACTAGGCTGGCTTCCCCCTAACTACAGAGACTATCTTACGCAACCGTTTGGAGTGGAAGATGTAAAGCAGGCCATAATGTCCCTCCCGACCTGCAAGGCAGCTGGACTGGACGGGCTCCCTAGTGAATTTTACAAGCCATATGCGGATGCTTTGGCGCCGCGCCTATTAGAAGTATTTGCTGAAGCGTATGAATCGGGTGACCTTCCCCCCTCCCTGCGGGAGGCTCTGCTCGTTATGCTTCTGAAACCTGATAAGGCGGCTAATGTCTGCGATTCCTACAGGCCCATCTCCATTATAAATATTGATGCCAAAATATTAGCCAAGATGCTCGCAACCAGGCTCCAACCGCTGGTCCCCAAGCTGGTCCTGCCGGACCAGTTGGGGTTTGTGCCCTCGCGCTCCACAATGCACAATCTCCGCACAATTTTCTCAACCCTCCATTACTTCGAACAGGACTTCCAAGCCGTAGCCGTGTTACTCGACGCGGCTAAGGCCTTCGACTCCCTTAAATGGGAGTTTATGTTTACCGTTTTGCTGCGGATGGGCCTACCACCGTTCTTTTTAAAATGGATACATCTATTGTACACAGCACCAGTGGCACAGGTCCGCGTGAATGGTTGGGTCTCCGACCCCTTCTTTATCAAGCGCGGCACAAGACAGGGTTGCCCCCTGTCCCCTATGCTATTTGCTTTGGCACTGGAGCCCTTGGCGTGCAAGCTGCGGCAACTACATGCCCAGGCGTCGCTGAGGTTTAGACAGAGGCCTTTGGTAATGTCATTATACGCCGACGACATGATGCTATATGTTCGAGAACCAGCCACCTACTTGCCTGCGATTCTCCTTGAATATGTTAAATTTGAGAGGTACTCGGGATTAGGCATCAATTGGACTAAGTCCACTGTATTTCCGTTGACGGCAGGCACCGCAGAATTTGACTTGGACTATCCCCTGACATGGTCCGTTGACCCAGTAAAATATTTAGGCATATGGCTGCACAGAGATCCTGACGTAGTTATAACGACTAACTATGGCCGAGTCATTGATAAGATCACAGACCAAGCAGCGCGCTGGGCCAAACTCCCGCTCTCGCTTGCGGACCGCATCGCTGTCATTAAAATGTCTTTCCTACCTAAGCTACTTTACTTATTTGTTAACATTCCTCTTCGACTGAATAAAGCTCTGTTTGCTGCACTGCAGTCGACCCTTTTAGCGTTTGTCTGGGGGGGTGGGAAGCCCCGCTGCAGTTGGAATGTACTAACTCAGCCCTTTGACCGTGGAGGCTTCGAGGCCCCAGACTTGCGCTCATACTATTTATGCGCCCAGGCGCAGTTCCCGCACTTCTGTTTTTTTCCACAGAAATTTCAACCACATGTCGCGATTGAGGCGGACTCTATTCTACCTATGCCTCTGAGGGCAGCGGCACTGATGAGTGGGAGTGGGGGTCCACGCTCTGAAATTAGCCCGGTTCACTGTACTGCCTGGGCGTGGAAGCGAATAGGGCACAGACAGTTATTTGTACGCACCAAATCTACCGCTTGCTGCACACCCTGATATATCGGCCGCTAGGGATCTGGCAGCCTTGAAAACATTAAGTAAGGTGGGAATCACAAATATTGGCGATTTATATAAACAAGGTCGGTTCCGCACTTTGGCTGACCTGCAGGCGGGTCAGACCACTGGAATGATGTTGAGCTTCACATATGTAAGGGTGCGACAGGCAATGCGGGATGTCTATCCAGAGTTCCCTACCGAACCGCGAACGCTACTAGCCTTACGTGCGGTTTTAGGAGGGGAAAACAGACGAGGCCTCATTACCAAATTATACAATGCATCTCTCCGGGAACAAGAGATGAGTGATTCCCCCTCTTATTTGAGGTGGAATGGAATCCTGTCCTCTCCACTGACGTTGGAGGCTTGGAAGGCTTGCTGTGTCTTAACGGGGCGTCTGACGGCGAATTGTAACCTCCGCATCATCCATTTTAAATATTTGCACCAACTTTACTACACACCGACTCAGTTGCACAGATTTGGTTTGCGTGAAAATGCATGCTGTGTGCGGTGCAGCCAGGCTGACGCGGATTTTATGCATTTAGCATGGTTTTGCGCCAACATCTTTCAATTTTGGACACAGGTCACACAGGTGTTATCTGATATCATTCTAGAGCATGTTGGATGTGTACCTGAGGTATGTATGCTGGGATGGGTACAGAAACTTAAGCCTTGCAATAGGCGACTAGTGGCCATAGCAACCCTATTCGCAAAGAGAGCCGTGGCAAGGTGCTGGTGGGCACGGGCTGTACCTACGGTCGGGAGGTGGCTCCAGGATCTAATATATTGCAGGGATCAATTGACAATATATTCAGATGAACTGCCCGAGGCATCCCGTCCAAAGGACTTCTGGGCTCCTCTTACTGGATATCTCCTCACCAATCCAGATCTGGCATAATTCGCTACACAGGTGAACATTGCATACCAGCCGAGCGTTACGGGACTGCCATTTAGGACGTCATAAACCACAAGTATTGCCACCAAAACCATGAATGTACATACAAGTGCCGGGTTGGAGGGGGGTTGAGGGGGGGAAAAGGTTTGTTTCTTATTCAGGATGTTGTTTCCTATTGATAAAAAAGCTTGTTCAAGATGTACTGTCACAGGAAGATCTGCTGCCCCTGTTCACTAGGGGAATATGATTGTAATATTCACAAGCTGCTCAATAAACATATTTTTTTTAAAAAGCTTCAGTATTCAAATTTAATCGACTTATCTTTTGAACTAGTTCTTCTCTAGTTTTGTTTAAAACATCTCTTTCATTATCCTGCAACACTCTGTTATATGACGTATCATGTAAAATCTGTGGGGTCAATGGCATTCCCATTACTGGTGCACTTGGGGTAACTTTACTAGTTGCTTCTTGATACGGCGGTGGATTTTTAATTAAAATATCCTCTAACAACTCGTCATCTGATTCACCATATCCTGCTGTATTCATGTGTTTCATTTTCTCCTTACACTTTCCTCCAGACTGTTCCTCAGCCATTAACACTGGATATAAACCTTCTGATACCATAGCTCTCCTCCATTGTTTCATCTGCCCTTCGCGTGACTCATGCAAGTGTCTCGGAAAGAATCCTCTATATCTCCCACCTCTGCATCTCTCTCGTTCATATGACTCAGTCTCCCCATTCTTCCAAAGCCTCATATTGAGTTAACCTAGGTCTAGGTTCTAAATCATTCATTTTCAATCTCAAATTTTGAAGAATCCTCCCATTAAACGTACCATCTTTAGGAAATGCTAACACTCCATCATCCTTCGTATATTCTATCCAGTTTTCCAACCACATAAGTATGATATCCTCTTTCCGTCATCATAAAAGATGCTGGTGTTTTCGGTGGCGGAATAGGAATTCCCTCTCTAGTCAGCACAGGCTTATCTTTTATAAAGAAATTCTTAATTTTCTTTATAAATGACATCTTTCTTTTCTCTCCATACATCCTTGAGGAACGATGTATAAAACTGTATTCTGCGAACCCATGAAATCTTCTACCTGTACACCTTGCACTAACAGTCAAATCAAAATCCTGCATACAATCTTTCTTCACCGATCCTAACGCGGCTTCTAACTAGCTATCCAATTAAAATCAGGCTCACGCTCGTGATCTGACCAATGCCAGCGCGGCCTTTTCTGACGTCAGTTCTGCTCCTTTCTACTGACCCCTCCTTTACCAGGCTGCTCCTGTCACACGCCCGCTGTTTCTACCAATCCCAGCGCGGCTCACTGTGACGATCAGTATAACTCCAGCAACTGACCCTCCCTTCACAAGGTAATACGAAAACTTATTTCTCAATATTTTCTTTAAAATTCTTTGTTATTAACGACATAAAAACATTCGCTACTCTGTCTGTTCCACTAGATCAAAGGATAGTTTATTTCTTTCCACTATGAGTAAAACCTTCCGCTTACTCTTCATATAAGCTCCAGAGAACCTGCTACACCTCTGGTGTCACCCGTTTTGGGAAATTTGAGACCAAAGTTTCACCAGCGAACTCCTTTTGCTGTCAATCTAGCTTGGAAGAACCTGCTACTCCTTCAGGGTTACCCTTTCTAGGTGATATAACGCCTAAAGTTTCACTAGCGAACTCTTTGCTATTAATCACTCTCACTTTTACGCAGAAAATAGTCCCTATTTTAACACTGCCAGCCCTACCTAGCTTCTCAGTGTTATTCCAACAGACGAGTAACCTCACTGCAGTGTGGTTTCTATCGCCACCTGCTATTCATTCCCCAGGAATTTTCCAGACAACATAAAACAAGACACTAACTCTTTTTTGTTAAACATAAATCAAAAATCAATAATTTATACTTATCACCAAACTAGTCAATAATAACCATAACTCTGCTACCAGAAAACTGATCCAGCGGTGTACTAACAACAGATACTCCACTACCATATACTCACCTGGGCCCATATAACCTCTTCCACTAATACCTAGTAGACTGCAGGAGCTTGTAGTTTATAGATTTCATGTTTTCAGGAATAGTTATATTTATGTTCTAACTAAACCTTTCACTGATCAAAAGTTCTTTCCTCTGGTCGATGGACCATTAGTTGGAACTAGTTGATGGTGATAATTAACTTAACTTATTAAACATTCTTTGAAATAAAATAATCACAGACTCGGGAAGTTTTAAAATCTTTATCTAAATTAATTGCATGTGAACCATCTCAAAGTTTCAGTACAAACACCCTCATCCGCAAGAGTGTCAACTCAATCAATAATCGATAAGCAAAATATTTCAGACTCACACAATAACTATGCCTCAGAAAGGAGAGGACAGAGAGAGAAGAACATCTATCAATACGATATATTTATAGTTACCTAGAATGGTGTGAAGACCAACCCCCTGGCCAAAGGGCTGGTAAGGGTCCCCCAGGATAGATCAGGAGACAAAGACTTCAGGACAGGAATCAGGACAGGATACTTCACCTCTCTAAATACCGACAACTGCGTCGCACCCCTCTCTGACACTCTCTTCCTCCTCGTGGTTCTTCAGCGATCTTCTTTCTAACCCAATTAAGTTAAAATAGATGGTTCTCTGCATTCAGTTTCTTCATCAGCACCACCCCCAGCACCGACAGCATCCCGAGCTCTGCGTCGCCTCTGCTCCCCTTCTGCTGCTGCTCTCCCGTGTCTGCTGCTGCTCCCCGTGTCTGCTCTCTCAGCTTCTACACTAACTAACTAAAACTACCTCAGTTATACCTTTCAATATTCCAGTACCACCCATTAATGTTTCAATATCGTAAAATACTAACTCTGATTGGTCAGGCGAGGGGGGATGATCGTCACACCATGCTTACATTTCACTTATTTCATTTGAACCATTGTTCTTAAACCCATCCCCTTAAACTTTATTAAATCATTTCCTTTCCCATACATCTCCAAACTTTATTAATAGAAAATGTTTCAACTTTATGAATAAGGCTTCTTCATATGAACTCTTCACCCTCATGTTCCCAGGGCACATCTTCTCTGGCCTTGGACGCGTGATAAATCCTTACTCATCCTTCCTTATTCTTTCTCATCTGCGCATGTGCGGAGTCAAGTCAGTCAGCTCAATTCAGACAAGTGTGATAGGCCCAAATACGCACTAATATTAAAGTCAAAAGAAGAAATGTTATTCTCAAAAATAAATGGTTCACTATATACCACCAACCTCTACTCTAACCCACTTTAATTATTATTACCCTTTTCTACATTTGCGTTAGTATAAAAGCTATTTTCTATTAGGTCAAGCAGGTGCCATGCATGTGAGCTTTCAAGCAGCCATTTTAATGCCTTTTGCGCATGCGCAAGATTTTCCCTCCAAGCATTAAGACGTCATACTACGTAGATGCAGTAGACGCATGCGCAGTAAAGATCCCTTGTTAGAGTGCGTTTTAGTCCTTCGTTCATTTTATTGAAGTTAGTAAACACATATGCAAGCTTCGTTGTCCCACGTGTCTTTTGGAAATGCGAATTATTAATTACAATCACATAGTTAGTAAATCGTTAGTGAGTTAAAACGAAAGCATTGCTTCCGAGCAAGTCTCATTTATGAGTCCTTGCTCCATCAACAGTGTCTGCTAATTCGCATGGTGTCACGCTATACACTCTCCGGGGTTGAGATGGACGTATGCACGGACCCCTGGATCTGTCCCTATTGCCAGAATGAGCTCGAACCCCGTGCTTGGTACTCAAACTTCCCCACCTACCCCCGCAGGAGCTTGGCACAGTGCCCGCATCCCTGCTATCGCCATGGTGAGCCCAGCTCAAGCAGGGGCAAGTCCGTGCCAGGACAGGCCCGGAGAACAACAGTATCCCCCAGGTGGACCTTATCCGTGGACTTGAGGAAGAGGGACAGTGCTGGCCTGTGCAGAACTGGAGCGCCTGAAGCTCCCAACACTGTCCATGGGCTGGGCCCTTCCTGTCCGGTGCCCGCCCCAGGTTCGCCGTGCCCTGCAGAGGCCGCACAACCCTCCCCGCCTACCTGTATTTACCACCCGCGGCGGCGGCTCTCCTCCCGCGAGCAGAACCGCAGATACACAGCGAGGCTCGGCCGGGTGGAAGTGACGCAGCGGAGCTGGAGCAGGCAGGCGGATTGAAAACAGCAGAGAGCTCGCCCCCAGCAGTGCTCTGTTGAGGCGAGAGCGGCTGCGGGGGAGACTGCACAATGCGATACATACCCGCAGGGAGAGAGAGAGAGACGGGCGGCCTTCGCTGAACAATGGGCTCTAATAGCAAGTGCTTCGCATCCTTGGAGCATTACGAGCCAGGGGACTGACTGCGGTGACTGACTGCAAAGAAAGACAAGCGGTCGCAATTGTCCCGGCAGCTTAGAAAGTGAAAGCGCACACAGCGCTCTGAATGTAATTATAGCACATCGTGCCTCACGTAGGACAAACTCATTAAAGAACATAGTGCTTACAAGTAAGAACCGAAGTAAAGGGGCCAGTAGCCATGGGAGGACACAAATGACGACATTGAAGTCACTAAGGAGGGACTAAAAGCCTAGGAAGGAATCAGACGCCAGCATTTATGAAGGGCAAAGACACAAGCCAATGAAAAATGTGGGCGGGGCTTCTCCTCTGTACAGTACCTACACCAGATCGCCAGAGCAGCGCTTGCGCGCTGGCTCAGGCTCGACCTAAAAAGCAAAGTTGTAAAAGGGAAAGAATTTTTTAAGGCAATTTTTGCACTTTTTAAATGGTTGTCGATTTGTTCAACCTACTTTCTAGTGGAAACAGATATGTAACCTGTGTGTGAACCCTAAAGGCAATAGATTTCTGAGAACTAGACAACATTTCTAATTCAGCAAGAGGTTATTTGAGTAGATTGCTCTTGTTTTTTCAAAGAAACTAAATGTTGAAATAAAAAATAATGAAAAAAGGTTGGAAAAAATAGCAATTGATTACAATGTTTTCTTCTGTAATCTTTTGTCCAGAGTACTGATTTACAAATGTTACAAATTGTTAAATCTGTCAGATGCTTCTGGTTGCACAGACATATAGTGCCAACAACTGAGATTTTTCATTGTGTACCAACCATGCAGCATTTTATATGGTAAAATCTAATGAATAAGAAATGGGTATGAAAGAAACATGTATTGATAAAATATGCACAAGATATTTAGTTTAGGAATAGTAGGTATTTGTACACCTCTGAATTTGGGGTTACCCATACTATCATGTTATTCAGAGGTCAGTTTTAAAATTGGTTCTTTCTAGCACACTGCCTTACATTCGGAAGCCAAAATGGAGAGAAAACCAATTGGTAATAACAAATATTCTCCTAATCTGTGTTCCCACAGTTCTCCAAATATAAAAGGCAATCCACTTGTTTGAGGCATTTCAGTTGTATGGGTGGCCTAGCCCCCAAATCCCAACACGAAGACATCAAGTTTTCTGCATCAACATCAACTATTTTTGGAGGTGTAGGTAGCTGTTGAATTTGGACCTGGGCTCTGGCGCTACACAGAGAAACCTACCCAAACTAGACATTTCTGAAAACTAGATCCATAGGGGAGTATGGGGTGGCCTGATTTGCATAGATCCCACTACCTTTTCATGTGCACAATATCCTGAAAACCTCAAACTTTGGCTAAAATCATGCATTGTTCATACATTTCTGTGAAGGAAAGTTCAGCAATAAGCAAAGCAAAATTCCTACCACCCGGCGTTCCCTCATTTTTCCTAATGAAAATGGTATCCCACTTGTGTGAGTGTGCAAAGTTCCTGCAACAGGAAAGGCCAATAAATACAATGTTACTCCAGATGTGGGGCTAGAGAGGAGGAGGGAGGCAGACAGCTAGAGTTCAGCTTATTCCTACCCAGACAAAACGGTATAATCAGTGGAACAGAAAACATCACACAATGTTCAAACTCCCCTGATGACTATTGGCAGGTCATGTCTGCGAAAATATAGTGGCAGAAAAAGGGCAGACCATTTCTCATATTTTCAACTTTCAAGAATAAAATTCAGAGCAGAAGGTGGTTAATTCACCCAAAAAAATACCATACCCGCAGTGTCGGTATTTACCACCTGCGATAAATAACTCACCCCTATTTGGCCTGCTTATATATGTAACAGCTTGTCATTCATTTTAGGGGGAGGCCAACAGGGACAGTATGAAACTATAGGCCCTAGCTGTCGATCCTGATGAATCCTTCTATGTTCTGACTTAAAAACCTTTTTGGAAGACAGATGTCCTTCAGCAGGGCAACCCAGCAAGCTGAAGCTGACTAGCAATTCAATGTTGGCGGCTGTGACTTCAACGGCATTCCCGATCACCATGGGCTCTCTGGGCAGGAAGTGGGAAAAACTTTCAAGTGCCACTTCCAACAGTTTGAGGACAGGAGGAATACCCCTCAACACCAGCCAAGGGTCCAGGACCTGGGGGCACCACTTGGGGGTTAGAACTCACTCCAACAGAGGCCAGCAGCAGGGTCCAGGGCATTGTGGGTACTCATCAGCTATGTAGTTGCAGAGAAAAGTCCTCGGGAAGTTTGTTGTATCCCTGTCTCTCAAAGAGGAGGTCACTTCTGGGGTCCTGGGTTCAAGGCAAGCTGGTACAATCTTCCTTCATGTTCTTCAGACAACAAGGCAGTTCCTCTTCTGATTCTTTACAGGACTAAGAGTGTTCTGATGAGGGTACTGGAGATGCCACATGTATGCCCAGTGCCAGCCTGGGGGTTGGGGAAAGTCCTGGCCACTGCTTAACCAATGGATTAAAAGTTCCCAGAGATGAACCTACCTACGTTTGCAGCATCTCCTGTGTGTTTTATGGTAAAGTATCCTACAGTACCCCTCTTTCCCTATATCCAACATGGCAGAACCTTTCTTCCTCTGGTCGGAGCGCTCTGTGCTCACACAGAGGTGCTAATATGATAATGGGCAATCCCTCCCCTGTGATACTCCAAACTAGTTCTGAGGCTGCTCTCCCTCCCACTGGGTTTGGAACCAAGTCATGTAGGAAAACAAAAGGGAGGCAGGCCTTGGTTTGACTTCATCTGCCAGTGACAAGGTAGGCATTCATTGAAGCTCAGAAAAACTGCTCAAGGACGAGCAACATGTCCCACACCCAAGCCCTTGTGCATTATCTGGGAGCGATCCACATCTCACCACAGGGGAGCCATCAGCAGTCTTGTGCCTCGGGACACTGGCAGAAAGGTTCTTTTGGTTTTACACAGGAAAATTAAAATTTTCTAAAAATGTAATTTCCAAAATAGTGATATAAAATCCAACATGATCTTTAAGTTGGATTTTAAATTACTATTAAAATGAGTCCATGAATTATTTTTTCTAGCAGCTCAGAAACTAAAATGAAGCGCTATAAGTGTTAGATTGTATTCCAGTGTGTTCCTGTGAGAAAGCCAGCCTTGCCACAGTGAAAAATGACTTTGGAGGTGTTTCACTGAAAGGACAAGTAAAACATTAAATCTACAAGGACTACTTTTTAAATACAATTCACCCTGCCCTTTAGTCATTAGGGCCTACCTTAGGCAACTTATTAGTATAAAACAAGAAGATTTAGGCCTAGCAAAATGTTTGTTTTGCCAGATCCAAATGTCAGTTTAAAACGTCACATCTAGGCTGCAGTGGCAGGCCCAGAGACATGTTTTACAGTGCTACTTGAGTGGGTGGCACAATGAATGCAGTAGCTCACTAGTTGCACCTAATTTATAGTAACCCCGGGTGGAGTTCACTTAGCCGCGCTACGCGAGGCTACGTGAAGCTGCAAAACCACTCCGCAACGCTACGCGGAGCTACGCGAGCATGCAGTGTTGCTTATTCCACATGCTCGCGCATGCTCGCGAGATGTTTTTGACGTTCGGCAACGCGGATTGCGTGTTCGGGGGGAAATATTGCGCGAACTTCAGCACGCGGTCACCACTGGGCGTGGCCATCTTGTCTTCCTACTCTTTGCATGGTTCTGGGGCCTGTTTCTCATCCTGCTCT
The DNA here is from genome assembly GCA_963921515.1 of Calotriton arnoldi. Taxonomy (NCBI): domain Eukaryota; kingdom Metazoa; phylum Chordata; class Amphibia; order Caudata; family Salamandridae; genus Calotriton; species Calotriton arnoldi. Next base: position 492,842 of record CAWUFW010005282.1, on the reverse strand, counting down.
AATCTTTTCAATCCTTTGTTTTTTACACTGTTTTTCTGATCTTTTTTATTTATTATCTATCCCTCTCTCTCCCTAAGTGTATATTTTGCGTTTTATTTCTACTTTTACTGCGTTTTTTTGACTTTTTTCTACTGTTTTATATTACTTGCTTTTTTACTCTCCTACTTCTTCTCCTGACTTTATTTTTTACTCCTACATTTTCTTTTCTGCCCCCGCCCACCCAGAACCATGGCTAAGGGTACCACTACCTCCTCCACTAGCAAGGGGAAGGCGCCTGCCGCGAAGAAGAGCTGCCTTTTTTGCGGCAGACGGCGCCTGGAAGGGGTGCAGCCTGGGCCCTTTTTACCGAGGTGGAGGTTTTTTGTTCAGCGCCACCTCCCCTTGACCTTGGCAGCAGGCGGCAGGCCCGGCTCTGGTTACGCTGGGCGAGGGTGCGCCGGGCATTGTTTCGCTGCTCTGGGGTCCAGTGCACCCATAACCAGCTGACCCACTGGTGGTCAGACATCTTGGACAGGGAGCAGGACCTGCTGGACCTGCTAGGTGTTGAGGTCGTGGGGCTTGGTGAGTAGCTAATTATAGTAGTATTGTGTGTTCTGTTCTGTGTTACTGTTATTGCGAATATTATTTTTTTCCCAAATAGCAAGAATGCTGCTGCTTACATTGCAGGTAAGTTACGTTTAAAAAATCTTCTGTGATTGTTATTCTTCTAGACACTAGACAGGTGCTCGGCACTACTAATCTTACTTGTTTGCAACTTTGCGCTCACTTGGGCTGATTATGTAAGAGAGTTTAGAGAACTTAAGTTAGGTAATGCTAGAGAGACTCTAGTCCTTTCCTTTGTCCTCCTGTCACTAAGATATTGGTGGATTGATAGGTAGTTTAGTTACTTAGTATTAGTTGGTAATTTTTTAGCGGTCTGCATGACGCATCTTCTGTCACGTCATGTGCTGCTGAGTGCTGACTCCAGTCCTTAGTAGAACCTTTTGTAGTTTGCTAGTGAGTGAGTAATATAGCAACTAAGTCATCATCAGCAGAACATCAGCAGCAACCAACCAACAATTTGGTGTATGCAGATTTATGCATGCGTTCTCCATCTATGCATTTTTGAGGACTAAAATAAATGGAAATGCAGACTTACTGAACAATTGGCCCGTCTTGAATAGGCGGGCTAGGTCAGGTGGTACTTAGGTTTAGGATTCTGGAATCAGAATGGAACACTGGATTAGTTCATAAACAATAACTAGATGGTCCGCGAATCCTGCGATACTACTAGTCGATCAGATTAGATAGGTCAATTTTATTGCAATTGTTGTTTCCAAAAATGTTTTTTTGAGTGTTTTTTAAAATATTTTATTTGATTCACACCAATCATCAATGTTTGTCTCTTTCTTTATTATATCTTACATGATCAGCACCCAGGGGCAAGAAGACGGGGTCGGAGTCGGCGGGAGCTGGAGAAGATGCCTCCCAGGGCCAGGACCGCTCCTCTACCGAGGGCTCTGCTGCTGTCCCCAGTAAATCCTCCTGTTGTAAATATTAATAATTATATTTCCCTAACTTTTACTGCACCTTTTTTTTCCGAACTATTATTTCCGTTTCCTAATTCTATTTTTTTACCAAATCTTCTTCGATCTATCTGTTTCTAAATTCTTGTTATCACTGCCTCTAACTGTCTCTGCTCTGACTCTCTGTACTACCACTATTAGTCTGTCTGTAGCTAAGCTTGCCCAGTTGGCCACTCTTTTTTTAAAAAAAGTTTTAAAACTCAGATTCACCAATAGCTCTAGCCACTGAGTCCAGTCCTTTGGGTTGTCCTCTTCTAGTCTTCTTAAGAGGCTTTTCGACAATTGCCACCAACAAAATGCCCAAACAGATATTTTACTATTTTTGATAGGATAGGACATACTACTACTGTCTACTCTACTCTAGTACCCGATTTGTACTAGTGATGTATGTGGTGTATGTATGTATTTTAACTAGTATTTTTTCAATCTTACCAGTGAAAAAGAATAAATAGGGGGAGGCGTATATGGCATCTAAAAAATGTGTAATGTTTTTTCTAGGCGTACCGACCACCAGTGCCGGGGCCAGCGGCGGAGCAGGCGACGCCAGCCAGGAGGGAGCAGCGGATGCGGCAGCTGCCACAGGGGTGGGTGAGCCAGCAGCAGTGGCGGGCGGTGGTAAGTTATACTTATATTCCTTACTTATTGACAATAGTTACACACTCACTGCAAGGGTGTACACTGTATGTTGAGAGAGACTAAGTTGTTGTGAACAACGGTTGAAGAAGAAGACACCCTTCACTTAGCATTAGAGCAATAGTATTAGCGGCGGGAGTTGAGTAACTAATGGCCTCTTCTATCTGACTTCAACTCTGCTGGGAAAGTTTTATGGAGAAGACTAAGAGTCAGACGACCTTGATGGATGGGTTGAACAACAAGGGAAAGAAGGATGGAAGGAGGAAGGACGGGCGAGATGTAATATATGACTGGCAGAGAAGGATGCGTGGGAAGCATAGGTGGCTGATAGGAATCAGATGCATGGGTGGTTGAAGGATGGGTGGAAGGTGAAAGAAAAGCTGCCTGCCTGGGTGGGTGAAACTGTATGGGTGATAGGAAGAATCCTCCGGGGTGTTTCATGGGTCAAACTCAAAGGCAAGCAAGGAAGGAAGGACGCATGGGTGGTGGTTTAAAAAAAAAATAACAAATGTATGTTGTTGGTGAAACTAAGGATTCTTGAGAGATTAAGAAGAATGATAGACATGTTTACTTTTAATGGATGGATGCCTGGATGGTATTCAATCATCATAACATAGGTGGAGACTGTCATTGGATGAAGAGTCTTTGAAGAGAATGTAAAAGGAAAATAAACTGTGCCAGAGTAGCAAAGCCAAGGAGAATAGAAGATTGGGATTGAAAAAATATGAGGCTAGAAGAGCAATGCAATGATTAATAAATGGAAAAATCGCTGGGAAGAGAAACAACAGGACTGTTTTTATGCAAGGTTTTTGATTCAAGGTTGTATTTTCAGAATACTCCCTTGACTCACAGTAGTTTGCAAGCACAGCATATATATTGTGTATGTATGTTATCAAGCGCCTCCCTCCGACTCCGAGGCCCACTCCCTACCTATGTCATTTATTTTCGACTGGGTCAGCCAGCCTGCCATGGGTGGCCTATCGGCTGCATGGTTACACAATCTATCAAAAGTACCTCATGTCTTCCCATATATAATCAATGATCATTTGGATCAGATATCATCTGCCTTGTTGTAGTATTGAGGGTGAAAGTGAAATTGAGCAGTTGCCCTCATGTAACAGAGTATGGCCACCCATAATAGAGAAATAAGATGATTGTTTAGTCAGATTCCCCACCTGCAGACAGTAGTAAATAAAAATAATGTGAGTCTACGACACGAGTATGTTTGTCTAGGGCGCAAGCTGACTGAGCTGGCATGCCAGCTACAACAAGGTTAATTTAGCTAAATAAGAGAGAGAAGAAGAAGACTGGTCTAGTCCATAGTGCCTAGTAGTAGTAATGCCTGAAACTCCCACAAATGTTAGAGGCCGAGGAAGTGAGAGGATACCACAAATGTTATGTACTGTGCTTGCTGGTGCTACTGTGCCACTATTTGTAGAATTAATTTTATGTTACTGTTTTGCTAAGAGTATTGGTTACAATAGTATTTTTTCTTTCTTGATATAGCTACTCCTTCACAACCAATAAAATCAAAACCGGACAGGAAGGAGTTGGCAGCCATGGCCCTGTGCCGGAAGCTGGAGGCCATCTGCAAGGAATATCGGCGGCTGGTGGTTCTGGCGAAGGAGGAGGAGGAGGCGGCAGCAGCTGCAGCCTCCTCCAATGCCCCGGGCCCCAGCCAGGCCCATCCAGTGGTTCGGTTCCGCGGTCTGGCAGCCGCCCGCCGCGCTTCATCATTCAACACTGCTGCCCCCCCCCCCCTCTGGATGCAATTGCAAAGCTTTCAATCGCCGCGTGCTCCTCCGGATTGGGCGCCTAGAGGAGCGGATAAAGGTCCTGGAGGCTAACAAGCGAGCACGCCTATAGAGATTCCGTCGGATTGCCCCTTTTTAATCTTTTTTTGGTGGGTGGGAATTGGGCGTTGGGGAAAAGTTGGGGTTTATATTTATTATTTATTATGGACAATTGAATTCACCGGACATTGGTTGGACTCTTTCTTTATCTTTTTGGACATTGGTTGGGGTTAGGGAGAGGGGTGGGTCAGGTGTTGTGGGATTTTTACATTAGTTTATTTTGTTAGGGGATTAAATTATATTTAGACTTAAGCTTTACATACGATGTAAATGTTTTGTGGGGGGGTTTCTCTTTTACTTCACACGGTTTCGTTTGCTGCTGCAGGGCCGCAGCCAGTTTTTGATTTAAATAATCTGCCGATAGTGTAACACACGAACAGATAGATGCGGTACCCTCACTTGTGAGTGACTTGTCCTACTAGTACTGTCAGTCTCTCCTCCTAGTCTATGCAGTCTGCAACTGGACTCGGAAGGGTGTGGGTGTGTGAATTAATGAGTTAATTTCCATTATTAATTATGCCTCCCCCAAACTTCTTCTCTTACCTTTCATTGATGTTTATTTAAACTTAGGCAAAGCGATGGTTGCATGGTGATGATGGTTTGGTTTCCCAAGATGCCATGGTGGTGGTGGTAGTAGTAGTACTAGACACTGGCAGTAGCATTTGCAAGAAAAGAAAATTAGACAGTCAGTCGCCTGAGGGAGACTCTGGAAGGAGTAGTAGAACGAAGTACAGTACAGTACACAAGAAGACTGCCAAACAAGAAACCACAATAATGATTAGCAATGCTAAAGTAAAATAAAACATAATGGTGGCAGGGATAGCCTAGTACAAGTTACAAACTGTAGTTGACTCGACATATGAAATGAAGTGGACAAGCGTAACCTTTAGTGCTGTAAGGATGATGAATCGATGCCGGCAATTAATTATGATGGATTATGTTCCTCTGGCAAAAAAATTGACTTGCAAATACTGAGCATGGGTGGGCAAGCAGAAGATCCTCGCCATGCCTTGAGTTAGTGTTGCTTTCACCACATCTGCCCCAGCAAGTGTGTGATCAATTGTTGGTGTAAATTAATTTAGTCCCACCTCAATATAAATCACACAGCCTGGGGGAAGAGGTTAGGGTTTGATGAATGGTTGGGAAAGGGTATTTGAGGGAAAGGTTTGACAAAGACAAACACTACACATGGACAACACACAATCTTGGCAGACGACCATCATATTCATAAATCTGTTAAGGGAGAAAAAGGATATGCATGCATGATGATGACTTGATGGTTAATGATAAGTAGTACTAACTAGACTAGTAGACAGTACAGGGCAGCAGTATATTATTAATTATTATTATTATGCAAGTGCCTTGCCTGTCTGCCCTCGGAGAGACTAAGACTGAGACCCAAATTACATACATTTTATGTTCTGTTGTACCAGGCTTCCTTTTAAAGCTAGCAAAGAAATTTTAAAATAGCTGTAGCGATCAATTATAAGCAAAGAGCAAACATAATAAACAATACACAGTCGTAATGATTGAAGAGAAAAAATGAATCAAATTAATTAAAAGATGATGAATGATACTAAGTTACTGTATGTTATCCTGGTCAAATTGAAATTGGGGAGTTGCATCTCGGCATTCCTCTTGGTCCTCCCTTTCATGGATGCTCCGTCTGTCAATCTTGGGTGCCACTGCCTGCCTGGCGGATGCGGATTGGTAAGGTAAGTGTGAGTTGTTTTTCCCAGTATAGCACAGGGTAAAGGCCGGCCTGTAAGTGTAGATGGAAAAACAAAAGGGATATTGAAAAATCAAGGAGAAAAATAATGCATAAATTACGGAGGAGTGCAACAAGAGCACTTTCAGAGGCGGCATGGCTAAATCATGTCTACTACTCTGTTTCTAGCATTAGCCGACAACAACAGGACAGAGCAGACCCACGGCGCCAACTCAACTTCCACTTAGCTTAGATTTTGAGCCAGACAGAGCACACATATACAGCAACATAGCATTTTCCAAACTAAGTAACTAAATCAATGCACCACTGTTAGTCATACCACTACACTCGCCTCCACCACTACACAGACATGCAGGTCTGCTGTGGTTGTTGTTGACTTGTTTACCTTTCAGGCCACTTTATGAAACGCCCCGAGTTATTCCATCAATCATCTCCAATCCTACTGACTGACTGTGATGAGTATAGTATGGTCATCATCATCATGGTGTCCAACTCTGTAGTGTACCGAGTGAGTCCAGAATAGATTCCATATTCAAAAATGCAATGGATCGGCCTGCAGTAGAAGTACAATTTTGTTATTAAACAACATGAAGGGAAACATTGACTTGAGTCACTTTTTTGTGTGTAGATTAAATAATGCTAGTACACTTCATGCACAACAACAACAACACAAACACCAATCACTCAGAGTCAGCGCCCAATGCATGCCATCCATCATTACCTGTTGTTCTTAAGGGGCAATCTCTCTCGGCTTGGAAAGGAGGATAGCTATAGTCATGTTCTTTGGAGGGACTCGAAGAGGCAGGCACACATTTCTTGTACTATTCTCCATCCAATGTCTGCCTTGAGGGAAATGGATTTAGGGCGAGTCAGGATGGAGCAGGACTTGGAGGAGTGAACTTACTTCTTTAATAAATGCACAAAGTTGCAACTCCAATTCAGCAATAAAAAGAGTAAGACGGTGGTGATGGATTTGTTGTGATTCGAACCAGAAAGTCAGAGAGACACACAAATAATAAAAGTAAATAAGGAAGAAAGTAACAAGTTGAAAGCCTAGTTGTCAGGGAAGTAGAGCTTGTCCTCAAACTCTGGTGGTTCACCCAGAAGTAGGTCATCTAACACACTACTTCCATGACCTAAGTCGCCGTCATCATCTTCCTGCTGTGCTACTTCAGGTATGGTGTAATCCGGTGGTATAAAGTGCTGATTCATTTTGATCATGGTTAACCTCTCCACGTTTTGAGGCTTTCCACTGTTAAAACTTCACCAGCAGCACTGAAAACATGCTCAGAAGAGACACTTGCGACAGGGCAAGCCAGATAGTTTATCACCAGCATGCTGAGCACTGGCCAGTGGCGCCTTTTCCCATACCAATACAGCAATGGGTTTTGATCAATGTAGACCTCTGTTGGGTCATCCAGATAGGCCTGGACCGTCCGCTCAATGCTCAGGGGTGCTCCGCTTTGCTCGGTCTCTTTTGCCTTAGCTTCAGCACTGGACCTAACAAGCCCTTGCTGTGCAAACTATTCCTGTGCCGATTTTGGTGGGGCCGATGCTCCTGTTCTTGTTCTTGTTGATGTTGTTCTTGGTGTTGTCGGTGGTTCTGGCTGCTGTGAGCCAACCACACTGCCCTCAGGCTCTGAAGTTGAACTTGACGCCGGCAGCCCTGCAGTACTTGTTGTGGGCTGGAGTAGCGGGCCTCTAATTCCCAGCCGTTCTTGTTCTAAGCGACTGGCTTCTCCAGCTATCCAAGTTTTGTACTTGGCAACATCCACTTCTGAAAAAGGAATCAATGTGTTAGTGTTCAGTACTGCTTTGTACCGTGGATCCAGAATTGTGGCAGAAATATAACGGTTGGATGACACAATTTCTCTTTGAACCCTTGTATTTTCAGATAAGCTCTCCACCAACTCATATGCTTCTTTTTTTTCTCCTCACCTGCGTACATTGCAGACATCCCCTTCAGCTGTTCTTGTAGCATGTGCAACAATGGGATAGCTTGGCCCATAGTACAGTCCTCCTTGCTGACTTCATGTGTGAAGAGCTCGAAAGGAAGTGCATTTCTGTCAGGCATTTAACTGGGCCCCGTTGGTCCATCTCAACGGTCATGCCTTTCACAGTAGCATCCCCTCTTTGCATAACATTTTCATTGATTGGTCTGTACTGCTCAAACAGACGTTCAAGCATGTAATAAGTTGAGTTCCAACGTGTGTGCACCTCCTGAATGAGTGCTTTAACTGGCACTCTATGCTCACGTTGAATGATCCTCAGCTGCTTCCGGGCTTTAAAAGAATGGCTGAAATGTGTGCAGATTCTTCTGCAGGTGGTCAGTAAGTTGCTGACTCGGTCGTCTTTTTTCAAAAAGTCTTAAACAATTATGTTAATGCAGTGCGCCAAACACAGGACCCTGAAATAGCCACCATTGGACATGGCCCTAACTATATTACTGCCATTGTCCGTGGCAACAAAACCAATATTAAGCCCTCTTGGGTGCAGCCATTCAAAGACCTTGCCGTTAAACTCTTCCAAAATGTTTGCAGCAGTATGAGATTTCTCCATGGCGATAATGGCTACAGTTGCTTGTTTCCGAGTGGCATTAAAAATCTCAGCAGTGTCAACACTTGCAGATATCTTTTCTCTAACCCCCACAAAAGAGATCCAGTGTGCAGTGATGCACATGTAATCAGTGGCTTGGCAACTGGTCCACATGTCTTTTGTCAGGTGGATAGTGTGAACAGCACTCTGCTGCAAAGCTTGTCCAAGCAATTCCAGCACGTTGTGATGTAGTACTGGAACAGCAACTCTGGCAAAATAGGACCGGTTGGGAACCTTCCATTTTGGGCAGATGGCTGTCATAAATTCAAGAAAACCCACCCCTTCCACAAAAGAAAAAGGGAGGAGATCCAGCGCTAACATTTTAGCCAGCTTCGCATTGTACAAACGTGCCGTTGGGTGGTAGCCTTCGTACTGCCCCTCCAACCTAAACATGCTGAGAATGGTAGGCTGGATTTTTTTCTTTTTTGGTGCCACTGATACAGGTGACTTCTTGGCGCCAGATGTTGTTAGCCTCAACGCTGCATGTTTTTTCGTTGCGGTACTCTCTTGCCTTAGTGTCTCAGCCTGACTCTTACTCTTGTGCCACTGAGATGTTGCTGAGGCTGATGAGGATGTTGGTGGTACTACTGCACTGCTGGGGACAGGGCTACTTTGTGTTCCAGAGAAAATGTCTCCCTCTTGTTCACCTTCCACTGCCATCGTATCTTCTACTTCTTCATCACCACCAACAGCAATGGGTGCAGTTTTTTGGCCTTTAAGGTGCGCCTCCCACGGGATCAGTGGTGTTTTTTCAGATGGGTTGTTTGGCCTTCGGTACCATAGTTTGTACCAAGCTTACCCCGACTAACAACTTGTCCACAAATGGAGCATATAGCAACATTCTCCTCCTTACTGCTAACCGAAAAGAAGTCCCAAACTGGGGAGGTGAACTTTCTGGTGCTGCTGGAGGTGCCACTTGCAGTGCCGGATGAACTGGAAGGTGGGCGTGGTGGAGTTTGACTCTCTGCAGACGCAGTACCTACTTCTACTGAGGTGGTTGTGCTGGATGTAGGTCGCTGCCGGGCCTTTGCAAATGCAAATATGGAAGCTGCAGGTGGTGTTGGTGTTATCTGTGTTGGTGGTATCCATGCCACATCCATCACAGCAATTTGGGATGGGGTAATAATGTCGGTCTCCACTGGGGCAGGACTAATGTCCATGATGACTGGCTCATCATCATCCTCCTCTTCTACATCTACCTCCATAACTCTAAGGCTTTCTGGAACCTTCCTTTTCCCTAGCCTTCTCTCGTGGCGTGTCTCACTCTCAGACTGAGGTGGTGGCATCCAATTGGCATCTAGATCATCAGAAGGGGGGCTTGCAGAAGAACTCGATGGACTAACCCTCCTTTTCCTTGCTGGGGATCTGGAAGACAATGGATCTTCTGAAAGAGTGGCTTGCTCTTCTTTCTCTGCAGGAAGCTCTATCTCCTGAACTGCCCCTACTTCAGGAGGAACAACTACTATTGTGGGCGGTAGTTGCGGCTGTTGTTGTCCACTTATCTGAGTTTCATGCTTTGATTGGGTACTACTTTGCGATAACGATAAGTCAATTTCGACATCACTGCTCGTCGGCGTTGTAGTGATTAGACTGGCTGCCTCTGCGACAGACTTGGGCTTGGGCCTAGGTTTAAGGGATGGGTCCACTGATATGGGGTGCTGCTCCCAGCTTGCTCCCCGGACACCGCTGCTGCAGGCGCAGTTTTTTGTTTCCCTAAAAACATCTTGGGCGGCACACCAGTCTTGGTAAGTGGCAGTTCCTTCTTCTCACCGGCAACTTTCTTGGTACTGGAGGACCTGGTACCTTTCTTTGGGGCCATCTTCTTCAGAGGTCAGCAGCACGCAGTGGCACAAGTTGAAGAGATGTCTGTCTGTGGTCACACGTCACGTGACGTTGTGTGCAGCAGGACTTCTGTCTGGCATTACAACGGGTGATGATGACACCTCCTCCTCAGTCTTTTGTGCACCTAAAAGCAGAGAAGCCAGAAGAACATCAGTGAAACGTGGCATTTGTTGTTGTGGTTCAATTCCTACTAGTACAAACAAACAAATATAATAATATATAACTTAGTGTGTGGTCACACTTGTTAGTGTTATTATTAATATTATTAAATTTTATTAACTCAGTTTTGTTATTAACAAAAAATAACAACAGTGTAGCTATTTGTGAGACTTTGACAACAAGGGCTTTCATGGTGTACTGTGTACAGTCAGGAAGGATAGGAAAGAAGAAGAACAAAAACTAAAATACAGATGTAATGGAACCTGTTTGGCATTGTGCCTCATGTGGGATGCAGCATTCCTGGAGCTGCAGCTGGCAATGGGGATTGAAGCAGTAAGCCAAGAGGAACAAAGGAAAGACATGCAGGCCTATGGCAAAAGCAGCACACTAACTAGTACTACCACTACAAAATGGCCACCAGCCACATGGTCACTCACAGTCACAACAAGCAGGAGGCCTGGAAAACAATGAACTCAAGCAGGCCCCATATGGCCAGACAAAGGAGGAATTCTAAACAACACAGCTTTAATGCAACAATGCAAAAACAAAAAACCACAGGGCTAAAAAAGGTTTGCAAGTTACACAACAACCACACCACACACATCCAGCAAAGGCATTTATTGAACACACATGAAAAAAGTGAAATACCCCCAAAAAAACACATTTTGCTATTCAATCCAATGCCATGCAGGCCCTAAATGATGTTTAAATTCAACACACACCACAGAAACAGTTGTTTGATGCACCCATTAGTAGCTCTGGGCCTACTGGCTGAAAGGCCTATAGTATTGGCAGACTACTGGGCTAGTGAATTGAATAAATATTGCAAATTAATTAATTTCAAAATTTGGAGAAAATGCAGTGAACTGTGCACCATGTTTCCTTTATAAAAGATGAAAAATTACTTACAAAGAAACAACTAGGCTCCTACTGAACTACAGGCCACCCACCACAATACATTTAAAAAAAACGATGAAAAGTACCAAAAAAATGTAGGTGCAATGCCCCAATCAAACAAACAACACCAATGTTCCAACTTACTTGTGAAATCTCAGATTCAAAAGTCCTCAAATCCAATGATATATGATGCAGCAGCCACAAAGAGTGATCCTTCCAGCTCCAAATCCAAATGAAAAGTGAACAGGAGATGGACAAAGCACTGGGAGGAGCCAGCTGGACAGGAACAGGAAGTTGGAGACTCTGGGGCACTTCCTTCCTCTTAAAATAAAAGAAAAAGGACTCCTTGCACCAAAACGTACAGCCAAATGTCAATCTGAGGAGTTTTTTTAATCAGAATCACCTTCTCGAGAAGGTTTTGTTGCTGCTCAAGAGAGATTCTTCTCCAGATTGCAAACTCTGCGTGTTCGGGATCACGATCCTCTCAAAAATTCCGCCGGCAGTCGCACACTCTCGCGGAAACATGCGGCTGGCTACCAATTCTCGTGGCACTCGCGAACAGATGGGAAATCTCATCGGCGATCGCAGGCATCCTGGTAAGTTGCTCCCGCGCGCGCAAAAACGCATTTTGAGATCGCGAACACAAAAAAAACTCCGCTCCGCTGCAGAGCGCAGAGTTTTCGGTAACTCCGAGTTCTACGTGGAATGCGGAGTTGCCAAAAATCCGCAAACTCCGTGAGCGGAGAAGATTTTATGCCCAGGCTTAATTTATAGACACTGGATACATGTGCTCAAGAAATTAGGTTATTAGCTGAGGAGGGTGGATGCTCCACTCAGGCAACAACCACAATGCTTTTCAGGGTGAACCATAAAAGCCACTAAATCAACCTATACCTAACCCACTGGTAGCTTGGAAGAAAAATAGTCAGGCTTAACTTCAGAGGCAATGTGTAAAGTATTAATGCTTGACATAAACAGTAAGGAAGAGATAACACAACACATGACAAATCCCAAACCAATTTAGAAAAAAAGTACATTTTAATGAATACTAATCTATTCTATGAAGCATTTGTAAAGCGCAAAGCTACCCGGTGGCATCCCAGCGCTGGAAGTGAGGCACAGAATCGCTGGGAGAATTAAAGGGTCCCATCCTGAAAGAGTCACATTTTTAATTACTTCTGAAAAGGAAGTTTCTTTTTGATTGAGCGAAGAGAGAGTGGAAGGCTGTGCCACAATTTGGCTGCATTGTATGTGAAGGAGCGTCCTCCATATTTTGCCCTCTTGATGACCGGTACCTTGGCAAGATGGGCATTGAAAGAACACAGGGATCCGATAGCATGATAGCAGAACAACTAAAATCCAATCAGAAGAACTGGAGAAATGCTATTAGAAAGTTTTTTGTGAAAATAGCACCTAGAGGCACAAAGTGCCACTCTCGGTGTCTTGTTGCGCTGGACCAGGGAAAAGTCCCAAGTTCTGAAGACTGCAATGGAGCGCAGGTCAGATAAAGGGACCAGTTTAGTCCAGGTGAAAAGTTACCTTCTGAGTCTGGAGCAAAAAGTCCTATGTTGGAGAGGGCCACGAGGATCAGTCTGAGCCTTGTGAGGAAGATATTCAAGATTTGCTGTGATACTATTATTTCTTTGTGTGTCTAACTTGGGACATGGCAAACGGATACATACCTTGATCCCATTCATGCCTGGTCAAATTGCTAAAGTCAGACTGCTATTGGCTCATTATTGATTTAGAATGCGTTGCCTATGCCCAATCAAAAGCATTAAAAACTATTCTAATATAATTATTCAGGCGAAATTAGACTTAGATCTTAGGGTTATTTAGATAAATGGACAAATGCATGTTACATTATCTATTGAAATCTGGTGAAGACAGTACTAAATGTAGCTGAAGACGGACAAGGATAGTTTCGAGTTATTTAACCTTTTCTCTTTATTTGTGCCATTTAATACTTTTATTCTAATGTGTCTCTGGCTAATGAAGTAATCCACAGTTTGTTAAATTTCAGTTTTGCATTTGAGCGTTTTTGTTTTCTACGTTGACAGCTGCTTGCTTTCCAACAATTATTTTTGAAGACAAAAAATAAAAATAAATAAACAACGTTTCAAATCTTCACCACATATTTCTATTTTTAGATTACGAGCAACTTTGGAAATGCGGATTCGGAAATTGGAAACTGAACTAACTCAGTGGAAATTGAAATATGAAGAAGCTACGAGATCTAAACAGGATTCTCTAAAACAGGTAGCCATTTCCAAAGCTTTATGTGTGCAGAGCTGTGAACACTAGTTTGTTCTGGACGATTTCAGGGAATATCCAGTTCTATTTAAATATGCATTGTTGCTTTTATGAGCAAAAGTATAATTTATTAAAGACAGGGGGGCAAATGTATCAATCTTTCACGCAGTGCAACGCAGCAAGCCACCTTGCTGTGCTGCATGAAAGGGAAAAGGCAGGAACGCGCTGTATTTACCATTATATGGTGCATTACTGGCCTTTCCTATCGCTAGCGCACTTTTGCTGCTTAGCGTCAATGCAGACAACCTTGCGTCTTGTTGCAAGGGTGCCTAGGTTGTAGGCAAGTTTGTTTTTGTGCAGGAAGGGTAAATCTGGGAATGCACCATAATCGCAGAGTAACGCAAGGCCGCAAATTGTGCTGACTTGCTTTGCTCTGGATTTATCAAGCCATATAGGCCGTGTGGCTCGATAAATCTTAGGTCTTGCGTCCCCCTTGTGCTTCCTTGCATGGCACAAGGACGTCTCAAAACCCTGATAAATATGGGCCAGGGTATTTTCATAGATAATGGCGTTAGGTTACCATTGCACCTAGAATTCTTCCTAGCTTAATTGCTTTAGTTTTCAATACTCTAAAATAATTGGCTATTTGAGCCAGCAGAACTCATCTGACCCAGATCCATTTAGTTTTATGTGTACAGTTTTTGAATGGATACATAATTCAAAATATAATCACTAACAATAGCATAAGTTTATGTTCTATGCATGTCACTGCCATAAACCAACCAGATCCCCCAGTCCCAATGAAAGTCCAGTGGCGGTTCGTCCATAGGGGCGTACACACCTGACCATCACCTACATCACACACAATCACACATTTTCCCTTGCACGCTTTCCTCTCACCTGTTTTGGGGCAGGGGCGTGACAGAGCTCTCTCTCCCAGCATCACAGTAGTTCAGTGGGTTGACCTGAAGCTGTTAACTGAACTGCACATGTCAGATTGGCCGGTGTTTTTACTGTGGCCAGACTGACATGCGCAGTACAGGCTTCTGCAATCAACAGCTTAAAGGCAGCTGAGTAGCAGAGGCAAATCCCCGTAGGTGTCGGATGGAGTGTTGTGTTTGCCTGCTCCTGCCAATACTAGCACTACTTTTATGCTGTTTAAGATTTTAAGCAGAATGAGAGCAGTGCTTGGATAGGCACCAATGTTTTTTTCCAGAAACCAGCGAGAGGCAGGAGAAACTTCATGTGGGCTGCAGAAGATCATCATGCAAGGTAAGTTTATTTTTAAAGGATTGAACGTAATGCTTTATGTACCCCATCACTTTCAAAATGTAGCAGCCACCACTGTGAAAGTCTTAGTTCATTTTCCCTCCAGTCCACTTAAGTGGTTACATGCACCCACTGGCAGAAGCGCTGATCAGCTTTCTAGTAGTGGCTTTCATACCAGCACAGATGACACTCAGCTCTATGTGGGCTTCTGATGAGACAAATTTGAGGAGCTGGCTCGAAAAGTGGAAATCCATTTCAATCTTGCTAAATTCTGACCTGCTCTAACTCAATATTAAAAAAAGCTTAGAGTCCAAATCACAAAAGAATTTAGGGAAAGTAGTACTACAGGAGCACGTTTTTACATTTTCATAGAAGGCACAGTCTTTTAAATTTATACTAAGGGGCACATTTTTCAAGAAATCATGCAGCACGGCAACCGCCGTGGGATATGCAGCGCTGTGGGATAGGGAAAGGGCTTTAACATTATATGGTGCATTCCTGTCTTTTCCTCGCACTGGTGGACAATGTGCTGCCTAGCACCAATGCAGGCACCCTTGCACCATGGTGAAAGGGTGCCTGCATAGTAAGCAGGGTTGTTTTTGTGAGAAGGGACACCTTCCAGCACAAAAAGAATCCTCTGAGGCAATTTCCTCTTTCTATGTGTGCTGCAAAACTCAGCACACATAGAAAGAGGAAATAACGAGGAGAAATAAAGATATTTCTCCTAGTTACGCCTCACCTGGGGAGGCACAGCATTTTGACACATTCCCAGATCTACCAGTAATGGTAAATCTGGAAATGAGCCAAAGTCCATGGGTGGATGTGTGGGAACACCCATGCTCCACCTGTGGAATGCCTCCCTGGGGCAGAATAACCTCTAAGGGCTGCAGCACTTATTGTGCCACCCTTAGAGGTCCTGTACCTTCACACTCACACACTGCCTTTGCAGGCTGCGTGTTTTGGTGCAGAACAAAGTGAAGAGTCGACATGGCACACATCCCTGTGTGCCATGCCTACAACCCCCTGCCCTGGCATAGATCAGTCACCCCTATAGCTGGGTGCACTATACCAGTGGTGAGGGTACAGGTACATGAGCCCTGTACCCCTACAGTGTCTAAGTCCATTCTTAGACATTGTAAGTGCAGTGCTGCCATTAAGAGTATATGGTGCTGGGAGTTTGTCATTAAGAACTCCACAGCACCATAATGGCTACACTGAAAACCGAGAAGTTTGGTATCAAACTTCTCAGCACATTAAACCCACACTGATGCCAGTGTGGGATTTAATGAAAATGCACACAGAGGGCAGAGATGCCCCCTGAAAACTAACCTACCACTAGTGTCCAGGCTGAGTGGCTGCTTTCAGCTGCCACCACCAGACATGTTTCTAGAACCATGGGTCGAGAGCCTGCTGCTCTCGGGGGCCTGAAACAATGCACATCCTGGGACGAGGTGCCAAGCCTCCTCCCCCAGAAAGGGCAGGGTCCACGAAGGGAAAGCTTCAAAGGCTTGCCGCCTTTGTGAGCTTCCCCAGGCCACTTGCTGCTTTCAGCAACTGGTCCTGACCCCCACTGTGGGCGGGAGAACCGGCGGGAAAAACAAGTGAGGAAGAGAGGTGTACCCACCTCTGCCAACTCTACCCCTCAGGTGGGGGAGGTGAGGTGAAGCACAACTCTCAGTCCCCGCGATCTTGCAGATGGGGGGTGTTAGACTTGGCATCTTTTGGCGTGTTTCCCCTGAGTTTTTGCTTTCTGACCTCCCGGTTTTGACTCTGTTTTTGCTGGCGTAGTGTTTCTGCGCACTTTTCTCACTGCTGATCAGTGGTAAAGTGCAAGTGCTCCTGTGGTAAATTGTGTTATGGATTGGTGTTTCCATGATTGGATATTTGATTTACTTGTTAGTCCCTAGTAAAGTGCACTCAGTGTGCCAGGCCCTGTGAATCAAATGCTACTAGTGGGCCTGCAGCACTGATTGTGCCACCCACATGAGTAGCCCTGAAAAGGTAACTCAGACCCGCCATTGCGGAGCCTGCGCGCAGTTTGTAACTGCCATGTCGACTTGGCCCGTGCACACACTTGTCAGTCCCTCACCTTCCCTTTTCTTACATGTCAGCCACCCCTAAGGTAGGCCCAAGGTACCCCTGTGGGCCGGGTGCAGTGTAGGTGAAAGGTAGGACATGCCTTGGTGTGTGTGGCATGTCCTGATAGTGAATTACGGCCAATTTCGTTTTTCGCTATTGCAAGGCTACCTGTTCCCCATAGGACAGAATGGGGAGTTTGTTTATAACATCTTATTAACAT
Organism: Calotriton arnoldi; assembly: GCA_963921515.1. Classification (NCBI taxonomy): domain Eukaryota; kingdom Metazoa; phylum Chordata; class Amphibia; order Caudata; family Salamandridae; genus Calotriton; species Calotriton arnoldi. Next base: position 475,748 of record CAWUFW010005282.1, on the reverse strand, counting down.
AACTGGCCCGGGGAATTAGGTAGGAAAATAAAGTTTAGTATGCCTGAACTCAGAATCTAAAGATGCATCTTTTAGTGAAGGTGATTTTTACATTCTGTGTTTGAAAATACCACTTTTAGAAAGTAGGTATTTTCTTGCTCAGTCATCCCGTGTGCCTCTGCTGGAATGTGGATTGCCTGTCTGGGTTTTGGATGACAGAAGGCTGGGGAGCAGGAGTGGCTCCAGATAGTCTAGGTGGGTCAGGAAAGGGCTGAATAGACCTGGGCTGCAATTGGGGAAGGGGGAGGAGATTTCCTTGCACTTCAAAGGGCCTGGTCTGCCTCTGACCATGCCGTCTCCACCTCCTGCCAGGAAGTCACTCCAGAGAAGGCAGAACTGGTTCTGGCTGGGCACAGACACTCTCTGCCTAAGAGATCAAAGGATTTTGGGATATAAATATTAGGGCCCAGACCCCTGACTTTTAGAACTCTTTTGGACCAAGAAGACTGCCAAGAAGAAGAGCTGGAGAAGCTGTGAGGAGGAAACTACCACTTTGCTGTGTGCTTTGCTGTGTTGGCCTGCAGTGGCTGCTTCTGTCTTGGGCAGTGAAAGGACTGGACTGGACTTTCTGCAATCTACTTTTGTGAGTTTCTCCAAGGGCTTGAGGTAGAGCTTGCCCCCTGTTGAAGAAGTCTCAGAAACAGCAAAGACTTCAAGCTCTTCTGCTCTCAGCACTGGGGACTGTGTATTTTGTGCTGCAACAGAAGAAAAAGCAACCCGACAACGTCGACGACGACGCTGCCGACTCCGTGTCCTGAAGACACCGCAGAGGGCACCGCCGCAACGCTTCACCACGACCCTGGTCTCACCGACGACGCCTGATGACACCGCCACTGAGCCGCTGCTCACACCGTGACCTGTGGGCATCGCACTCCGCACCGCCTTGCTTCACGATGACGCCTTGGTATCCCCGACGATGCCGCTCCACGCTGAAATCTGGGCCACTGCTGGCACCGTAGTTCGAGGGCACTGCTCGTAAAGTTACACGACGCACCGCCCTCATCCCGCACCGCAGCCTTGGCCTACCGACGCCGGCACCATCGACTCCCGTTCGTCAGCTGACGACAGCGCTTCAGCAACGACGACACTGCTGCTTGCACCGCGACCTGCCAGCACCGCGACGAGCCCCGCATTCACTTTGCACCGCGATCCTCGTCTCACCGATGACACCATCTGATGCCGCCACCGAGCCGCTGCCCGCACCGCGACCTGAGGGCACCGCACGCCGCACCGCTGCACTTCGCACCGCAGCACCCGATGCCTACTGACGCCAGCGCTCCTGACTTCAACAGAGAGGAGTTCGATCTGCAATGCGGGTGACTTTGAGGGCCCCGGCGACTCCTGCACCGACCTCCGGAACCGACGCCTGGGGACACCGTGCTTTCGGAAGCTCAACGAGAGGTCGCCGACGCCCTGCATTTCCAAAAGGTACTGTTTGTGGGTCTTCCCGACACCGTAGCTGGCCCGCGACGCTGCGGTCAGCCAGAACTGTTTGGATTTGTTTGTTCAGGACGCCGTGATAGCCCCGGACGGAGCTATCGACATCAAGGAACTGTTTTTCAAGCAAATTGTGATAACTGAAGATTTTTAAGTACTGTATTGTGGATTTTTATCGTTTCAGGGCTTGTCTTAAGTATATAAAAATATTGGATATTTTTCTAAACTGGTGTGGTGTCCTTTTGTAGTGCTTACACTGTATTACTGTTGGTTATGTGCAAATGCTTTACACACTGCCTCTAAGATAAGCCTGACTGCTCATGCCAAGCTACCAAGGGGGTGAGCAGGGGTTGTTTTAGGAGTGTAACTCCCTTATCCTGCCTAGAGTGGTGGTTTCTGCCTGGCTTTGGCACATGCCCTAGCCTACCAAAAATCCCATTTCTAACAGGCAGCCCAACCAGGGAAAGACTTATGCCCCCCTCAATCAATCAATCAATCACAGCATTTATAAAGCGCGCTACTCACCCGGGAGGGTCTCAAGGCACTGGGGGAGGGGGTAGGTTACTGCTCGAACAGCCAGGTCTTGAGCTGCTTCCTGAAGGAGAGATGGTCCTGGGTTCGCCGAAGGTGAGTGGGGAGGGAGTTCCAGGTCTTGGCTGCCAGGTAGGAGAAGGATCTTCCTCCGGCGGTGGTTCTGCGGATGCGTGGTACGGTGGCGAGGGCGTGGCTGGTTAATCGTAGCTGGCGTGTGGGCGTGTAGAAGGTCATGCGGTCGTTGAGGTACTTTGGGCCCAGGTCGTGGAGGGCCTTGTGTGCGTGGGTGAGGAGTCTGAACGTGATTCTCTTGCTGACGGGGAGCCAGTGCAGGTCTTTCAGGTGTCCGGTGATGTGGCTGTGTCGGGGGATGTCCAGGATGAGTCGTGCGGAGGCGTTCTGGATGCGCTGGAGTCTTTTTGAAGTTTGGCTGTGGTTCCGGCGTAGAGGGTGTTCCCATAGTCCAGTCGGCTGGTGACGAGTGCCTGGGTGACGGTCTTCCTGGTTTCAGTGGGGATCCATCTGAAGATCTTGCGGAGCATGCGCAGGGTGTTGAAGCATGAAGATGAGACGGCGTTGACTTGTCTGGTCATCGACAGGGAGGAGTCCAGGATGAAGCCCAGGTTGCGTGCGTGGTCCGTTGGCTTGGGCGCGGTGCCCAGGGCCGGGGGCCACCAGGAGTCGTCCCAGGCGGAGGGAGATGAGCCCAGGATGAGGACTTCCGTCTTGTCCGAGTTCAGTTTAAGGCGGCTGTTCCTCATCCAGTCGGCGACGTCTCTCATCCCGTCGTGTAGGTTGGCTCTGGCGGTGGTGGGGTCGTTGGTGAGGGAGAGGATCAGCTGGGTGTCATCGGCGTAGGAGATGATGTTGAGGTTGTGTTGGCGTGCGATGGCTGCGAGGGGGCTCATGTAGACGTTGAAGAGGGTTGGACTGAGTGAAGATCCTCCCACTGAAGGGTGGCATAATAGGGTGTGTACCCCCCCAGGGAAGGGACCCATTGGTCCTAACCTTTTTACCTACCTGTAACACCCCTAAATCTAGTATTTAGGGACACCCCTAAACCTCGCTTCCTCAGACCAGAAGAAATTACAAGAAAAGAAGAAGAAGGACCGAACAGCCGTGCCGAAGCTAACAAGAGGAAGATGCCCACTGACTTGGTCCCAGCCTTACCAGCCTGTCTCCACCTCGAACCTGCTCCTGCGAAATCCCGGTGTGCCCTGCAGCCAGCAACCTCGAAAACCCCAGAGGACCTGCCTGCCTTCAACCAGAAAGACTGTGTCCCCCGTGAACACCGGATTTGTTCATCTCCAACCTCTTGCTCCGGCCGGACACCTTGAATCCGCACCACTCTGCACCCGCCGTCCACGGCCCGAGCTCGAGTGGGCAAACACCACGAGGAGGTCCCCCCGACGATCCTGACCCGAGATCCAGTGACCTTGGACCTGCCTCAAGCCGACGCCTGCAGCCTCAAACCAGAAGGTCCCACCAACCGCGACCAGGAGCTGGTAAGAAGATCCGACCCTAAAAGGCACACCTGCACCCGACGCCCCAGGGCCTAGGGTGGCTCAACCAACGGTGCCTAACCAACCTCCAACATCCCAACTTACCCCTCGAAGTGGTGGTCGCACCCAGAAGACCTTCGTCCCGGAGCCTGCAGTGCCTTTGCAAACCGGAGGTTCCCCATTGCAAACAACAGGGCGCCTGACGTCGAAACAGCACCCTGCACCCGGCCGCCCTAGTGCCGCTGAGGGTGCACCTTTGGTGCTACTTTGTTTCCCCATTTGCCCTGAGCTAAAGTCCAGGCGCTTTGCTCCCACAACCAAGTGTCCTGCTCGTCAGCAGCCACCAACCGGAGGCCCCTTATCCCCCATTGGATAACATTGGGCCTCAGCACTCTGCACCCGGCCGTCCTAGTGCCACTGAGGGTGTAACCAGAGTGCATCCCTGACCCTGGGGACCCCTGAGTCTACCCCCAGAACCTCAACTCCCACTACCGAATACTTACCCTAAAACCGATAACACAATTTTCCTCCATAGGATAACATTGATTGTTTTTCTTGGAAAAGTTTCTGAGTGTTGAGTTTAAAAACCTAAAGAAATTCTTTAAAATTGTACTAACTAACAAAAACGATTTTACTTACCTGTTTACAGGAAATGCCCCAGTGTAGAATCCAGGTATACTACACTGTGTAAGAAAAAGTAATCTCAAAAGTAACTTGCCTGTAATTTTACTCAAAATCCTATACAAAGTATATGTTCTGTATTCTGAAAAGCATTGCATTATCAGTAACACTACTGTAATCAAATCAAAGTACATTTACAATTGCAATCCAAACTGTGTTACAAACTGTATATTTACTGCACAGTACTTATCACTTACCTGTGCCAGGCTTGCTTGGTTCTAGGAAATAAAATAACTAAAAGAATATTTTTATACAAAAACAATTGGTCTGAAGTTCAGTCATTGAGTGTGTGAATTCATTTGCTGAGTGTATACAACAAATGCTTAACACTGTCCTCTGATAAAGCCTTACTGCTCAATCACACTTCCACAAATAGAGAGTGAGGTGCTATCTACTTTACCTCTGACTACCTTTGGGGTTCCACTGGACTCGGTGCACACTATACTTCACTTTGGTATAGTATATACTGAGCCAGCTTCCTACAATGCCTAAATATCAGTACCTTTAAATTAGATGTTACTAGAGAAAAACGCTCAATATAAGCTGCTTGACTTCTAAGGCACCAACCAAATATAATAATGATATGAGCTTTAGTGAAGAATTTCATACAGGACGCTAATAAACCTTACCATATAAGAGGTATATAGTTATCACACTTCCTAAAGTATTCTGTAAAGTAATGAAGCTCAGTTTGATGGGAATTGTCCCATGACATTTAGAACAGATTTAATATTGTATGATTATTTATACAGTAGTTTGCAGTTGCAAAAAATGTGCTGCCAAATTAATACTTGTTTAATGGTAGGTGGTCTCAAAAAGGTGAAGTTGAATACTTTTAAATTGTTATACCAAGTGTAAAAGGATAAGATTTAAGTTGTAGTCTTATCTTTTGTTAGTCTGTGTGGCTCTCTGGTATTAGAAATTCACTTAGCAAAAAGTCCTTTGACTACAAAGAACTAAAGAAAGAAATGTGTTTTGTGATACTCTTAGAACCAGCACCACTTACCAATGTTTCTTACTGATAACGGCCATATTTTGTATCACCAAGAAAATTAAAGAACAACAACAAAATAAATATCCTTTTGTTTAAACAAAGTAACTGCAGAGCGAGGCAAAGAGTCGGACATCCTCCCTGCAAATGAAACACACATACAAGTGGCAGCAGTCAGCAAGCACTTTGTATCACCAGATTTCTTTAACCAGTTTAATTCCTAGGAAATATGCTGTGTGTCCTATTCATCACAAAGGTGGTAGAACCTTGATCCACACAGCACACAGTATGGGAAGTTTCATTATAGCATTCTACCATTTAGCACGAGGGTGCAAGCTGTGTAGTTTTAATTTAGTTCTATCGTTTCTATATCAGCCATCTATTCAATATCCAATTTTGGAGGTGATAGTAGGCCTATTGCCTAATAGCATTTATGGATGCTCCCACATACTTCATCATATTTTCACTGTAAGACCAAAATACTAAAATAAAAATGGGTGAGGGTAATCTAAATTGGCTTTTTATGCCTTCCAGCACAAAACAAGAGGGTCGATTCATATGCCCTGCATGCCCCAGTCAACATGTTTCAGCACTCAAATAATTGTCTACTACAGAGAATGTGCATTTATCAGGATTTTTAATCTACGGCCCCATTGAAAATCAAGATTGACTTTAGGACCCTATGCAATGATCGCTCAAAATTATATAACAGGTTCTTCATTCATAAGCTGGCACAAACTGATTATTCTGTTTCTAGAGTTGTTTCTATAGTATTCCCAAGCGTGTTTGGTTTAGTTTAGCTAAAAGACAGGATAGCATATAATGTTACATGATGCACCATTTTTTATAAAGGAACTGTATGTTTGGTAATTTAGTATGTATAATAACTTGTGATATCGATACAAACTTTGTTCTGGCAACGGCCAAATTAGTTGGTGCTCCCCACCCTGATGAAGCTTGAGGAAGTATTTGAAAATATAATGTTCATAACCTACGCTTTCAGTTTCTCAGGAACACAATGATGTTTTTAACCAGATCACACTGAGTGAGTTAATTAATGAATACTACATTTCTAGAGCACATAACTTCACAACTGGGGGCCCCGGCGCTAACACCAAGGCCTATCAAGCTGGTCTAAGAAAGAAACTGTTAATTAAGATGGAAGAGCCCGGTTTTAAGAAGTTTGCAGAAGGTCATTTCAGAGGTAGCAAAGCAGATGTTCATTGGAAAAGAATACTAGAGCTTGGATGCACTATATGAAAAGGATCGACTCCCTATACATGTTCTGCAGTTTCGAAGGATGTATAGTAGCCTTTATCAAGTAGCTCTAAGAGCACGAGAGGGTATATACCACTGAAACATCTTCTGGTGATATTTTGGGCCGCTGCCCTACAAGAACCTTAAATGACAATACTTTGGCAATAGGAAGCCAATGGAGATATTTTTAAATAGGGCGAGATAGAGTGGTGTCTAGGAATGTTTAAATCAGTCTTGCATTATCATTCTACATGACATGAAGTTGCTGGAGCAGATATTTAGAAGCTCTTATCAATAATGAGTTTCCATAATCAAGCCCTGAATTTATCGATGTATGGAACTCTGTTTTACATGTAGCAGCTGGGATGAACTCAAAGATCCTTTTAAGGGCTTTGAGGAAAATTAAGCAAGTAGCAGATACATTCATAATCTGGGAGTCAAAAGTTCAATTTGAATCTGCCTTGATCCTATGGTTTCTGGCTGATGATGGGGGGGACATGGAAGGCCCAGTTCTATTGGTCACCAAGGAGTGACCGGGTTGAAGTGCATCAGCCGAAAATAACAATATCTGTCTTATCAGAATGTTACTTAATGCCACTGGAATTCATACATTTGGGTGCAGATGAAAGGCATGACTTGAACTTGCCTTGCATGCTAATGTCAGCCTCAGATAAAGTGATTAGAAGCTGCGTATCATCAGCGTAAGACAGAATTTGTTTGCCAAATAATTGTGCAAGTGTGTCATTTGAGTTGTCATCAGTGATGTCATAGAACATGTCATGAGTGATGTCATATGTGAGGTCATAAGCAGTGCATTGCGGGGGCGCAAGTTATAGTTAGTGCTACTAACTACAACTGCTGAATTTCTGTTTAGTTCAGAACGTTAATGTTGTCACTGAGAAATTCATCTAACTAAGTTACATTAACCTTTGTTTTTTCCAGTGAATTTCCATGGTTTTTAAAAGTAAATGAATTATTATTGTGTCTCTATGTATGGTAGAATGATATTGTAATATATATAGTGGTAAGACATTTTGTAAAAATAATGGGGGATATTCTCAATAACGTGTGTTAACTATCGCCAAATTCGCTTAACGCAAATTCTCACATTGCAGTCCATTGCGGGAAAATAACACAGTGTGAACGCAGTATTCTCATCCCGGCGGCACCATGCGATAGTCTCACGATAACGCGACAAATGCCCGCGTTAAAATTAAAGCGACGCTGAAAAAATGCGAAATACGAACGCTAAAAAAGTTGCGATGTCCCAAATCGCGAAACAAAAATCAGCGATAACCAGCGACAGGCCTGCGAATCCCACGCAACATGCGGGAAAATGCACTATAAAAGCAGAGAAAAAAAAGAGAAAAAAATGTAACTGCGTAGCACCATGGATGCACCCGGACCGAGTGCAGAGGACAACGCGAACCCCACAAGCCCCACAGACGACCAGCCAGGTACCCCGGGGCCGGGGAAGGGCAAGGAGAAGAGGAAGAGGAAGACAGGGTTCAGTCCGCAAGAAAACCGGGTCATCGTCACGGAGGTGACAGAACACTACCAACAACTGTTCGTCACCTCCACTGTGTCATCGGCAACACAAACGGAAATATGGCAGTACATCGTGAACAACGTGAATGCAGTCGGAGTGTCGAGGAGGACAATGGAAGAGGTCAAGAGGCGCTGGAATGATGTGAAGGGCAAAACCAAGAAGAAACTTGATGCCAACATGAAAGCAGCAACGCAGATTGGAGGTGGGGGACCAGCGGCACACCAGGAGCTGGATGACATTGAGAAAATGGTGGCCACAGTCATCAGTCGGGATACGGTGCCAGGAGTTGGGGATCGGGACACTGCTCAAAATGACCTGACACAACATCAACAGGGTGAGTACCGACCAGGGCCTGGGGGGACGGGGGGAGATGGGCACAATGGCACACATGCACAATTAAGTAGAGCACACTGCACACCCACAATGACTCTGGATCATGTCTCTGATCCCCGTGCCACACTGCAGCACACATACAGAAACTCAGGGAATGTGTGTTGAAATGAATTCATTTGCACATGCTGTGCCTGTGGTCATTTTGTACTGTCCCATGATTGCTAAGGACTGTCACAATGTGACGTCCTCATGTGAAGAAATTGTCAATGATGTTGTTCCAACGGGCTATTCCTGCTGCAGCTGCAGTGGGGTGTGGTCCACCTGCCTCATCTTCCTCATCATCCAAGAACAGAGTGCATATCCTTGATCACCTGTGACAGTGCAGAGAGACATGAGTCAATAGTTGGTTCTGCATGATGTGTTGGCAGGCTCACTAGTTGATTGGCGTGTGATATGTGTGTCATAGTGATTCCTGTATGACATGTACTGCTTGTAGCAAATGAGCACCATCAATGTGTATTACGTAGCCTCACTGCTGCTCCCCCCTCCCCCGAGCCTATTTACTTGTGTGCGCTGCGCGGTTGCATCACTTGCATTCCTACGGCACACCATTGTCATACCTGTCTGCGCATGTCCACAAGCCTGACAACGACACTGTGATGTTGTGCGTTGAAGGTGGGCGGCCACGTGTGTGTAGGCCTATGGTAAGGATAGGGCGGACACAGATGTAGAGTTCATGGCTGGCTGAACTCGCGATGCCGTCGAGGCAAGACCTTTGGCTTATGCTGCGGTAATAGCGATACACACACAGTTGGCATGTATGATCCCGGACCCCGAGCGGGCTTGCGCTCATTCATTTATCCCTTCGGCCGAGCCCGCACTCCGGGGGCATGTTACATTGCAACTTTGTCCATTGCGGGACAGGTGGCGCCGACACTACAAAAGAGACACGCGCACTTGGTACTTCATTGGCAAGCCCAACACTTAACCACGCCCAGAGTCCCGGAGTGATTATCCACACCCCTACGCTGGACTGTCGTACGCCAGCCCACTCCGGCAACGCCTACAGGGGGGTACGACACAGCTACATGTCCCAGGTCTCACCCACTGCCTGAGGTGACATGGTTGCGTCCGCTGTACACATCACAATGCAATGTGGTAGGGCCCGGGGCCCTCATGCATACACAATGACCACACGGACACACTTAGATAGTTTGTGGAACTGGCTACGGGCACGTGCGCCCGGCCCCTTTATTGCCAGGGTCACATGTCCAGTGACGCCTGTGCTGGATGGGTGTGGGGTGAGTGTGAGCCAGCCCTCAAGGAGTGGTTGGTGCTGGCAACAACTACAACAGTGATCAGACAATCAGAAGTTCACAGTTCAAACAGCAAGGGTCCATGACTTGAGCTGCACAGAGTTAGTGGCCCCAGATGCACAGCGGCCGGCACATGGAACACCGCCACGGGACGGTGACTACTGGTGCACTGAGGTAGGGCCACGAGAGCCGAGCGGGTCCTCGTCGATGTCCAAGGTGAATGTCGCGGAGGGTTTTGGTGGACAGTGGATGGTGTTCTTCCAGGGCATGATACAGAGGGCAGTACCAAGCAGACACAGGCAATATGGAGGAGATGAATGCTACAGACTCATATTTGACACCAAGTCAGTATCAGCTACATGATGAAGAAGACAACCCCCAGGCCATAGACTCAGACGCCACCAAAGTTCAACCAGAGAGTGTCCATGAATTTCGGGGCACGGAGTCAGTGGCACCAGAGCTGAAAGGGGATGCAGTCTGCGATGAGGCCTGTACAATTGTATAAACTCTGCCATAAATAAATCAAGACTCAGTTCCAAATGTGTGACCTACTTGACCGTAGTGTAGACCCGAGGCAGCGGTCAGCAGGGGCCCCCAGCCACGTGTCCTTGGCTTGCGATGCACAGAGTTAGTGGCACCAGAGCAGTTGTTGGTAGTGTTAGGTCACCTCCGTAACGAGGATCCTTTTTTCATCCGGACTGAACCGCATCTTCCTCTTACTCCTCTCCTTGCGTACAATGATATGGACTCTGCCATTGAAAAATCAAGACTCAGTTCCAAATGTGTGACCTACTTGACCGCAGTGTTGTTGTATTCCTCTTAGGGTGTCCATAAACGGGCTTTCCAGAATCATGTCCTTATATAGGCACAATTCGCCCTGCCCTTATATAGGCATAAAATCCCAGTCCTTATTTAGGCATTAAACCGTGCACTCCAAATACAGGCATGGTCTCCGACATCCGTCCACCCTAACGTCACAACGAGTTCGAGAAAAACAGACCCTTAGGCTGCGGGAGTTTCCCTAGCCCAGGACTATTGATTTCTTCAAGGACTCATATATTATGCATGAACCATTATTCCTTAGGGGTTCATTCATGACGTCTTCCGCTGTCCGACTCACGTCAATGCTAACATTCTGAGGTAATTCTCAGGTATAAATATACCTTCCCTAGCCCCTGTAAATCAGAGGAGACCTCGACTTCAGAGGAGCCCGTTTCCCGGCCTGACGCACTGAGAAGACGCTGTCATCCCTGCACGCAGAGAGTCCAGCTTCCAGTGATCTGACTTCCCTTGCGGGGTGTTGGAGTTCGAGTCTGGCAAAGAGATTCCTACCTCTCTCATTCTTAAGGTATGGAGCTGACTAGAACCTAGAGGGACTCTTGGCATACTAGGCTTACTAGGCTTAACATACTCTTAGTATACCATAGTAAGGAATACTTCACCTACTTCATACCTCTCCCTACACCTAGGTTAGGTTAGGTACATTGGGGTAGAACTAGATTAGAAACGCATCGTATGAGTACATTTTTAGTCTGTGTCATTTATGTAAATGCATATATGCTAAAAGATAATGCTATTGCAGTATTATTTATTTCTACTGCTCACACTGTACATTATTTATCTCGCATACTGTCTTGTGATCGTAACAGCACATTTTACTTACACAAGAAACAAGACTGTTCAATAAACCTTTTATTGAAACGCCCGTCTATTCTTTCTGTGTAACTTTGAGGAAAACTAAGCATGCACGATTGAGCTGAGTGAAATAGTTATCTATTGTTTCCACGACTCTGGGACACGTTCTGATTCTAAAGGGAAACAAAGTGGTCATGTTTTGCGGCTGCCAGAAACTACTCCCTTCTTGTCGTCAAGGAGTTTCTAGTGGCCTCTGAGCTAGCTGGCACAAGTAATTAAGTTTAATATACTCGATAGGGACATACTGACCTTAGTCCTATGTCAAACCTATAGGATATATTATTCCAATGCGCAGAGCCTATTAGGGAAATAGGAGCTACACTACAGTGTAGGCCGGAGGCAGCGGTCAGCGCGGGCCAACCGCTGTTCAGGCAGCTCCTCCTGGTACTCTCACACACGACGTTGGAATGCCATGTGGCGATGATTTGTGGTTGACGGAGGTAGAAGCACCAGAGCTGAGCCTGTGTGCAGCCTGTGACTATGCCGTGTCCTGCCTGGTCTGGACTGGATTTGATTGGTGTGAGGCCTGCTGGACCGCAGTGTAGGCAGAACACAGGTGACCGCAGTGTAGGCCGAAGGCAGTAGTCAGCAAGGGCCCACAGACACGTGTCGTTGGAATGCTATGCACAGAGTTGGTGGCACCACATCGTAGGGAGTACGGTGATTTAAAATCTGCCATACACATATGTACTCTGCCATTGTATAATCAAGACTCAGTTCCAAATGTGTGACCTACTGGACCGCAGTGTAGGCGGGAGGCAGCGGTGGAGTACGTCAACGAGAAAGGAGTACTGGGGGCCTGTGTCGCGGAGGCCGTGATGGTCTGAGGAGGCTGCCAAGGTCGCGGGCCTCGGGCTTAGAGCTTGCACCGGCACGTGGTGGGCCCTCTTTGACACACGCCGGTGTCGGCAGGTGAGCAGTGAGGCCTGGGTGCGCTGGGGTGGGCAAGACGGGTCTTGAGACCAGCAGCCTGGGGTGCAGCAGGTGCACAGCATCGCAGGCTCCGCCGCTCACGGCGTCGGCCTCGTGGCGGGGTGAGAGGCGCCGCCCTGGCATACACGTTGGCCATTCCGGAAGAGAACCACGCCCAGAGTAACAGGCTTTTTATTCACACCCCTATACTGGCCTGGCATACGCCGGGCCAGCCCACTCCACTCACCCTTACAGGGGGGGACGTAATAAGCTACATTTCCGCGATCTTCCTCACTGGCTGCGGTAACATGGTTGCGTCCACTGTCCAGTACACTCCAGACACCAGCAGTGTATGTCGACATGGAAATGTCTGTGGTCTGCATACTCAAGTCTGTCCAGCACATCCACGCCACACTTGGCATTGTGTACATTCACATTCATGGGTCACTTGCCTCCTTCGCACATGCCTGGTTCCCACCTCTCCCCACATTCTGCTATTGTGTGGCTGAGGTGCCATGCTGTTGATGGATTGTGTACATGGCTAGCCCAGGTTACCACAGTAAGTTGTGTTGTCATGTCTGGAATGTGGGGATGTTGGTTGTCATGTTGTATGTGACTGTCGGAAGATGAAGGAATCATGCACACTGCCTGGGTAGTTGGCGACGACATTGGTGAAGAGTCCCCGGTGGTCCACTATTGCCTGCACATTGATGGAATGCGTGTGTTTCCTGTTGCGGTAATTGTGTGCAGTGGCGGCAGGGGGCACGAGGAGTACATGTGTGCAGTCGATTGCCCCCAACACATGCGGGAAGCCAGCTATGGCGTAGAAGCCTTGCTTGATCTCCAGCTGTTCCTGCGCAGTGTGTGGGAAGTAAAGTTGCTGGGGTACCAAGCTGATGATGGCATCCAAGACAGGTGTGAGGAACTTTGACAGGGCTGGCTGTGAGACTCCTCCGACTCTGGCAGTTGTTGGTTGGAAGGTCCCAGAGGCCAACAGGTGCAGCACGGCCAGCAGCTTTGTCTGCGGAGGGATGTTGGTTCTCTGCTGTGTTGGTACCATCAACCTGTGGGCAATGAGGGTCAGGATGCGGAGGATGGTTGTCCTTTTGAGCCTGTAGTGGGCAATGACTTCCTCTGGCGTTAGGTCTCCGAGGCTGGTGCGTTTTTGGAAGGTCCGGTGTCTTTGCCTGCGCTGCCTCTGCGGTGGTCCGGGGGGGTCCTGGGGGGGTGGGGTCCTGGCGGTGGTGGTGGCGGTGGGTGTTGTGGCCCTCTTGGGGCTCCGAGCTGCATGATCAGTAGCTCCATGGCATCTGTCGTTCTTCTGGTGTGGCTGTGGGCTGGGCTCCCTTTTATGGTGCAGGTTGTCGTCCGACTTAACACCAGGTTGGAGCAGGTGTTAAATCCATGCTGCTAACACGCCTTATCGCATGTTTTTGAATCTTATTGCCGATCTGGCTGGTCGTTGAGAATGTTGCGGAGTGGTGTTTTCATGGGTTTTTGCACAGGAACGCCTACTCTGCATCTCATTAGCGTTAGTTGCCGGTGTCATCCGTGGCGATGTTTTATGCGGCTGCTATCGCAGGATAACTGGTGATATCGGCTGTTAGCACCTGCTTGTGAATGGTGCGATGAATTTATCGCCACTTTGGCTGCGATAAAGTGCCGCTAACTCGGCAATGAGTCCTTGAGAATATGCCCCAATATTTTTTTGTTGTAATATATCAAAGTATGGTTTAGAGTTTGAAAAATATTAGTAAAATCTGGGTGAGTTTTAAACAGATAAATATTCTATATTTCAGTAATGAATGCATGTTTGCTGAGTTCTTATAAATCTCATATGGATACATGATACCAGCAGTTTATTTTTAAGTGCTATTACTCTCACGAGAGCCTCTAAACAGTTAACTAAAACAGGTCTTTGGAGAGCTATCCTCTACTTTTATCATGTATGTTGTTTTGTACCGTTTCTTTTTTATTTTTTGGTCTTAAAATCAGTCACAAGACTCCCTTGAGAGCCAGAGAAGCCCATCATAACTGGCTGCTCTTGCAACCCTCTTTCGAGAGTTTGTTCTTGCTTGTGAGAGCCAGGGAGGAAATCCCTTGCATGCTATCCGAGGGGCAGTGCTTCCTAGTTTGCTCTTGCGAGCCTCTCATAAGATCGTACTTTTTATAATGTAATTTGCATTTTCGCTGAATATATCCTGATGTAGTATTTAACATTTATATACACCAGAATACTAACAGTGTGTTTAGTTTAATGAAATGCAGTACATTATATAATTGTGGGGGAAAATAAATCACTTAGATTTATGAGAAAAAAAACACATATTTTTTGTGCCTGAGAACATCATTGGCACTCTGCACATATTGATACTTGTTAGATTTGGGGGTCTCTAGTTGGCAGAGGTAGGTACCTTTGACCAAATAGGGACCCTTGCGTCTAGTCAGGGTAAGGGGGTACACTCCTAAAATAAACCCTGCTCACCCCCTTGGTAGCTTGGCACGAGCAGGCAGGATTATCTCAGAGGCAGTGTGTAAAGCATTTGTGAACACATACAGTAACCCAGTGACAACACGACAGATGGACACCACACAGGTTGTATATTAAAAATAAGTATCTTTTATATAGATTTAACACAAGACCACAAACGACAAAAATTCACAATACTGTACTTAAAAATGGTAGAACTAGCTTAGTTCTCTTTAGATGTAAAATGCGACACTTTGAGTTCAATGTACCTTTGGATGCGTAACGCTATACAATGAAAGTGTTGCAGGGAAGGTGATGCGTCGGTTCCTTACACGCAAGAACGGTGATGCTTCGGGTCCCTACTGATGCATAGGGGATGCGTCGGTTCTTCTCGGCGTGGGGAGGTGATGCGTCGGTTTCTTACTGCGCTTCCGTGGTGATGCGACCAGCAACGCCGCGATGCGATGAAGATCCGGTGCAATGAAACAAAGATGGCGTCTTCTTCTTGATGCGACACGATGCGTGCACGCCCGACGGCTGTGCGGCGACTCAACGATTCTTCTGAGCCGCGACAGGCCCTGCGACACGCTTCCCGGTGATGCGGCGGCTTCTGATGCGACGTCGATCCTCTTCTCCGGCAATGCGAGGCGCTTCGGCAATGATGCGACAGCCGTGCGGCGACTCAACGATTCTTCTGAGCCGCGACAGGCCCTGCGACACGCTTCCCGGTGATGCGGCGGCATCTGATGTGACGTCAGTCCTCTTCTCCGGCGATGCGAGGCGCTTCGGCAACGATGCGACAGCAGCGGCGACACTCTTCTCCGTTGATGCGGCAGCGTCTGATGCGACGTCGATCCTTTTCTTCGGCGATGCGAGGCGCTTCGGCTGCGACGGCGACGCTTCTCCTTCGTGAGTCGCGCTTCTAGCTCCTTACGACACGCAGTCCCTCAGAAAGTCCAGCACAGCAGCAGGCACTTTCCAGAAAGACTCTTGGGGAGCTGGTTGGTGAAGTCTGTTGTCCCTGAAACTTCAGCAGGAGGCAAGCTCTTCTCTCAAGCCCTTGGAGATCTTTTACAAGTTGATGAAAGTACACACAAAGTTCCTTTCTCCTTTCTTTGGCAGTCAGGCAACCACTGCAGGCCAATCCCCCAAACAGCACTCAGCTTAGGGATAGTCTCCTCCTCAGTTTCTCTGGTTCCTCTCCTCAGCAAAGGTTCTTCTTGTTTCCCAAAGTGATCTAAAGTTCTGGGGATTGGGTCCCCTCTTGTATACTCATTTTCCCTTTGTTCTCTGAAGGCAGAGAGGCTTTTGCCTAGTCCAAACCAGTTCTGGTCAGTCCTGGAGCACTTTGTTGACAAGACTCTTTCTTTCCTTTCACAGTGTAGGCCAGGGACATCAGACACACCACAGGAGGTGGAGCCAGCATTGTGGAGGGAAGGCACAGCCCTATTCAGGTCCCAGGTGCAACTCCTCCCACCCATCTCCATGCAGATCTCTCTATTCAGCCCTGTGCTGACTCACCCTGTCTCCTGGAATCCCCCAGCCCCTGTCACTCACAAACCAGACAAGGAATACACATCCTAGCAGAGGCAGGCTTGGATAGTTAGGCAAGAAAATACCTACTTTCTAAAAGTGGTATTTTCAAACACAGAATGTTAAAACCAACTTCACTAAAAGAGGTATTTTATCATTCTGAGTTCAGGCATACTAAATTCGTTTTTCTACCATGTTCCCTGGGTCAGTTAGGATTATAAGATGTAATAATCAAACTGCCCATTCTGGCCTATGGGGAACAGGTAGCCTTGTAATAGTGAAAACGAAAATGGCTGTAATTCACTATTAGGACATGCCACACACACCAGGGCATGTCCTACCTTATACTTACAATGCACCCTGCCCTTGGGCCTACCATAGGGGTGACTAATACGCAGAAAAGGGAAGGTTTAGGGACTGGCAAGTGGGTGCACTTGCCCAGTCAACATGGCAGTACCAGACTGCACACAGGCTCTGCAATAGCAGACCTGAGACACACTTTTACAGGCTGCTTCTGTGGGTGGCACAACCAGTGCTGCAAGCCCACCAGCAGCATTTGGTTTACAATCCCTGGGCACACTCAGTGCACTGTACTAGGGTCTGACAAGTAAACCAAACCAACCAATCATGGAATCACTAATCCATACATCAATTTACCATAGGGAGCACTTGCACTGTGGCACTGAATAGCAGTGGCACAGTGCCCAAAGCATCTATAACCAGCAAAAACACATGAGGCAACAGCAAAAAATGGAAGGGAGACCACGCCAACAGTGCCAGGTCTAACACGTGTCCCCTCCAGCTGAAATGTGGGGAGAACTGCCCTACCTCCTGGGAGTTCTCTTCACTAAGGCAGAAAAATCTGGACAGACCATCAGCATTGGCATGTTCTGTACCAGGGCGGTGTTCCACCGTGAAGTCCATCCCCTGTAGGGAATTGGACCACCTCAACAGCTTTGGATTCTCACCCCTCATCTGCATCAACCATCTGAGGGGCCTGTGATCTGTCTGAACCCGGAAGTGAGTCCCAAACAGGTATGGTCTCAGCTTCTTCAGCTCCAAGACCACAGCAAATGCCTCACGTTCAATGGCACTCCACCTCTGTTCTCGTGGAAGTAACCTCCTACTGATGAAGGCTACGGGTTGATCTAGGCCATCCTCATTTATCTGTGACAAACAGCCCCCATACCATGCTCTGAAGCGTCTGTTTGAACGATAAACTCTCTTGAGAAGTTGGGTGCCAGGAGCACGGGCGCCGTGCACATGGCAGTTTTCAGGGCCTCAAAAGCTTTCTGACAGGTGTCAGTCCAAATCACTTTCTTGGGCTGCTTCCTGGAAGTCAGCTCTGTCAAGGGTGCAACGATGCTGCCATACCCCTTGACAAACCTCCTGTAATACCCAGTGAGTCCTAAAAGGCTCTCACCTCTGTCTGGGTCTTGGGGGCTCCCAAGCCAGGATGGTCTCAATCTTGGGCTGTAGGGGCGCCACCTGGCCGCTCCCAACCTGGTGTCCCAAGTACACCACGGAACCCTGCCCGATCTGGCACTTACTCGCCTTGATCGTGAGGCCTGCCCTCCGCAGCGCCATCAACACTTCCCAGAGGTGGCGCAGATGTTCTTCCCAACTGGCGCTGAACACTGCAATGTCATCCAGGTAGGCGGCACTGAACTCTTCCAGTACAGCCAACACCTGGTTGCCCAACCTCTGAAAGGTGCCAGGGGCATTCTTCATCCCAAAGGGCATAACCCGGAACTGGTAGTGCCCATCTGGTGTGGAGAATGCTGACCTCTTCTTGCCCCATCAGTCAAGGCGATCTGCCAGTACCCAGACGTTAGATCAGACGTGCTGAGGTACCGGGCAGCCCCTAACCGATCGATGAGCTCATCAGCTCTGGGGATGGGGTACGCGTCAGTCCTCGTGACTGAATTGAGCCCTCGGTAGTCCACACAGAACGGGAGTTCTGGTGTGGCACCCTGTGCGGCAGCCTTTGGGACCAAGACCACTGCTCTGGCCCAAGGACTGTTAGAGGGCTCAATCACCCCTAACGTAAGCATCTTGGAGACCTCCTCCTTGATGCAAGCTCTCACCCTGTCAGTTACCCTGTAAGTTTTGTGCTTAACAGGAGGACTGTCTCCAGTGTCCACATCATGGACGCACCAATCAGTGACACTGGGAATCAGGGAGAACAGATCAGAAAACTGTCCGAGCAACTGGTGACAGTCATTCTGTTACTCAGGGGTCAGGGTGGAAGAGAGGTTCACACCATCCACAGACCCATCTCGCTCTGTCGCCGACAGGAGGTCAGGAAGAGGCTCGGTCTCCTCCTCCATTGCAGCATCTGTCGCTAAGAGCATGCCCACTTCGGACCTCTCTAAGTGGGGCTTCAGGCGGTTGACATGCAGGACCCGCAAGGGGTTCCTGGGAGACCGCAAGTCCACCAAGTAGGTAACAGGACTCTTGCGCTCCACCACCTCAAATGGTCTGGTCCACTTATCCTGGAGCGCACAAGGCTCCACTGGGGCCATGACCCTCACTTTCTGACCAGGCTCAAGCTCTACCAGAGTGGCATTCTGGTCGTACCACCGCTTCATCTCCTCCTGGCTGGCTTCCAGATTCGCCTCAACGAGTTGCCTAAAACGCCTAGTGTGGTTCCTGAAGGCCAGCATGTAGCTATATACATCCTGAATGAATATTAGATTTATAAAGCGCTAACTTAGCCCAAGGGCATCCTGGGGAGGTTTCCTGGGAGATTGCTCCCAGCCTTCCTTGACCAGACTCAGAGGTCCTCTCACTGGGTGACCATAGAGAAGCTCAAAGGGACTGAACCCTAGAGATTTCTGTGGCACCTCACAGTATGCAAAGAGAAGGCATGGTAAGAGGACGTCCCACTTACGCCTCATAGGTTCCTCAAGACCCATAATCATGCCTTTGAGGGTCCGGTTGAATCTCTCAACCAACCCATTTCCTTGGGGGCGGTAAGGAGTGGTGAACTTGTAAGTTACCCCACACTCCTGCCACAGGGACTTTATATACTTGGAAATGAAGTTTGTACCTCGGTCAGACACTACCTCTCTAGGGAATCCCACTCGGGAGAAAATTCCCATCAGTGCCCGTCCCACCACGGGTGCCGTCACTGTCCTCAGAGGTATGGCTTTCGGGTACCGGGTGGCATGGTCCACCAAGACCAGGATGAACCTGTTGCCCATGGCTGTCTTGGGGTCCAGTGGCCCCACAATGTCAATACCCACCCGTTCAAAGGGGATGCTGACCACAGGGAATGGCTGGAGAGTAGCCTTCTGCTTCCTCCCACTCTTTCCACTTGCCTGGCAAGTCTGACAGGTCCTGCAGTGAGTATCTGAACTCCTGCGCATTTGGGGCCAATAAAAGTGGGTGACAAGCCTCTCAAAGGTCTTGTCCTGCCCCAAATGTCCTGCTAACGGAACATCATGAGCCAGCCCCAGTAGGAAGGCTCTGAAGCACTGGGGTACCACCAGCACACGGGCTGACCCAGGCTCAGCAACCTTAGGCTCAGTATACAGGAGATCATTCTCCCAGTAGATCCAATGTGATCCAGACTGATCACCTGCTGCGTGGTCTGCAGCCTGCTGCCGCAAACCCACAAGAGAAGGGCACTTCTTCTGCTCCGCGCAGAACTCTTCCCTGGAGGGTCCTCCTTCCTGCTGCCAATGGGTCAGCTCAGGCAGGTCCCCCAGTTCAGCTACCTGTTCCCCTGTAGGCTCCAGGGCATCCCCCTCAGGGTCTACCTCCTCCTGGACCGTGGGAACTTCGGGGGCCGGTTTCCAGCGCCCCCTGCCTCTTCTCTTTAAGGCAGGCACCTGGGCCCCCATCTCAGGCTCCAGGTCCTCTTGAACACCCTTACTGGCTGCCATGGACCGTATGGTCACACACGCCAAGTCAGGCAGACCCAACATCTCCAAATGAGCACTTCGCTCCACCTTAGCCCAAGGTGAGCTCTCCAAATCGTTCCCCAACAAACAGTCAACAGGCATGGCTGGCCTCACAGCTACTTGAAGAGTACCAGAGACCCCCCCCCCACTCAAAGCGAACCTGAGCCACCGTGCAGTGGCTCTCTGTGTTGTCAGCGGCAACAACTGGGTAAAATGCATTGGGGACAACCTGCTCTTCAGACACCAGGTGACACTTGACAGCTGTCACACTGGTTCCTGTGTCTCGAAGAGCCTCCACTCTATGGCCATTGATGGTCACCCACTGCCTATACTTTTTAGTGTTATCAGGCAGTTGGGTCCTGGGGACCACCTCACAGTCTCCTAAAGAGACAAGGGACATCTCTGCAGGACCCCACCCACCTTGGATACCCATCTCCTCCCCCAGGGCTACACTCGCCATCTGCCAGGGTGTAGCACCAGTGGGTGCTGTCTTTCCAAACTGTGGGCACTGGGGATTAACCGACTTATGACCCACTTCACCACACTTGTAGCACCTCAGGGGTCCCCTGGGAACAGGCCTACCTATTGGGGCCCCGTGCTTCTTCTCAGGGGGAGGCTGGGAACCCTTCCCTTGGTTCCCTTGGGGATTACTTTGGGGCCCTTTCTGGAACTCCCTCTGTTTACCCTTGTCCCCCCACTCTTCTGCTGGGGACCCGGCCCAATCTTGGCGGAGTCTCCCACGTGACCCTTGTGGACCCGGGTGCTCACCCAGCGGTCCGCCTCCACAGCAAGCTTCCTAGGGTTAGTCAGCCTGCTATCGATCAGGTGCTGGCGTAGCTCTGGAAAACAATTACTTGACAAGTGCTCCCATACAATTAAATCAAAGAGCCCCTCAAAATCATTCACTTTGCTACCCTTCACCCAACCATCCTATGCTCTGCAAAAGAAAGTTACATACTCTACCCATGTACCTGACTCCACCTTCTTGCAATTTCTAAACCTCTGTCTTTACAATTCAGGAGTCAACCCATACCTGGACATCAATGCATCTTTCATGTGGCTATAAGAATTATGGACTTCAGAAGGCAAGTCTAACAGTGTGTCCCGCCCCTCACTAAGGAACCGCCCCCACAACCCCCGCTCCCCAATCCTTCTGAGGGACCCGGTGGGAAGACATGGCTACCTCATAGGCTTTGAACCACTGCCCAATATCATCATTCTTATAAAACTCTCTCACCACATCCTTAGGAATATACACCCTAGCTTCAACAGGCATGGACGGTGTGCTGCCACCAGAGGGAGTAATCTCTAAGCTTCTAGCTTTCAACTCCAACTCCCTCAAACTTTTCTCATGCTCCAACTGCATTCTCTTTTCTTCCAGGGCCAATCTCCTATTTTCTAACTCCAGTTGCCCACCCAACTTGAGCTTGGCAAGCTCCAATTCGTGCATCCTGTTTTCCTTCCTGTCCGCCAACTCCTCTGGGGACAGGCCTTTGGCAGAAACACTGCTACCTACTGGGGAGGTTGCTCTGCTCCCCTCTGGACCCAATGGCCCCTCCAGCTGCTCATCTGCACTCTCAGCCCCTTCCTCATTCTCAGGGGTATTCCTTGCTTCAACCGAGGCCCTCAGCGCCTTTTGGAACTCATCCTTCTTGGTGAGACCGGTCATAGCAACTTTAAATTTCCTGCAGAAGTGCTTGAGCTGTTTCACATTGTAGCATTCCAGTTTCTCCTCTTCCCACTCATAATCAACAGATGCTATGGATGCTGCTTTATCCATGGTGGTTAAACTTGGCAGTTCTTTGCAAAAATAGAAAATCCCAGAAAAAACAATCTACCAAAAGTATGTGGTCGCGTTTTGGTCTGCACTCACTAGTAGTGTTCACCAATCACTGTACATGAGTCACAAATGCAAGTCCAGAATCCTCACCTCTGCCCACCAATGTTAGATTTGGGGGTCTCTAGTTGGCAGAGGTAGGTACCTTTGACCAAATAGGGACCCTTGCGTCTAGTCAGGGTAAGGGGGTACACTCCTAATATAACCCCTGCTCACCCCCTTGGTAGCTTGGCACGAGCAGGCAGACTTATCTCAGAGGCAGTGTGTAAAGCATTTGTGAACACATACCGTAACCCAGTGACAACACTACAGATGGACCCCACACAGATTGCATATTAAAAATAAGTATCTTTTATATAGATTTAACACAAGACCACAAACGACAAAAATCCACAATACTGTACTTAAAAATTGTAGAATTAGCTTAGTTCTCTTTAGATGTAAAATGCGACACTTTGAGTTCAATGTACCTTTGGATGTGTAACGCTATACAACGAAAGTGTTGCAGGGAAGGTGATGCGTCGGTTCCTTACACGCAAGAACGTTGATGCGTCGGTTCCCTACTGATGCGTAGGGGATGCGTCGGTTCTTCTCGGTGTGGGGAGGTGATGCGTCGGTTTCTTACTGCGCTTCCGTGGCGATGCGACCAGCAACGCCGTGATGCGATGAAGATCCGGTGCAATGAAGCAAAGATGGCGTCTTCTTCTTGATGCCACACGATGCGTGCACGCCCGATGGCCGTGCGGCGACTCAACGATTCTTCTGAGCCGCGACAGGCCCTGCGACACGCTTCCCGGTGATGCGGCAGCGTCTGATGCGACGTCGATCCTTTTCTCTGGCGATGCGAGGCGCTTCGGCGGCGACGCTTCTCCTTCGTGAGTCGCGCTTCCAGCTCCTTGCGACACGCAGTCCCTCAGAAAGTCCAGCACAGCAGCAGACACTTTCCAGAAAGACTCTTGGGGAGCTGGTTGGTGAAGTCTGTTGTCCCTGAGACTTCAGCAGGAGGCAAACTCTTCTCTCAAGCCCTTGGAGATCTTTTACAAGTTGATGAAAGTACACACAAAGTTCCTTTCTCCTTTCATTGGCAGTCAGGCAACCACTGCAGGCCAATCCCCCAAACAGCACTCAGCTTAGGGATAGTCTCCTCCTCAGTTTCTCTGGTTCCTCTCCTCAGCAAAGGTTCTTCTTGTTTCCCAAAGTGATCTAAAGTTCTGGGGATTGGGTCCCCTCTTTTATACTCATTTTCCCTTTGTTCTCTGAAGGCAGAGAGGCCTTTGCCTAGTCCAAACCAGTTCTGGTCAGTCCTGGAGCACTTTGTTGACAAGACTCCTTCTTTCCTTTCACAGTTCAGGCATACTAAATTCGTTTTTCTACCATGTTCCCTGGGTCAGTTAGGATTATAAGATGTAATAATCAAACTGCCCATTCTGGCCTATGGGGAACAGGTAGCCTTGTAATAGTGAAAAACGAAAATGGCTGTAATTCACTATTAGGACATGCCACACACACCAGGGCATGTCCTACCTTATACTTACAATGCACCCTGCCCTTGGACCTACCATAGGGGTGACTAATATGCAGAAAAGGGAAGGTTTAGGGACTGGCAAGTGGGTGCACTTGCCCAGTCAACATGGCAGTACCAGACTGCACACAGGCTCTGCAATGGCAGACCTGAGACACACTTTTACAGGCTGCTTCTGTGGGTGGAACAACCAGTGCTGCAAGCCCACCAGCAGCATTTGGTTTACAATCCCTGGGCACACTCAGTGCACTGTACTAGGGTCTGACAAGTAAACCAAACCAACCAATCATGGAATCACTAATCCATACATCAATTTACCATAGGGAGCACTTGCACTGTGGCACTGAATAGCAGTGGCACAGTGCCGAAAGCATCTATAACCAGCAAAAACACATGAGGCAACAGCAAAAAATGGAAGGGAGACCCACGCCAACAGTGCCAGGTCTAACAATACTCATTTATTTCTTTTAAAAATGTATTATTTTTAGAAAAAGGTCAATCATTATATAGTTGTTATACTTAGTAGGCCACATAACGACAATAAAAAAGAACTTTAATGATTTTGTGCCTATTTAGATCTACATACATGTTTATAAATATTGTTTCTTCTAGAACTATGGTTGTAGAAATATAAGATAAGAACTTTGAAGTTTCCTGGGTGATTTCTTCTTTACTGTAAGAGAAGCATCATCACATTCAGTCCAGCAAGATGAATTTGTGAGGTAGACTGTGTAGTGACCATAGTTGATTGAGTGTCCATGATGGAAACGATACCCACAGTAGTGTATTTTTCTTATGAATTGATATTTGACCAGCTTTAAAGTTGGTGATATCAGTATTCATTTTGCTACCATCAGTTCTGCATCTTTGTAGCATGAGAATGAGATATTTTGAAATGTGTCTTTCAACCAATGTAGACAACAGTTGTGATCTGCAGTCTGGATGGGAGTTGTTCTGTATAACTTTCACAGATAGTTTTTCAAATGATACTGACTTGCAATCTGGTACTGTAAGGTACACAAATGTCTCTGATTGAACGTCTGTTCTGCCTGAATAGCGACAAGTCACACATTTATGGTTCCATAAATAGTTTGTTGTAAAGAAATCATTTATTGGAATTTCCTCATTTTCTAACACATTTAGCACTACTATTAACAACTGTGCATCTTGTTACACATTCAAAGTGAACTGTGTACCACAATTACAGTGGTCATCCATATCACATATAAATGCAGTAAAATTACACGTGTTTTTCAGTATGTACTAAATTGAAAAGTGTGGTCAAAACTTGACATAAAGGTTTCTCTTTGTGTTGAACAATGTTTTCAACCACCGGCTGTAGGTAGAATAGAACATTAACTACTACATTACAGTAACACAAAACTCCAGAAGTGTTAGAAAATGGCAAGCCTATTACATTGCTGACTTCATTAGTTATCAGCTTTTTTGAAGTGTTTGTAGATTCTTCACTTCATTTTGAAACTTTTGAAAAATCTACAATCTCAGAACTTTTTCGCTTGCTATAAATTGGATGCTTCTCAACAATGGGATATAAGCTCAGATGAGGAGCATAGATCCCATGCAAGCAATTATTCTCTATCGCACATGATGAGTCAGCATTTACTCTGCCTTTATCAAAATCAAGAAAGTACAAGCCTGATAATTACTTCACTCATGGAAAAGCAACATAAGGCATTCCTTCTTTAAAGATTGTGTTGTCTATATTTATCATAGCTGCTTCCAAACTTAGGGGTCGATTAGGATGGCGGCCGGAAAACCATTCCGACTGCCGTGGTAGCGGAAATTAACCGTCCGCAGGTAACGCGGGAAAACCGGTGGTCAAATCATGATGAACCGCCAGAAAAATCTGACCGCGGCAGACCGATGCCACGAAAGACCGCTGGTAGTGTGCGGAGCAGGTGAAAATCTGTCCGCGGCGGTTGGATTTGCTGCGGAAAGACCCAAAACCGCCGCATGGTCAGTGGATTGACCGCACGTGAAATTAGGATACCATTGCGGTGACAGCGGAACGATCTGTTGTTTCCGACCGCCGCGATCACAAGCATTGATGAATGGGAGAGCCGGCGGAAGAGCGGTTGTATACCCACCGCCGCGCTCGCTCCGGAACAGCAATGGCGGACGACAAAAAAACACACAACAAGGCTACCAAGTGTGGCTATTAACCTGGCTCAGCATCAAAAAACACCTAACACACCCCAATGACACATCCCCATGGCAACAAAAAAATACAAATCCCAGGTCAACTCACACAACACACCTGGCAGGAATACACCATTTTGACCCACCCACATAGCTGAGTATAAAACCAGCCCCTTCCCTGACCAGAATCCTTTGCACTACTCCACTACTGAAGGGCCCAACCCCACAGCACAAAGGATAGGCAAATCTGCACACATCACAGCATCACAACAACACACACACCACACACATCACCACCACCACCTTCACACCTGCACCTTTAACCCATTTGCATATCACACACCATGTCACAGAAGAAAATGCCCAAATTCACTGACAATGAGTTGTCAGTGATGGTAGATGAGGTAATCAGAGTAGAACCACATTTGTTTGGAAACCTGGTCTAACAGACACCATTAGCCACCAGAATGCAATTGTGGGCAAGGATGGTCAGCAGGGTCAATGAAGTAGGGACCATCCTGTGTTCCAAGAAGGAGATCATGAAGAGGTGGCATGACCTCAAGACCAAGGTGAAAGAGAAGTACAACAAGAACCGTGAGCTGGCTCAGAGGACTGGCGGTGGCCCTCCCATTCCACTACAAACATTCATGGTATGGGAGGAGAAGGTGCTTGGCATGCTGCATCCAGAGAGTCTCACAGGAATACCCGGAGGAGTGGAGGCTGGTAAGTACCAACAAATGTCTACCATCACACTGCTATGTACTGTCTTGCACAACTACAAAGCTACACCTCCTAGGTCAAAATGCATGCATGTACACCACACTCTCCCCAACACAAGTCTCACAGTTCCAACATTCACTCCCTCTGATTCACGCCAAAGGTAGCTAGCAATATTACCATGGGGGCAGGTGTACAGGCAGCCAGCACTACAACTCCGACCAGGCCCCCTTGTCCCACAACTCAACACAAGTCTCACAGTTCCAACATTCACACCCTCTGATTCACCCCAAAGGTAGCTAGAAATATTACCATGGGGCAGGTGTACAGGCAGCCAGCACTACAACTCCGACCAGGCCCCCTTGTCCAACAACTCAGTAGGATGGAGCACTCCCCACACCCACAACCATGTGTCAGCCATTGCATTGCCCACCTTCACCTAACAGGTAGGTAGCCATCTTAACAGGGAGGGGGTGGTTGTGTTTGGGAAGCCTGCACTACAACTCCCACCAGGCCCCCTTGTCCCAAAGCTCACCAGGATGGAGCATTCCCCCCACCCCACCCAGAAGCAAGTGGCAGACATTGCATTCCCCTCATCAAACTAACAAGTAGGTAGCCATCTTAACAGGGAGGAGGTGGTTGTGTTTGGGAAGCCTGCACTACAACTCCCATCAGGCCCCCTTGTCCCAAAGCTCACCAGGATGGAGCACTCCCCCCCAGCCAGAAGCATGTGGCAGACATTGCAATGCTCCCTTCAAACTTACTAGTGGGTAGCCATCTTATGCTCTCTTGTCCCACCCTTGAACAGGATGGAACACTCCCCCCCCAGCCAGAAGCATGTGTCAGCCATTGCATTGCCCAGCTTCACCTAACAGGTAGGTAGCCATCTTAACAGGGAGAGGGTGGTTGTGTTTGGGAAGCCTGCACTACAACTCCCACCAGGCCCCCTTGTCCCAAAGCTCACCAGAATGGATCACTACCCCCACCCCACCCAGAAGCAAGTGGCAGACATTGCATTCCCCTCATCAAACTAACAGGTAGGTAGCCATCTTAACAGGGAGGGGGTGGTTGTGTTTGGGAAGCCTGCCCTACAACTCCCACCAGGCCCCCTTGTCCCAAAGCTCACCAGGATGGAGCACTCCCCCCCCAGCCAGAAGCATGTGGCAGACATTGCATTCCCCTCATCAAAATAACAGGTTGGTAGCCATCTTAACAGGGAGGGGGTGGTTGTGTTTGGGAAGCCTGCACTACAACTCCCACCAGGCCCCCTTGTCCCAAAGCTCACCAGGATGGAGCACTCCCCCCACCCCACCCAGAAGCAAGTGGCAGACATTGCATTCCCCTCATCAAACTAACAGGTAGGTAGCCATCTTAACAGGGAGGGGGTGTTTGTGTTTGGGAAGCCTGCACTACAACTCCCACCAGGCCCCCTTGTCCCAAAGCTCACCAGGATGGATCACTACCCCCACCCCACCCAGAAGCAAGTGGCAGACATTGCATTCCCCTCATCAAACTAACAGGTAGATAGCCATCTTAACAGGGAGGGTGTGGTTGTGTTTGGGAAGCCTGCCCTACAACTCCCACCAGGCCCCCTTGTCCCAAAGCTCACCAGGATGGAGCACTCCCCCCACCCCACCCAGAAGCAAGTGGCAGACATTGCATTCCCCTCATCAAACTAACAGGTAGGTAGCCATCTTAACAGGGAGGGGGTGGTTGTGTTTGGGAAGCCTGCACTACAACTCCCACCAGGCCCCCTTGTCCCAAAGCTCACCAGGATGGAACACTCTCCCCCAGCCAGAAGCATGTGTCAGCCATTGCATTGCCCACCTTAACCTAACAGGTAGGTAGCCATCTTAACAGGGAGGGGGTGGTTGTGTTTGGGAGGCCTGCACTACAACTCCCACCAGGCCCTCCTTGTCCCAAAGCTCACCAGGATGGAGCACTCACCCCCCAGCCAGAAGCATGTGTCAGCCATTGCATTGCCCACCTTCACCTAACTGGTAGGTAGCCATCTTAACAGGGAGGGGGTTGTTGTGTTTGGGAAGCCTGCACTACAACTCCCACCAGGCCCCCTTGTCCCAAAGCTCACCAGGATGGAGCACTCTCCCCCCAGCCAGAAGCATGTGTCAGCCATTGCATTGCCCACCTTCACCTAACAGGTAGGTAGCCATCTTAACAGGGAGGGGGTGGTTGTGTTTGGGAA
This sequence comes from Calotriton arnoldi, assembly GCA_963921515.1. Lineage (NCBI taxonomy): Eukaryota > Metazoa > Chordata > Amphibia > Caudata > Salamandridae > Calotriton > Calotriton arnoldi. Next base: position 447,152 of record CAWUFW010005282.1, on the reverse strand, counting down.
GCCTGCACTTGTCGTGGCCTTGAATCCTCAGGATCGTATGTTGCTGTATATGGTCCACCTCCTGATAGCCCCAAGGTCTGAATATATACATACAGACTTAATGGAGTGATCAAGTGGGGGAAGGGAAGGATGGGAACAGCAGGAAAGGAGACCTGTAACGAAAACAACAACGTTTGAGAACACAACACACCAGTTTTAAAACAACCGTACCCTCCCTATCCTCCCTTAAGAAGTTTCTACCTGTAAAGTAAAATAATTCCGATTCCAGACAGGAAACCAGTGAAGGATGAATTTGTATGACCTAGGATAAATGAACAAACTAGTCAAGACCTATTTCTAGTATTAATATAGCTACGTAGTATCTATTTCGCCTAAGAGAAGGAACATACCAATAGGGTTCATAGAGATGACTGTAACAGGGGAGGAGAGCTGCCTTCCAGGAACGCTCGATCAACCCCTGTCATGGAAAACAGAAATAGACAAGTCCAGACAACAGCATGGATTATTAGAAGAACGTAGTGGTTGGCTTAACCCAAAAGCATAATGCCAGTAAAATAACCCAATTCCTCTTGGGTTGTATTTGTTTCTATAAACCCTTTAATTGTCACAAAAACGTAAATCCTATATCCAAAGTAATACACCACAAGGCAATTCACAATATATGACTGTTATTGCATCCTCTTAGAATACCTCCTGCATGATACTCAGAATACTGTTTTCCCAATATCTCCTTGGGAACTGGTAAGGCAGTCAAAGTTACAAATGATAGTGAACGAGATATAGCGTTGTATTAGTTTGCTTGTTCTCCCTGCATGAGTTGATGTACCAACTCGCCAACACGGGAGAACAGATTTCTGCCAATAATAAACAGAACACCAGGCAGCCGCGCTCCCAGCGCGTGTTGCCGGAAGAAACAGAAAAGCAAATTTGCCAGCCGCGCGTCCAGCGCAGGTTTGCCTGGGGGGTGCCAGGTACTATTGATAATCCGCTAGGCTAATTGCGGCTCCAGAGATGAGCAAGGACTAGGAAGTCCCAACGAAAAGTCCTGCTCCTTCACCCCAACGTAGACGGAACCCCGGCGTGGTACCGAAGGGGGTAAACAGCAGTGGGTAAAGAAGAACAACAAAGACAGGCCACAGCGAAGCACACAATAGCGTACTGTGAATGGGGGTAGAACAGACGGTGCACCTGCACCCTTACCGGACCTCCTCTTCACGAACGCTCTGCTCCTGGCGTGGAGTAAATGGCACCCAACTGGTGCCCCAGAAGCTCTTTTGTTCTCTGGCTTCCTGGAACGCGGTTGCGTCCGCTACGGCGAACATCCTTAGGATTCTGGGAACTGTAGTTCATCTTGGGAGATCCGACTAACACATGTCTTTACAGTGTTCTACGGACGCTTCCTCAATGTGTTGCGACAGCACTACAACTCCCACCATGCCCCCTTGTCCCAAAGCTCACCAGGATGGAGCACTCCCCCCACCCCACCCAGAAGCAAGTGGCAGACACTGCATTCCCCTCATCAAACTAAGAGGTAGGTAGCCATCTTAACAGGGAGGGGGTGGTTGTGTTTGGGAAGCCTGCACTACAACTCCCACCAGGCCCCCTTGTCCCAAAGCTCACCAGGATGGAGCACTCCCCCCCCCAGCCAGAAGCATGTGGCAGACATTGCATTGCTCCCTTCAAACCTACAGGTAGGTAGCCATCTTATGCTCTCTTGTCCCACCCCTGAGCTGGATGGAGCACTCCCCACACCCACAACCATGTGGCAGCAATTCCCCTCAATTGTGTCACAGTACAGGTAGGTAGACAGTGCATGCACCCTGCCATTCCTCTCAAAAAGCATGGAGCCATATGACCACATCACCCCTCACATGTCACCCAACATGGCATACATCCAATAGTCACTTCCTGTGTGCAGACAGCCAAGCGTATGTAACTGTCACAGAAATGAAACGTTAAGCCAGCAAGTCACATTGTAAAGAAATTCAGGGCACAATCATGTCCAGCACTGAATGCTATGTGTAAGTGCCATGGTGGCAGAGCATGAAGGCCCATATGAACACAAAACATGCATGGTCAGTTGTTTAAAGAAAGTAAAGTACATGATATTACAAAGGTATGCAGAAGATTACAATGGCTAGTTCTTGCTCAGATGTAACGTCTTCATTGCAGAGCAAACCAAAAAGACAAATCACATAAAGTTGATGGGCTGCAAGTCGGTAGATGACGACATGTCCTTGTAATCACACAATCTGTACATGGAACATGGTATCTATTTACATGTCACACCATGGACAAGTAATGTATGTACCTACACATCATGGCATGATGTGCAGTACCTTGCAGCCATACAAAGTGATATCAATGTAAACTGTGTGGTGTAACACATATAACATCCAAACATCTAACACCATGCTTGTGGGGTGCACTTAAATGACCATTTCACCTCTGTTCAACAGGAGATCAACAACTGACTGCTGCAGAAGACAACATCAACCTGCAGAGCCAGTCTCCACACTCGGAACATGGTCTCTCGGATGCAGACTCCATAAGTTTCTCGGATGAGGAGCACCAACCTGGCCCGTCCGGACTGCCAGGGCGCACCACGTCCCAGGCCCCCACTGTCCCCACCACCACCACCTCAGCAACAACAACCACGCTGACCCCTGCTGCAACGACCTGTGCGGCCTCAACCACCAGCACCACTGCTGCCTGCAACACTCGCCCTGCCTCAGTGGTTACCAACACCATCACACAATCAGAGGAGGGCAGGGAGAGTCTGCGGGTGCGTCGAGTGGCAACGCCACAGGTCCGGGACAGCAGGGCAGGTGGGAGGGCAACTGGGGGACAAAATCAAGAGGACACTGGAACCGAAGCCCTGGCCAACATCGCCAGAGTCCTTGGGGCGTACGAACAAGCCCAGGGACACACAGGCCAGGCTCTGGAAGAATCACGTGAGCTCCGCCTGCTGCTAAGGTCCATAGACATGCGTATGGGCCAAATCGTGGACCTCTTGGGCCAGCTTGTAGGTGTTCTGAGGGACAGATCTGTGTCCCAAACTATGGCTCAACCCCCCTCCAGTGGCCCGCAGGATGAACCCCCCACCAGCCCAGCTGCGGCCACAGAGAGGGGTGAGCAGCAACAGGATGCCTTCTCAGACACCGCTGATCCCACAGCAGGAGCCACCCCTGGAAAACGCAAGAGGGGCCGCCGAGAAACACCACGGGAGGATCACGTGGCAAAGCACCAGCCAAACGCAAGTCAAAGAGACAGCCATGATAGCACCTCTGTTCACCTTGACATTGACTTTGTTGACTATCCTTACCCACACTGCCATGTTGATGGCAGGTGTCTGTTGGACTGTGTCACCTCATCAATGTGGTGACTACTCTATTGTCTTGTTTGCCATCAGTGACAACTCATTGATTCACTTAGCACCATTTCTTGAAACATCACTTGTCTGTCACAACCACTCAATGTAAATAAACACTCTTTACACACCTATGTCTTTGTGTCAGCTCCATGTTTATCACAATATGTACAATGTTGACTCAGAACACAATGTACCAGAAGCTCAGATCGTGACGAGGCATTGATTGTCTGAAGGGACCTTGAGAGACACAAGAGAACAACATTTACTTGTCAGGTGTTGGCATCACAGCCAGTACACAACACTAGTCATCAAGGTACACAAACCAGCACACATTACAAGGAGAAACAATCTCAACATAGACATCATGTAGCTGGTCAGGACTACACTGTGCCACAAACATCAGCCATCAGCACAGAGCCAACAACAGGCAGCAGTCAAAAAGCTCCTCTCGACCTTATCACCACCATCAAAGACAGCAGACAATGGCACTGTTGTACAATGTTACTCACACTCAAGGGAAGTAGCAGTTGATGATCTGTTGGCGCAGGTCGACACCTTCCTCCTCTCCACTATCCTCGTCACTGGACATGTGTGGGCTTGCAGGGGGGGGCATCTGCGGCGCATCATCATCCAGAAGCAGGGGGATCTCCTTGCGCAAGGCCAGGTTGTGGAGCATGCAACAATTATCTGGCACACCTTTTGGGGAGAGTACATCAGTGCACCTCCGGTCCTGTCCAGGCACCGAAACCGAGACTTCAGAAGCCCAAAAGTACGCTCCAACTCACGACGTGTCCTCCCATGGGCATCATTGTAGCTGACTTCACCCGGGGTCCTGGGATTCCGCAGTGGGCTCAGCAACCAAGGCCGGTTGGGATATGCAGAGTCACCTAGGTGTCAGATACACAGAACAATTTTGTAATATAACTGTAGCTGCGGACAGCATGTCACACATACAGCACAATACTTGACTCAGCTAACTCACCTACAAGCCACGCAGGGTCAGGATGCAGATTTGCCATAATTTGTGGTACGATGCTGTTACGCAGGATGTAGGAGTCGTAGGCTGGGCCAGGGAATCTGGCACAGACATGTGAGATGATCATATCTGCCTGGCACACAACCGGCACATTAATGGAATGGAAATGCTTCCTATTCCTGTAGATGTGCTCACGTGCCTGTGGTGAAACCAGGCCAACATGGGTGCAGTCAATGGCACCAACAACATTAGGGATGTGGGCAAGGGCATAAAAATCACCCTTCACAGCTGCCAAGTCCTGTCTTCATGGAAAATTGATGTAGGTGTCCTTGTATACCATCATAGCAGACAGGACATCATGTAGCACCATGCTGAACATTGGCTGCGACATCTCACCTGCGTTGGCCACCATGTACTGGAACGAACCAGTTGCAAACAAATGCAGGGCCACCATCACCTTACATGTTGGTGACACAGCAGTTGGATATGTTCTGCAAGGCCTCAGATGGGGCTCCAACTGAGCACATAGGTCTTGGAGGGTTTTCCGATCCAAACGGAATTTACGGATGATGTCCACATCCTCCATGTCCACCAGCAATGTGAATGGACGATGCACATTTGGTGCCTCCTACATAAGATAAAAGGGGACACTTGTCAATTAAATTCCCCTATGAGATGTGTCCAACATCTTACGTCTTGACTGACACAGCGCCAATTATGACTGGCCGGAAACAACAGCTTACAGCACAAGTCACATGCAGAGACAACTTGACCCCAAGTAGTTGTACACGTGTTCAGTATGTACATACTGAGTACACCCGAGACAGATTCAGACTATGTGAATGTAAAATGGGACATTCCGACATCTTGTGTCACCAGCCCTGAGAGTACTTGACACAGCACATGTCTGAAACAGCAACACTGCTGTCTTCTAAGTAGCTGCTGTACCTGCCACACCTTCTTGCATGAGTCGGACAGGGCACACATTAACAACACAATGAGCACAGTGTGTGCATAAAGATCAAGTATCAACATGAGTCCAGCAATCTACACAGTGAAGTAGGCATAATAAGTAGTCAGTCCATCATTACTGTGTGTTGCTTGGCCATCTCACACATTTACATGTGTCCATATTTGAGAGTCCATCACACAACAGATCTGTGTACATGCACAACAACATCATCAGTGACATGTGAGGGAGTACATGCCAATGCATGTAATCCAGTGCACTGACATGGCATGTGTAGACATCAGTGAGTTAAATGTCACACTAGCATTCAATTTAACTATCTGGTGGCATGATTCATTGTAAGTGTGGAGTGTTCAATGATGAGAACTGGCAATTGCCATTGCTACAGCATGATGTGTCTATAGGTGCCCTAAGCGTGCACCGCAACCGCAATCACGGTCATTGGCACCAATAGAAAAATGACAAATCGTTGTAGCGACCGCCTGGGCCCCGCGGTGTGACACCGCCAATGCCCATGCCCATGCCCATTCAGCCAATGGGAACCACAATCGCGCTAGTGGAATACACATTTGAAAATCGCGGTAGGCGTGCTCCGCTACTGCGGGGCCGGACATTGGATATAATTGAAAGATGCACGATTGCGGTAGCGACCGCCTGGGCCCCGCAGTGTGACACCGCCAATGCCCATGCCCATTCAGCCAATGGGAACCGCAATTGCGCTAGTGGAATACACATTTGAAAATCGCGGTAGGCGTGCACCGCCACCGCGGGGCCGGTCATTGGTTACATTTGAAAAAAGCTGACCTGGAACACCAATTGCAGCAGCTGAGTACCACTGAAACAACCCCGGTGGGCTATATATGTCTGTGAGAGAGCCACACATTTCTACTGCATCCAGACACTGCTGCCTGCCATTCTTCATCCCTAGCTGCTGCTGTTCCTGTCTCCTGGACCCAGTGATAGCGAGAACTGAGAACATCATGGCCCGTCCCTTCACCACAAAGGAGCTGGAGGTCCTGGTGGACGAGGTGCTTACACACTACGGTAGGCTATATGGTGCTCCTGATGTAATGGTAAGTGTTTCAGAGTGAAATTTGGAGAGTGCAAAGAGTGCTCACATGATGTTGCTCTGCTGTAGAATGTGCCTGTGAGCGCAAGTTTGTGTGATACACTGCCTACCATGCTGACTTCATGTCAATGGGGTGTGTAGCCTTATTACCACAGATCCGTGGCTGCATTGAAGGATGGGAGGGACATGCAGTGTTTTTGCAGCCATTCAGTAACACTGCTGGTTTGGAAAGTGGAAGTCAGAACAAACATTGCCTGTGCTAATGGATGTCAGAGTCCATTCGCTTTTCACATGCTCATTTGTGACATTACAAATGTGTTTCGTCCAGAGGGTACTGAAGGATGTGTGTACACTTTTCATATTGTCACCATGGATATGTGAGCATTATGCACAAGCTTGAAATGCCAGAGGGTGACACTCTTGGTGGAAAATCGCCTATGACACATCAGATTGATGTACTTCTGAAACATCCTCCTTCCATTGATTTCATAATGTGTACTGACTCGCATGTGTAGGCACTGTTTGCCCTCTCATATTGTACATGCATGTGAATGTTCAGATGGGCCAGGTTTAACCTCAGTGTGAGTCCCCCTGGCCTGCACAGATACTGCCCAATTTGACAGGGACCCATCAGTAAATGGACAGGGTGAGACATATGTGTTGTCTGCCACCCTGTTTCTCAATGAGCTATCTTAGGCCTGTTGAATGCACAAGACAGACCTTGTGAGAAGGGTGTGAGAATGTAAGATCATGTCCCTAGATGTGACATCCATGACACAGTGAGCCACTCACTGACCAAGGACATTGAGGGGTGTGCAGTGTTGGACACAGTGAGTCTTCCCCAACACATCATTTCCAACATGATGTATGTCTTGCTCCCTCACATACTGCATCACAGATGAGGGCCTTCTTCACATTGCTTTGTGTGCTGCCATTCTGCATGTGTATGAGATGGCCAGGTCCTGTGTCCATCCTCATACCTAAATGCATTTCAATCCGATTATCTGATGCAAATGTACTACGTGTCATGCTGTATGGCCTCTGCTCAAGGTTTCTGTACAGCTGTGCTAAGTGTTTGCATGCTCCTGTACTGAGACACAGTGGAACATGACCCATTGTCCCTGAAACTTCCTCTTCTTGTCTCCCATGCCTGCAGCTTAAAGTCCACCAGCGTAATGCCTAATGGAGGGCCATTGCACGCAAGGTGCGGGCTCTGGGTGTCTCCAACCGACGGCTTACACACTGTCACAAGAGGTGGGATGACATCTGCCGGCTGAGCAAAAACATGGCAGAGATGACGCTGGGGCTGCTCCCTCGGACTGGAAGGTTGTCGCGGAGGAGCATGACACCACTAATAGCCCGCATCTTGGCTGTGACACAGCCAGAACTGGATGGACGTTTGATGGCCCATCAGCAGCAAGTTGGGGGTGAGTATTCTGCGAAGGGTGACTTTGGGTGTGAGTGACTGCATGTATCCCAACCCTACGCCAGTGTTGAGCTCTGTGATGTTTCTAGTGTGATGCAATGGCTTGTAAGTGGCCTCTGTGTTGAGTGCAGCTGTCATGCATTTTTGCTACATGTACTTTCTCGTGTGTTTAATATAATGGCCCTTGACATTGCAAGATGAGATGTGGCCTCATGCCATCTGCTGCATTATGGTGTCATAGACATCACCGGGAAGTGAACAGCTGTGTTCCTCATCTTAGTGTGCTTTCGTCGATGTGTGCAGTGCCTGACTTTGAAATTGTGAGAACTACACATCTGACAACAATGTGCAAGGGTCGTTGTGCTTCAAAGCACAACATGGTGGACATCAGTAGCTCATGGCCATAGTATGAGGACATTCTGGAGTCAGTATCTGTGTTGTCCCCTTAAAGTGACTCCGTATGTGACTGTGATAACATGTTGAGATGTACATCTATCTCACCTACAGGCACGTAGGTATGCTTACAGGAATCAGTATGTCAGGTAACAAGGAGGCACAGGCCAGCTATTTGGCAGTGTGAACGTCACATGGGTCATTAATGCCAACTATGCATGTTTCCATGCATCTTCTGACTTTTGCATAAAGCTTGCACATGCAGACTGCACAGGGTGGTGTGCAACATGGGGGTATCATATTCTAGTTTTGTGCTTTGGTTGCATATGATGTTTGTGAGTAGGGCACTATTCTGAACCTACGTCTCTTGTCTTTTGCAGCATCTACCGAGGGCACAGAAGGACGGGACGGACACCAGTGGTGAGGCATCTGGCACGACTGCTACACATGAGCTCACTGACACTGATGTGACCAGCGCCTCGGAGGGGGACAGGAGTGTCCTGGAAGAATCACGCCCAGAAACACCAACCTCAACATCATCTGACTCCAGCGGTGACTCCTCGATGTTGGCGGGCACAGGGAGTGGGAAATCTGCCTCTTCTTTCACCACACATCGTCCTGTGCCCACCCTCCCGGCTACTACCACTAGTGCTGCCCGTTCCCGCAGCAGTAAGAAGGGTAGAGTGTCCTTCCCCCCAGGCACCGCTGCCCCTGCCCCTGCCTCCCCTGCTGCCCTCAGTGTTGAATGCCTTCCAGGATCATGACAGGAAGTTGGCACAGGTGGTTGCCTTCATGGAGGGCATTCATTCTGACGTGGGTGGGCTGCACAGAACTGTCCAGTCTTCGTCCTCCACAGTGACTGCAGCCATTCAGCTGTCACAGGCTCAGAGTCCAGCTCCAGTCCCTTTGGCAACCACCCTGCCAGTGGCAACATCTGTCGAGAGTGACCACACACCACAGCCCTCAGACTCCAAGTACTCAACACGCAGCACACAACAGCAGCACTCCAAGTGGCCCAGAGCACAGACACCATCCCCCAAACCAAAAACAGGCACACAGGAGCGCAAAGGCAAAAGCCCTTCTGGTGACACTCAGGGGCATCAGGCCAAGAAGCAGGCCTCAGGCTCACATGCATCCAAATCACCCCCATCCAAGGACACTCCCGTCCCCAAACCTGCTCCCAAAGGCAAACAAACAGTTGCTGTGCCTGCTGTGAAGCTGGTGCCTGCAAAGAGTCCGCACAAAGAGATCTCTAAGGCAGATTCACCCACAACCTCAACTCCCACCCACACCCCTGTGAAGCTGGGACAGGAGAGGAATGTGGGGGGTTCACCTGGTCAACAGGGGATGGAGGGGAAAAGGCAAGGCCAGCCCAAGCGTAACACCAGATCCAGCAAATCCCCACAGAGAGAGCCACCTGCACCTGATGCACCTTTGGTTGAGAGTGAGGCTGTTGTGCCCGCCCCACTTCCCACTCCTTTTTAAGTTTGAAAAGAAAGTTTTTATTGATAGAAATAAAGGTGTCAGTTCAGAGTTCATAACAATAAACTCATGTCATTACAATACAATTTGCTACAATAAGGATAAACGAATCGGACTTATGAGTAGAAAAGAAAAGATTCATACAATAAAAATAAATCATTAAGAAAAATGGAATAACAAATATTCTAGGAACGACTATGGGAATCAAGGGGGTTTTGGAACTTCTTGCTGAAATGGTTGCATTTGAGAATATCTTTTGGCACATGTATCGAGATATATTGTAATAGGTGACCACAAATCCAGACGTTTCGCTGCCATATGTATGGGATAAACAAAGGAGGTGTCCAGCCTATGATTATGGCAAACAGCATACCACCATGCCTTATAAGAAATTTTTGTGAAATCTTTCCAATTTACAGTAATTTGTTGAAATGCAGCCGCTATTAGTAAATCAATAATTTTAACATTAAGTGTAGCATTCTCCCAACAGGGTGAAAGACTTCCCAGGAAGACATGAGTAAAGGAAAAAGAAAATTTAGCTCCAAAAATTAGGTTAATTTGAGACCATACTTGTTTCCAGAAACTATGTACAGTTGGGCAAGAGAATAACATATGAAATAAATTAGCATTTGGAGAAGAACATGTCCAACACACATCTAATACAGTCACAAATCTCTTACTTAAGGCGTTCGGTGTGAGTAACAGTCTGTTGTAAACAAAAAACAACGTTTGTATTATGTTAGCTGCTCTGGATGATTTACGTAGTTTGAGCCATAATTTATTCCACATAGACACTGGCCAAGATAGCATAAAATCTCGTTCCCATGCCTCTTCTATTTTGGATTTCTGCCTAACGCTACTTTTACCCTGCAAACATCTATATATAGTGGAAGCTTTGGGCATAGTTTTTAACAAAGACTGGAGTTGTGATGGGGGATTCGAAACAATGGAAGCAGTAGATGTGCCAGATAAATGAGTGTATCTGTCCATCACAGCCTTCTTAAGTTGACTATATTTATGAATAAAAGAGGCAGGTAAATTGAATAATTGACTGAGTGAGGGAAAGGATAAAAAGTCCGATTGTGGAGATAACTGATGTATCCATATTAAACCTTTTTGTCGCCAAGTCTTCCAATAGAATGGTTTATTACGGATAGTCAGATTTTTGTTATGCCAAATTGTTGAATTGAGGAAGGAGTCTATATTGCTATGTGTAGGAATAAGTGTGGGTTCCAAAAGTTTAGAGGTCGATTTGATTATGGGAGTGGACAAAGCCTGTGGTTTGCGTGAGAAAGAAAGGTATTCATGAAAAGAGAAAGGAGATAAAAAAGACGTTCAACCGTGGCCCATAAGGGACAATCTTCCGTGGGGTCAAGCAACCAAAGAGAGGCCTGACGTAAGAGGAATGCTCTCTGATACATCTGAAAGTCGGGAAAGTTAACCCCGCCCTCTATTTTAGGGCGAAATAATTTAAATAGAGACATTCGGGACCTCTTGTTATTCCAGAGGAAGGAAGAAAGGGAGGAATTGATCTTCTTAAAAAATTTAGTAGAAATAGGGACCGGAATGTTGGAAATGGTATATAAAATTATAGGCGACAACATCATTTTTATGGTGTCCAGGCGTCCCCACCAAGATAAATAGAGGGGATGCCATTTAGCGGTTAAGTCTGAAATTTTTTGTATGCATTTATTCATGCATAGTGTTACTGTGTCTGAAATTGAAGGAGTGACATGTAATCCTAGATATTTAATGTGTTTGGGGCTCCAAGTAAAATTGGAAGCATCAAAATCCGATTTAAAAGCAAACTTAGTCAAGGGTAAAATCTCACATTTATCATCATTCAATTTATAACCAGAAATATTAGAATAGGCTCGTACCTCTGCCAAAAAGGCAGGGATCGAGTCATTTGGTTTGGACATAAAAAGCAAAATATCGTCAGCGTAGGCTGCGAGTTTAATGTGGGAATTTGATGCTTGAAAACCATGTATATTTGGATTTTGACGTAATTTAGAGAGAAAAGGTTCCAAAGCTAAATTAAAAGAAAGGGGGACAGAGGGCACCCCTGGCGCACGCCTCTCTCCAGCTCAAAATATGGGGAAATCAAGCCGTTGGCGCATACGGCCGCACGTGGGTTAGAATAAAGGAGAGACATAAGGGATGTAAATTTAGGGCCAAAACTGAACCGTTTGAGGGTATAAAACAAATAAGTCCATTCGACTCTATCAAACGCCTTTTCGGCATCTAGAGCTATTGCCACAAGGGATTGTCTCAAGTGGGAGGATTTAGATAAAACATTAAAAAGGAGTCTTGTATTATCAGTTATGAATCTACCCTTAACGAATCCTGATTGTTCTTTTCCCAATAGGTCAGGTAGGTAGGAATCCAAACGTATGGCTAATGCTTTAGAAAAGATTTTATAATCAATGTTGACCAAGGATATAGGCCTGTAATTCTTACAATATTTAGAATCTTTACCTTCTTTTGGGATGAGGCATATATGTGCTTCTGAAAAAGAACCCGAGGAACTACCCAGTGTGCTGAAGGAGTTTATTAGAGAATGTAATTTGGGCATTATGAATTTAGAGAAATGCTGATAGAACTCTACAGTGAAACCGTCTGGTCCTGGTGCTTTGTCTTTTTTGAGATGTTGAAGGGCAATTAATAGTTCTTGGTGTGTTAGATCTAACTCCAGGGAGGATAAGTCCGGCATAGTGTGTTGGGGATCCTGGATGTCAGAGAAAAATTGCAATAGGGAGTGTTCGGAGGGCTGTGTCTCGGAAGTATATAGCGATTTATAGAAGATGGAGAATTCGTTCAGTATTTCAGCGTCTTTAAATTTTAAATCTGACCTATCATCATAGATAGATTCGATATTTAGCTTATTGTGTTTAACTTTTAAGTAATTGGCCAATATTTTCCCTGCCTTATTTTTGCCCCCATAAAATTTTGCACTGGATTTTAACAGATATAATGAGGCGTCCTCCATTGATTTCTTATTAAATTGTATTTTGGCTTTTATGAGAGCTGTGAGACACTCCTTCGAGTTTGAGGTGTAAAAAGAGTGCTCCAGTCGTTTGATATTCTGAAGAAGATCCTTAGTGAATTTACGGGAAATTTTCCGTTTTTTTGCAACAAAGCCAATTATGAAACCCCTTGCGGAGGCTTTGAACGCATCCCATAGAGTGGAGAAGGGCATGGAATGGGTTTGATTCAGCTCAAAAAACTCTTCAAAAAAGGTAGTGAATGAGGCAGTAAACTTTGGGTCCAAAAGGAGAGCATTATTAAAACGCCATCTTTTGGGACTTGTACCCTTAGGTAGAATGTCAATGCCAATTGAGACTGGGGCGTGATCTGACAGTAAAATGGGACCAATCTCTGCATGTGTAAGGGTTTCTGAAATGGTGTGTGAGATAAATATATAATCAATTCTTGATTGAGTCTGGTGAGCTGGGGAATAAAAAGTGTACTCCCTAGTGGTCGGATTGCAGAGACGCCAAGCATCCAAGAGTTTATGTTGATTGATAGCATGAACAAAAGACTTATGGGGCTTGTTGGGAACAAAGGAGACTTTAGAATTTCTGTCAATAAACGGGTCAAAAGTCTGGTTGCAGTCACCAGCTAAAATAAAATTGTCCTCCATGCAGTGAGTAATTTGCTTAGCCAATGTGGGCCAGAAAGAGGGATCACCACAGGTAGGAGCATAGACATTTAGAAGAGAAATTGTAACACCCTTCAAAGATAATTTGACATTCAGCCATCTGCCGTCAACATCAGAGTCTTGGGACACAAATGAAAATGAAAGGGATTTGCGACATAGTATCATCACTCCGTTTCGCTTGCCATCTCCAGGGGAATAAAAACTTCCCCACCCAGCCCCTCTTCAACTTTAATGACTCAACATCCGAGAGGTGAGTTTCTTGCAAGAATACAACATCAGCGTCCAATTTGGCTAAATGGGTCAAGATTCTCTGTCTTTTAATGGGAGAATTTAATCCCTTAACGTTCCATGTGATCAGTTTTAATGACATAAGCACTTAAAAACAAGTTGTAATAATAATGTAACACACAAGTCCAATTCGTTATAAAAGCAGTATATGATGTAGGAGAGATAAAACAGGAAGGAAATGATTGATTCAGTTTCAGAATAAAGAAAAGTAGACAAGTCGAATGGTCGGAGTAAGGAAAAGGAATCGAATGACAGGATATGAAAAAAGAAAACCCAGGTAAGAAGGTAGAAGGAGATCATAGGAGTCGAAATATTTGTAGATATAATGATCAAAAGAGTAATAGATATAAGGAGAAAAGAAGAGTTAAAGAAACAAGAGACACCGGTTAATGAAGAAATACAAACTGCAGAAGAAAAATAAAAAACAAAAGACAAAACAAATGATATATCTAAGAAAATGCAGGAAAATAGCATACTTACAGAGGAAGACTCAGGAATACTCGGGGGGGATGGAGCCACATGGAGCAGGCAACACAACCGGGATCGACAGAACGGAGGATCGGGGAGAGACCACAATACAAGATAATAATCTGTGGAAACAATACCAAATAAAGACTAAGAAATCGTTGGAACAGACACATGAAACATATATTAGATCAATTTAAAGCGAGGAGATCAACAGTAATGATCGACGCCCTGGTAAATAGTATAACTTCATAGAAACAACAACAATGATATCAAAGACCATGAATAAGCACTTCTGAGGTGACAAGATACCAAACCAAAGAAAACAGAATCTGAAGCATTTATAACGGAACCAACGAACGTTCAAGTGTTGAGTGAGGAAGAAGGCCCAGAAGAGTCCATAACCGCCGCTTTGCATGAGTTGATGAAGCTTTGCAAGCGTACCGGATCTTCGTACGTCGTTGTTCTGTTATTATACGTAACCTTGAAGAGGCACGGATGAAAAAGGCCATATCTGGCACTCCAAGGAACGTAAGTCATCTCTCATGTTGAGGAAGGCCTTACGTCTGTCAGCAGTGGCTTTAGCATAGTCTTGTGCAAAGAATAAAGGCGATCCTGACCAAACAATTCTTGGAGAAACTTTAACCGCTACGAGCACTTTCATCAAGTCTGTGTACTCCAAGAAGTATAGGATGACTCCTCTTGGTCTCTGTGAAGGACTAGTATGAGATGAAGCATGACCCAACCTGTGGGCTCGCTGAATGTTGAGTTGAGTCCCTTCTGGCATGTGAAGTAGTTTAGGGAGGAACGCCTTAAAGAAAGTGAGCGGATCCGAACCTTCAATTCCCTCTCCCAGGCCGTAAATGCGTAGATTGTTCCGTCTATTGCGGTTTTCAAGATCCTCCACCTGTTTCTGGAGTGTAGAGACGTGAGAGTGTAGTTGAGAGACGCTTACACATGTCTCTTTGAGAGAAGAAACAGTATTTTCGACTGAAGAGACTCTCGCGTCCAGTTGAGACCAATTATCTGTTAAGGTTTGCAACTTGGTATTCGTCTCTTCCATAAAGGGTCGAAGGGCCCTGATTTCCTCAAGCAGTAACTCCATCGAAACAGGCGAGGTGGACTTGGGCGGCGACGGAGGGTCCTTTTTAAGCCGTTTGGTAAGAGATTTCCCAGAGGTTCCAGAGGATGAATCCATATTTACTTGGGAGTACTGATACGTGGATCGTAGAGAGTCCTCAAACTTAGAAAATTCAGTGGAAATTTTTGAATTTTTTATAAAGATGTGCTTTCTGGATGGAGAGGAACGGACTCCTTTTGTTCTGCCCATAAAACGCTGACCAAAAACTCCCACTCCTAGTCAGCAATACTGGATTGAGGAGAGCAATCTCAATGTGGACCTATTTAGGAAACCTAAAATGGCCGCCAAGCAGAACCTTCACAAATCCTCATCCAACCTTATACCTCGATGCTCTGAGGAAAAAGTATGAAAATCTTGCAGAAACTGAAATATGCTGGGTGCACTAGAATACAGTCAGTGACATTTGTGAATAAGCACTCCGCAGCTACCAGCAGTCGGCAAAGCAAAAGTGAGGAGAAGTATTCTCTATGAAGGCATTTCAAGAAACCTAAAATGGCCGCCGAACACCAATTCCGTAAACTTCCAATAACTCTTGGCAGCCCTTTATGTCCTCTTACCCCTTTAAAATGATGAGGATCCAAACATTATCTAGGCGTTAGGGTGCAGTGGAAACCTCAAAAAGCATCTAACGAAGGATTCAGCGTGAGATGCACGAATTCCGCGTTCGCGGCAAAAATTCAAAATGGCGGCCGCGGAAATACGCGGCCGATAAGGGGCAGAAGATGCATAAAAAAGTACTTGCTGGCGACATAAGAGGGCAACAGGGATCTCAGAACCATCCTCCAATCTTCAGCCGCTTGCATCTGTTCTCCATTGGTCCCGGCTCGACCTGAAAGCGTGGTCTCTCGAAGATACGCCGGAGAGCCTCACCCGTGCGCCGCCATCTCCGTTGGGTGCCAAGCCACGCCCCCTCCCACTTCCCACTCCTACCAAGACAATTCTTACCTATCGAATCCCCAAGAAGTGGAAAGGCAGCCCTCCACATTCTCCCTCACACACCGTGTCTCACGGCAGCATGTCTCCGCCTCCCCGTGCCACCATGCCACCCGGTCCAAGCAGCCCTCCGGCTCACAAAGCCACTGATGCCTCTACCTCAGCTGGTCCTCTCTCTCCTAGGTCCAGTCCTCCAACTGGCCCCGACAATCAGCCACCTCCCAGTTCAACTGACAGCCAAGTGTGAGGCAAAGTCCCCCTCCCAAACCCATTTCTCCCACAGCGGTGCCTGGACTGCCCATTTGTATCCCCAGAGCTGTGCTGATTCCCATGGCAGTGTACGGTGTTACCCATTCCCTGTGCAGTTCCTCATGCACACATGTACATACTTTGAACTATGGACTGGCCACTGGCCTTGCTGTTTGTCACTTTGGATGCCCATTCCCTGTGCAGGTTCTCATGCACACATGTACATACTTTGAACTATGGACTGGCCAATGGCCTTGCTGTTTTCTACTTTTGGTGCCTATCTGAGTAATATGTAATAAAGACAGTTACTCCTGTTGTCTGCTTTGTCTGTGTCCTTGCTAAATAAAAGGTTTTATGTATGGGTATGGTTTCATGTGACACATGCTCTGTATGCCACTTCAACATTGCCAATTGGTTGTTTTACTTTTTCAGAGTTTGGCAGAGGTGACAGGCACTTTAGTTCTTCAAGACTGTGAGGCCTGAGGGTGAAATGATGGTTGTTTGTGATGATCTACTCTTATCCTAATCACTCTATGGCCAGGTTTGCTACATTGTACACATGTCATGTTATGATGCAATACCACAACAGAGGTGATTTCTATCCACAGGATTACTTGCGGGGTGGCCATGGTCCATCATATCTGTGTGATCTTTCTTGATGTGTGAACAGCAGTGTTGATGTGTGGTCATCTTGTGTAGGCCTGTCTTCCTAGTCACACGGGGTACATTTGAATATGTGAACTTCAGTGGTCATACAGTGTGAATGGGCTGTCATTGTCAGTAGTGTTGATGTGTGTCTGCCCCTGCAATGCCAACTGCACACATGTATGATCCAGGTAATGAGTGCCTGTTTGTTTCAATTGTCTGCCATGTGCTTCAGATTGTGGGCACATGTAGGAGTTGTAGGTTGGGCACTGTGCAGTGTGTTGGTGTGTTCTTGCACTCCTGGGAGACACCTACTTGTTGTCGCTGCCAGTTGTGAGTATGCAGTGTGTGTGCCTGCCAAGTCTGTGTTGTGTTTTGTTGATCAGCCATGTGTCTTGTTACTGTTTGTGCTCACTGTGCAGACCTGCTCAGCCACACTGACATTATTTGTGAGTTTTCTCATGCATTGCTGTCACTTGACCCATTTTTGGCTCCAGTATGGTATGTGGAATCATGCCATCCCCTATATGTGTTTCTGATACCTACACATTGTTAGTAACTCCTCTATGCGTTTGTGTACTGTTCACTCCTCACCTGTCCACTACTGACGTACACACCACTTCAATCTCATGTCTGCCACCCCATGGCTTGCCAGTGTGTGAGCCTCCCCACCACTTCATAGTGTGACACTATTCTGTGTGAGGCTAAAATGTGTACAGGACCAATGTGCCACTCAGGACAGTTTACCAAATTAGTTATGTGTTATTTTCTTCAACTGTTTTGCAGTCATGGTTGCTCATGTGCAGTGCATATGTTTGAGCAGCACAGTCCTCTAGTCATGTTGTTTGCCCCTGGGTTTCCCTTAGTTGTGCATCTGTGGGTGATGGTTAAGCTGTATGTGTGTTTGCTGAGGTACTGCTACCCTTCCTGAGTGTGATGTTCTCTGTGTGCTGTGATGATTTGTGTTGTGGGAGTTCATGGTGTGGCACTCAGATATATGTGCTACTGGTTTGGTTGGTGTGCACACAATGCTTGGTGTGCTTGCAGTGCTGTCAGTGTGTGTTGCCTTGTACTTGCCTGGTGTGCATCCCCCTGATGTCATGCTGAGTTTGCTATGTGATGGATTGGTATGTGCATCTGTTGTGTTTTTGTTGTGGATGTATGCCGTGTTTGGCCTGTGTTGGCTCTTTCTACTGACAGATGCTATGTGTGTGTGATGTTCTATTTGCATGAGATTGTGTGTGAGTAGTTGTTGCTGTGTGATACATTCAGATGTGTGTTGCAAGTGTAGTGTGCATTACTTGTGTGTCTGGCACATGCAGCAAGGTGGATTCTTGTTCCTGAGCTTGTTTTGAGTGCACATTGGTGGTTTCTCCTCCTATTTTTGACCTGTCACTTGTCAGGATTGTGCATGTGCATGCTTGTGGTACACTGTGCCACCATGTTCACTTGATGAGTGGTGTGGTGTCTCAGTCTGTGTCAGCTGATTGTCCCATTGATCCCAGTTATTGTTCATGTTTGTTTTTTGATGATGCAATTCTTGTTTGTGTTGGGGTATGGTGTCTGGGCATTGGCCCTGAGTGACAATGTTGTGTACTCCTGTTCTGTCTGTGGTTACATTGCCTTTCCACTATTTGGCTGCACATGTCTGGGCTTGTTGGACTTCTGTGGATTTTGTTTGTGAGCTTTGTGTTTGGCTATTGTTTTTGTGTCAGCATTGGTTCAGGCATCCCTGAGTGTGAGTGTGGAATTTGTGGATGCACCACAGGGAGTGTGACTGGTTGTCATTGGACTCACAGGACATCATTTGGACCATTATGTGTGTTTCTCACAGGTGTTGTGTGCTGCAGGTGTGAGGTGGGTAGAGGAGGGGTATGTGTGAAGGTCCTACTTTTGTTTGACAGTCAAGGAGTGTGACAATGAGCCATGTGTGTTGTGCTGATGACATACACATGTCAAGTAAGTGGAGACAGATGTGTGGCTGGACACTGTATGACTTCAGACACTTCCTATCATTCCTGTGCCTATGCATGGCCTGCCTTGATGTCTCCCTGAGTTGTTGCACAGAGGTCACTTTGGCTTAATTTCACTCACTGTGCCACCCATGTCTGATTTGATGGCCTAAGGGTGGTGTGATATGTTCCTTCTCTTGCACGTGATGTACAGATGATATGTGGCTTGCTCCATGGTTTTCCAGCACTGTCCACTTCACTTTTGGCTGGCCCCTTTATTGTCCTCCATTGCTGCTGACCTATGGTATGAGTATGTGGCTGGGTGTCAGTGTGGGGTGTGTGTGAGTGACTTGACAGGCAGTGTGAACAGTTCATTGAATGTTCATAGGCAGTGTGAGTCTTCATTTTGTGATCATACTCAGTTTGCTTCACATGAGTGGAAGGTTGGTGTGAGGAGGAGGGTTGTCCAGCCCCTGAGCTTCTGTGCAGGGTGTTCCTCTTCACCCCCACCTTCCCAGTCAATCTCCCTTGTCCTTTGATGTGTGAGGTGCAAGGTCTGGCTACACCTTGCAGATTAATTGTGCAGGGGGGGCACAGGAGGAGCACACAGCATGTTCCCAAATGGGTGTGGAAAGAGTAGTGTGGGAAGGTGGAGCCCTGTGAATCTTTGCGGACTGCCCATACCTGGCGCAGGCCCTGCCTACTACATTGTGCGCAGGTTTTCCCGCGTCTTCACCGCTGCGGTGACGTGACCGGGACATTGCTGTGATTTCGCGGTTCATGGGTGACCCGGATGCGGAGGGGTGAGTTTCTGGCAGGTGGGAGATGTGTGGGTACACTGGGGGATGTGTTCCTGTCCCCACCAGAGTGTCTGATGTGGACAGGAACCGTGTGTCAGCACAGGAGTTGTGTGTTATGGTTGTGTGCGGAGTTGTGTATTTGCGTACCTGCGGCGTTGTCCGCGACGGTGCATTATTTGCTGGTAGTGGATGAGGTACAGCACCGGAAGGGCTTGGAGAGCTGGATCCATTGCGGTCAGGACCGGGTGGAGGGGACCAGGAGTCTGGTTTCGCGCTCCGCTGTGGTGCTTCTGCCATCTCCGGGTGGGTGGCTTCTCCGCTGCGGTGTGATGGGCTGTTTGCTTCATCGTGATTTGTATGGCGGATGGAACGTCATTCCGCATGGCGGTGTGTCTCTATTGGCTGCCTCCGGTGGTTCATGTCACTCCGCAGCGGACGGAAAATGGGCTATGTTTGCACATTGTAATATGGCGGGCGCGAGGACCGCTGCTGGAGTGCGGAAAAAGACATTTTCCGCCAGCACCGCGGTTGTGCCTCCGCCCGCCATCGTAATGAGCCCCTTAATTCTTTGAGATTTGTGAATGGTGATAGCATAGTTCAAACACAGAGGAACCTGTTGTCTATTCACATACAGATCTTTTGCCAAGAGAAATTTGGCAGTGCACCTTCCTATTTTTTTTCCTTCCTCAATGTGATCAAATGTAGTGAGAATATATTCATACTCTGTTCTGTTGGGATTTGTAATGAAGTCTATCACATTTCCCATTGCACCATTCACTAATCTCTCCTCAGTGTTCAGATTTTGTTGCAAAATAATTCTGCAATTTTTACAGAGGTTTAGAGTCTTCTCTAAACCAGCAGTATTTGAAACTGTTTTCTCTAGAGATTCTAGTTTCTTTACCACTGATTGACATAGTGGTAGGTTTAAACCTCGATGTTCCATTTTGTCTTTACTATTAAGAATCAATATTTCCTCATTCTCCAAATGAAGCATTTCTCAGTTAAATTGTGTGCACTCGTCCAATATTGGCATTAGGCACCCAATCTGTTTCTGACTTTTCATAATATGTTGCATTATAGAAACTAGTGACTTCTCGTGTGGGAATAGAGATGTAACCATGTGAGAAGCAATAGCTTTTTTAGCTTCTTTGCTAATTATACTTTATATGATGTCTTTTAATGTTTTCCCATACTCTACATCTGCTGCCTGTCTCATATTTTCTGTTAACTCAGCGTACTAGAAATGTAACCAGATGTTAACATTTCCAATACTGCCTAATGACTTTCTAGTTTTTTCATGCACACGTTTTTTAAAAACTGGTTGATCTTTGACCGGAGTCAACTGTAAAAGGTCACCAAAAACTTTAACGTGTTAACCTCCAAGCAAAACATCAGAGTCAGTTCTGAGGACCTCTAGCATAAGGTTTGATAGTATGCTAACTTCATCAATAATCAGAACTTTCAATTCCTTGAGAACTCTGGATACCTCATGATCAGCATCACCAGATAACTTTAGGTATTCTAGTTTGTTGTCATGCTCCACAGGCAATATAAGTAGTCTGTGAAATGAGATTTCTTTAATGTTGTGAGCAGCTAGTCCAGTAGGAACAGTCACAACACATGAAAGATCAGACCTGGTTTTTCCATGAACAAAGGGAGTCAGCACTTTAATCAGAAAATATTTCCCTCTATCTGCCTGTTGGACATGGCCCTTCTTAAAGGATTCCCTAAAACATTTTGCTTTTTACCTCCATGTTTTAGCTGATTATCTTTTCATGGCCTTAGGGCTCTAGGCACTTTGCCACTTTGTTGCAGTGTGAAAGGGCGCAAACCCTTCCTACACATGCTAGAAAGTGGTGCTTACCTGATTGGTTTAGGTTCTGTACCTGTGAGTACACTGTAAAGAGGCATACCACATACCGAGGGCAGGTACTGTACTGGCTACAAGTGGGCCGCAGCACTGACTGTGCCACCCACAAGAATAACCTCTCAAATATGTCCCAAGCCAGCCATTGCAGGCCTGTGTGTGCACAGTTGCACTTATGCTCAGGTTGGTGTTTCTAAACCATTAGCCAATGCTTAATGTGCAGTTCACTGCCACTAGGACATCCCTATGGTAAGCCCTGAGGGCTGGGGCAAGTGGTAGGGGAACAGCAGGGCAGATACACATGTGTGTTTCCTGCCCAGGTAGTAAATAATACCCATGTGGGTTTTCCCTACCTAGGATGTCTGCTCTTCACATGGCTCAACATGGGGGAATTGCTGAATGATGTTTAAGCTACAGTGTTAGCTTACAGTAGGGAGAAGCCTCATGGTGTTTTCAAACATGTCTTAAGCCTGTCATTGCAGGCCTGGGTGTGCACATTTGCAATTATGCTCAGGTTGGCCTTTCTAAATCATTGGCCAATGCTGAGGTTGCCTTTCACTAACACTAGAGAACCCCTGAGGTGAGCCCTGGGGGGAGGGGTGTGTGGAGCAAGTGATAGGTGAAAAGCAGGGCATGTACACATGTGTGTTCCCTGCCCAGGTAGTGAAGAACCCCCATGCATGTTTTCACTACCTTTGAGGTTTGCTCTCCCCACACATTAACATGGGGAAATGGCCGGAATTACTTTAAGCTGCAGTGGTGGTCTACCGTTGAGCAGACTCATGTTGTTTACTATCATTGGATTCACTATCACAAACCCTCTCTTATGGTAAAGGTGGATTTGTCATTGGTAGCCTAGAAATGCCACTTCTAGAATGTGGGCATTTCTCTACACTAAACTCTTTTGTGTGCCTTGTAGTTTAACTCCAGTCCACACTGGAGGCTAGGGGAGCACATCTGTGCATTCCCCAGAGACAGCCATAAACATTGGGCATGCAACTGTAACAACAGACATTTGTTATTTGAGGACTTGGCTGGATAGATTGGGGGAGAGGTTTTGACACTTGGCCTCTGGGAAGTCATACATGGCCCCACTAAAGATTAAGATCTGAATTCTAAGGCTTTATGGCAGACAGGACTGAAATTAAGGAAAGCATCTGTGGTTCAAAGGAGAACCCTCTGAGCCACCCCAACTTCCAAGGCACACTTCAGTATAACTACTGGTGCCATACTTCAGCAGGGAAGAGATACACTTGTGGGGACGTGGGACCAGACATTCTGGACTGCGTGGTGCACACTGCCAGAGGAATCTGTTGTGCACAAGGAGGAGTCTGCTATTGGAAGGGACTGTGCAAACTGCCTGAATAGTGGCTGGCCTGGGCAGACTACCTGCTTCTGTGTGGTGCCCTGAAGTGTGCTCTCCAAGGGCTTGTTGGCTTGACCCCTGTCCTGTGTCATCAAAGACCTCTTGTGAGGGACTTACACCATCTACTTGTTGTACCTGGAGAGCGGTGCCTCTCAAGTGCCTACTTCATCTGCTGGATCCTGACTGCAGTACGGTGTGAGCGTGGAACTAAGTATTGTGCCTGTAGACCACATTGACTTGTTCGCAGCCCCCAAACCGTGCTCGCATCTAAGGAGTGTGGCCCCTGCATCACGGGGTCTCAGCACTCACGAGCGTCTCATTGGTGGAGAGCGGATTCACCGTTTGTGGGACTTAGTGTGGCCCATTTCGTCATCCGTGCTGCTTCCCTCTCGAGCGACACGCCGACTGCATTCTCATTGTGTGCATTGTCTGATTCACAGACTGGGACCCTCGGAGGGAGGACGCATCCTTAGTAGGGCCTCTGTTGGAACCGGGTTTACCGAGTCCGCCACGGTAGCATGGCGCGAGGCGGGAAAGCACGCGAAGGCAATGTGTAAGGCAGTTGTGCAGCACACTCTTACTTTGACTCAGGAATGCGAACGCAATAACATGACACCACACCAGGCTTTTGTATTTAAAATCAAGATCTTTTATATATAAATCAAGTTAGCATCAGATGAGGCAGATTAATTCAGATCTACATTCAAATTCATTGTATTACTCAACTGGTGCACATTCTTAATAAAGCATCATAGCTCATCAACATTGTAGGCCACTAAGAGGCCGCAGGAATTATCTCTTAAACGTAGCACTTAATAATGATCTCAAGGTGAATTAATAAAACATGGGCCTAAACATGCAGTTCACTTCAAGCATATTCACTTACTTAAAAGAAGGCTTTTCACGTTACATTTCAATAGACCTGCATTAATCTAGGCGCGCCCACATCCAGTACAGTGGGCGTCGCAACTCCAGTACACCTGTAACATAAAACACTTCAACTCTTGGCGGTGTACACTTCAGCTCAATTCAATTAATCACTTTCCCCCTGTGGTAAAGACTTTGCAGTTAAAAGCATAGGCCTAGGCAGTAATTACAATAGGCATCTTCAATAAATTAATAAACACTGTGGGGAACTCCTCAACATGTCCTGTATCCTGGGGCTTCTATGTCCCTTAGGGGTTAATTCCAGGCTAGGCCCACTCCTCTCCGGGGCCTCGCCTCATGGGGAAAGTTACACAGTTAATTTAGGGGTTATTGGTGGCCCCCGGACCCCAGTGGCGTTTTTGTGGGCCCTAGGGGCCTCCTGGGCTCACCTGGTGCTTGTTCGTTGGTCGCGCTTCTTTGCGACTGGCTAACTCCAGGCCCGGCCCGTGTTCTGGAGGGCGGGGCCCGGTCGGGGTACCTCGGCCTTCTTGCCGGTATGACGGGTCGTTGCGGGGGCCGGTATCACCTTCCTCCGGCCCCCGGGATCAGGGAAATAACTTGCGGCACGTTGCGGGGGCCGGTATCACCCTCCTCCGGCCCCCGGGATCAGGTGAGTGGGTTTGGCGGCTTCAGGGACTTTGGGGATGGGAGCGGGAGCCGGCAGTCCTCTCCGGCCGGCTCCCCGTCTCCCTCTGCACGGCCGGGGCTCTTCCTCGGCCTCCGTCGGCGCTGGGGGCGTGGCGGTAGCCGGCGCCCAATCGCTGCGCGGCCTTCCTGGGGGCGCAGCCGGCGTCCCCGGTTGCTCGGCAACGGCGTCGGCGGGGCCTGGAGGCCTCGCGGATCGCGCTGGGCCGCGGCGGTGATTTCTTCGGCCGCGACGGCGGCGGTGGTGATTTCTTCGGCGGCGGCGGCGGTGGGGCCCCGGGCCCGGCGGCAATGATTTTGGGGGTATTTAGAGGCTTCGGTGAGGGCGCGGACGGCGCACCTCACCACATCTACTCAAGGGGCTTCCCTCACCTCAGCGCTTCCTTCGGTGAGGGCGCGACGGCGCACCTCACCACACGGCCTCGAGGAGGGCCTCTCCTCACAGCAGCACTTCTCTTCATGCGGCGGCGGCCGCGGCAGTGATTTCCTCACAAGGTCAGTGACCTGAGGGGTGGCAGTTTCTCCCTCGTGGAGACAGAATGCGGGGCGCACCAGCAGCCTGTGGGCAGGGCTGACTGGAAAAGTACTTGGGGGCAGCCCAGCAGCAGGCAGAAATAGATAGGGGGTGAAGGTCTAGCGCTTCAGGGTACGGCGCTTTACCTGGTGATCCCCAGTTGGGCAGCTTTAGGCTTCAGGCCTGGCTGGTCGGTCAGGCCTGCTCAAATTAAGGTGTCTTGCGACTGTTCCAGATCGGTTGCTTCTTAGGCGCTTCTTGTCAGGAGTTTCTTGTCAGAAGTTTCTTATTATAAGTTTCTTGTCAAAGTTTCTTGTCAGAAGTTTCTTCTTATGAGGGGGGGGAATGAGTTGGTGGTCTGGGAGTGCTTGATGTTCCTCCCCGCACGCTGAAGGTGGTTCCCTGGGTCCCCTCACAGTGGGTGGTGGGCATTCCTCAGCTATCTTACTACAGCAGGGCCTCAGCCCTGTCAGCAGCAGTAGTGTAGGTCTCCCCCCTAGGCCCTAAAGCCTGTACTCCGGCAGAGGTTCTCCCAGGATCAGTGGTGCTCCATCTCAACTAACTAAAAAGTTTTCCCTCCAAGCCTTTTATACCCCTATGTCAGGTGACTCTCCCAAAGGCGGCAAAACATAACTCCTCCCACAGCCCGGAAGGTTCTGGAACCTTCTACATGCCTGGCTATGTGGCCCAGAGGTGGGGACGGAATGGATACTGTATCCCTATGTCCCAGCCTGACCCTGGCTACTAGTGTGTATGCGTGTAAGGCCCCTCTGCAGTAGCAGGGGCCTGTGGCAGCCATCTTGAGTGAGAGAGCACCTGCACCTCAGCACTGGCTAGCAGTGGCAAGGCGCCCGGAGACCTAGGTCCAGTAAAAATATGGTGGCAAAAATGAGGCGCAAAAGGGAAAAAAAACAGGGAAAGACCACCCTAGGGCTGACAGGTCTAACACGCGTTCCCCCCAGCCGAAAGAGGGAGAGCTTCCCAACCTCTAGGGAGTTCTCGTCGCTAAGGCGGAAAAACCGGGAGAGACCGTCAGCGTTGGCGTGGTCTACACCGGGTCGATGTTCCACCCGAAAGTCCATCCCCTGGAGGGAAATGGACCACCTCAACAATTTGGGGTTTTCGCCTCTCATCTGTGTGAGCCAGCGAAGGGGTCTGTGGTCGGTCTGGATCAGGAAGTGACAACCAAAAAGGTATGGCCTCAACTTCTTTACAGCCCAAACCACGGCAAAGGCTTCTCGTTCGATGGTACTCCACCGCTGTTCCCGGGGAGTAGTCTTCGGGAAATGAAGGCCACTGGCTGGTCTTGGCCATCGTCATTCAGCTGCGAGAGCACAGCTCCTATGCCATGCTCAGAAGCGTCTGTCTGCACAATAAATTCCCGTCCAAAGTCTGGAGTCCTGAGCACCGGTGCGGTGCACATTGCACGTTTGAGGGTCTCAAAGGCTTCCTGGCAGGCAGCCGTCCAGATGACTCTGCGTGGCTGCTTCTTTGAAGTCAATTCCGTCAATGGGCCCACGATGGTTCCATATCCCTTGACGAACCGGCGGTAGTATCCCGTGAGGCCGAGAAAAGCTCGGACCTCGGTTTGGGTCTTGGGGGGCTCCCAGGCCAAGATGGTCTCAATCTTGGCTTGGAGGGGTTGCACCTTACCTCCGCCCACCAGATGTCCCAGGTACACGACAGTTCCCTGTCCAATCTGGCACTTGCTGGCCTTGATGGTTAGACCAGCCCGTTGCAGAGCCTGTAGCACCTCCTGGAGATGCTCCAGATGGTCCTCCCAGCTGCTACTGAAGACAGCTATGTCATCCAGGTAGGCAGCAGAGAAGGCCTCTAGGCCAGACAGCACCTGGTTCACCAACCGCTGGAAAGTGGCTGGAGCATTTTTCAACCCCAAGGGCATCACCCGAAATTGAAAGTGGCCCTCGGGGGTGGAGAACGCAGTCTTCTCCCTTGCTCCTTCCGCCATGGCGATCTGCCAATAGCCTGACGTCAAATCAATGGTACTCAGATACCGGGCTGCTCCCAGCCGGTCAATGAGCTCATCCGCCCGAGGGATCGGGTGAGCGTCGGTCTTTGTGACTGAGTTGAGTCCGCGGTAATCCACACAGAACCGAAGTTCTGGTGTGGTGCCCGGTGGGGCCGCTTTCGGCACCAACACCACCGGACTAGCCCAAGGGCTACTGGAAGGCTCAATCACTCCCAGTTCTAGCATCTTGGCAACCTCACCCTGGATACTAGCCTTGACTTTATCGGACAGCCGGTAAGACTTGGTTTTTACTGGCGGACTGTCCCCTGTGTCCACATCATGGGCACACAGGTGCGTGATCCCAGGCGTGAGGGAGAACAACGAGGCGTACTGCCCCAAGACCTGGCGGCAGGCCCTCTGTTGCTCTGGGGTCAAGGATGGGGCGAGGACCACTCCCTCTACCGAACCATCCTTCTCATGGGCCGCCAGAAGGTCTGGAAGAGGCTCACTCTCCTCCTCCTCACTTCCATCTGTTATCATCAGGAGAGTGAGCTCTGAACGCTCCTGGTGTGGCTTCAGGCGGTTGACGTGGAACACCCTGTGGGGTTGCCGGGGGGTCTTCACATCGACGACATACGTGGTCTGGCCTCTCCTTTCCAAGATCTCAAACGGTCCAGTCCACCTGTCCTGGAGGGCGCTAAGCTCTCCTGGCTCCATGACCCACACCTTCTGTCCAGCGTCCAACTCTACCGTCCGAGCATTCCGGTCATACCATTTCTTCATGACGGCTTGACTTGCCTCTAGGTTGTCCGAGGCCTCCTTCCACAGCTTGGCCACTTGGCTGCGGAATGCCAGCATATAGCTGACCACATCACGGGGAAGCTTCGAGGAAGACTTCTCCCACCCCTCCTTGACAAGACTGAGGGGCCCCCGAACGGGGTGGCCATAGAGCAGCTCAAAGGGGCTGAAACCGACCCCCTTCTGCGGCACCTCTCGGTAGGAGAAGAGCAGACAGGGTAAGAGGACGTCCCACTTCCTTCTCAAGTCCTCGGGTAGGCTCCTGATCATCCCCTTCAAGGTTTTGTTAAAGCGCTCCACGAGCCCGTTCGTCTGGGGGTGGTAAGTAGTGGAGAACCGGTAGGTCACTCCACACTCCTTCCACATGGCCTGCATGTAGGCCGACATGAAATTCGTGCCCCTATCTGACACCACGACCTTGGGGAATCCCACTCGGGTAAAAATCCCCATCAGGGCCCGCGCCACCACCGGTGCAGTGATGGTCCTCAGAGGGATTGCCTCTGGGTACCGGGTGGCGTGGTCTACCAGCACCAAGATGAACCTATGTCCCGCAGAAGTCGGCGGGTCCAATGGCCCGACAATGTCAATCCCTACCCACTCAAAAGGTGTATTGACAACTGGGAGAGGTTCCAGAGGGACCTTCACTTTCGTCCCTGTCTTGCCGCTCGCTTGGCAAGTGGTGCAAGTCTTGCAAAAAGTGTCAGAAGTGACGCGCATCCTGGGCCAGTAAAAATGTGGGACCAGACGCGCAAACGTCTTGTCTTGGCCCAGGTGTCCTGCTAGTGGTATTTCGTGTGCCAACTCTAGCAGAAAGGCTCGGTAGCATTGGGGGACCACCACGGCCCTTGATGACCCATGCACCGGAGCCTTAGGCTCACTGTAGAGGAGACCATCCTCCCAGTAGACATGGTAGTTACCAGTCTCGGTTCCAGCTGCTTGGGCTTCGGCCTGTTGCCGCATGCCTTCAAGCGTAGGGCACTCCTTCTGCCCCCGGCAAAATTCCTCCCGAGTAGGCCCTCCTTCCACCTGCCACTCTGCAGGGGTCGGCAGGTCCCCCACGGGAACACCAACCACCTCAGCGGACTCCGGGGTCACCTCCGCGGGCTCCCCATCCATCTCACCGGGTGTCTCCTCCTGGACATCTCCTCGTCCAGCAGTGGGCTGGGCCATTATTTCAGGCTCCAACCCCAGCTGAGTTCCTTGTCGGGCAGCCATGGACCGCGTGACGACGCAAGTCCATCCTGGTAATCCCAACATCTCAGCATGGGCATTGAACTCTACCTCCCTCCAGGCAGTATGTTCCAAGTCGTTGCCCAGCAGACAGTCAACTGGCATGGCAGGGCTCACCGCAACCTTCAACAGACCTGATACTCCTCCCCACTCAAAGGGAACTTGGGCCACGGGGTAATGACCCAGGCTATTATCAGCCATAACAACCGGGTGGAATTCCTCAGGAATCACCTGCTCTGGGGACACCAGCTGACGTCTCACCATCGTCATGATGGCACCTGTGTCCCTCAGAGCCTCCACCTCCTCCCCGTTCACCAGGACCCTCTGCCGATACTTGGCAGTGTTCGCGGGTAACTGAACCCGTGGGATGATCTCTCTATCCCCCAGGGAAACTAAGATCAAGCCTGTCCACTCACCTCCCCTACCTAGGGACAACTCCTCCCCAAGCGCTACACTGGCCCTCCCCGGGGCTCTTACCTCCTGTGGGGGCTGGGGTTCTCTTGCGACACTGGGGATCCCCCTTGTAATGTCCAACCTCCCCGCACTCGTAGCACCGGACAGTTCTGGGCTGCTGACTCCTGTCAGGATAAGTGGGTTTCTGGGATCCAGATTGGGATGGGGAACCTACCCCTCTCCCAGGCGGTCTATTTTGGGGGCCTTTAAAGAACTCCCTCTTTTTATCTCCCCCTCTTTCTTCTGGGGGAGCCCCTGTCCACCTTTCGGGGGGTCCGCCCCGGCTCCCTTGTGGGACACCCGAGTGCTGACCCACGTGTCTGCCTCCTCTGCAAGCTCCCTAGGATTGGTCAGCTTGCGGTCCACCAAGTACTGGCGCAGCTCCGGAAAACATTTCTCTAGGAGGTGCTCTCTCAAGAACAGGTCGTACAGCCCTTTGTAATTGTCAACGTTGCTGCCACGCACCCAACCCTCCAATGCCTTCCGGGCATAATCAAAAAAATCCACCCAGTTTTGTGTGTGAAGCTTGTGGCTGTTGCGGAACTTTTGGCGGTACTTCTCTGGGGTGAGGCCAAACTTCTTGAGCAGGGCCTCCTTCATGATAGGGTAGTTAGTCTGCTCCCCCTTATCCAAAGTTAAAAGTGTGTCCCTTACTAGTGGAGGTATGTACCTGTAAAGACCTCCCCCCAGTAGCTCTCAGGAACTCTATGGGCCACCAAAGCCACCTCGTACGCCGCCAACCACTTGTCGATGTCATCACCTACACTAAAACTGGCTATCACCTCTCTTGGTAAATAGAATTTGGGCTCCTGTGGAACCCCAGCAGGTACGCTGCCACCATTCACTTTGCCCTGCATCTCCATCTGCAAGGCTCGGAGCTCTAGTTCCTTCAGGCTAAGCTCATGCGCAAGCTTCCTTTCCTCCATGGCTAGCCTTGCCTGTTCTCGCTCCCTTTCCATCCTAGCAAGTTCTAATGTTAATTGCCTCTCCTCCCTCCTGTCCTCAAATTCCTCTGCCGACAAACTCCCCCTGACGCACTACTGCCTGCCCTGGAACGTCTTCCTGGCAACACATTCTCGCTAACATCAATGTGCAGTAGGTCCAGTTCTCCTGGGTTGTCTGCCTCCCCTGCTCCTCGTCCCCTCTTCCCTCCGGGTGGGCCATTACCCATGCCCTCAAAGCTTTCTGAAGCACCTCCTTCCTGGCGCCTCGCTTGACGGCCACCCCCTCTCTAGGCAGAACTCCTTGAGCTGTGTCACCGTATACCTTTCTAGGTTGGCTAACTCAAACTCCATCCTCCTAGGTGGGGTCCCAGACAATTTAGGGAAAGGGTTCTAGACTGTAGGTAGCAGGTCTAACGCAGGAATGTACACAATCGGCAATTACAAAAGAATTCCTAGCACTTGCATTACAATAGGTGTCTAATTGCGGCGCACACTGAGTCACTGTAGGGTGCTGCACAAACACCAGTCCTTATCCAACCGCTGAACACCAAATGTTGGAACCGGGTTTACCGAGTCCGCCACGGTAGCATGGCGCGAGGCGGGAAAGCACGCGAAGGCAATGTGTAAGGCAGTTGTGCAGCACACTCTTACTTTGACTCAGGAATGCGAACGCAATAACATGACACCACACCAGGCTTTTGTATTTAAAATCAAGATCTTTTATATATAAATCAAGTTAGCATCAGATGAGGCAGATTAATTCAGATCTACATTCAAATTCATTGCATTACTCAACTGGTGCACGTTCTTAATAAAGCATCATAGCTCATCAACATTGTAGGCCACTAAGAGGCTGCAGGAATTATCTCTTAAACGTAGCACTTAATAATGATCTCAAGGTGCATTAATAAAACATGGGCCTAAACATGCAGTTCACTTCAAGCATATTCACTTACTTAAAAGAAGGCTTTTCACGTTACATTTCAATAGACCTGCATTAATCTAGGCGCGCCCACATCCAGTACAGTGGGCGTCGCAACTCCAGTACACCTGTAACATAAAACACTTCAACTCTTGGCAGTGTACACTTCAGCTCAATTCAATTAATCACTTTCCCCCTTTGGTAAAGACTTTGCAGTTAAAAGCATAGGCCTAGGCAGTAATTACAATAGGCATCTGCAATAAATTAATAAACACTGTGGGGAACCCCTCAACATGTCCTGTATCCTGGGGCTTCTATGTCCCTTAGGGGTTAATTCCAGGCTAGGCCCACTCCTCTCCGGGGCCTCGCCTCATGGGGAAAGTTACACAGTTAATTTAGGGGTTAATGGTGGCCCCCGGCCCCCAGTGGCGTTTTTGTGGGCCCTAGGGGCCTCCTGGGCTCACCTGGTGCTTGTTCGTTGGTCGCGCTTCTTAGCGACTGGCTAACTCCAGGCCCGGCCCGTGTTCTGGAGGGCGGGGCCCGGTCGGGGTACCTCGGCCTTCTTGCCGGTATGACGGGTCGTTGCGGGGCCGGTATCACCTTCCTCCGGCCCCCGGGATCAGGGAAATAACTTGCGGCACGTTGCGGGGGCCGGTATCACCCTCCTCCGGCCCCCGGGATCAGGTGAGTGGGTTTGGCGGGCTTCAGGGACTTTGGGGATGGGAGCGGGAGCCGGCAGTCCTCTCCGGCCGGCTCCCCGTCTCCCTCTGCACGGCCGGGGCTCTTCCTCGGCCTCCGTCGGCGCTGGGGGCGTGGCGGGAGCCGGCGCCCAATCGCTGCGCGGCCTTCCTGGGGCGCGGCCGGCGTCCCCGGTTGCTCGGCAATGGCGTCGGCGGGGCCTGGAGGCCTCGCGGATCGCGCTAGGCCGCGGCGGTGATTTCTTCGGCCGCGACGGCGGCAGTGGTGATTTCTTCGGCCGCGACAGCAGCGGTGGGGCCCCGGCGGCAATGATTTTGGGGGTATTTAGAGGCTTCGGTGAGGGCGCGGACGGCGCACCTCACCACATCTACTCAAGGGGCTTCCCTCACCTCAGCGCTTCCTTCGGTGAGGGCGCGACGGCGCACCTCACCACACGGCCTCGAGGAGGGCCTCTCCTCACAGCAGCACTTCTCTTCACGCGGCGGCGGCCGCGGCGGTGATTTCCTCACAAGGTCAGTGACCTGAGGGGTGGCAGTTTCTCCCTCGTGGAGACAGAATGCGGGGCGCACCAGCAGCCTGTGGGCAGGGCTGACTGGAAAAGTACTTGGGGGCAGCCCAGCAGCAGGCAGGAATAGATAGGGGGTGAAGGTCTAGCGCTTCAGGGTACGGCGCTTTACCTGGTGATCCCCAGTTGGGCAGTTTTAGGCTTCAGGCCTGGCTGGTCGGTCAGGCCTCCTCAAATTAAGGTGTCTTGCGACTGTTCCAGATTGGTTGCTTCTTAGGCGCTTCTTGTCAGGAGTTTCTTGTCAGAAGTTTCTTATTATAAGTTTCTTGTCAAAGTTTCTTGTCAGAAGTTTCTTCTTATGAGGGGGGAATGAGTTGGTGGTTCTGGGAGTGCTTGATGTTCCTCCCCGCACGCTGAAGGTGGTTCCCTGGGTCCCCTCACACTGGGCAAGGTCAGTGGGTGGTGGGCGTTCCTCAGCTATCTTACTACAGCAGGGCCTCAGCCCTGTCAGCAGCAGTAGTGTAGGTCTCCCCCTAGGCCCTAAAGCCTGTACTCCGGCAGAGGTTCTCCCAGGATCAGTGGTGCTCCATCTCAACTAACTAAAAAGTTTTCCCTCCAAGCCTTTTATACCCCTAGGTCAGGTGACTCTCCCAAAGGCGGCAAAACATAACTCCTCCCACAGCCCGGAAGGTTCTGGAACCTTCTACATGCCTGGCTATGTGGCCCAGAGGCGGGGACGGAATGGATACTGTATCCCTATGTCCCAGCCTGACCCTGGCTACTAGTGTGTATGCGTGTAAGGCCCCTCTGCAGTAGCAGGGGCCTGTGGCAGCCATCTTGAGTGAGAGAGCACCTGCACCTCAGCACTGGCTAGCAGTGGCAAGGCGCCCGGAGACCTAGGTCCAGTAAAAATATGGTGGCAAAAATGAGGCGCAAAAGGGAAAAAAAAACAGGGAAAGACCACCCTAGGGCTGACAGGTCTAACACGCGTCCCCCCAGCCGAAAGAGGGAGAGCTTCCCAACCTCTAGGGAGTTCTCGTCGCTAAGGCGGAAAAACCGGGAGAGACCGTCAGCGTTGGCGTGGTCTACACCGGGTCGATGTTCCACCCGAAAGTCCATCCCCTGGAGGGAAATGGACCACCTCAACAATTTGGGGTTTTCGCCTCTCATCTGCATGAGCCAGCGAAGGGGTCTGTGGTCGGTCTGGATCAGGAAGTGACAACCAAAAAGGTATGGCCTCAACTTCTTTACAGCCCAAACCATGGCAAAGGCTTCTCGTTCGATGGTACTCCACCGCTGTTCCCGGGGGAGTAGTCTTCGGGAAATGAAGGCCACTGGCTGTTCTTGGCCATTGTCATTCAGCTGCGAGAGCACAGCTCCTATGCCATGCTCAGAAGCGTCTGTCTGCACAATAAATTCCCGTCCAAAGTCTGGAGTCCTGAGCACCGGTGCGGTGCACATTGCACGTTTGAGGGTCTCAAAGGCTTCCTGGCAGGCAGCCGTCCAGATGACTCTGCGTGGCTGCTTCTTTGAAGTCAATTCCGTCAATGGGCCCACGATGGTTCCATATCCCTTGACGAACCGGCGGTAGTATCCCGTGAGGCCGAGAAAAGCTCGGACCTCGGTTTGGGTCTTGGGGGCTCCCAGGCCAAGATGGTCTCAATCTTGGCTTGGAGGGGTTGCACCTTACCTCCGCCCACCAGATGTCCCAGGTACACGACAGTTCCCTGTCCAATCTGGCACTTGCTGGCCTTGATGGTTAGACCAGCCCGTTGCAGAGCCTGTAGCACCTCCTGGAGATGCTCCAGATGGTCCTCCCAGCTGCTACTGAAGACAGCTATGTCATCCAGGTAGGCAGCAGAGAAGGCCTCTAGGCCAGACAGCACCTGGTTCACCAACCGCTGGAAAGTGGCTGGAGCATTTTTCAACCCGAAGGGCATCACCCGAAATTGAAAGTGGCCCTCGGGGGTGGAGAACGCAGTCTTCTCCCTTGCTCCTTCCGCCATGGCGATCTGCCAATAGCCTGACGTCAAATCAATGGTACTCAGATACCGGGCTGCTCCCAGCCGGTCAATGAGCTCATCCGCCCGAGGGATCGGGTGAGCGTCGGTCTTTGTGACTGAGTTGAGTCCGCGGTAATCCACACAGAACCGAAGTTCTGGTGTGGTGCCCGGTGGGGCCGCTTTCGGCACCAACACCACCGGACTAGCCCAAGGGCTACTGGAAGGCTCAATCACTCCCAGTTCTAGCATCTTGGCAACCTCACCCTGGATACTAGCCTTGACTTTATCGGACAGCCGGTAAGACTTGGTTTTTACTGGCGGACTGTCCCCTGTGTCCACATCATGGGCACACAGGTGCGTGATCCCAGGCGTGAGGGAGAACAACGAGGCGTACTGCCCCAAGACCTGGCGGCAGTCCCTCTGTTGCTCTGGGGTCAAGGATGGGGCGAGGACCACTCCCTCTACCGAACCATCCTTCTCATGGGCCGCCAGAAGGTCTGGAAGAGGCTCACTCTCCTCCTCCTCACTTCCATCTGTTATCATCAGGAGAGTGAGCTCTGAACGCTCCTGGTGTGGCTTCAGGCGGTTGACGTGGAACACCCTGTGGGGTTGCCGGGGGTCTTCACATCGACGACATACGTGGTCTGGCCTCTCCTTTCCAAGATCTCAAACGGTCCAGTCCACCTGTCCTGGAGGGCGCTAAGCTCTCCTGGCTCCATGACCCACACCTTCTGTCCAGCGTCCAACTCTACCGTCCGAGCGTTCCGGTCATACCATTTCTTCATGACGGCTTGACTTGCCTCTAGGTTGTCCGAGGCCTCCTTCCACAGCTTGGCCACTTGGCTGCGGAATGCCAGCATATAGCTGACCACATCACAGGGAAGCTTCGAGGAAGACTTCTCCCACCCCTCCTTGACAAGACTGAGGGGCCCCCGAACGGGGTGGCCATAGAGCAGCTCAAAGGGGCTGAAACCGACCCCCTTCTGCGGCACCTCTCGGTAGGAGAAGAGCAGACAGGGTAAGAGGACGTCCCACTTCCTTCTCAAGTCCTCGGGTAGGCTCCTGATCATCCCCTTCAAGGTTTTGTTAAAGCGCTCCACGAGCCCGTTCGTCTGGGGGTGGTAAGTAGTGGAGAACCGGTAGGTCACTCCACACTCCTTCCACATGGCCTGCATGTAGGCCGACATGAAATTCGTGCCCCTATCTGACACCACGACCTTGGGGAATCCCACTCGGGTAAAAATCCCCATCAGGGCCCGCGCCACCACCGGTGCAGTGAGGGTCCTCAGAGGGATTGCCTCTGGGTACCGGGTAGCGTGGTCTACCAGCACCAAGATGAACCTATGTCCCGCAGAAGTCGGCGGGTCCAATGGCCCGACAATGTCAATCCCTACCCGCTCAAAAGGGGTATTGACAACTGGGAGAGGTTCCAGAGGGACCTTCACTTTCGTCCCTGTCTTGCCGCTCGCTTGGCAAGTGGTGCAAGTCTTGCAAAAAGTGTCAGAAGTGACGCGCATCCTGGGCCAGTAAAAATGTGGGACCAGACGCGCAAACGTCTTGTCTTGGCCCAGGTGTCCTGCTAGTGGTATTTCGTGTGCCAACTCTAGCAGAAAGGCTCGGTAGCATTGGGGGACCACCACGGCCCTTGATGACCCATGCACCGGAGCCTTAGGCTCACTGTAGAGGAGACCATCCTCCCAGTAGACATGGTAGTTACCCGTCTCGGTTCCAGCTGCTTGGGCTTCGGCCTGTTGCCGCATGCCTTCAAGCGTAGGGCACTCCTTCTGCGCCCGGCAAAATTCCTCCCGAGTAGGCCCTCCTTCCACCTGCCACTCTGCAGGGGTCGGCAGGTCCCCCACGGGAACACCAACCACCTCAGCGGACTCCGGGGTCACCTCCGCGGGCTCCCCATCCATCTCACCGGGTGTCTCCTCCTGGACATCTCCTCGTCCAGCAGTGGGCTGGGCCATTATTTCAGGCTCCAACCCCAGCTGAGTTCCTTGTCGGGCAGCCATGGACCGCGTGACGACGCAAGTCCATCCTGGTAATCCCAACATCTCAGCATGGGCATTGAACTCTACCTCCCTCCAGGCAGTATGTTCCAAGTCGTTGCCCAGCAGACAGTCAACTGGCATGGCAGGGCTCACCGCAACCTTCAACAGACCTGATACTCCTCCCCACTCAAAGGGAACTTGGGCCACGGGGTAATGACCCAGGCTATTATCAGCCATAACAACCGGGTGGAATTCCTCAGGAATCACCTGCTCTGGGGACACCAGCTGACGTCTCACCATCGTCATGCTGGCACCTGTGTCCCTCAGAGCCTCCACCTCCTCCCCGTTCACCAGGACCCTCTGCCGATACTTGGCAGTGTTCGCGGGTAACTGAACCCGTGGGATGATCTCTCTATCCCCCAGGGAAACTAAGATCAAGCCTGTCCACTCACCTCCCCTACCTAGGGACAACTCCTCCCCAAGCGCTACACTGGCCACCCCGGGGCTCTTACCTCCTGTGGGGGCTGGGGTTCTCTTGCGACACTGGGGATCCCCCTTGTAATGTCCAACCTCCCCGCACTCGTAGCACCGGACAGTTCTGGGCTGCTGACTCCTGTCAGGATAAGTGGGTTTCTGGGATCCAGATTGGGATGGGGAACCTACCCCTCTCCCAGGCGGTCTATTTTGGGGGCCTTTAAAGAACTCCCTCTTTTTATCTCCCCCCTCTTTCTTCTGGGGGAGCCCCTGTCCACCTTTCGGGGGATCCGCCCCGGCTCCCTTGTGGGACACCCTAGTGCTGACCCACGTGTTTGCCTCCTCTGCAAGCTCCCTAGGATTGGTCAGCTTGCGGTCCACCAAGTACTGGCGCAGCTCCGGAAAACATTTCTCTAGGAGGTGCTCTCTCAAGAACAGGTTGTACAGCCCTTTGTAATTGTCAACGTTGCTGCCACGCACCCAACCCTCCAATGCCTTCCGGGCATAATCAAAAAAATCCACCCAGTTTTGTGTGTGAAGCTTGTGGCTGTTGCGGAACTTTTGGCGGTACTTCTCTGGGGTGAGGCCAAACTTCTTGAGCAGGGCCTCCTTCATGATAGGGTAGTTAGTCTGCTCCCCCTTATCCAAAATTAAAAGTGTGTCCCTTACTAGTGGAGGTATGTACCTGTAAAGACCTCCCCCCCAGTAGCTCTCAGGAACTCTATGGGCCACCAAAGCCACCTCGTACGCCGCCAACCATTTGTCGATGTCATCACCTACACTAAAACTGGCTATCACCTCTCTTGGTAAATAGAATTTGGGCTCCTGTGGAACCCCAGCAGGTACGCTGCCACCATTCACTTTGCCCTGCATCTCTATCTGCAAGGCTCGGAGCTCTAGTTCCTTCAGGCTAAGCTCATGCGCAAGCTTCCTTTCCTCCATGGCTAGCCTTGCCTGTTCTCGCTCCCTTTCCATCCTAGCAAGTTCTAATGTTAATTGCCTCTCCTCCCTCCTGTCCTCAAATTCCTCTGCCGACAAACTCCCCCCTGACGCACTACTGCCTGCCCTGGAACGTCTTCCTGGCAACACATTCTCGCTAACATCAATGTGCAGTAGGTCCAGTTCTCCTGGGTTGTCTGCCTCCCCTGCTCCTCGTCCCCTCTTCCCTCCGGGTGGGCCATTACCCATGCCCTCAAAGCTTTCTGAAGCACCTCCTTCCTGGCGCCTCGCTTGACGGCCACCCCCTCTCTAGGCAGAACTCCTTGAGCTGTGTCACCGTATACCTTTCTAGGTTGGCTAACTCAAACTCCATCCTCCTAGGTGGGGTCCCAGACAATTTAGGGAAAGGGTTCTAGACTGTAGGTAGCAGGTCTAACGCAGGAATGTACACAATCGGCAATTACAAAAGAATTCCTAGCACTTGCATTACAATAGGTGTCTAATTGCGGCGCACACTGAGTCACTGTAGGGTGCTGCACAAACACCAGTCCTTATCCAACCGCTGAACACCAAATGTTGGAACCGGGTTTACCGAGTCCGCCACGGTAGCATGGCGCGAGGCGGGAAAGCACGCGAAGGCAATGTGTAAGGCAGTTGTGCAGCACACTCTTACTTTGACTCAGGAATGCGAACGCAATAACATGACACCACATCAGGCTTTTGTATTTAAAATCAAGATCTTTTATATATAAATCAAGTTAGCATCAGATGAGGCAGATTAATTCAGATCTACATTCAAATTCATTGTATTACTCAACTGGTGCACGTTCTTAATAAAGCATCATAGCTCATCAACATTGTAGGCCACTAAGAGGCCGCAGGAATTATCTCTTAAACGTAGCACTTAATAATGATCTCAAGGTGCATTAATAAAACATGGGCCTAAACATGCAGTTCACTTCAAGCATATTCACTTACTTAAAAGAAGGCTTTTCACGTTACATTTCAATAGACCTGCATTAATCTAGGCGCGCCCACATCCAGTACAGTGGGCGTCGCAACTCCAGTACACCTGTAACATAAAACACTTCAACTCTTGGCAGTGTACACTTCAGCTCAATTCAATTAATCACTTTCCCCTTTGGTAAAGACTTTGCAGTTAAAAGCATAGGCCTAGGCAGTAATTACAATAGGCATCTGCAATAAATTAATAAACACTGTGGGGAACCCCTCAACATGTCCTGTATCCTGGGGCTTCTATGTCCCTTAGGGGTTAATTCCAGGCTAGGCCCACTCCTCTCCGGGGCCTCGCCTCATGGGGAAAGTTACACAGTTAATTTAGGGGTTAATGGTGGCCCCTGGCCCCCAGTGGCGTTTTTGTGGGCCCTAGGGGCCTCCTGGGCTCACCTGGTGCTTGTTTGTTGGTCGCGCTTCTTAGCGACTGGCTAACTCCAGGCCCGGCCCGTGTTCTGGAGGGCGGGGCCCGGTCGGGGTACCTCGGCCTTCTTGCCGGTATGACGGGTCGTTGCGGGGGCCGGTATCACCTTCCTCCGGCCCCCGGGATCAGGGAAATAACTTGCGGCACGTTGCGGGGGCCGGTATCACCCTCCTCCGGCCCCCGGGATCAGGTGAGTGGGTTTGGCGGCTTCAGGGACTTTGGGGATGGGAGCGGGAGCCGGCAGTCCTCTCCGGCCGGCTCCCCGTCTCCCTCTGCACGGCCGGGGCTCTTCCTCGGCCTCCGTCGGCGCTGGGGGCGTGGCGGGAGCCGGCGCCCACTCGCTGCGCGGCCTTCCTGGGGGCGCGGCCGGCGTCCCCGGTTGCTCGGCAACGGCGTCGGCGGGGCCTGGAGGCCTCGCGGATCGCGCTAGGCCGCGGCGGTGATTTCTTCGGCCGCGACGGCGGCGATTTCTTCGGCCGCAACAGCAGCGGTGGGGCCCCGGCGGCAATGATTTTGGGGGTATTTAGAGGCTTCGGTGAGGGCGCGGACGGCGCACCTCACCACATCTACTCAAGGGGCTTCCCTCACCTCAGCGCTTCCTTCGGTGAGGGCGCGACGGCGCACCTCACCACACGGCCTCGAGGAGGGCCTCTCCTCACAGCAGCACTTCTCTTCACGCGGCGGCGGCCGCGGCGGTGATTTCCTCACAAGGTCAGTGACCTGAGGGGTGGCAGTTTCTCCCTCGTGGAGACAGAATGCGGGGCGCACCAGCAGCCTGTGGGCAGGGCTGACTGGAAAAGTACTTGGGGGCAGCCCAGCAGCAGGCAGGAATAGATAGGGGTGAAGGTCTAGCGCTTCAGGGTACGGCGCTTTACCTGGTGATCCCCAGTTGGGCAGTTTTAGGCTTCAGGCCTGGCTGGTCGGTCAGGCCTCCTCAAATTAAGGTGTCTTGCGACTGTTCCAGATTGGTTGCTTCTTAGGCGCTTCTTGTCAGGAGTTTCTTGTCAGAAGTTTCTTATTATAAGTTTCTTGTCAAAGTTTCTTGTCAGAAGTTTCTTCTTATGAGGGGGGGGAATGAGTTGGTGGTCTGGGAGTGCTTGATGTTCCTCCCCGCACGCTGAAGGTAGTTCCCTGGGTCCCCTCACACTGGGCAAGGTCAGTGGGTGGTGGGCGTTCCTCAGCTATCTTACTACAGCAGGGCCTCAGCCCTGTCAGCAGCAGTAGTGTAGGTCTCCCCCCTAGGCCCTAAAGCCTGTACTCCGGCAGAGGTTCTCCCAGGATCAGTGGTGCTCCATCTCAACTAACTAAAAAGTTTTCCCTCCAAGCCTTTTATACCCCTAGGTCAGGTGACTCTCCCAAAGGCGGCAAAACATAACTCCTCCCACAGCCCGTGCCTGGCTATGTGGCCCAGAGGCGGGGACGGAATGGATACTGTATCCCTATGTCCCAGCCTGACCCTGGCTACTAGTGTGTATGCGTGTAAGGCCCCTCTGCAGTAGCAGGGGCCTGTGGCAGCCATCTTGAGTGAGAGAGCACCTGCACCTCAGCACTGGCTAGCAGTGGCAAGGCGCCCGGAGACCTAGGTCCAGTAAAAATATGGTGGCAAAAATGAGGCGCAAAAAGGAAAAAAACAGGGAAAGACCACCCTAGGGCTGACAGGTCTAACAGCCTCATTCTACCTTGTGTGGTAATACTGAACTTGGGACTGT
This sequence comes from Calotriton arnoldi, assembly GCA_963921515.1. Classification (NCBI taxonomy): domain Eukaryota; kingdom Metazoa; phylum Chordata; class Amphibia; order Caudata; family Salamandridae; genus Calotriton; species Calotriton arnoldi. The sequence continues at coordinate 405,933 of CAWUFW010005282.1, read as the reverse complement.
GTGTGTGGGACCGGATTGTCTGGTGCAACTTGTATCATTGCATACCAGACGTTGTGCCTCACTCCAGGGAGGTACGGTGAACCCGACCGTTGGTTTATTGTGGCCAGATTGTCTGGTGCAACTCATATCTTCGCGCATCAGACGTTGTGCCTCATTTCCAGGGAGGTACGGCAAACCCGACTGTGGGTTGATTGGAATGTGATTGTCTGATGTGACTCGGATCATCTTGCACCAGACGTTGTGCCTCATTTCCAGGGAGGTACGGCAAACCAACTTTTGGTTCATTGTGACCGGATTGTCTGGTGCAACTCAGGTCAATACGCACAGACATTGTGTATCACTACCAGTGGGGTGTGGGGGCACCTGCACCCCGTTCACTGAGTGTTCCGTCTTGCCCTCAGTGCAGCAAATCAACTTCCCTCTCCTCACCCGGCCCGACGAATTCCTGTTGCCAGGTCGTAGCATCCAGATTGGGCCTGAGTGGTGAGAGTAAGTGAATGGGCTGAGGAACACTTCCAGGAGCGATAGGAAGTGGGTCGAGAGACTGCGTGCCTTTCCTGTGCTTTGCAGAACTGGATTGGTGCCGAAAGGTGAATTGAGGGACCTCTTGATTGAACTGAAACAGCCTCTAGCCCGTCTCTGCTTCACATAAAGTGGATGAACTTCCTGAGAGTCGACTGTTGCCTGGTTATCCTGATAGTTACTCCTACCTTCTCTTCTGGGCCCCTGACTAAGTGTGTGTAATCCCGCGCCGTGTCCGAGTGGGGATTTCATCATGGCGCCGGAGCCGCGGCACGAGGAGAGAGAGCGCAACGCTCTAGTGGACAAGGAGCTCAGGCCGGTCCTCAATGCTTTAGGTGTTGAGAGTGGGGACACCTTGCTAGAAATTGCCCAGTTAAGGGGACGGAGTAGAGCCCATGGAAGTGGGGTGGTCATGGGGTAGAATATTGACTACAGGGGGAGCCCCAGAACGCTACTGAACCACCATCTGTCTGAATGGTAGGACCATGGAACCCTTGTTAGATACAGGATCTCACCACACAATGGTCTCCCGAGAACTGATACCTCTTAGTCAAATATCTGATGAGGCCCAGGTACAAGTATCATGTGTACATGGAGACGTGCGCTTATACCCCATAGCGGAGGTCTTAATTGAGATAGAAGGAGACACGCAAGTCCGACAAGTAGGGGTAGTACCGGATCTAGCGGAAAAAATCCTTTTGGGTACAGACCTGCCCCGATTTGATGAATATCTATTAAAGATAACTAAAAGCAGCCCTGAATCCGACTGGTTACAGAAGCTCCCTTCTCCGATTCAGACATAATACGAGGGGAGACAAAAACACCCAAAACACGGTCTGAGAAAAGAAAAGAAAGAGCAGTTTATAGGGCAGAGATACTGTCACCTGTTACCTGTCTCATTTCCTCTCCAGACTACAGACAGCAACCGGTGAGGAGTTTTAGAGCAGCACAAAGAGACGACAGCAAGCTGATACATGCATGGACTCAGGCACAAGATGAGGACCCTGATCAGGTAGGACCATACTTTTGTGTGAAACGGGGTTTGCTATACAGAATTAGCGGGGGACCAGACCGTCGGGTCGAACAACTACTAGTACCCCTAGCCTTCCGGGACCAAGCCCTTCACACAGCACACAGCCAGTCTGGGGGGGGACATTATGGGCAAGAACATACCCTCAAGTATCTGCTAGAGAAGTTCTATTGGGCCAGGATATATAAGGAGGCTGCCAGGTTCTGTGGATCGTGTCCCAGGTGCCAGTTGATAAACCCGCCCACAGAAAGGAGAGTGCCTTTACGGCCTTTACTCATCATTGATGTACCCTTCAAATGAGTCGGGATGGATCTGGTAGGACCTCTTCTTCCCTCAACCAGAGGACACCAATATATCTTGGTGTTAGTAGACTACGCCACTCGCTATCCTGAGGCTATACCTCTGACAAGTATGACCACTCTTTCGGTGGCCAAAGCCATGATTTCTTTTTTCTCGAGAGTAGGGTTCCCTACCGAGTTACTGACAGACCAGGGGACTCCCTTTATGTCCAGACTAATGAAGGAAATCTGTACTCTCCTTGGTGTTAGGAAGATCCGGACGGCGGTGTATCATCCACAAACATGAACTGGTGGAGAGAAACAACTGGACCATAAAAACGATCCTAAGGAAGTGTATTAGTGACTCTGGAAAAGACTGGGATCGTAAGCTACCACTGGTGTTGTTTGCGATTCGGACGCATGAACAAAAGTCTACAAGGTTCAGCCCTTTTGAGTTACTATTTGGGTGAAGACCACGTACACTTCTGGACATGGCAGCAGAACAGTGGACTGAGGATGAGGATGATGGAAGACCACTGTTAGGATACACGACCTCTCTAAAGAACACCCTATCTAGCCTATGGGAGGAAATACATCAAAACATTGAAAGAGCACAACAAAAACAGAAAGCCTACTATGACAAAGGTACGAGTCTGAGAGAATTGACAGTTGGAGACAAGGTATTAATTCTTTTACCTTCCTCAGAAAAAAAGCCGGAAAGCATCAAAGTAACGCGTACTTCTTGTCAAGATGTCCAGTGTCAGTATGGCCTGATCATCCATACTTGGAAGAAAGACAGTGCAATCCTGCGCCGTGTCCGAGCGGGGATTTCAACATGGTGGCGAAGCCGCAGCACGAGGAGTGAGAGCACAACGCTCTAGTGGACAAGGACGGGATGGCGCAGACGCATCATCAGGAGGATAGAGAGCAAGAAGAGGTCGAGCGGAGATTGGGAGAAAACAAAGAGGACGCTACGGACCACGAGGAGGCTGGTGCCAGAACGGGGGCAGAAGGAGGGAGACTACCAACACTGCAGAGGACAGGAGTCCTCAAGAAGCAGAGCGGGAACCACGAAGAGGATAGCCTGGCTAAGAGCAGCGAAGTACCACCAAGAGGCACTGCGCTACAGTCAAACCGGCCCGGAGGAGAGCAGGGTGGTGTGACTCCCACGGCCATGACACCGGAGGGCCGTGGCTTCAGGCAAGTACCGTTTTCAAAACTGTTTTCATTCACCAGGTGGAGGAATAGGCACAAATAGGATTCTTCCTTAGACACAGGTGTCAGGAGCATGTCACACACAAAGGACGCATGAGAAACACCTGGGTGACAGTGAAGGGTGAGAGTGTGAGTGTACTTGAGCCACGAGATGCCTGACCTTATGTTATATTTGTTTTATTTTTGAGGGACATACCCCAAACCACTTCTCCCTCCGGGACCAAGAGCAGCAGAAGACTGGGCACGCAGGAGAAAGGACTCACCCCGGTGTACAGTGAGGAAACTTACATCAGTAGGACTAATATTGGACCCTTTCCTTTGAAAAGACTGCCTAATTGCTCCTCTTGATTAAAGGGAAATCCTTCCCCAAAGACTGCCTTACTTTCCCTTGACGCTTAAACCATTAAAATATATCACAGACCATCCTACGCCTGAGTGCTCTATATCCCAGTGACCACAATGTGACTCTGGCCTTAAACCGGTATAGTAAAGGGCGGGGGTTTTTGACTCTAACCTGTTGGCGGAGTGGTGGGGGGGGTAACTGAGAGGTGTGGGATTGCCACGGGGTCCACATTCATATTACCAACTGACCTGCCGGATATCATTTGCACTGCGTTACAGTGATGAGTACGTGTGTTTGCGATTGTGCTTCATATGTACTGGCCGATATCCTTTGCTCTGCGTTACAATGCTGTGTGAGTGTGGGAAAGTGTGCTGCATGAGAATAGCCTGCTAGTAGCTGCACTGAGCAGCAGTGTTGTTTTACCTGTTTGTTCCATTACCTAATGAATACTCCCTTTTGACGTCAGTTTTCCCGTGCGGCCGTGGCCCGCGGTGCTGCTGAAAAGTGTTACAAATTCCTGTGTGTACACATTCATGATATTGTTGTGACCTGGGTTGCACCCTAGAAATGTGTGGATTTGAATTGTGTTACTTGACAGGGTGGGCCCAGTTCTGACAATGTATCACACCGCATAAGGGTGCTGTGGTAAAATAGAATTTTTCCCAAGTGTGCATATTACTGATGTTATTTTAACACTATTGGGCCTAGTACTGCTAGTAATATTTCCAAGTATGATTTATGCCCAGAAATAAATGTTGTTCATGTTGTGTTAATCAATGTGTGTGTTGAATACAATCATTATTTACATACACCATTTGTGAAGTCTCTTTTGTGATGCTCAGTGTATTTATTGTGTGATAGTGCTGTGCCAGTGCTTTACACATTGCTTCTGTGATAAGCCTGACTGCTCAGTGCCAAGATACCCACAAGGAACAGGGTCAAGACTGATTTGCATATGGCTGGGCCCAAACTGGGGTGGTGTGGTGAGCAAAAGAATGATGGATTTAACTTAGATCCTTGTGACTGGGGGTGAATGTTTGCATTGTCCAGCATTCCGTCCATCAATTGTTTCTTTTGCATATGTCGCCCTAAGTGGGAATGGTATGCCCAGACGTGAGTCCTGTGCTCACTACACCACTAGATTCAAACTAGCCTGGCTGATGAAGGATGATGTCCTGAAACCGGTCACAGGATGCTTGTTTCCGGTCCAGGGACGACCTGGCTTGGCAGTTCGGGCTGGACTGTTCCCACAAGGAACAGGGTCAAGACTGATTTGCATATGGCTGGGTCCAAACTGGGGTGGTGTGCTGAGCAAAATAATGATGGATTTAACCCAGATCCTTGTGACTGGGGGGTGAATGTTTGCATTGTCCAGCATTCCGTCCATCAATTGTTTCTTTTGTAGAAGATACCCAAGGGTGAGCGCAGGTTATACAGTGAATGTAATCGCCTAACCCTGACAGGAGTGGTACGTTCTGCCTGGCTTGGGCACTGCCTCAGCCAACCAGAAAATACCAGTTCCAACACTGCCTAACCACTAACATAGCAAAGTGTAGGCTTGAATGTTTTTCAAGTACATTCAGACTTATAGGGGCATATTCTCAAGGACTTATCGCCGAGTTAGCAGCACTTTGTCGCAGCCAAAGTGGCGATAGATTTATCGCCCTATTCACAAGCTGGTGCTAACAGCCGATATCGCCAGTTTTCCTGCGATAGCAGCCGCAAAAAACATCGCCACGGATGACACCGGCAACTAACGCTAATGAGATGCAGAGTAGGCGTTCCCGTGCAAAAGTCCGCGAAAACACCACTTCGCAATATTCTCTACGACCAGCCAGATCGGCGATAAGATCCCAAAACAGGCGATAAGGCGCGTTAGCAGCAAGGATTTAACACCAGCTCCCACCTGATGTTAAGACGGACGACGACCTGCCCCACAAAAGGGAGACCAGACCAGAGCCACACCTGAAGAACAACAGATGCCATGGAGCTACTGATCATGCAGCTCGGAGCCCCAAGAGGGCCACAACACCCACCGCCACCACACCCAGGACCCCCCCCCCCCAGGGGCCCTACCACGGACAAAGAAATATAACATCAACTCTACGAAATCATGAACAAAACAGTTCGCCTGATGTCGCACAAATACAACAATTAACATTCATGTGTGGGCAGAAAAAGGAGAATCATCCATTCATCTTTGAATTTCCAAACAAATTCAACTCAAAACAACTATTCGGAAGAGCCATGGCGGGTCTTCTCTGGACAATCTGTAAGTCACAGCCTGCAAGACAAAATTCAAGATAAGAAGGTGTGTCATGCGCTCATCAAAGGACAGAGAGAGAGAGAAAGAGAGAGAGAAAGAAAGGGAGAGAGAGAGAGGGTGAAAGAGAGGGAGAGAGAGAGAGAGAGAAAAAGGGGGAGAGAGAGAGAGAGAAACAGAGGAAGAGAGAGAGACAGTGAAAGGAAGAGAGGGAGAAGGAGAGATAGAGAAACAGAGGAAGAGAGAGAGAGACAGTGAAAGGAAGAGAGAGAGAGACAGTGAAAGGAAGAGAGGGAGAGGGAGAGAGAGAGAGAGTGCTGACACTGCGGACCCTGGCCTCACTGCTCACCTGCTGCCACCGGTGTGTCTCCAACCATGTGCCGGCATACACTGCAGTCCACCAGGTCCCCTATCTGAAACAGAGTCCAGATGTATGAATGGCAGAGTTCACATCAGTGCACATGCCATCATCGCTTGGCCGCCCCTGCGCACACAGGCCTCACTGCTCACCTTCCGCCACCAGCGCATCTCCAAGGGGGCCACCACGTGCCGGTGCAAGCTCCAAGCCCGTAGCCGCGACCTTGGCAGCCTCCACATCATGCAGCCCCGCCCTGCGGGCCACCAGGTCACACACGTGATTCTGGGTCTTGATTTTGCAATGGCAGAGATCATATCAGGCACACGCACCATCGCAGGCTGCACACCCGCTCAGCGCTACAGGTGCCACCAACTCTGAACCGCGAGGCAATGCCACGTGGCGGTAGGCCCGCGCTGCCCGCTGGCTCAAGCCTACACTGCGGTCCATCTGGGCTCACACAAACCATTACCAGTCCGGACCGCCAGGATGGCGCATCATCGCAGGCTGCACACCCGCTCAGCACCTAAGGTGCCCCTACCTCAGTGCACCGAAAGTCACCGTCCCGTGGCGGTAGGCCCGTGCCGGCCGCAGTGTTTCCAGTGCCACCAACTCTGTGCAACGCAAGTCATGGACCCTTTCTGATTGAGTCCCGTGATATGCCAGGGGGACGCAGCCATGTCACCTCCGGCAGTGGGGAAGAACTGGGACATGTAGCGTCGTCGTCCCCCCCTTTATACGTACGCCGAGTGGGCTGGGTCGGTGTACGCCATGCCAGCGTTGGGGTGTGAATAATTATCCCTGGGCTCTGGGCGTGGTTCATTTCTGGGCTGGACAGGAAACCAACTGATGCGTGTGTCTCTGTTGCAGTGTCTGCGCCACACGGCCCGCAATCAACAATGTTGCAATGTTGCATGCACCCGGATGGCGGCCGCGCACGAAGGGATTGTACAAGGAGCGCAAGGCCCCTCGGGCTCTTGGCTCATGCATGCCAACTGTTGTGTGTGTATCGCTATTGGTGCACCATAAGCCTAAGGCCTAGCCTCAATTGCAGCGCGAAAGCCACATCACATTTCCAGAATGCAAGCAGTAGTCAGACTAACATTAGGGATGAAAGCTCCTTTGTCTCAATACATAAGGCGGAAGGACATCTGCACCTCCGACCTTGGTCTTGCATGCGGCAGCCACCCCCTGAGAGAGATACCATGGCAGATGATGACGACTCTCTCACTACGCACAGCGCTAATGATAGACCAACGTATCCACACCCCACACACAGAAGTCCTTGCTCGAGGTACTCCTGCATGGAATGCCCTTGACACTTACGTACACAACAACCCATACGTCCAAATGTTGCACACACATACGACTCATTGCTCCGAGCTGTGGCATATCATCTACATAACTGCCGCAGGTCAGAAGAGTGCCGGTTCTACGAGAGCCACCAACGCAATGGCAGAACATCCCGGGCGCATGCACAACACCTGTCACGTGGAACTGTCCCGTTACCGAATGCTGCCTGTTAGTGTCTGATGCATTGGTCTGCATGTTGTGGCCCTTGTCTTGCCCGTACTGACACACACATGCTAATAAAGTCTACGCAACTTCACTAGTGTTCAACTGTGATGAGTGTTGATTAGAATGACAAATCGTGTGCCTCAATGAGCATTGTCCATACACAGGGAGGGACTGATGTGAGAAAGTGCCATCTTTCTTACATGGTATGCCCCCACTTTTTGCTGAATGGCTGATGTACTTTGACTGAGTGTGCCCTGGGCTCCTGCCAACCAGGTACCCAGGGCCTGTGTTCCTTCCCTAAAATTGCATTGATACCTACACCCAATTGACATCCCTGGCCACAGGTCAGCCCCTGGTAAATGGTACCATGGGTACCCAGGGCACTGTGACCAGGGAAGGCCCCTAAGGGCTGCAGCACTTGTTGTGCCACCCTTAGGGACCCTGCACCTTTACACACACACACTGCCTTTGCAGGCTGCGTGTCTTGGTGCAGAACAAAAGTGAAGAGTCGACATGGCTCACATCCCTGTGTGCCATGCCTACAAGCCACTGCCCTGGCCTAGGTCAGCCACCCCTCTAGCTGGGTGCACTATGCCAGTGGTGAGGGCATAGAGGCATGAGCCCTGTGCCCCTACAGTGCCCAAGTCCATTCTTGGGCATTGTAAGTGCAGTGCTGCCATTAAGAGTATATGGTGCTGGGAGTCTGTCATTACGAACTCCACAGCACCATAATGGCCCCACTGAAGACTAAGAAGTTTGGTATCAAACTTCTCAGCACATTAAACCCCCACTGATGCCAGTGTGGGATTTAATGTAAAACGCACTCCAGAGGGCATCTTAGAGATGCCCCCTGAAACCAACCCGACCTCCAGTGTCCGGACTGAGTGGCTGCCCAGGCTGCCACCACCAGACATGTTTCTGGACCCCTGGGTCGAGAGCCTCTGCTCTCAGGGGCCTGAAACAATGCACATCCCGGGACGAGGTGCCAAAGCCTCCTCCCCCAGGATGGGCAGGGGGAGCTTCAAAGGCCTGCCGCCTTTGGAGTTTCCCCAGACCATTTGCTGCTTCCAGCAAACTGGTCCCCACTGGTTCTACCCCCACTCCTGGCGGGAGAACCGGCGGGAAAACCAGAAGCAGGAAATGGGTTGTGCCCACCTCTGCCAACTCCACCCCTAAGGTGGGGGAGGCGAGGTGAAGCACAAACTCGAGTCCCCGCCATCTTGAGGATGGGGGACCTGGCCAACCAGGGACAGGCTCCTGCCCCCTCCCACTGGAGAGGAACAGAATAGGGGGTGTACCCACCCCAGGGAAGGGACCCATTGGTCCCTGCCCTTACCTACCTGTAACCACCCCTAAATTTAGTATTTAGGGGCTCCCTGAACCTTCCTTCCGGAGTTCCCAAATCCGAAAACAAGAAGAGAAGACGAAGCAAGAAGACCAGCCGTGCAGCTGCTAAAAAGGAGGCGACAACAACTGACTTGGCCCCAGCCCTACCGGCCTGTCGACCTCTGAACCTGCTCCTGCGGAATCCCGGCCTCAGCAACCTCACAAACCCCGGAGGACCTGACTTCTGTGCTACAGCCTTCGACCCAGGGACTCCCACGAGCAGTGGTACTGCTCAAAAGAAAACCTACCAAAGACCCGGCCCTGGCACGGAGCCGCGAAACCTGCACACTCTGCACCCGCCGAGTCCAGCCTGTGCCTGAGTGACCAAAGACCTCGAGGACGTCCCCCGGCGATTCTGACCTGGAATCCAGTGGCCAAGGACCCTCCTCGACGACCCAGACGACGCCTGCAGCCTCAGGACAAGGGACCCCTCCAACCGCGACCAGCAGGGGGTAAGATTTCCCGACCTCAAAAGACACCCCTGCACCCGGCGCCCCACGGCCCCCTGTGCCCAACTCCTGGGTGTCTACCTATCCTCCAAGACCCCAACTTACCTCCTGAAGTGTTGGTCGTCCCTGAAGAATCACCGTCCCCGAGCCTGCAGCCTTTCTTCACCTTTCACGACCTCTATTGTTTAACATTGAGCGCCCGACGGCTCAAAAGCACCCTGCACCCAGCCGCCCGAGTGCCCCTGGAAGTGCAACCTCTATCCTAACCTACTTCCCTACTTGCCCTGAGCAAGTGACCAGGAGCCCAGCTCCCACAGTCGCGTGGCCTGCTTGCCAGCAGCCACCAACCCGGGGCCCCCCGCCTGCCATAGGATAACATTGGGCCTTCTCACTCTGCACCCGGCCGCCCCTGTGCCGCTGAGGGTGTAAAAACTGTACTTACCTGATCCTGGGGGACCCCTGAGTCTTACCCAGAACCTTAACCCTGCCAGTCAAGTACTTACCCGAAATCCGATAACTCACTTTTCTTCCATAGGGTTCCATTGACTGGTTTTCTGCGAAATTTCTTCTAAGTGTGGAGTTCTGAAACTTTAGAATATTCACCAAAAATCAACCGAGTCTCGAAAACGAAAATACTCACCTAGTATTAGGAGGGGCCTCAGTGCTGGACCCGAGTGCCCAACACTGGCCCTAAAAGTAATCGCAACGTTACTTACCGTTAACTCACTTTTCTTTCATAGGGATCCATTGACTGGTTTTCTGTGAAATTTCTTCTAAGTGTCGATTTCTGTATTTTACAAATATTCTTTAAAAATCGAACAAACTACAAAAACGTAATTACTTACCTGTTTTAGTAAATGTCCCAGTGCTGAACCTAGGAGTCCAGCACTGGATTACAAAAGTAACGTAAACATACTTTGCTTGCACACTGTATTTCCTTTCATAGGATAACATTGGTAATTTTACCCAGAAAAGTTTCTAAGTGTCAGCTTTTGAAATATAGTAATATTCTTCAAAAATCACTACAATAACCAAAACGCTTTTTCTTACCTGTTTACAGGAAGTGTCCCAGGACTGAATCCAGGATCCAGTCCTGTGGTTAGAAAAGTGCTCTGCAAAGTAATCAATTGTAATTAAGTATAACTTTCCATTGAGCTCAAGGTTGCATTGAATTTGACCCTGTGTTGCCTCTTGCACCAACTGTGATAACCACTATCAAAAAAGTCTATTGCCTATCTGTAAGGTGAATAACCAAAGCATCTCATACTGAGAAAGTATATTTTGATCCTATTGTTGGTTCTAAAATAAAACAAGCATATATTTTTTTATATACAAACCATTGGCCTAGAGTTCAGTTCTTGAGTGTGTGGCTTCATTTGCTGACTGAGTGTGTACAACAAATGCTTTACACTGCCCTCTGATACTGCCTTACTGCTCGACCAAGCTACCACTTTGGAGAGTAAGGTTATATCTAACTTTAGCCTCTGTCAACCCTCTGGGGACTGTGGACTCTGTACACCCTGAACCTTACTTGGGTACAGTATATACAGAGCCACTTTCCTACATTGGTGGATCAGCGGTGGGATACAAACTTGCATTTGTTGGACTACTTGATTACCATCTGATCACACGACAGAACTCTTAAATTGCCTTTAGAATTCTGATTTTTTTAATTGGCATTTTTTTTACCAAATTACTAAAAGTCTTGTTAGGGCCTTGCTTAAGTCCCTGTAGCATCTTAGAAAATAAAAAGTCACTATAGCCAAGGTTAGAGGGGTTAGAATTTTTTTTAAAAAATGTCTCAAGACAAGAACCCAGCTACTAGTGAAGATAATAATGACATACAGGAACTGGTTGAGGAGCTCGACCTCACCCCTTATCTTCATTTGTCTTTCAAAGAGATAAGGTCCTTATGCAAACTTAAAGATATACCAATGGGCCAGCATCCAACCAAACAAGGGCTCCAGGAGCTCCTGGCTGAGTATGCTAAAGCCCACCCTCTGAGCATGGTGATGACCCAACAGAGGAGGAAAGGAATGAGGAGGATGGGGATGGTAACCCACCTCCATCACTTCCTAGGGAAGATAGGGTCCCTGCACCCTTAACTCCAAGAATAGACCTCTGGGGACCTAGGGGCCACCTAGGTGGTCCTGGTCCCAGAGAGGACACTGAGGATACCCTCAGTGAGGAGGACAACTTGTTAGCCAGGTTGGCCAAACGACTGGACCTAGAGACCAGACTCCTGGCTCTAGAGAAGGAAAAGACAGGAGATGGGTTTAGCACCCATCAATGGTGGCAGCAATACTAAAAATAAGGATAGGGAGGAAACTTCTGAACCTAAAATCCCCAAAGGGATTGTCCCTAAGTTTGAGGAAGGTGATGACATCACCAAATGGTTCACAGCCTTTGAGAGGGCTTGTGAAATAAGAAGAGTAAAGAAACCTCTGTGGGGGCACTCCTGTGGGAACTGTTCTCTGGTAACTGCAGAGACAGGCTTCTGACCCTCTCTGGGCCAGATGCAGGGTCCTATGACCTCATGAAGAGTACTCTGATTGAGGGATTTGGGCTCACTACTGAGGAGTATAGAATTAGATTCAGGGGGGCTCACAAAACCCAGACCCAGTCCTGGATTGACTTTGTGGACTACTCAGTAAAGACACTGGATGGCTGGTTAGCTGGACATAATGTGCATGATTTTTCTGGACTTTACAATTTGTTTATGAAGGAACACATACTAAGTAATTGCACAAATGAAAAGTTGCATCAGCATTTGGTAGACCTAGGTCTAATTTCTCCCCAAGAATTGGGAAAGAAGGCAGACCACTGGGTCAAGACTAGGGTGACAAGGACAACCACTGGGGGTGACCAAAAGAAGGTGGTCACCAAACCCCCAGGGGAAAGGTGGTGAGAATCCCCAAGATAAAAAGTCTGAGTCTTCCAAAGGGCCCCAAAAACCTGTTCAGGGGGTGGGTCCCAAACTACTCCCTATGTGCCTCAACCCTATAGGGGAAGAACTTTGATCCCTTGAAGGCCTGGTGTAATAACTGTAAGAAGTCAGGACACCTCACTGTAGACAAAACTTGCCCCCACAACAAAGCCCCTAAGGCACCCAGTACAGCTACTCCTGGGGCAGCAAGTTTACAGATGGGATCAGAAGTGTACCCTGAGCAAATCTGGGAACCCACTGAGGCAAGTCTGGTCTCCCTAGGGGAAGTGGAATTTGCCACTGTAGCTGTGTGGCCACCCAACTTAAAGAAGTATTTGCAATACCCCTGGGTGAATGGAACTAGAGTAGAGGCTCTGAGGGATACAGGTGCCAGTGTCACTATGGTGAGGGACACACTGGTTTCCCTGAGCAATACTTGATTGGGAAAACTTACCCAGTCACCAATGCTGACAGTGTCACCACTAGTCATCCCATGGCCCTGGTGACATTAGGCTGGGGGGTTACTGGCCTGAAGCAGGTAGTGGTCTCTCCGAAGTTACCAGCTGCATGTCTGCTAGGAAATGATCTGGAAACCTCAGCCTGGGCAGAGGTGGAGCTAAAGGCCCATGCAGCCATGCTGGGCATCCCTGAATTGGTGTGTGTAAAAACAAGAGCACAGAGCAAAAGGCAGGGTGAAGAAATAGTGTTGGAGCCTGGAATGATGGCCCAGCCTACCAAGAGAAAAGGAAAGAAGACTGGCGGACCAGCTTCTACACAGTCACAAGAGCAGGACCCCTCTCCTCAGGGAGAGAACCTGGAAGCCCCAGAGGGAACTGAGCCCCTAGAGCTTGACCCTTACCAGGTTGAACTCTTGGGCCCAGGGGGACCCTCTAGGAAGAGCTGTGCCAGGGACAGCAAGACTGTCCCACTCTTGAAAGCCTGAGGCAGCAAGCTGTTTCAGAAGCCAAGGGAGATGTCAGTGGTACCCACAGAGTCTATTGGGAAGAGGGATTACTGTACACTGAGGCAAAAGACCCCAACCCTGGAACCACCAGGAGAGTGGTAGTGCCCCAGAAGTACAGGAGTTCCTCCTAACTTTGGCTCATGACATCCCCCTAGCTGGACATCTGGGCCAAACCAAAACTTGGGAAAGGCTAGTTAGCCACTTTTACTGGCCCCAGATGCACCAAAAGGTGAAGGAGTTTGTCAGCTCCTGTGTTACCTGTCAAGCCAGTGGCAAGACAGGTGGCCATCCAAAGGCCCCCTGATACCACTACCTGTGGTGGGGGTTCCCTTTCAAAGGGTAGGTGTGGACATAGTGGGTCCACTGGAACCTCCCACAGCCTCAGGGAACAAATTCATACTGGTGGTAGTGGATCATGCCACTAGGTATCCTGAGGCTATTCCCCTTAGGACTACTACAGCTCCTGCAGTAGCCAAAGCCCTCATTGGTGTCTTCACCAGGGTAGGGTTTCCTAAGGAGGTGGTTTCAGACAGAGGTTCCAACTTCATGTCTGCTTACCTGACCCACATGTGGAAGGGGTGTGGGGTGCAGTACAAGTTTACTACACCCTACCATCCACAAACCAATGGCCTTGTTGAGAGGTTCAACAAGACATTGAAAGGCATGATCATGGGGCTCCCTGAAAAACTCAGAAGGAGATGGGATGTCCTACTACCATGCCTGCTTTTCGCTTACAGAGAAGTGCCACAGAAGGGGGTAGGTTTCTCACCCTTTGAACTTCTGTTTGGCCATCCTGTGAGGGGACCACTCTGTCTTGTAAAGGAGGGCTGGGAGAGACCTCTCCAAGAACCCAAACAAGATATAGTGGACTATGTGCTTGGCCTAAGGTCCAGAATGGCTGAGTACATGGAAAAGGCATCCAAGAACCTTGAGGCCAGCCAGGAGCTTCAGAAGCACTGGTATGACCAAAAAGCTGCACTGGTTGAATTCCAACCTGGGCAACAGGTATGGGTTTTGGAGCCAGTGGCACCAAGGGCCCTCCAGGACAGATGGAGTGGCCTCTTACCCTATCCTAGAGAAAAAGAGTGAGGTCACCTACCTGGTTGACCTGGGCACCAGCAGGACACCCAAAAGGGTTATCCATGTGAACCGCCTAAAACTCTACAATGACAGGGCTGACATCACCATGCTGATGGTGACAGATGAGGAACAGGAAGCTGAGAGTGAACCTCTCCCTGATCTCCTCTCCCACAGCCCAAAAGATGGGTCAGTAGATGGAGTTGTCTTTTCAGACACCCTCACTGCCCAACAGCAGACTGACTGCAAGCAAGTCTTGCAGCAGTATGCTGGGCTCTTTTCCTTGACCCCTGGTCTGACAAACTGGTGTACCCATGATGTGGACACTGGTGACAGTGCACCTGTCAAAAACAAGATCTATCGTCAGTCAGACCAAGTTAAGGAAAGCATCAGAGCTGAAGTCAGCAAGATGCTGGAGCTAGGGGTTATTGAGCCCTCTGAGAGCCCCTGGGCTAGCCCAGTGGTTCTGGTCCCCAAACCTCATCAAAAGGGTGAAAAGAGAGAGATGAGGTTTTGTGTGGACTATAGGGGTCTCAACTCTGTCACCAAGACAGATGCACACCCTATCCCAAGAGCTGATGAACTGATAGACAGATTGGGTGCAGCCAAATACCTGAGTACCTTTGACTTAACTGCAGGGTACTGGCAGATTGGCATGGCCCCAGGAGCCAAACAGAAAACAGCATTCTCCACACCTGATGGGCATTTTCAGTTCACTGTTATGCCCTTTGGTTTAAAGAATGCCCCTGCCACCTTCCAGAGGTTGGTGAATCAAGTCCTTGCTGGGTTGGAGTCCTTTAGTGCAGCTTATCTTGATGATATTGCTGTCTTCAGTTCCACCTGGCAGGATCACCTGGTCCACCTTGGGAAGGTTTTAAAGGCCCTGCAAACTGCAGGCCTAACTATCAAGGCATCCAAATGCCAGATAGGGCAGGGCACTGTGGTGTACTTGGGCCACCTGGTTGGTGGAGGCCAGGTACAACCCTTACAGCCCAAGATCCAGGCTATCCTGGACTGGGTAGCTCCAACAACTCAGACCCAAGTCAGGGCATTCCTTGGCTTGACTGGGTACTACAGGAGGTTTGTGAAGGGATATGGGTCCATTGTGACTCCCCTCACAGAACTCACCTCCAAGAAGATGCCAAAGAAAGTAAACTGGACAGTCTGTTGCCAAAAGGCTTTTGACACTCTGAAAGAAGCAATGTGCTCAGCACCAATTCTAAAAGCACCAGATTATGCCAAGCAGTTCATTGTGCAGACTGATGCCTCTGAGCTAGGGATAGGAGCGGTCCTATCCCAGACCAATGATGAAGGCCAAGACCAACCTGTTGCTTTTATAAGCAGAAGGCTTCTCCCCAGGGAGCAGCGTTGGAGTGCCATTGAGAGGGAGGCCTTTGCTGTGGTCTGGTCCCTGAAGAAGCTGAGGCCCTACCTGTTTGGAACTCACTTCCTAGTTCAAACTGACCACAGACCTCTCAGGTGGCTAATGCAAATGAAAGGAGAAAACCCAAAACTGTTGAGGTGGTCCATCTCCCTACAGGGAATGGACTTTGAAGTGGAACACAGACCTGGCACTGCCCATGCCAATGCAGATGGCCTTTCCAGGTTCTTCCACTTAGACAATGAAGACTCCATAGGGCAAGGTTAGTCTCATCATCTTTCGTTTGGGGGAGTTGTGTGAGAAAGTGCCATCTTTCTTACATGGTATGCCCCCACTTTTGCTGAATGGCTGATGTACTTTGACTGAGTGTGCCCTGGGCTCCTGCCAACCAGGTACCCAGGGCCTGTGTTCCTTCCCTAAAATTGCATTGATACCTACACCCAATTGACATCCCTGGCCACAGGTCAGCCCCTGGTAAATGGTACCATGGGTACCCAGGGCACTGTGACCAGGGAAGGCCCCTAAGGGCTGCAGCACTTGTTGTGCCACTCTTAGGGACCCTGCACCTTTACACACACACACTGCCTTTGCAGGCTGCGTGTCTTGGTGCAGAACAAAGTGAAGAGTCGACATGGCTCACATCCCTGTGTGCCATGCCTACAAGCCACTGCCCTGGCCTAGGTCAGCCACCCCTCTAGCTGGGTGCACTATGCCAGTGGTGAGGGCATAGAGGCATGAGCCCTGTGCCCCTACAGTGCCCAAGTCCATTCTTGGGCATTGTAAGTGCAGTGCTGCCATTAAGAGTATATGGTGCTGGGAGTCTGTCATTACGAACTCCACAGCACCATAATGGCCCCACTGAAGACTAAGAAGTTTGGTATCAACTTTCAGCACATTAAACCCCCACTGATGCCAGTGTGGGATTTAATGTAAACGCACTCCAGAGGGCATCTTAGAGATGCCCCTGAAACCAACCCGACCTCCAGTGTCCGGACTGAGTGGCTGCCCAGGCTGCCACCACCAGACATGTTTCTGGACCCCTGGGTCGAGAGCCTCTGCTCTCAGGGGCCTGAAACAATGCACATCCCGGGACGAGGTGCCAAAGCCTCCTCCCCCAGGATGGGCAGGGGAGCTTCAAAGGCCTGCCGCCTTTGGAGTTTCCCCAGACCATTTGCTGCTTCCAGCAAACTGGTCCCCACTGGTTCTACCCCCACTCCTGGCGGGAGAACCGGCGGGAAAACCAGAAGCAGGAAATGGGCTGTGCCCACCTCTGCCAACTCCACCCCTAAGGTGGGGAGGCGAGGTGAAGCACAAACTCGAGTCCCCGCCATCTTGAGGATGGGGGGACCTGGCCAACCAGGGACAGGCTCCTGCCCCCCTCCCACTGGAGAGGAACAGAATAGGGGTGTACCCACCCCAGGAAGGGACCCATTGGTCCCTGCCCTTACCTACCTGTAACCACCCCTAAATTTAGTATTTAGGGGCTCCCTGAACCTTCCTTCCGGAGTTCCCAAATCCGAAAACAAGAAGAGAAGACGAAGCAAGAAGACCAGCTCGTGCAGCTGCTAAAAAGGAGGCGACAACAACTGACTTGGCCCCAGCCCTACCGGCCTGTCGACCTCTGAACCTGCTCCTGCGGAATCCCGGCCTCAGCAACCTCACAAACCCCGGAGGACCTGACTTCTGTGCTACAGCCTTCGACCCAGGGACTCCCACGAGCAGTGGTACTGCTCAAAAGAAAACCTACCAAAGACCCGGCCCTGGCACGGAGCCGCGAAACCTGCACACTCTGCACCCGCCGAGTCCAGCCTGTGCCTGAGTGACCAAAGACCTCGAGGACGTCCCCCCGGCGATTCTGACCTGGAATCCAGTGGCCAAGGACCCTCCTCGACGACCCAGACGACGCCTGCAGCCTCAGGACAAGGGACCCCTCCAACCGCGACCAGCAGGGGGTAAGATTTCCCGACCTCAAAAGACACCCCTGCACCCGGCGCCCCACGGCCCCCTGTGCCCAACTCCTGGGTGTCTACCTATCCTCCAAGACCCCAACTTACCTCCTGAAGTGTTGGTCGTCCCTGAAGAATCACCGTCCCCGAGCCTGCAGCCTTTCTTCACCTTTCACGACCTCTATTGTTTAACATTGAGCGCCCGACGGCTCAAAGCACCCTGCACCCAGCCGCCCGAGTGCCCCTGGAAGTGCAACCTCTATCCTAACCTACTTCCCTACTTGCCCTGAGCAAGTGACCAGGAGCCCAGCTCCCACAGTCGCGTGGCCTGCTTGCCAGCAGCCACCAACCCGGGGCCCCCGCCTGCCATAGGATAACATTGGGCCTTCTCACTCTGCACCCGGCCGCCCCTGTGCCGCTGAGGGTGTAAAAACTGTACTTACCTGATCCTGGGGGACCCCTGAGTCTTACCCAGAACCTTAACCCTGCCAGTCAAGTACTTACCCGAAATCCGATAACTCACTTTTCTTCCATAGGGTTCCATTGACTGGTTTTCTGCGAAATTTCTTCTAAGTGTGGAGTTCTGAAACTTTAGAATATTCACCAAAAATCAACCGAGTCACGAAAACGAAAATACTCACCTAGTATTAGGAGGGGCCTCAGTGCTGGACCCGAGTGCCCAACACTGGCCCTAAAAAGTAATCGCAACGTTACTTACCGTTAACTCACTTTTCTTTCATAGGGATCCATTGACTGGTTTTCTGTGAAATTTCTTCTAAGTGTCGATTTCTGTATTTTACAAATATTCTTTAAAAATCGAACAAACTACAAAAACGTAATTACTTACCTGTTTTAAGTAAATGTCCCAGTGCTGAACCTAGGAGTCCAGCACTGGATTACAAAAGTAACGTAAACATACTTTGCTTGCACACTGTATTTCCTTTCATAGGATAACATTGGTAATTTTACCCAGAAAAGTTTCTAAGTGTCAGCTTTTGAAATATAGTAATATTCTTCAAAAATCACTACAATAACCAAAACGCTTTTTCTTACCTGTTTACAGGAAGTGTCCCAGGACTGAATCCAGGATCCAGTCCTGTGGTTAGAAAAGTGCTCTGCAAAGTAATCAATTGTAATTAAGTATAACTTTCCATTGAGCTCAAGGTTGCATTGAATTTGACCCTGTGTTGCCTCTTGCACCAACTGTGATAACCACTATCAAAAAAGTCTATTGCCTATCTGTAAGGTGAATAACCAAAGCATCTCATACTGAGAAAGTATATTTTGATCCTATTGTTGGTTCTAAAATAAAACAAGCATATATTTTTTTATATACAAACCATTGGCCTAGAGTTCAGTTCTTGAGTGTGTGGCTTCATTTGCTGACTGAGTGTGTACAACAAATGCTTTACACTGCCCTCTGATACTGCCTTACTGCTCGACCAAGCTACCACTTTGGAGAGTAAGGTTATATCTAACTTTAGCCTCTGTCAACCCTCTGGGGACTGTGGACTCTGTACACCCTGAACCTTACTTGGGTACAGTATATACAGAGCCACTTTCCTACAACTGACTGACGCATTTCACTTAGGGGTGAGTACCTATTGCCAGCTCCACCTCTGTGAGCCCGACATAGTGGTTGGGATAGTTGCTGATAGACCTGTGCTCTTACGTGTCTTCAGCAATGTGAGTATGGTGTCCATATTCTTGCCATGTGGATCAATGTGATCCATCACTACAGGCTGTGTCCACCCAGTTGAGTGTGAGTAGGTATGCGAAGAGATGTTCTGTTGTCAAATGTGATGGGGGACACTACTTTAGGCCTGCCAACGACTTTGACATTTCATACCCAGCCCTATTTCTAACATTGCGTGGGGCAAAGTTGAGGAATTGCGCGATTGTTGTTTCAGAGCAATGAGGCCACAGCTAGTGCACACATTCCCAGTCATCTCACTTCCTATGTGTGTCACGGTCAAACATGCGCATTGCTTTCATTTCCCAGGGTGTACCTATTTGGGCAATCAATGTCCTTACATTCGTCCACACTTTCATATTTGATCGATTATGGACATGACACATCATTGTGAATTTGAATGATTTATTCACATTCGGTGGCGTGTCGGAGCTGGAGCAGTACATGGCCATGCAAACCCCACATTACATTATAGCCCAGTGGAGGGCCAGCCAGAGTAATTTAGGGATTGACAAGTACATCGGAAGAGGAAGAGTACAGTCCGCAGTCTGATTGCTGTCATTGGTAAGCAAACATAATATGGCAGTCCATGTCGAGGTCCAAGGTGAGTGTCGCAGAGTGTTTCGGGGGACAGTGGGAGGTGTTGTTACAGGGCATGATGCAGAGGGCAGAACCAAGCTGAAACAGGGCATATGGCGGAGAAGAATGCTACAGGCTCCTTCTTACTACAAAGGTGGAATCACCCGCATCTTCGTCCTCTATATCATCTGTCTGACATGTGTGTGCTGATGTTTGGTCTGCAGCACTGTGTGCCACTGACTGATCAGGGGCCGGTGTGTGTAGAAGTACCAGCAGCATTCATCAGCAACTGCCTTAGTGGCAGCAATGCGATGATGAGGATCTGCAGGGCATGGAAGATCCCAACAACTTTTCGCTGGTGTGCATCGGTGGCAGCCATTCTTTCCACATGCATCCGCTCCATGTTCTCTATTATCCTCAGCATCTGTGCCAACTCTCGGCTGACATCGCTGAGGCTACTCTGACTAGACAGTTGTTCTCCACTCAGAGTCATGACTCCAGCGATGTCGGGCATGGATTGTTGGACATCATGGAGTGAACTGTGGGTGGCCGTTGGGGAGTGTAAGTGGTCCCTGATGGGATTTAGACACCCACGTATGGCATCTAGTTTGGCTGCCACGAGGTCGAACCCCACCCGCACCTGTTCAGCCACCTCTTTCTGGCAGTCTAACACATGGCCTTGGAATGCGATGTGTTCTTTAGTGAGGTGCTGGGAGCCAGGCGTGGTGGTGGGTGCTTCCTGCTGCGTGGTCTGTGCAGGGGGTGGGGTCTCCTCGATGCAGCTGGGCTGCCCTGCTCCTGGAGGTGGGTTGCCATAGCTGTCCATGAGCTGTTATAGGGCGCCGGTGACGAAGGTGTGGAGGTCCTCTTCATCATCACTGATGAGTTGTCTGGTCTGCTCTGCAGGAGGTGTGGATTGTCCCTCTGCAATGTGAAGGGGAGATGCATTTTGACATTGTGTTGACATGTATGTTGACGCATTGTTCAAGTTTACATACAGACTGCATGGCAATGTACATTGTGACTGTTTGGGAGGAGCTGACTTTTTGATGCGGGACAGTGGACATTTGAACTCCATCACGGTTGTACACGTACATCATCATCTCACAGTTTCCTGCTATGCCAGATGGTATTGTCCAGTTTCTACGCACAAGCGGAACTAGTTGTGTCCTCTGTTCTGTAGTGAGAGTGTTGCACTTTGTGCCACATTGTCGTCAATGATGATGTGCTGTTATTTCTATGTGTGTGTGCTGCATTGTGGGAGAGTCGCCCCTGCAGCTGTGATTTTACTGCCCCTTATTCCTTTGAGGCGGTGTGCCTTTGACTTCTGTCCTTCTACAGTGCTGGGATGTTGCAGACTTGGCTAATTTTGACTCTATTTCGGATTTTGGACTCCTGGTCATGGTTTATCCTTAGATGTGTTGTTGACGTCAGGGGTTGTTTGTGCACGTGGATGTGTCAGAGTGTGACCTGCTCCTTTTACGGATGTGTTCCACACTCAGCCACCTCAGTGTCGTGTCGTGCACCATGTCATGATAATTGGACTGCAGCCATGCTGTTCGTCATGCAGTGTCACTTGCATTGTCAGTGTTGCTCACAGACACGCAGCCTTGCTGGTTTTGACATGTGTGCATGGGTTGGTTGTGAGATTGGTGCTGTGTGGGGAGGGATCCCTTTGTGCCCATAGTGGACGGGGCCAACTTGCTGTTTGTATGTGTGCTGCAGTGTGCCAAGGGGATCAGGGACATGATCCAGAGTCATTGTGGGTGTGCAGTGTGCTCTACTTAATTGTGCATGTGTGCCATTGTGCCCATCTCCCACCATCCCCCCAGTCCCTGTTGGGTACTCACCCTGGTGCTGTTGTGTCAGGTCATGTCGAGCAGTGTCCGGACCCCCAACTCCTGCCACCGTCTCCCCACTGATGACTGTGGCCACCATTTCCTCCATCTCGTCCAGCTCATGGTGTTCCACTGGAATGCCACCTCCAGTCTGCATTGCTGCCTGATGGTTGTCAGCGAGTTTCTTCTTGGTTTTGCGCTTCGCATAATTCCAGCGCCTCTTGACCTCTCCAATTGTCCTCCTCCTCACTTCGACTGCATTCACCTTCTCCAGGATGGACTGCCATATTGCATTTTTGTTTGCCAATGACACGTTGGAGGTGACGAACAGTTGTTGGTGGTGTTCTATCACCTCCGTGATGATGATCCTGTTTTCCTACGGACTGAACCTCATCTTCCTCGTCTTCTTCTCCTTGCCCTTCCGTGACCCCGAGGTCCCAGGCTGGTCCTCCTGGGGGCTTGTGGGGTTTGGTGGTCCTCTGTACTTGCTCCGGCTTCCTCCATGGTGCTATGCAGTTTTAATTAATTTGTTTGTGTTTTTCGGTGCTTTTATAGTGCATTTTCCCGCATGACGCGTGGGAATTGCAGGCCTGTTGCTGGTTATCGCTGATTTTTTATCACGGTTGGCCACATCGCAACTTTTTTCGCGTTTTTTCATCTTTGCCTTAATTTTAACGCGGTCATTTGGCGCGTTGTCGTGAGACTATTGCATGTTGCCGCCGGGTTGAGAATACAACGTTAAAACGTCGTTATTTTCCCGCAATAGACTGCGATGTGCAAAGTTGCGTTAAGCTAATTTTGCGATAATTATCACGCGTTCTTGAGAATATCCCCCATAGAGTAGCAGTACATGCTCTGCAGACTTTGTTATTTGCTGAAAAATCTTCAGCTGTTTTTTCATTTAGTTGTGAGATTAAGCTGTCTAAATCATGGTTCTCCAAAGTTGATCCTGGAGTGCTGGATCCATGCCAGATTTTTAAGATAACTGCATTTTTCTAAATGGGATATGCTAAAAATATGGCATGGATCCGGCCCTCTAGGACCGACTTTGGAGAACCCTGGTCTAAATCAATGCTCTCATTCCTCACTTGACCCATAGCATTTTCTACTCCATTCATAGCTACGGAAGTCTTATTTTCTATGATAGGCTGGCCAAGGGGATCTTGACTATTATAGCCTGAGCTCTGGCTGTCTTGTGAGCTGTCCTTTGCAACATCTATAGTAATTGTTTCCTTCTGTTGTATTTCCTCGTTAAACATTTTCTGATATGTGGGAAACACTTCACATCAGATGCTATCTTTGACTGCATTGAAAGCATCTTCATAGCAGTCATAATCACCTTGCAGTTCAGTCTCTGAAAACCAAGGTTTAAAAAGTTGCAAGAGAGCCAAGTAAAAGAATTCTCTTTTCTTTGCTGTTTGACAGCACAGTTTATAAGTGTTAAAGAGACTTGGTGTGGCATGTCTCACAAAACATCCATTAAAGCCAGTCACCCCAAACATTCCTTGCACAATGTTCTCATATACGTTATTTCTGTTTGTACAGTACTGCAGTGCTTCATACAACACATGTTTTTTAGATGAACACTTTGGTTAGGATAGTGAGTGTCCATCATATTTGTTTTAAGATGCTCAGCACTTTCTGGGTTAAACTGAGCAAGATACTCAATTTTAGGAAAGGTCTCAACACGCATTTTCGTGTTGATGCCAGGCCTAAAGTAGCCCAAATTATTGCTTTGGACTTCCCATATCAGCTGGAAGTACTACGTCTGACACAACTTTCATAGGATCCAATTTCTCTGTGTGAGATCATTTTTAAACTAAAACTGTAAAGCTTTTTAGTTAGACTTCTCTGCTGCTATCTCTTCCCATACATCCTTCATATCTGTCTTTTCTTACTTTGCTATATATGAAATGACGTATCGAGCTACAGCAATAAAATTGTCGCTACAAACTGAATATCCATGCTGGCGTTCCACATGGACAGGACTACTGGATTGTAATCATTGATCAGTTTTGAAGCCTCACTTCACTTCTTTTCAGATGATATGTTCTTAAAGGAGATTTCCTAGTAACACTGTGTCTGACTGCAGACATAAAACTGTTTCACTTCCTTTCGAGATTACAGACCTAGGGAATCCAAACAACACTTAGGGCTACATGTATAATAATTGTAAATTGCAAATACCTAATTGCGAATTTCTGAGAATTTAAAATAGGTAATCGCAATTTACAATGTATGAAACGCTAAGAGTTTCATATAGCGATTCCTAGGGGTCACAAATCGCTCTACCTCATTAATATTAATGAGGTAGATCGCAATTTGCGACCCCCTTAGAATCGCTAAAATCATGGGGATGGTGGCCTGCTTGGGTCAGCAGACCACCATGTCTGTAATTGCTTTTAAATAAAGCAATCTTTTTTTTTTAAATGCAGCCCGTTTTCCTTAAAGGAAAACGGTATGCATTTCAAAAGCAAAAATGAAAAGTTTTCTTTTCATTTTTTAAGAGTAGGCAGTGGTCCGTGGGACCACTGCCTTCTCTTAAAAAATGCTGTAACATTCACAAAGGAGAAGGGGTCCCTTGGGGACCCCTTCCCATTTGCGAATGGGTTACCACCTGCTTGAAGTAGGTGCTAAAATGCGAATGTTTTGCAACTGCATTTCGGTCACGAAACATTCCTACATACTGATGCGATTTGGTATTAGGAAGGGACGTCTTAAACATGCCCCTTCCTAATAGCGAATCGCAAACCTATTTTGCGATTCGGTAACAGGTTACCGAATTGCAAAATGGGTTTTGATACATGCAAAAAGCTGAATCGGCCGGTTTGCGAACGCTAAATAGCTTGATACATGTAGCCCTTAGTGTAGAATTTCCCTCTTGCGCTGTGTCTCTGTCAACAATATTTGGCACATTTATTTGACTGGAATCGCAAGACTTGTTGCTTTCAAATTCTGTTCTGAGACTCTTCGGGAATGTCACAAGTTACATATTGCTCAATGAATGACAACACTGAGTCATCAGTGTCTTGACCGAACCTTGGTGCATATTTCACCCACAATAACATCTGTATATGTAGTGCTCCTCTAGCTTGCCATTCTTATCTCCAGAAAAAGTCCACAACCTCACCTAGTGGTGGATTATTTTTGTTGCAGATAAAACGAAGCATGGCTTTAAATCTGTGCTTAAAGTATCTACAAACATTTGCAGGATCAATGGAACACAATTCACCTGCTGACTTGAAATCAATCACTAGAATGTTTGTATTGGCTTGCCTGGGGAATTCATGAAGATCATCCCACGCATGCTCTGCACAATTCAAAGTAACAAACCAGGTGGGAACACCTAAATTGCGTAACATACATTTCAGCTCACCATGATTACGAAACCAGTATTCATTGGTACCACGTTGACAATCCATAACTTTAAACAAATTACTTTCTAGTACCCCATCTTTATAATCAATTTTTTCGACAAAATCTCTAGCACTCATTTCATTAAACTGTGTCCCTGATCTCATAACATGACTCACAGCATAAATCAACACAGGGAGATCACTTACAAACAAAAGGTGGAAAATGTATGGTATATTTTGTCTAACACAGGGATCTTTAGAAAATAATCTACTGCATCTACATTCTGATGCAGGAACTCGACGGTCATTATAACGAGCACCTTGTCCTGTAGGAAACAACATCAGAAAACATTGTGCTTCCAAACTCTTTTCCCACGCACTTACTGGTTCTCCTTTTGCTTGCTTCATTTGGTACAATTCTAAAGCATCAGTCATCATATCTCTGGAATGTAGAGAGTGAATGCTGTAATGTTCATATATTTCTTCTGCTTCAGCTAAATCAACCTTTGCAAACTGAGAAGAAGGAACTGCTGTGGAATTTTCTGTTCTAAGATAGGTAACATGTTCCTATACACCAATATATTTATAAAATAAATTTTCTATTTTAAGGTATTGTAAAGCTCTCTTAACCCTATCAATGCTGACAAGTTCTTGACAATTGTTTTTCTCTTTGATAACAATTCTACTTACTAGACCCACTGGTGGTATTTCATCATCTCCATCTACTTCTATAGTTTCAATATTCTCTTTCATATTCAATGGCAAGTTCACAACTATACCACCAAAAAATTCTTAGTAGTTCAGAAGGAGGTAATTTTTTTATTTTTAGTTTCCATTCTAACAATGGTTTGGAAGGGAAGTACTATCTGTATGAGAATAGCCTCATGCACATTCAAGTTTTGAAGTTGAGGAGGAATTGGAAACACTTCCAATTTGTCATGAATTACTCTAGCGGGCATTTTATTGTCATCCAGTTTGTCAATACAGTACTTACAGACAAACTGGCTTACACACAAGTCAAATATATCTTCAGCGATCAAATAAAGCGCAAGTTTAAGCCATTGTATTAGATCGCTGTCTTCTATTTTTTCACAAATATAAATTTTTTTGACTTATGATTTGTAGTGAGTTTGCATGCAACAAACACACACCTTGTCTGGAAGTTTTGCAGTTGTTCTTGCAAATGCATCAATTCATTTTTTTTAAATTATCTAACACTGAGTTAGTTTTAGAATTTTCAGTGATGTTCTCAACAACCATCTCAGGGGCATATTCACAAGGAGCTATCGCCGAATTAACGGCACTTTATCTCAGCCAAAGTCGTGATATATTTACCCCCCTCCCAGCCCACAGCACCAGTTTACCCGCGATAGCAGCTGCAAAAAACATCGCCACAGAGGACCCTCGCAAATATCGCTAATGAGATGCAGAGTGGGCGTTCCCGTGACAAAAGCAGAGACAACAGCACACCTCAACATTCACAACGACCAGCCACATCCGCGATAAAAACACAAAACAGGCGATAAGGCGCGTTAGCAACAGGAAATCTACACCTGCTCTGACCTGGTGTAAAGTCGGACGGCAGCCAGCACCACAAAAGGGAGCACAGCCCAGAGCCACATCCGAAGGGCAACAGATGCCATGGAGCCAAACATCATGCAGCCCGGACACCCAAGAGGGCCACAACACCCACCCCCACCACCCCAGGACCCCATCCCACACCCGGAACACCCCCCCCGACCAACACAGACGCAGCGCAGACAAAGACAGCGGAACCCCAGGAAACGTACCAGCCGCACAGACCCAACATCTGACAATGTCACCTTCCACTACAGGCTGAAAGGGACAACCAACCTACGCATCCTGACCATCATCGCCTAACAGGCCTACGGCAACAACACAGCGGACAACCAACATCCCACCCCACACAAATCTGATGGCGTGGCTGCACCTGTTGGCCCCTGAGACCCCCCATCCAACACCCACCAGAGTCGGAGGAGTCCCACAGCCAGTCACATCCAAGTCCCCCACTGTTCCCCCACGGTTCTGGACGTCACCATCACCCTGGTACCCCAGTCCCCATACGTACAACACAATGCGCAGGATCCGCTGGAGACCAAGCAAGGACCAGACGCCAAAGCAGGATGCACGCACGTGTTGGGGGCAACACACAGCACACATGTACCACCTGTGCCCCCTGGTGACACAGCACACAATCACCCCAACAGGAAGCACACGTCTCACACCAATGTGCAGGCAACAACAGAACACCGTGGAACACCCAACAATGTCGCCTTCAAATACACAGCCAGTGTGCATGATACCTTCATCTTCCGACAGTCCATCATCAACCAGCGTTCCCAGGATGCCAACAAGGGAAATGTACAGCCCCTTGGCAATATACAAATAAACACCCCACACACCTCAACACCACAACCATGCAACTCACAACTCGGGCAATGCACACGTCACAAAATCACATACAACAGGCACAACAATATGCCCACCCACCAGACACGACAGAACAACTTACAATGTCCACATGGGCAAGCCCTGAAAATGAGCCAGCAACGGCATGGCACCTCAGCCACATACTAGCCGAATGTGGGGAGAGGTGGCAACCAGGCATGTGTGAAGGATGCAGGCGAAACATGATTGGGAAAGTACACATTGGCAAGAGTGCCGGAGATGTGCTGGACAACTCGCAGTATGCAGAACACACCTATATCCATGGCGACATACACCGCTTGCGTATGGAGTATAGTGGACAGTGGACACCACCATGTCACCACAGCCAGTGGGGGACCTCGCGGAAATGTTGCCTGTTACGCCCCCTCTAAGCGTCAGCAGGGTGGGATGGCCCGGCGTACGCCACGCCAGCGTAGGGGTGTGAATAAAAACCACATAGGCGTGGGCGTGGTCCACTTCCGGAAAGACCCACGTCTCTGCCAGGGCGGCGCCTCCCACCTCGCCACGAGGCCGACTCCATCCCCATGAGCGGAGATGCCTGAGATGCCGTGCGCCTGCCGGACCCCGGCATGCTGGTCCACGAACCCGTCAGGCCAGCCCCTGCGCAGCCAGACCACACTGATCACCTTCCAACACCGGCGTGTGTCAAGGAGGGCCCACCACATGCCGGCGCAAGCCACAAGCCCGAGGCCGGAGACCTTGGCAGCCACCTCAGAACATCACGGCTGCCACGACACCGGCCCGCTTCATGCCTTTTTCGTTGACGTACTCTACTGCCGCCCCCGGCCTACTCTTCGGACCAGTAGGTCCCACATGTGGAACTGTGTCTTGAGGCATGAATGGCAGTGACCCCATATCCCGGCCAGCGGCCACATCAACAGACCCCCCCAGTTCAGTGAGGCATAGTTCCATATGGGCATCTTGCGACACGTGGTGCCACTAACCCTGTGCAACGCCAGCCTGCTACAGGTGTTGCCACTAACCCTGTGCAATGCCAGCCTGCTACATGTGGTGTCACTGAACCTGAACTACGCAGGCCGGTGGGGCCATCCAACCTATGCCGGCGACACTCGGTGAATGGGCCGTGCTGACCGCTGCCTCAGGCCTACATCACGGTCAGGTAGGTCACACATTTGGAACTGAGTCTTGATTACACTATGGCAGTGAACACCATTTAAGGCAGAGAACAATACACTATACACCCTCCGATGTGGTGGCAACAAGTCTGTGCATGGCATCACAACCACAAGTGTCTGTGGGCCTACGCGGACCACTGCCCTCGGCCTACGCTGCGCACGAGTGGGATCACTGATTTGGAACTGGACATCGGTAATTCAGAAGGCAGAATACATTTCCTCGCACGCGCAGAGGGGCGTAAGAGGATGACATGTTGCAGTCCGGAAGGAACAGGATCAGCGTCACGGAGGTGATTGAACACTACCGACAACTGCCACTGTGTCACCAACTCTGTGCCCCGCGAGCCAAGGACCCGTGGCTGAGGGCCACTGCTGACCACTGCCTCCGGCCTACACTGCAGTCCAGTAGGTCACAGAGTCTTGATTTGGCTATGTTGGAGTTCACATCTGTGTACCGGCATCATCGCAGACTGCATCCCCTCACAGCACCTGTGCCACTAAGTTTGTTCCCCGACATTCATGGACACTCACTGGTCGGACATTGGTGGCGTTTGAGTCCATGGACTAGGGGCTAGTTTTCATCCTCATGTAGCTGATCCCGAATTGTTGGTGAGGACGAGGGTTGCGCTTTACACTCTTCCATTTGCTGCTTCCAGATAACATCAGACCTTCCGAATGATGCCCTGGAGGACACCTTCCACTGTCCCCCGAAACCCTCCGCAACATACACCTCGGACATTGATGGGGACCCGCTCAGGTCGCATGGCCCATCTGACTGCACCGCAAGTCACCGTCCCATGGCTGGGTGCCTGTGCCAGCCGCAGTGCATCCGGGGCCACTAACTCTGTACTGGTCAGGCCTGGGACCCCTTCTTCTGAGACATTGTATGGCCTCTGTGGCGATGGTCTTGGGGTGATCAACGCCATGTGTCTGTGGCCCTGCGCTGTCCACCTCCTCAGGCCCCAACTGCGGGCCACAAGGGCCCACACATGGCATTGAGTCTTGACCGGCCCGGACGTCGCATCACCGCAGGAGGCACACGCCACCACCTCAAGGACCACCTTCAACCTCCATCTGCCAGAGTCGAAAGGGTGGTTCTGACAGACATACGGAGTTGCCCAGACCTGTCGTGGATGCCATCATCGGCCTGCTGCCCTGCTCAGCACTCCAGGTGCCAGTGACTCAGTGCACCACAAGCCATTGTCCGTTACTGATTGAGTTATGTGCTGTTGTGAGGTTGCGCAGCAATGTCACCTCATGCAGTGTGGAAGACCTGGGATGTTGATGAGGAAGTTGTTGCAGGTATACCACACCCTACTGCATCTGCATCAGGACTAACCCGAAGGGACACAATCCTAGCAATTCCTTCACATGAGCGCGCTCTTCTCTAGTGCCCCTACCTCAGTGCACTGCAACTCACGGAACGACCAGACTGAATATTGGGTGACCTCTGTCCTTACTCCGGATCCCTCCATGTTGCTCTGCATTTGACTCTGTTATGCAGGTGTTTTCTGTTTCCATGACACTGGTGTCCACTTTTCAGGTTGTTGCCAGCAACAAGCACTCCGTGCGGGCTGGCTTATACTCACCCCACACACATCCAGCACAGGCATCACTGTACATGTGGCCCTGCCAATAAAGGGGCCGGGCGCACGTGCCCGTAGCCAGTTCAACATGATATGTGCATGTGTCTCTGTGGAGGTGTGGGTCTCCTTTGTAGGTTGTAGGTGGTCCCTGAAGGGTGTTGGACACCCACGTATGTTTTCTACTTCGCATTTCATGGGTTAGGCAACACCCTCACCTGTTGGGCCACCTCCTTTTGGCTTTCGGCCACTGGGCATTGGGGTGCCATGTGTGGGTGGGTGACGTGTTGTGAGGCAGCCGTGATTGCGGGTGCTTCATGCTGTGTGGTCTGTTGCAGAGTCTGGGTTCTCCTCTGAGTAGCTTGTCTGCCCTGGTCCTGGTGGTGGGTTGTGTGGGATGTCCATGGGCTGTTGTAGGGTGTCGGGGTCGGGGGTGTGGTGTTCGTCTCGGGCATCACTGATGGGTTGTCTGTTCAGACCTGCTGGAGGTGTTGTTTGTCCCTCTGCATTGTGAAGGGGAGGTGCATGTTGGCATTGTGTTGGCGCCTTGTTCTTGTCGACATGCAGACTGTGTGACAATGTACATTGTGAGTGTTTGGGCGGTGGTGGCTATTTGAGTTGGGACAGTGTACATTTGGCCTACATGGCTGATGTGGGGTTGTAGGGGTAGATGTGCATCTCACAGTCCCCTGCTCTGTCCTTTGTGATTGTTCTGTTTCTGCGCCTGGGTGGACCCAGTTGTGTCCCCTGTTCTGCAGTGTGGGTGTTGCACTTTGTGCCACATTGTCATGGTATGTGCTGTGATTGCTATGTGTGTGTGCTGCAGTGTGCTACGGGGATGGGGGACATGTCCCTGGGTAATTGTGGATGTGCAGTGTGCTACACCCCATTGTGTATGTGTGGCATTGTGCCCATCACCCCCGTCTCCCCAGTCCCTGTTGGATCCTCACCCTGTTGTTGTTGTGTCAGGTCCTGTTGAGCTGTGTCCGTACTCCCTACTCCTTGCACCCTCTCCACACTGATGACTGTGGCCTGGCTTTCCTCCTGCTCCTCCTGTGTCGCCGGACTGCCACCTCCTGTCGCCGTTGCTGCCTTCCTGTTGGCAGCGGGTTTGTGCCTGGTTTAGGTTGTCAGGTCCTGGCGGAGCCTCTTGGCCTCCTGGATTGGCCTCCTGGGCTCTGAGACTGCATTCCAGGCGGTCTGCTTGTGGGTCATTTGCTGGTTGTGTTCTGTCGCCTCCGTGGCCTTAGTCTTGTTTTCCTGCGGTCTGCACCCCGTCTTCCTCTCCATTTTCTCCTTGGCCTTCCCCGACCCACTTGTTCCTTGCTGTTGGTCTGTGGGGGTTGTGGGGTTCGCGTTGCCCTCTGCGCTGGGCCAGGGTGCATGGATGTTGCTACGTACTTTGGCTTGTTTCTGGTGTGTTGTGCCTGTGGTTTTTATGGTGCAATTGCCCACCAGACGCGTGGGGGTTGCAGGCCTGAGGCTGCTTTTCGCAGCGTTTGGTACCGCAAGTGGCCTCATCGCATGGTTTCTCGCGTTCGCATTTCGCATTTTTTGGGCATGGTGTTGATTTACATGCTGGAATTTGACGCGTTATCTGGTGACTATCGCATGGTACCGCCTTGTTGTGAATTCCACGTTGACACGGGGTTATTTTCCCGTGATAGGCTGAGTTATTGGAAGTTGCGTTATGCTACTCTTGCGGTAGTTATCACACGTTCTTGTGAATATACCCCTCAGTCTCTTCACTTGGCCTTTCAGGCCCAAAGTATTGCATTTGAATGTCATCTATTACCGAACTGACTTGAGAATGAGTACCTGTTAATAGCATATCATTTAGTTTCTGAAGCCGCAGAGCTGGAATTTTTACAAAATACAAATCAAAATCAAAATCAAAAATAACTTTATTCGGTTCATGCGGACCATAAAAGTTTAACATACATACATGTAACTGTAAAATTTCATGTCCAATTTATACAATGATGCGGTTAAAATCGCTAAAAGCTCAGAATAGAAACATTTGAGGCAATTTGCAATTTACATAAAAAACTAGACCTAAAAGCTCAGTGCCCTGATCCCACTTGCTCAGGCTCGCGGCTGCACACTTTAGTACCTCCTATCAGCTTCAATCGTGTAAATGCATATTAAAAATTTAAAAACCAATTAGAACACCAATTTCTCTATTACAGTTCATAGTGTTTTCTTATTGACAATGCAATTCTGATATAATTAGATTCGGCGGTGCAAATAGAAACGGTAGACAAAGAATGTAAAAAGTTAAAACCATCC
This sequence comes from Calotriton arnoldi, assembly GCA_963921515.1. Lineage (NCBI taxonomy): Eukaryota > Metazoa > Chordata > Amphibia > Caudata > Salamandridae > Calotriton > Calotriton arnoldi. The sequence continues at coordinate 373,337 of CAWUFW010005282.1, read as the reverse complement.
TGGTAGGTACAGGGGTGGATTTCTCTCAAGATTGAATTTAAGAATCGTGCCCTTGGCTCTTTATAGAGTGAGCAAAACAGCATAAAGTGTAAAGTGCTCTGAGCTGCTAAGTTGTCACAGGGACAGACAGTAAGTTTATCACTCCATCCTGACTGTTTTGGGAAGGCCACTAGAAAGTGCAAAGTACACAGGCGAAATCTGGTCAGAAAAAAGCGAGTCTGTGCAATTATAATGAAGAACAGATAAAATTGCTGTTGTGTGAGAGACGGGTCTGAGTGACATTGCGTTCCCAAATGCCGATGACGTTTATTTGCCTCAGCATAATATGCTTCTTTTATCATCGTTTTCATATTTGTATGAATACTGGCAGGGTTGTCATAAAAGTGTCCCAAACCAATTGCGTTGAATTTTTCTCTGACAAAGCGGAACCATGGGATCGCCAAGGCATTGTCAAGGTTAATACAATCCTTGATAATTTCCCTTGAGATTGCCAGGTCCTCAGACGTCCAAATTTTTGCCCAGAGAACCAATGGGGCAATATTAATTCGGTCCTCTAAAAAAAAATCCAACCCTACCTCAGAATGGCAAAAAACTGTCGGGGCACTTTTTGGGGTCATCAACAATCTTTTCATAAATGTATTTTCTAAAATTTGTAACTGAGTACTTTTATGATGTCCCCACACTCCTGCCCCGTAGGTTGCAACAGATAGGCATTTCGATTTGTATAAAGTAATCAGTTCTGTTACCGGCTTATGGCCTAATTTACAAGCAAAGCGGAATAAACCCTCTACTACCTGGCTAGTATGCTGTGCCCTTGCTGTAACGAGGGAGTCCCAATTCAATTTATTATTAAAAACATTCCCCAAATATGTAAAATTAGACACCTTATTGATGGACTTACCCTTTACAGTACATTTTCTTGTTTTGGTTTGATTGGGGCCACACACCATAATATAAGACTTAATAAAATGTACTTTTAGGTCCAGTGCTAACATAAAATCAGTAAAAACATTTAATGATTTTTGGAGGCTATTGGCTGTTAAGGCCATTAAGACAGTGTCATCCGCATATGACAACAAAGAGACCGGGTTGCCTCCTATTCTGGGGAAGTCAAGTGCCTTTTCTATTAGGAATACCTCTAGGCCATTTGTGTACAGTAGAAAGAGAAAAGGGGCCAGGATGCACCCCTGCCGAACACCTTCTGTGGAGACAATGGGCTTGGTCTTCTCCCCCCTTGTGCCATATCGTATGGCAACAGTGGTGGATGCATGCAACCTACGCAGGATGGTGATAAGAGGTTCTTCAACGCCCATTTTCTCCATCTGTGCCCACAATTTCTCCCGATTGACCGTATCAAAGGCACTGGATAAGTCCATGAAGTCCAGGTGGATGGACCCCTTCCTGGCCTTCATGTACTTGCCCATGATCAAATACAAATTAAGGCACTGTTCATTTGTCCCCATCCCCCTCCTAATGCCATATTGAGTTCGGGATATAATCCCAGAGTTACCTGCCCAGGTCTCGAGGCGCGCAAGAATAACCCTCCCCAGCACCTTTACGGTGGCATCAATTAAAGAGATAGGCCTGTAGCAAGCGGGGTAATTCTTATTGCCCTTTTTGTATACCGGTACCACTATGGCCTCCTTCCAGGATGTTGGAATGGGACCAGTTATCGCTGCCCTGAAGACGCTGGTCAACAGGGGTGCCCAGAGGTGAGAATTGCTTTTAAACAGGTCTAAAGGAACCCCATCAGGGCCTGGGGCTTTCAAGCAAATCCCCTTCACCAGGGCGTCCTCGAACTCCATCACTGTAAGGGAAGAACTAAGTTGGTAAGCCGAGGATGAATCTAATAGTGCATCTTCTCTTACCTCCTGCATAGAAATGCCCTTTGGGTTAAATATGTTCGTGAAATGGGATTCCCAAACCTCCCCCAGTATCGTTGAATCCATACCCCTAGCATCTGTCTAAAATAGGGGGCGATTGATAACCTCCCAGAAGCTCTTGGTGTCTTTAAGCGCGCTGGCTCTCTCTAGGTCTTCCCAGGCTAACCTTCTCAGTTAAACTTTCCTCAGATTTATTGTGTTTTTATAAGCCTGTCTCGCGTTTTTAATTAGGTTTTTATCACGGGGGGGTTGCATGTAGAGCCTTTTTGAGATCCTTTTGGGCTCTTGAACACTCGGCATTGAACCATTTTGTCTCCTGGTCTTCCCTTCTCCCTACTGATTTTGTTAAACTTTTGGAAACATCCGTGCAGATTAGTTGGAAACCCTGTATAACCTTATCTGGGGAAGAGTCATGTTGTAGGCATTTCAGGATAGAGCTAAAATTTGCCTTGACAATTTTCTCTTCAAATTGGATAGGATTTATTTTACCCCATTTCAGTCTCGCCCCTTGGTTGAGGTTATACTGGATGGGGCGGCCATCACCTTTCACCTCTTTGGCTATTACGTATAGGGAGGCAATGAGGGGGTTATGATCGCTTGCGTTATTTGGCTCCACCTCAAAACTACCAATAAGGGAGGCAAACTTACTTTACAAAATACAATCTTCTTACTATACTGCGCATTTTAGTGTGGTGCACAGATAGCATCCATATGTGATGGAAAGTACTGGCAAATCAGCAAGCCAATAAATGTCCTTGAAGGTTTTTAAGTTTCCTTACACAACAAGGATCAAGGCTGTGGATTCGTTTCATTTTTTGTTTCACATTTCCTTTGCTGTATTTGTTTAAGAACAGTCTAAGTTTTTTATTAGACTGTGGACTTATAATAATAATAGACATTTATAGAGCACAACGTTTACCTCGCAGGTATCCTGGCGCTATGTCAACTTTGCCTGGTCAGCAACAAAACAGGACCTACATCTCCTTACTTAGGCATCATCTTTCCTGACCAGTACTAGATATAAAACTAACTACTATTTAGGGAGCAGTCAGGTTTTTAGACCTTTCTTAAAGTAAGTGAGGTTTGCGCTAGCTTTGAGGGCAGTTGGGAGCTCATTCCACAGTTGAGCTGCACTCACCTCAAAGGTCCTGCTACCAGACCCCAATTTCCTGAATTTCAGGACACATGCTTGGTTGGCAGATGAGGACAATAAGTTCCTCTTTGGCCTACAGGGCGTACATTTTCTTTGTAGCAGAAAGGGTCCTGTTCCATTTAGAGCCTTATAGACCACACAAATTGATTTAAAGACAATTCTTAAAAGACAATTCTTTCTTTCACTGTAAAATCAGAAGAAAGAATTGGGGAGGTAGGAGATTTATTCTCTCCACAACACAACTGTGGAACAACCTACCTGAACACCTGAGAGGTCCATCGAACTTTGTTAACTTCAGGAAACAGCTTAAAACCTGGTTATTCTCAGGTAATACAGAGACAATGGAACGTGCTGTGCCAGTTATGGTTGTTTGTATTATATAACTTCTACCTTCGTGATGTTATACAAGAGCAATAGAGAATTAGACGCAAATAAAAAGAATAAAGGAAAGAATAAGGAAGCAAGAAAAGAAATGATAGAGATCAAAATCGGGGTCTGGCTATCTCTTGTATCCAATTTATAACGTAACATTGATCTCGAGAATACCACATGTTAAGATAAATTATATCTGTCTTACCAATATATATCTTTTGTAAGAAACAGCAACCAAACAACAACCAACAACAACAACTTTCTACCTGTACTGCCAAATGCGCAATTTTTATTTGGTTTGTTCCTTTGTACTTTCTTGCCAAAACCAATAAAAACTATTTGAAAAAAAACTGGCTATTCTCTTGTCCATTGTGAATAGATGTAAGCAGTAAATCTGAGTTTTACGATCATTCTCTTTTGAGTCAGTAGTCATTAGCACCAAGACGCTGTTGGCATTTGAGATCTTCATTAAACAAATCAAAATCAATATCAAACTGAAAGCCAGTGTGACTCTCTCAGTGAGCCTGATTAAGAGCCATATTTGGGTTTGTCCAGTGCAAGTTTTGCTGCTGTTGATTGCACTCTATATAATCTTTTAATTAGGTAGTCTGGTTCATCCAGTAGAAGTGCATTACCATAATCAATTCTGATAAGGACAGTACATTGAACCACTAACTTTCTTGCATGCAACATTTACATGCATATATGTTGCATACACTTCTATATTTCCGCTCAAAAACTGGATTTTGAGGATGTTGACCTAATACTTCATTAGTTACTTCTTTTAAATTTCTAGACACTCCTTTTTCTTTTTCAGTCAGTGTATCTTCATTGACTTCATATCCACAACCATGTCATTTGCAAACACTGCGTTTCTTGTAAGTAACACTCCTCATTAAAAATGCCTCAGTACTGGAGGTGTGTTTCCTCTCTCCCTGGAAAATGCTACAGAAGTTTACTTTGCTCACTTGAACTTTCTGATTATTTTTTTTCTTCAGTGAATTATTCAGTTTACCTAAACATCTCATGTTCTTCAAAATGAGAATAAATAGCTTTTTGTAATACAAAAGCCTGGTCAAAAAGACACTCAACAGCATTTTTCTGTTTTTTCAAACCACTTTTGCTTTTTACTGCTTTCATGCCTCATAAAATTACATACTACTCTTCTACGAAAGAACTTCTGAAGAAGTTATTTAAAATTCTTGATCTTAAATCTGTTAGGTTGGCTCTTCTTTTGTGGCATTATCTTTTTTGAAGAATAATAGGATTTTTAGTTAGCTGTAGACTCATGTTGCATTCTACTCACAGCTGTAGAAGAAAGTTTACATGATGTTAATTCTTTTTTTTTTAAAGACTTGATGCTCTTACTTGATTTGTATTTTACTATACCATCATTCTGTTTATCTGGCTGTGTTTGATGTTTCGAGAGTTCTTTGTAATACTGTTGGTTTATCTTTTTTTTCTTTTGTTGTTTGTTGGCATCTTCAAATGTCTGGAAGCCCTATAGATAGAATAAAATACACATACTATTTATTTCTGCTTTTTATAGACTTATTGCTAATAGAACACTGTATGTAGAGGGATTAAGAGAAAACCTAGAGTGTGTGTTACTACATTTCAACATACTATACATTCTGCATGCTACAGATTACCACAGGAAAGATGAGGGATAAGTCAGTTTGATTTAAGATGACAGGTTAGTAATACAGTTGTATACAGAATGAGTGGCACACGTCTATGAGAACATTCCCTCGCCACTAATAGGTATGTCAGAGGTTATAGGTTGGGTGTAAAAGGGCTTAGTGAGTAATTCACCCCTACTCAAATGCATCTCCTCTGAAATAACATGGTGTATGAATGGGTTTACAGACAGCAAGATCTATACTCATGTCTCTGGAGGGAGAAAAAGGCTAGAGCAGAACGTTTTAGAGAAAGTCTAGGCCCTCTCCTACCAGATTTAAACAGGGTAGAGTTTGCTTGTGGTACTGTTTCTTGAAGTAGTAACTTCTTTTCACGCAGGCCCATATAGAGTGAATGGTTTACATTTATAACAGTACACCATCTCTCCTGACAGCGCTGTACAGGTTAAACAGTGAGTGTAAATCGCTTTAATGATAGAGGCATGTGTCTCAACAGATGTTTTCTCATAGTGAAGAGTGTGTTTGCTTCAGTTCACAAATACCTATCTGTCTGCTGACACTTCTCAAGAGGATAAAGAATATATGTAGTAGGATATATGCAAACACTAGGCCTTCTATTATCACACCTTAACAATCCTCAGATTCGTATGGCTCAGTTTCAGGAGAGAGACTCATTTTCTTAGAAATGTATAGCAGGCTAAATGCTTCTTTTTTATGACAACATATACTGTCTGTTCAGAGATCTCCGCACAGTGAGGACTGGTTGTGATAGGCTTTACTGACAAAGTCATCCCTCCATTAAGATATTTTGTCTGAGTGAATAGGGTGTTTAGTTCAGTACATTCACACCACCCTCTCTAATGATTCCTCTGACTAGAATAGACAATCTCTGTGGAAACATTAACAAAACAAGTAGGCCCTCAGCAACTACATTTCAGCATGCCATACATTCTGCATGGGGCAGTTTGATCAAACAGTGTTGCTATTTCACACTACTCTGTAACAACAGCCCCTCTAGTGACCCCTCAGCAGAGAGATGCATAGAAAAACTGAAAAAACTAGACCTGGTATGTTACTTGGCTTTACAAACAGCAAGCTCTCTACTGATAACTCTGAACAGATTAAAGGGTTGTGTAGAAGGTCTAAGGTAAACTCTATGCCCTGCCCTATCACATTTTAACAAAAGTGCAGGATGAGCTTGGTAAATGTTGATGCAAAACTAAACCTTTCTAATACAATTGTGTACAGAGTGAATGGCTCACTTCTATGACAACATTCCTTCTCTACTAATAGGTCTGTGGAGGGTAAAGGTTTGATGTAAAAGGCTTCAGTGAGTAATCCAGCCCTTTACAAAGGTGTCTCCTCTGAGATAACAAGGTGTATGAATAGGTTTACAGACAGCTAAGTCTCTAATCATACCTCTGAAGAAAGTAAAGGGTTGTTTGTGACAAACACTAGGCTCTCTCCTATGAGATTTAAACAGGGAACAGTTTGGTTGTGGTAGTATTACATGAAAGAGTAACTCCTTCTTCCTCAACTCCATACAGAGTGAATGCTTCAGTTTTATTAGAGCACACCATCTATCCTGACACCCCGCTACAAGTTAAATGGTGGGTGTGAAGAGCTTTACTGATGAAGCCATCTATCTCTACAGACATGTTCTCGGAGTGAAGAGGATGTTTGGTTCAGTTCACAAACATTTATCTGTCTACTGACAGTTCTGAAGAGGATAAAGGATCTATGTAGAAGAATGTACGGAAACACTAGGCCATGCATTATCACAGTTTAACAAGATACAGATTCTCTACGGTTCAAATTGTTCAGAGAGGGGCTCCTTTTCTTATAAGTGTATACAGGCAAAATGCTTCCTTTTTTTTTATAACAACATAGACTCTTTGTTAAGATATCTATGCACAGCGAACGGTAAGTGTGGAAGGCTTTACTGAGAAAGTCATCCCCATGTAAACATGTTTTGTCTGAGTGAATACGCTCTTCAGTTCAGTACAGTAAGACCACCCTCTATCATAATTTCTGTGAGCACATTAAACAGTTTGTGTAGAAACACTGAGAGAAGGAGCAGGCCCTGTGCTACTATATGTTAGCATGCTATATGGTCTGCATGGTAGAGTTTGATCAAACAGTGATTTAATGTCATCCTACCCTGTAGCATGAGTCTCTCTAAGTGACACTTCAAGAGAGAGCTAATTCTTTGTGTAGAAAACCTTAGAGAACTAGTACCTCCTGTGTTACATAGCTTTATAAACAGAAAGGTTTCTACTGATATCTGTGAACAGAGTAAAGAGTGCATGTAGAAGGCCTCAGACAAACACTAGCCTCACTGCTAAATTTGAGGTTTGTAATACAATTCTATACAGAGTGAACGGCTCACTTCCATCAGAACTTTCCCTCTCTACTAATAAGTATGTAGAGCTTACAGGTTGGGTATACAAGTCTTTAGTGAGTAATCCAGCCCTGTACAAAGGCATCTCCTCTGAGAGAACATGGTTTATGAATAGCTTTACAGCCAGCAAAGTCTCTACTAATACCTCTGAAGAGAGTAAAGGGTTAGCATACTAGGTTTTAGACAAACACTAGGCCTTCTCCTATGAAATTTAAACAGGGTGCACTTTGATTGTGGTAGTGTTTTATGAAAGAGTAGCTGCTTCTTATACAAGTCCATACAGAGTGAATGGTGCAGTCTTATAAGAGCACACCATCTCTCTTCACACTCCTCCACAAGCTAAACAGAAGCTGTGAAGGGCTTTACTAACAGCATGTCCTCTCTACTGAGACCTCTCAGCATGTTAAATCCTAGGACTAAAAAGCTTTTGCTAGAAACCCATCCCTCTACAAAGACCTATATCTGTGAGTGAACCACATGTATGATAGTTTTAAGAAACAGAACCCTCAGTATTTACAGCACTGGGCTCAGCACAGTTTAACAATGTGCAGATTAAATAAGGTGTCATTTGATAAAACCTTGAGTATATTTCATACAGTTCTATACAACCTCAACACTTACACATCACTACAGTGTAAAACGCTATGTAGGTTGTATAAGAGAACCACCATGCCCTTTTTTCCCATTATAACAGGGTATGCAATCTCTACACTACATTCTCAAACATGAGATTCTTATTTTACTAATCTCTACAGGGTGAATATTTCATTTTAATGACAACATATCCTCTTAGCTGATACTTCTGTACTGACTGATACCTAGGTACTATAACCTTCATGCAGAAAGTCTTTTCCCTTCAAACACCTTTTATGTTGTTACTCAACGCAGTTTCTTACTGTGTTTAGGACACCCTCTGTCCAAAATTATATACAGTAAGTACAATAGTTGGAATACACATCAACTGTTCCTGAGAGACACCTAGATCTCTTAATAAAATTATCTCCATAACCACCTATGTACTCAACAACATACCAAAGACAGAATCAGCTAAGTTTCAATAGCAAGCACTGTTAATTTATATTTGGCATTTTAAACATCCAAATTGTTAAAACTCTCATAATGAACAAACATATTGAAACTGGTTTCTAAATATGTTATATTATTTAAATATGTAGTAACAGACATCATAGTTTAATTAAACTATATTTATAATTACCTGCAAATAAAGCTGTATGTTGAAGGTAGCTGAATACACCAATCTCCTTTACTCAAAAATCAAATGGCCTCTGCTGAACACTTCCTTCACCTCCAAATCACAAAGGGCAATCTCAGGTATCTGAGGTTATGTAACAGGTTTAAGTGTCTGAACCCTTAAGTCTTGCAGCCAATCTTATCATAGTTTTTTTTTTAACTTTTATAGAGGGAATGTCAACTATTGGTTGACCCTAAAGTAACCTTGCTCTTGCATTCTTCACACAACAAATGTATCTGTTCCAGTGTACATGTACTACACGTACCATAATCCCCTTTAATTGTCTTTCTAACCTTTTATTTTATCTTAATTATCAACATTCACAACCTCTGCTTTATTTGTTTTGCTTTATGGTTGTTTTAAACAGTTAATAGCACTTGTACTGTAGAAATACACACTCTTTTCTTTCCCTGTACAATCAAGCTTGTGAGACTCTCACTAGATCAAGCAAAGCCCATGTGGCAGAGTCACTCAGTAAATTTCCATGCAACTCATGCGAGAGCCTCACGGGTTTGTATGAGGATGCCCCCATATCAAGCTTAACCCACACACGCTTCTTAAGGTTGTAATTTTAGAAATGAAATGGCCACCATTACTGTTTACTGTGAAAAATTTACTAAGGGATAAGTACTTTGAAAGTAAGCGTATATTGTTTTTAACTAACTTTTACACTCTTGTGGGGCTCTTGCGGGGCTCTCGCTGAATAGTGAATAGTAAAAAGGAGTAGATGAGTTCTCAATACAGTCTATTAGTAGGAATGCATTTTGTTGTCCTTGTTTTTGAGAGGAAGTGTGCAAGAGATAATTACTGTGAAGAGCAAACAGTTCATTCTTATTTTCAAGAAAGAAAGAGACTCTCACAGGATTGTGAAAAGTATAAAGGAGTAGTCGATCTTTGAATACACTGTAGAATGGACACTTGCTACTGTATGAACTAGTATTACTGGAGGTCGTGTTTATCAGCTGTGTAACTGTTGTGAGTAGAATACAGTATCTTCCCACACCCTACTATGCACACCTATTATCAGAGAGATATGTGTTAGCAGGGTGGACAGACCCTCTTCGCTCACTACTGCGATCCTCCATCACCTGTGAGAGAGATGTCAGCATAGAGGCCACTCTCTCTGAACAGACTCTACTATGCACACCTGTCATCTGAGAGAGAGGTCCGAAAGGACATCCTGTCATTCTCCACACCCTACTACGTGTGTAGAAGGGTGTGTAGAATGACAGGCTCATCATTCAAGAGAGGAGTCTCAGCAGAGAGGGCAGTCTCTCTCCTAGTACCCCACCATGCACATTTGTCGTCTGAGAGCGAGGTCTTAAAGGAGAGGCCAGTCCCTCACCACACGCCTACTATGCATATCCATCATCTGAGAGAGAGGTCTGACAGGAGAGGCCTGTTATTCTCTACACACTACTACACACCCATCATCAGAGACAGAGCTTTGAAAAGAAAGACCAGTCCATCTACATAACCTACTACGCACACCTTCCATCTGAGAGATTGGTCTCAATGGAGAAGCCAGTCTCTCTCCATACCCCTTACTATGCACACCTGTCATTTGAGAGAGAGGCCTGGAAGGAGAGGGCTGCCCCTCTCCACTTACTACTATGCACACCCGTCATCTAAGAGAAGGGTCTCAAAGGAGAGTTTACTCCATCCATAAGCCCTATTACACACACCCGTCATCTGAGAGAGAGATCTGAAAGTAAAGACCAGTCACTCCCCACTGACTACTATGCACACCCATTATCTGAAAGAGACCTATTAAAGGAGAGGCCAGCCCCACAATTTACCTTACTATGTACACCCGTGTTAGACCTGGCATCCTTAGGATGGTCTTCCCCTAGACTTTTTGCCTTTTACCTTCCATTTTTGCTGATTCTTTTTGTTGGCCTTAGGACTCTGAGCACTTTACCACTGCTAACCAGTGCTAAAGTGCATGTGCTTCTCCCCTAAACATGATGACATTGGTGTGTACCTGATGGGCATATTTGATGTACTGGTAAGCTCTTGTAAAGTGATATACCATATATGCAGCACCTGTACTTCAAATGCTCCTAGTGGGACTGCAACACTAATTGTGCCACCCACATAAGTAGCCTTTCAAACCTGTCTCAGGCCTGCCATTGCAGTGCCTGTGTGTGCAGTTTACTGCCACTTTGACTTGGCATTTAAAACTGCTTGCCAAGCATTTAATGTCCCTTTTATTACATATAGGGCACCCCTAAGGTAGGCCCAAGTAACTTTAAGGGCAGGGTGCCATGTAAGTAAAAGGTAGGACATGTACTTATAGGTTTGGCATATCCTGGTGGTGACAAACAGCCAATTTAATTTTTCACTGCTGTGGAGCCTACCCCTCTCATAGGCCAGCATTGGAAATTCCTTAATACACTTTTAGCTGTAATTCCTGATCAGGGAGGAGTAGCTTTTTCATGTTTCATATCTTTGGAATGGTAATGATAAATGCCCTTTACTAGTTAAGTTGGATTTAACATTACTGTTTTAGAAATGTTACTTTTAGAAAGCACACATTTCTCTGTACTTACTCCTCTTTATGCCTGACAGCCTGTCTCCGATACACGTCTGGGTTAGGTGACTACTACACTTTGTGCATTCCCTCTATACAGCCAAAACACAGGAAGGTGAGACTCATCTGTATTCTGAGCATTCATCTGCATTCAGATAGGTTTTCCTGGGCAGACAGGAATGGGAGGAGCTGACACTTACACTGCAATAGGTAGTGTCCTGTCCACACACAAAGCACTGATTTACCCCCCACAGATAGCCTGGCAGACAGGACTGGGTTGAAAGGGATTGTTGTGCACTTCAGAGAATTGCTTTGAAGTCGCCCCCTACATCAAAGGCTTTTTTGGGTATAAGTACTGGGTCTCTGACCCCCTAAAATCAGACACTTCTGGATCTTGTATTGAACCTCTGTCGGAAGAACTGCTGTGCTGCTTAAAGGACTCAACTGGATAGTTTTTCTGGAAGAACTGCTTTTCTGCTTGTTGTCCTGCTGCCTGCTGCTCCCTGACTCTGCTGCTGAAGGAGAGCTGGAATCTGCCTTCCTTCCAAGTGATCTGCAAGGGCTTGCTGGTTTGCCTCCTGTTTTCTGAAGTCTCAGGGATACAAAAGACTTCCTGCAATTCTGCTGGTGCTGCTGGACTCTGCCTTCTTTGAGTTCTACCTTTACCTGAGGGGCCCTTTCCAAGTTCTGGGCCTCAGAAGTGGGTTCTACAGCTTCTTTCTACAAAACCGACGCATCGTCACCACTGCTCCGGTCAGAACCGATGCACCGCCCTTTAAAGCCAATGCAGAGGCTATTCGACATCAGCTGTTCTACAGCCTGCGCGACCCGACGATGACTCTCTGGCGGCTAAATGGTGACGCATTGCCTTCACTTCAATGAAGCTCGATGACGAAGCAGTGACAAAACTTCATGGAAAAGATTAACGTATCAAGCCGTCAGGGTTGACCCTTTGCTCCAGCCAAGGTACTTTCTCAGTGGGCCCTGCATGAGTCCTGTAGCCAGCCTACCCTCCATCGCGGGCGGCCTGAACTTTGGATTTGCACCGGTCCCTCATGACCTCAAGTAACCTTTTGACCTCTAGTGACTTCAAAGCACTATTTTTGCAGTTAATCTTTATAAATTCATATCTCAACTTCTACTGATTGGTTTTGTGTTGTTTTGGCCTTATTTTGCTCAGATAAATATTCTCTATTTTTCTAAACCTATGTGGAGTCTTTTTGTGGTGTATTCATTCTGTTACTGTGTGTGTGTGTGTTACACACATACTTTACACATTGCCTCTTTAGATAAGCCTGACTGCTCTGTGCGAAGCTACCAGAGAGTGAGCACAGATTATCTTTTAGTGTGTATCTATCTTGTTGTGACTAGAGTGGTGGTCCCTGCCTGGTCTGGGTGCATACCTCAGCCAACCAGGAATTCCATTTCTAACAACCCGTTATGCAAGAAAGGGGTCTCAAAGGAGAGACCACTCCCTGCACACTCCCTACTATGCATAGTTATTATTTTAGAGAGAGGTCTGAAAGGAAAGGGTAGTTGCTCCTCATACTCCAGTAAGCACACCTGTTATCCAGCAGAGGGTTTTTAGCGGAGAGACTAGTGCTTCCCATATACTACTATTTCCCTACAGTTGTGTTGCAATCTCGAGAGAGTATCACATGAGTAGAGTGCAGGCTTCGGGGAGTGAGACTTGCCTCATAAGGCTCAGGCAATCCCGCAATCCTCTCACGAGACCTGCATGCAAAATTACTGGCCCTGCCACGAGGTGTTTTACGATCCCATTAGAGCTTCGCGGGAAAATATGGGGAGTAGTAGAAAAAAAGGGCCAAGGTTCAACCGATAGTTAACATTCTTATTTCATGGTTGAAGAAATGCTGTGATGTGATTGAATGCAGAACCAGAGATAGCTCAGATTGTCTTTGGTGCTTTGGAGGAGAAGGAAGTCTCTTTGAGATGTGCTCAGCAGATGTGACTTAATTTGAAACTGAAAGAGACTGGTGTATTAAGCTGTATTTAAGAAAGAGTTCCAAGTTCATTTATTTAATAGCATACTTTATGAAGTAAGTTTGTTGAGAAGTGTCAGTAAGTGCACTCAGATTGGCAAACATATTTTACACCATTTGTACAGAGTGAAATGCTGTTTGGGGAGGTGTAGATGTTTTAATATAGCTTTTGAGAGGTATACATTATAATGTAGAGAGATGTGAGCAAGGTTTGCAGATTGTGTTGAAAGATTAAGTGTTCCAACTGTATGTTCTTTTAAGTAAAGGAGGCAGTGTTTCTCAAATTATAAAACAATGAATGTGGAATCTGTTATTGCAAGCCCTAGGGTTTATACGAACCTCACTGTACATATAGTTTAGCCTTTTGAGATGTTTGAGTGGTGATATTGCTATTTCTTGAGTAAAAGACCATGCTCAGTGTTAGCAAGGGTGTCTCAAGAGAAATGTGTTACTTTATACATTTTTATGAAATCAGGTTTGATAACATGTTATAATTAGTTTGCGAAAAGAAATGCACTTGGTGAGGGTGTGGAATTTGTCTCCCGAAAGGAAAAACAAGTTAGTGGTACACTAGATATAAATATGTGATTGTGGGTGAAAGATGTAGCAAACTGTACAGATAGCAAAGTATAGTGAAGAATGACTTATGATATATTGACTAGTATAACTTTTAAATCTTTTGGTTATTTTCTCTTTTTGTAGGAGGAAAATGGAAAACAGAAGTTGTGAACAAGAAAACTACCATGTGAAAAAAATATATGGAGGAGAAAAAGAAGTCATGTCCACTTTTGAAAATACAGGAAATAATTACACTGTGGAAAGTGAGGAAACAACTATTGATTAGAGAAGTGATACTGTTTGTATTGCATAGGGGGACTTTTGTGATCTTGTACAAGCTTGTGCAGTGTAGGTCTACTTGTTTCGGAGGAAATAATTATCTGTTTACATAAGCAGGAATAAGAGCTTTGGTAAGACAAGCAGGATCATTGGCTTGTTCAGCAGTGAGTAGCTGAGCAGGCACTGTGTATCCAGTTTGAAAAGATGTGGAAGCACATAAAGAGCTCTGCGGGTCAGCAGCACAAGCTAACTCTGCCTAAGCTAGCCTTTGTTAACTCCTTTTAAAAACGGTATGCATGAGAAACTTTGCAGAGACTTTTTTGCTAGCTGGCCTCAATTAAAAAAAACTGCCATACCAAATACTTTTTGCCAGGCTGAGGTGGCAGAGGTGGTGCAGGTACAGCAGGCTGCTCTTCATAATGCGATGAAGACATTATAAATTAGTAAAGTTGGTTCTTTTGTTTGTTTTAGAATTGTTGATATAGTTTGTCAATGGAGTGTTGTAGTAGTTTTGTGATGTTGTTAAATTGTTATTTTGTAATAAAAAAGTTTAATGTTTCTACTTAATTGTTTGCTTAATAGCTATTACAGATTTAAATATTTTTACAGTAATGTTGAACTGGCAGTTCTATCTTAAGAGAGTGCAGAAGTGCTGCTGCATGTATATATATATATATATATATATGGTACTACGCATTTATATTATGCTACAGAGAATGGTTAATGGAGAAGGCAATTATTTGAATACCCAAGTATGGTGACTTCTCATGCAACAGTGAGGTCTCCCTGGAGAGATCAGTCCTTGTGCTCACTGTAGTATACAAACCTCTCATACAAAAGAGAGGTTTTGTCACAAAGGCCAGTGCATCCTCATATTCTACTACAAACAGCTATCAGCTGGTGGAGTTGTGATAGTGAAGAGGGCTGTTCTTTTGCACATGTTATTATATATGCTTGTGACTCTGGAGAGAAATTTCAGCAGAGAACTCTGTCCCTGTGCACCCTTACCGTGCCTCATTGTCCCCATGGGGAGTTGTCCGAGGGAGAGGTGAGTGTGTCCCCATACTCAACTATGAATCTCAAGATAGGGTTAGTTCCTCTTAAGCCAAAGCGGGGGTCCCTAAAGGTGGACCATGGTGGCTGATAGTCCTGTCGTAGGAAGACCTGAAAATCAGATCTTGATGCCCTCATACACCCATTAGTGTGTCATGCTTCATCATAGGGCGCTCCTCGTCAGGCCAGCGCTGCAATGCCTGACGGGCCTGGGGGCTCTTTTTCGGAGATCTTTTTTATCTGGGGGTGCCGTAAAGATGAATGTAAGTAAGGGGGCTACCTAACAGTGTAACTAGTGAAGGGTGAGAGTGGTGATTAAAATAGGCTCTGGTACCCAAAAATCAAAGTTTTATAGGAAGTAGGTACCAGGTCTAGCTAAAAGCATACTCAACTATTCACACCAATCAGCCAAGACACAGTTCTGAGCAGAGAGGATACTCCATTCCTATACCCTACTACCCACAGCCTACTTTGCACATATATTACTCTGGGGAGCTGTCTCAGTTTACAGTGCAGTGTGTTTAAACATCACAGTCTCTATGGTTGTTATGTAAGATAGACTTCTTATCATAGAGGTAATTTCATTCCCACACCTTACTTGTACATCTGTCATCCTGGGGAGAGCTGTTAGTCCATGGAGAGGTGTCAGTGAGATCCCAGTGTCTCCTTACACCCTACTGTGCACTGTTGTTATACTGTGAACAAGTCTCATTTGAGAGTCTACTTTCTCCCCACTCAGTACTAATGGGAACTTTAAGGCATAAGTACCATAATAAAGGAAAGTGATAACTGTTCCTCTAAAAAAAGGTTTACGAACTTGTGAGACTCTCGCGGGATTATAAAAAAAGCAGTGGTTGAACTTTTTCTAATAATAATAAATGGACTTAAAGTAAATAAACGAGTATCAATGTGTGCTATGTATCAATGTTCATCTCATGGAGATAAAACAAGTGATTTGCTTTTCCCCATAATTATAAAATGGATTGCATTTCATTAAACTAAACACACTGTTATTTTCCTGGTGTATATAAATTCTACATACGACATCAGGATATTTTCAGTGTAAATGCAAAGTCCATTATAAAATGTACGATCTCGTGAGAGGCTTGCAAGAGCAAACCAGGACGCACGCTCCCATTGGACTGCATGGGAGGAACTGTCACCCTGGCTCTTGCGAGATTCTCATGAGAGCTTTCAGAAGGGAAAAAAAGGAAACATAGTACAAACAACATAGTTCATGTAACTCTAGGGTAGCTCTGAAATGAGCAGTATTTGTTAACAGTTTTCAACATCTATATATGTTTTTTGTGTTTTCAAATATTAATTTTTTTTTTTTACTTAATTGTTTTTGAAAGGGGTATAAGAAAAACATACAACTTGCAGTGTTAAACAAGCACCAACAGCATCACCTTAAAAACAAACTAATAGTAGTAAAGTTAGACTTTTGGTCTAACTTAGACTTTTGACCTAAACTTAGACCAAAAGTCTAACATTACTACTAGTAAAGTTAGACTTTAGGTCTAAACTTAGACTTCAGATACAAACTTAGACTTTTGGTCTAAGTTTACCTTTGTAAATCCGGCCCATCATTTTTTATAAATAATTTGCAAAGTGTGCACTCTTTTCTGTTAAGTTACAATACGAAAGCAATTCCCTTGTGGAATAATGTCCACACACAGGGTATATTATTCAGTTATTTTACCATACATATATTTAAAAAAAGAAAAATCTACATTAAAAAACCCTAGATATTCACTGAAAAAAACAAAGGTTAAAGTAACTTTAAAGTTAGGTGCAATAAAAAGCTCTGTTTTTGTTTTAAAAATACCCTTAGAAATTTGCTGAAAAAACAAAGGTTAAAGTAACTTATAGTTAGGTGAATTTGTCAATGACAACATTAACGTTTTGAACTAAAAAACAATTCACTAGTTATAGTTAGCAGCACTAACTATAACTTGCGCCCACCATGCACCACTTATGGCCTCCCATATGACATCACCCATGACATGTTCTATGACATCATTTATGACATCACTCATGACATCTCAAATTACATCATTGATGATATCACTAATGGCAACATCCAAACTTCATTTTCTCACACATTGGTCCATAAATTACTATGGAATTACATGCCTGACAGTAAGTACAAAGTAGCTCAGGAGAATATCAGGCATCATTAGTGCCATCACAGATACAACTCCCTTAGGTGTAGAAAACAAGCATTATGTGCAACTTTGACACTATACCATACACTTGACAGCTAGCATAGTTCACATTAAGAATCAACCACAGATATATGGGAAACCCTTATTGCACACAGTGTTCAATCTAAATAAAACTGTTCAGAGAAAGCCAAGTTCCTCAATATACTCAAAGTCTGTTCCAAAATTAATGCCCTACTATGGACAGGCTTTATCTGTATCAAACCCCTCACAGTAACTGAACGAACATTGAGAAATAAAGTTGATATATGTAGACATGTGGGTACTTTAAACAGTGTTTACACTTTGGAGAGAGTTTATTACACTACTAAGAACATTGTACACTCTTTGCAAAACTTGTCCAAAGAGACACTATTCGCTTAAGATAACCAAGGTCTGAAGGTGCTAAAGGTAATATTACCTGTAGCCTTCATACTGTACTGAACACTTTACAGATACCCCATCTTTTGAAGCTAAACAAGCACGTACCTAGGTTAAGACCTTCTATGTTAAGTAGAAATTGTCACACTGAGACGATTTTTTCTAATAACTCAAGGCTGCTTACAATGCTTAGTATATAGTAAGTAGAATCTTTGCCTTGCTGGAAACTTTTTCTGCATAACCAAAAAATGTGTGTAAAACATTCTGGACATAAGTTGGCAGCTGTCACCTGCTCACAAAGTTATTCTTCAATACAAAGCTTTATAACTTAATTGATATATATTGATATATGTATACACACACACCCACAGACATGTATTGAATCTCAAAGGACTTAGGGCAAGCCCTGGGGTGCACCATGCTGAATATTTGAGATAGAGCAAGGAAGGATATAGAGAAATTCTTTAAGATTGATTAGTTAAAAAGTAATTGACCAAATTAAAGGTAGTGCTGCAGGTCCCTCAATTAACGGAATCTTGACTGGCGAGCAAGAAGTTGCATGAAAGATATTCAGAAAGATGCCTGTTTACTTCCTTTCACAAGATCTTGAGGTTAGCTATAACACACTGAATGAAATAGGTCTGAAATTGGATAAACTAATAAAATCCGTAAAAGGCTTCTCTAGAGGTTGGACCACAAGGGCTATTTTCCAGGCACAATGAACTGTTGAATATATGAGGAAAGAAATTCAAAGTTGCCTGAGGATAGGACAGATGTTCTTCATGCCCTTTGTAAAGATGGAAGGGGGCCAGGGTTATTGGGGGAACCCAACTTACAGTTCCAGATAGCAGGTGACATATATTCCTCTGACAAGAGTTTGAAATTGTTCTCCAGGACCCAAGGAAGCTATCTCTTAATGTTTTTGGATCAAGTTGCTCAGAAAATGTCAGAAATTTGTCCTGGAAGAACTTGGCCAGATTATTATACAATTTGCAAGATTGAGATAGCTTCTGATTATAGGCACATAGAGGAAGGAATTGCCTACCATTAAGATTATGCTGGGCAAGCTATGTATGAGAAGATGGAGTTGACTAGGAAGTCTACATGAACTTTCCATATTCATTTATTATATTCTTTTAGCACCTCTTTATATGTATCCTTTGATACAGTATCATTGTCAGGCTCCTCCTTCCAGAATCCTCAGGACTGTGCTGATGCTCAAGGGGGTCCACCTCTCGACTGCCCCAAGTCCGGAATATAAATACACGCGGACTAGTGGGATAGTCAAGCGGGGGAAGGAAAGGGTAGGAACAGCGTGGAGGGAGACCTGAGGATGACATAACAACACCTCGTAAGTCCTTTGGGTGAATACACGGGTAACACAGATTAGAGAAGCATTGACACATGCATACCATTAGAGCCTGTAAAACACTACCTGTAAAAGAAGAAGGTGAGGGAACGATGCCAGAAGAGAGAAGAGGGTGGTTGCAAGTTCCCAACACGTAACTAAAGGAACAGAGAACAAATATTGGAAACAATTCCTATCCCAACATAGCTGTAGTACCCTGCGAACATGAGAGAAGATTCACCCCCACACCTACCAAAGGTCACCTGTGGAGTGGCTTGATATGCAAGGCAGAGTCCGTCTGCTCTCCCTCTCTTAGCCCTCTCTCCTAGGAAAATAAGAAGATAAAGAACAACCAACTTATGAAGAAGTAAAAAAAAGGGGGCCGTGACATAACTACTGTCTTGTACTTGCCCACTAATAAAGGTGCTCAGGTTTGTTAGAGATCACAATACCCTGAGCCGATCCCGTAGTAACAGTCCTCGGGATTAATGTCTAGACCTCTAGTTGATCCACTACTCACAAGTGATACAAGCCTCCTGAGTAGGGTTCTGTTCTCAGAGAACGATCACTGTTTGGCACCAGAAAAGATACCAACGGTCCACAAACAATGACTGAATATGTTGCGTTTGCCCCACAGACAGACTGCAAGATACCTGGGTAAATCCAAAAAGAGGGTTCCGACGTGTAGCCCTAGAGAGGAGACGGGGCCGCTCCTGGAAGAGCGGTAATGGTACTCACGTTAGGCTGCCAAGTTCGGTCTGATAGTCTCCTTCTATCCTCCCCGCATGAGACCTCAGCAGTGGCCGGTCTCTCCAACAGGGAGATAGTGGGCGGAAAATGCCCCGGTGTAAAGCAATGCGCTCCCCTGCAAGAGAGCGCCCAATGGCCACTCTCGGCCAACAGAGGAGGGAGAGAGGCCGCTAGCGAGGAGAATACTTCACCAGCCTCCTCGAACACAAGAAAAGACGGTCTGGAATGGGTGCACTTTCACCGCCTGTGGTCAATTGAATCCTCGGCAACGCTGAAAAGAAATCCGCCAGGATAATCAGCAGCGTTTAGGGTCCCAGCTGCCTTATTATCAGATTTCCGGCGTCACGCCCAGGTCACGTGGGGCGTGACTCGCGCGTTGCTTGCCGGGATTTGTAGTTCATTGCTCGTTCCGCACTTCCCGGTTCACGCACAGCGAGCAGTCAGTGAGCAACCGGAGGCTAGACCCTGACAATCATAATGAGGGCACCATAGTAATTCTAGGTATTTACAGTTATTTTAGCACTTTATAGCTTATCATTAAACCAAGGAGCACTGGTAAAGTAGCATTTGGTATTTTACATGCTGTTAGAAATGGGGGTCTCTAGTTGGCAGAGGTACGTACCTTTGTCCAAATGGGGACCCTTGCTTCTAGTCAGGGTAAGGGGGATACACTCTTAAAATAACTCCTGCTCACCCCCTTGGTACCTTGGCACGAGCAGACAGGCTTACCTCAGAGGCAGTGTGTAAAGCATTTGTGAACACATACAGTAACACAGTGAAAACACTACAAATGGACACCACAGCAGTTTAGGAAAATAAGTAATCTTTATCTAAACCAAAACAAGACCAAACGACAAACAATCCACAATACAATATCAAAAATATCCTTACAAATAGGTCATTCACTTAAATAAAGTTCCTAGCAACAAATAACTCCACCTGGAGTTATTACGACGTCGTGACAGATGAAAAGCCCAAAGTACGGCGCCGACCGCGAGGTGCGCGGCGTCGGGCCTAGAATGAAGCTGACCCACAAAGAACAGTATCTGGTATTGATGAAAACAAAGACGGTGCACGGCGTCGGGGAGGTGATGCTTCGTTGGCGGCGTCGGTTCCTTACGACCCCAGGGGAGGTGATGCCTCTGTTCCTTACTGCAGCGCAGGGGAGGTGAGACGTCGATTCCTTACTGTGTCGGGGAGGTGACGTCACGAATGGCAGCGAGGCGGCGGTTCCTTACGACGGTGCGATGTTGATGGATTT
Source organism: Calotriton arnoldi (assembly GCA_963921515.1). NCBI lineage: Eukaryota > Metazoa > Chordata > Amphibia > Caudata > Salamandridae > Calotriton > Calotriton arnoldi. The sequence goes on along the minus strand of CAWUFW010005282.1, from coordinate 352,266 downwards.
GGGAGTCACCCACGTGGAGAATCGGCTCTGCGTTGATGAAGCACCGGCGTCGATGAAGTCGGGGCTGCAGTGCGAGTCGGGACGGTGCGTCGTGCACGTCATGAGCGGTGTCCTCGGCTCCGGTGCAGGCAGCGGCCTCGATGACGGCTTCGGAGTCGATGCGCCATGGCGTCAGCAGGCGTCGGGCCTACGGTGCAAGTCGGGCGGTGCGTCGTGCTCTTCACGAGCGGTGCCCACTGCTTCGATGCAGGTTACGGCGTCACTCGCCGGCGTCGGTGTTGCAATTTCCTTCTGTAGCAGCTGAAACAGCAGTCCCAGATGCAGAGAGGCAGAAGGGATGAAGTCTTTGTGTTCCTGAAACTTCAGAACAGGAGGCAAGCTCAGTTTCAAGCCCTTGGAGATCTACTTCTTCAAGCAGGTGGCAAAGCAAACAGCAAAGTCCTTTTCTCCTTTCCTTGGCAGCAAGTAGCCACTGCAGGCCAACCCCAAACAGCACAGGGGCAGTATTCCTCCTCAGCTTATCCAGCTCTTCTCCTTGGCAAAGGTTCCTCTTGATTTCCCAGAAGTGATCTAAACGTCTGGGTTCTGGGCCCCAATATTTATACCACAAAATCCTTTGTTCTCTGAAGGCAGAGAGTGTCTGTACCCAGCCAAAACCAGTTCTGTCCTCACTGATGCAACTTCCTGGCAGGAGGTGGAGACAGCATTGTTGAAGGCAGACCAGGCCTATTCAGGTGAAAAGGAAATCTCCTCCCCCTACTCCAAATCCAGCCCAGGTATATTCAGCCCAACTCTGACTCATCAGACTTCTGGAGCCACTGCCCTTCTCCAACCCCTGTCATCCAAAAGCCAGACATGCAATACACAACCTAGCAGAGGCACACTCGATGGTTAGGCAAGGAAATACCTACTTTCTAAAAGTGGTATTTTCAAACACAGAATGTAAAAATCACCCTCACTAAAAGACGTATTTCAGCATTCTAAGTTCAGGCATACTAAACTTTATTTTCCTATCTTGTTCCCAGGGTCAGTGTCGTTTATAATATGTTATAAACAAACTCCCCATTCTGGCCTATGGGAACAGACAGCCTTGCAATAGTGAAAAATGAAATTGGCAGTATTTCACTATCAGGACATGCCACACATATCAGGGCATGTCCTACCTTTCACATACAATGCACCCTGCCCACAGGGGTACCTTGGGCCTACCTTAGGGGTGACTAACATGTAGAAGAGGGAAGGTTTAGGAGCTGGCAAGTGTGTGCACTTGCCAAGTCGACATGGCGACCCAGACTGCACACAGGCTCTGCAATGGCAGGCCTGAGTCACATTTTACAAGCTGCTTCTGTGGGTGGCACAATCAGTGCTGCAGCCCACCAGCAGCATTTGATTTACAGGCCCTGGGCACACATAGTGCACTGAACTAGGGTCTGACAAGTAAACCAAATAAGCCAATCATGGAATCACTAATCCATAACAATACTTAACAAAAGGGAGCACTTGCACTCTGAACAGCAGTGGTAAAGTGCCCAAAGCATCTAGACCAGCAAAAATGGAGTCCAACACACAGCAAAACACAGGAGGTAAAGGCACAAAATGGAAGGGAGACCCTCGCCAATGGTGCCAGGTCTAACACGTGTCCCCTCCAGCTGAAATGTGGGGAGAACTACCCACCCTCTTGGGAGTTCTCTTCACTAAGGCGGAAAAATCTGGACAGACCGTCAGCATTGACGTGTTCTGTACCAGGGCGGTGTTCCACCGTAAAGTCCATTCCCTGTAGGGAAATGGACCACCTCAACAGCTTTGGATTCTCACCCCTCATTTGCATCAACCATCTGAGGGGCCTGTGGTCTGTCTGAAACCAGAAGTGAGTCCCAAACAAGTATGGTCTCAGCTTCTTCAGCGCCCAGACCACAGCAAATGCCTCATGCTCAATCGCACTCCACCTCTGTTCCCGTGGAAGTAACCTCCTGCTAATGAAGGCTACAGGTTGGTCTAGGCCCTCCTCATTTAGCTGTGAGAGCACAGTCCCCACACCATGCTCTGAAGCATCTGTCTGCACAATGAATTCTCTTGAGAAGTTGGGTGCCTTAATCACAGGCGCTGTGCACATGGCAGATTTCAGGACATCAAAAGCCTTCTGGCAGGCGTCAGTCCAGTTCACTTTCCTGGGCTGCTTCCTGGAAGTCAGCTTTGTCAAGGGGGCAACAATGGTGTCATACCCCTTGACAAATCTCCGGTAATACCCTGTGAGTCCTAAAAGTCTCTCACCTCTGTCTGAGTCTTGGGGGGTTCCCAAGCCAAAATGGTATCAATCTTTGGCTGTAGGGGCGCCACCTGGCCGCTCCCTACCTGGTGTCCCAAGTACACCACTGAACCCTGCCCGATCTGCCACTTGCTTGCCTTGATCGTGAGGCCTGCCCTCTGCAGCACCTTCAACACTTCCCAGAGGTGGTGCAGATGTTCCTCCCAAGTGGCACTGAACACTGTAATGTCGTCCAGGTAGGCGGCACTGAAATCCTCCAGCCCAACCAACACCTGGTTGACCAACCTCTGAAAGGTGGCAGGGGCATTCTTCATCCCACAGGGCATCACCCAGAATTGGTAGTGCCCATATGGTGTGGAGAATGCTGACCTCTCTCTTGCCCCATCAGTCAAGGTGATATGCCAGTACCCAGATGTTAAGTCAAACGTACTGAGGTACCGGGCAGCCCCCAACCGAACGATGAGCTCATCAGCACTGGGGATGGGGTGCGCGTCAGTCCTGGTGACTGAATTGAGCCCTCCGTAGTCCACACAGAACTGAAGTTCTGGCGTGGCACCGGGTGCGCAGCCTTCGGGACCAAGACCACTGGGCTGGCCCAAGGGCTGTCTGAGGGCTCAATCACCCCTAGCGCTAACATCTTGGAGACCTCCTCCTTGATGCAAGCTCTGACCCTGTCTGTCACTCTGTAAATCTTATGTTTTACTGGAGGACTGTCCCCGGTGTCCACATCATGGACGCACCACTGTGTGACACCGGGTGTCAGGGAGAACATGTCAGAAAACTGTCCCAACAGTTGGTGACAGTCACTCTGCTGCTCAGGGGTCAGGGCGGTAGAGAGGTTCACACCGTCCACTGACCCATCTTGCTCCTTTGCAGACATGAGGTCAGGAAGAGGCTCAGTCTCCTCTTCCATCCCGGCATCTGTTGCTAGGAGCATGCCCACTTCGGACCTCTCCAAGTGGGGCTTCAGGCGGTTCACATGCAGGACCCGCAAAGGGTTCCTGGGAGACTGCAAGTCCACCAAGTAGGTGACGTTGCTCTTGCGCTCCACCACCTCAAATGGTCCAGTCCACTTATCTTGGAGCGCACAAGGCTCCACTGGGGCCATGACCCAAACCTTTTGTCCAGGCTGAACCTTGATCAGAGTGGCATTCTGATCATACCAGCGTTTCATTTCCTCCAGGCTGGCTTCCAGGTTCGCCTGAGCGAGTTGCCTGAAGCGCTTAGTCTGGTTTCTGAAGGCCAGCATGTAGCTATATACATCCTGGGGAGTTTACTGGGAGCTTTCTCCCAGCCTTCTTTCACCAGACTCAGAGGTCCTCTTACAGGATGGCCGTACAGCAGCTCAAAGGGACTAAACCCTAAGGACTTCTGGGGCACCTCTCTGTAAGCAAACAGCAGGCACGGTAAGAGGACATCCCACTTACGCCTCATGGGCTCACCAAGACCCATAATCATGCCTTTTAGGGTCCGGTTGTATCTCTCAACCAGCCCGTTACCTTGGGGGTGGTAAGGAGTGGTGAACTTATAATTTACACCGCACTCCTGCCACAGGGACTTCATATACTTCGATATGAAGTTGGTACCACAGTTGGATACCACCTCTCTGGGGAACCCCACACAGGAGAAAATCCCCATCAACGCCCGACCCGCCACGGGGGGTGTCACAGTCCGGAGAGGGATGGCTTCCGGGTACCAGGTGGCATGGTCCACCAAGACCAGGATAAACCTGTTGCCCATGGCTGTCTTGGGATCCAGAGGCCCCACAATGTCAATGCCCACCCTCTCAAAGGGGGTGCTGACCACAGTGAAAGGTTGGAGAGGAGCCTTACACTTCCTCCCACTCTTACCGCTTGCCTGACAAGTCTGGCAAGACCTACAGTGAGAATCAGAATGCTTGCGCATTTGGGGCCAGTAAAAGTGGGTGACAAGCCTTTCAAAGGTCTTGTCTTTCCCCAAATGCCCTGCCAAAGGCACATCATGAGCCAGACCCAGTAGGAAGGCTCTGAAGCGCTGGGGTACCACCAGCACACGGGCTGACCCAGGCTCAGCAACCTTAGGCTCGCTATACAGGAGACCATTCTCCCAGTATATCCAATGTGATCCGGACTGATCACCTGCTGCCTGGTTTGCAGCCAGCTGCCGCAAACCAATGAGAGAAGGGCACATCTGCTGCTCCTGGCAGAACTCCTCCCTGGTGGGTCCTCCTTCTTGCTGCCAATGGGTCAGCTCAGGCAGGTCCCCCAGTTCAGCTACTTGTTCCCCTGTAGGCTCCAGGGCATCCCCCTCAGGGTCTACCTCCTCCTGGACCATGGGAACTTCGGGGGTCGGTTTCCCGTGCCCCCTGCCTCTTCTCTTCCTGGCAGGCACCTGGGCCACTCTTTCAGGCTCCAGGTCCTCTTGAATGCCCTTACCGGCTGCCATTGACCGAGTGGTCACACATGCCCACTCAGGCAGACCCAACATCTCCAAATGAGACCTCCGCTCCACCTTCGCCCAAGGGGAGCTCTCCAAATCATTGCCTAGCAGACAGTCAACAGGCATAGCTGGCCTCACAGCTACTCTCAAGGTACCTGAGACCCCCCCCCCACTCAAAGGGAACCTGTGCCACTTTGCAGAGGCACTCTGAATTGTCAGCGGCAACTACTGGGTAGAATGTGTTGGGGACCACCTGCTCTTCAGACACCAGCCTACAACTGACAGCTGTCACACTGGCTCCGGTGTTTCTCAGAGCCTCCACACTATGGCCATTGATGGTCACCCACTGCCTGTACTTATCAGGCAGATGAGTCCTTGGGACCATCTCACTGTCTCCTAAGGAGACCAGGGACATCTCTGCAGGACCCTACCAATCTTGGGCACCCAACTCCTACCCCAAGGCTACACTAGCCAGTTCCCGGGGCGGTGCACCAGTGGGTGCAGTGGTAACCGGTTTGGGACACTTAGGAACCCCCCGGAAGTGGCCCACCTGGCCACAGCTAAAACAGGTCTTGGGACCCTTCTGCACAGGCTTACCTGGCGGGACCCATGGTTTATTTTCAGTGGGAGGCTGGGAACCCTTACCTTGGTTCCCTTGGGGATTACTTTTGGAACTCCTTTTGTTTACCTTTGTCCCCCCCACTCTTCTGCTGGGGACCCTGCAATAGTAAAAAACGAAATTGGCAGTATTGCACTATCAGGACATGCCACACATATCAGGGCATGCCCTACCTTTCACATACAATGCACCCTGCCCACAGGGGTACCTTGGGCCTACCTTAGGGGTGACTAACATGTAGAAAATGGAAGGTTTAGGGACTGGCAAGTGTGTGCACTTGCCAAGTCGACATGGCAGTCCCAAACTGCACACAGGCTCTGCAATGGCAGGCCTGAGTCACATTTTACAAGCTGCTTCTGTGGATGGCACAATCAGTGCTGCAGCCCACCAGCAGCATTTGATTTACAGGCCCTGGGCACACATAGTGCACTGTACTAGGGTCTGACAAGTAAACCAAATAAGCCAATCATGGAATCACTAATCCATAACAATACTTTACCTAAGGGAGCACTTGCACTTTGGCACTGAACAGCTGTGGCAAAGTGCCCAAAGCATCTAGACCAGCAAAAATGGAGTCCAACACACAGTAAAACACAGGAGGTAAAGGCAAAAAATGAAAGGGAGACCCACGCCAATGGTGCCAGGTCTAACACATGCCTTTTGGAGAGTACATTGTCCAGAGCTTGAGTGACCCGAGATTTAAATCCAACAGTGTCAGTGAATATATTGTCCGTTGGAAAAATCAAAGGGCCAGTCAGAGCATCATTAAGATTGTCAGGCATGAATTTACTCCATGTTCAATATAGTTTGGAGAAGGTTTTGTCAGAGTACCTTAAGAGGTGATTTTAATTTCAAATTGGATGGCATTACCTTCTGTTTAGATGAGAGGTAATGGTGGATAGTTATCCATTGACAAAGAATTAGAGAACAGGAGATTAAAGTATGAAGTGCTACATGTGCAGGCTGGGTCATCAGCTGCACTATATTGATGGTGGAGCAAAGAGTAGTCTGACAGTACAATATTTTGTCCATGGAGATGTTAAAGTCACTTAGCACACAGAAGGTAGCCTGCCTAATCACATAAGTGGCAAGAATAGCAGTGTTAGTTTTGACAAACGTACCTACATGACCAGGATCGACAACAGACAATTTGCACTTTCCTATAGGGCTAATCTTGTAGAGTTCTTGAGAAGAGTAAATGATACTGCCCAGAATTTCTTAGTCCCATGGACAGAGTTTTTGGCCCTAAGCATGGTATGGGCACGGACAGGAGCAGATGGCTTGCCATTGACACGTCTTCGGTGCAGCCATTGAACAGATGTGCAGCAGCGTCTTTTTTGATCATGGTCCCAGCAACAACTACAACATGTAGTGCTCACTGTGCCACAAAGGTGGTTTAAGTTAAAACAAGAGGGGCAAAGAAATATTTCACTGGAACCCAGCAGACCTGTGTCTCCAGGCAATCTCCCTTGTCTGAGGCACTACAAGCCAGGAAAACGAAATTGAAATAGACGTATTAAATTAAAAACATAAACATATTAAACTACTCTTTTGAGTCTAGTGATTGGGAGCCAAGCACCTTCATAATGCATACAAGGAAAGTAAAGGCTTCTTAATTAAACAGCAATTACCCTGAGTTCAGTTGTAAAGAGAGCACCACCTTGGTACATATCCTTTGTAGTCCCTACCTAGGGTAAAACTCATCCACAGAATAAAGTACAAACTTTTCAAAACTCATCTCATTTTCCAATATATACCAGGCATTTTTTTTATATTTGTTTTGAAGTCGAATGGAATAGAAGATCTCAGTAGCAACTAGGAGCATATTTGGACATGATAATCACTAATAGAACTGAAGCATGGGCATTCCATGATCTGTCAAGCCTCTGAGATCGTAGTAACTGCACAAATTCCCTCCCACCTTTAGTCCATTGATCCTCTGAGTGAAATTGCAGTGTGGTTTTCAACTTAAAAGCCCAGGATCCACAATACTGAACAATAGGGAAGTCAACAATCATAGACCAGTATCCTTCTCGAGTTCTCTTCAGCTTTCAACAGCACTGACTTTGAAATTCTGTTGAACGTGTGGTTTCTTATGCTAGTGTGCAGTGTATTGTCCATTACTGGTTCTCATATTTTCTGACAAAACTAAATCATCAATCAAACTGCTTACCATGTGATCTGCCTCCATTCCCATCATGTGTGCTGGTCCCTAGGCTTTTCTACCTAGGTATTCGATGTATACTTGCCCCACTGGCATTGTCTCTATTTGACATCTGTTAAATTGGATACCTTATGAATGCAGGTGATCCACAGATCAACATTAAACTCAAAAAAGGATTTAGGGAATATCTACAAGTAGGCAACTATCTGAAGTAAGACCAACAATGGAAGCAAATTACTGGACTCTGCTGTGACAATCAGAAATAAGAGATCTTACTTGTAAACCATTTGGATACATTGTGTGCTTATATCAGACACTAAGCCATCCACTACCGGCGGTTCAAAAGGATAAAAAATTTGGCCCATTTCTTATATCAATCTCACCTATATCTCGCAAGTGAATGCGATCAGCAAGAGCGTCTTCTATGACGGGATTCTACCTGCAGTACTGCACTAAAACTCTCACAGGGCTCCCCTCATAAGCAGTTGGTAAGTTACAATGAATCCATGCAGGCTGCCTCATTTGTGGGTTACTTCGGCCTTCTGTCATCTACATTAGTCCCAATCAAAGAGACATCGCAAACGAAATTTTGTATAGTTCACAAATTCCACCAGGGCTGAGCCACAGGTTTTCTAACAAAATTCTTCCAATGTTGACTACTGCAAAGGCAATAAAGACTTGCCTTGGTGACACTTCTGGACAGCCACCGCCCTATGGTTAAAGATCCTCCAGTACAGGGCTTTACCCTCTGGAACTCTCTACCTCTCTCTGTAAGACTAGAGAAGGGTAAACAACCTTGACCCCGCATCCCTCACCCCGCATGTTGTTACAACGCGGTTGTTACAACGACCGCGTTGTAACAACGCAATACCCTTACCCCGCAAGTCGGAACAACGACTTGCGGAAGGGGGGAGAAGGTGTTGGATTTAAAATCCAACACCTTCCCTACTGTCCGCACAGACTGGAGTTGGAATAGTAAATTATACTCTTCCAACATCCAGCGCCCCCCTCCGCAAGTCGTTGTTACGACTTGCGGGGTAATGGTATTGCGTTGTAACAACATGCGGGGTAAAGAGGCATATTCCTAGAGAAGGGCTTTCTTATGTTTATAAGTGTCCTGAAAATGTATCTCTTGTGCACATTGTAGGCCCAAATTTCCTCAGACCCAGGCCTGAATCTGTTTTCTGATTACTTGATGTTCTTCCTCTTTCTTCAGTGTTGTCGTCTCACCCAGTAAAATCATTAAACTAACACTTGTTTTGCTATCTTTATCGCTGTCTATATCATCCAAGAAGAAACTCTAGTCTTGCACCCCAAAAGTGACATACATGACCCCCAGCACCATGTTTTTCGATGTTACATGAACTGCCTTCATAAGTCAATAGCAAATATTTAACCTAGATTTTGATGTTAGGAAATACTTATATCTTCATAAGTATGATAATGAGCTGCCAATTATTTCACTTAATGTTAAAGGGTCTTTGAAGTAAGACCGAGGAGTGCCTGATGGTTGAAATAATTTCAGGGTAACAACTCATCATGTAAATTATTTTACTTTACTTCCAGTGTATGGAAGTTTATTTTATCTAGAAATCCTGACTTTCTATCCAGGACCGACGTTCAACCTTACTAAAGAATCTAGAATACGATGGAGGAATGTGTGAAAACCATGCCCAATAGCAAACAGCTTATGTACGGCATCGTTCAGCTTTAAGAAACTGATAAAATGGGGGCAATTCCCAAAGACATTTATGAGTATGTGCATTAGTACTGCAGCAGTACTACTTCATGTGCCCATGAATGCCTTTGTAAAAGCCCCCAACATGTCCATCTCCCTATAAGTAAAAGTGCAAAGAGGGCTCGGTCCTATTTATTTGTATTAAAAGTATATGAATATTCTCTGAATAGTCCCATTTGGGGCCAATTCACAAAAGCATTTAAGAGTACGTGAAGTAGTACTAGATGAGTAAACTTCCCACTTCTACTGCACTTTACAAGAGATTTCTTGCACACAAAAAATATTTTTGGGAAGAGTTTTTGCATGCAGACGAATTTGGTGTACAAGGTTTCTCCGAACGTTTATCAAATGTGCCACTTTTAAATAACTCGCATACATTACAAAGTTATTAAAAAAGACGAATTTCAGAGGGAAAATAAGTTGCAAATTTGCTCACCTATATGGAGAACCACCCCATCTTTCCCCAAAAATAGAAGGTAATGCTCTTGCATAAGCTAAAAGCATATGTATGTTCTCATGTGCATGCTTCATCCTTCTTTAACTTGCATAACAAAATCGAGGCTATGTAAAAAAAAAAAAACAATCGTGAGCTTTGCAGCACATGCACAAACCCTTGAAGTTAATCCAAAGGATAATGTTTCAAGGTTTACATTGTGCAGTTGTGGGAAGTTTTTGTAAAGAGGAATGTTGCTCCATCCCTGGCCTTACTGGGCCGCCATTCTGTGGCCAGAGTGCGAACCAAAGCAGCCCTGTCAAAAATGCGTAAACCATCCCCGCATTCTTCCTCCTCGCTGTCTTATGTCTCTCCTTCTCTCTTTCCCCTCTCTTTCTCTCCTAAACCCAACCCCCTGCCCCCGGGCCTGCTGTAATTACCTAGGGATTCAGGAGAAAGTGACTCCCGGCCCTAAAAACCGGCCTCCAAAGGAAATGAATGCGCGATGGTAAAAAAACTAGCAGTCCTAGCCTGTTTACAATCACCAGATTGCATCTTAATCAGGAGTTGCTGGGACTTTTTTTTTACAGGTATTGTGCTGTCATATTGGACCCCTCGGGTTGACTAGAATGGTACTTTTTGTGAAAGGCGAAGGTGCAATGGATTTCACGGTGAAGAGAATTTGTAAATGCATTTTGCTTTATAATAATCTGGAGTTTGAGAGAATATACTAAATGTGCCCATACTATATTCAAAGCAGCAATAAAATGACTGGGGGGAGACATTAACTCGGTGTGAGGCTACATATCTCAACAGAAATCATTCAGAGAAACAGGCACCTACCATTTCAGTTCCAGTTTTGCAGCCTTGATATGGTAGACTCACATTATACAGCACATTCATTCCTGAGTGGTCCATTTATTTGCATCCTCCACACAGAAGGATGGAGATCCAATTTCTTTATAACATATATTTTTGTAGAATAAAAATATCCCCTAGGAAGTTTTTCAAAGGAAGCTAACAGCTCTTGGTAAAACATGAGCATAAAATGGCTCTGCAACCGCACTTCTGTGAAATGCTCTCCCCAGAGGCACATTATAGCACAGCTATTGCTTACCATATAAAGGAACTAATCTTGAGAAAGAAACAACACTTACTGTAGAACCATTTCTGCGAATATTTCATTTTATATGTTGCAGAAAGGAGCAGCTAAATACTTCAGCAATCCCTGCATGAGTTAGTAATAGAAGCAATTCAAAAATCACATGAATCATGTATGAGAGGTAGCCTCACATTTCTTAGCATGAGCAGGGAATTGTAGAATTGTGTGCAACTGAGACCCAAAAAGATTCACTTTGTTGAATACTATGCTTTCTGATCATAATTGGGGCAAGGTTTTTCAGTATTTTCAGGAAAAATATAATTTTGCGCCCTCAAATGTTCTCCATGTAAATAAAACTTTTCTTCTAGTACTTTGGTAATTGATGGCCCAAAGAGACCAATTTGATGATTCTGTACTTTTAACTTATAATGCCTGATATTGGACATGGTAAGAAATTGCCTGACGACAAATAGTGTTAAAGCTTAAACAAATAAAATTGCTATTCCTCCTCGAAAGTTACACATACTATAGCATAGCTCAAGGATATTATAGTTCACAATAACACAGTTTTTGAAGTCTAAAATATGCAATATATAACTGGGATAGCACCACCCATTTAGAATACGCTGTTGCACCCAATATGATCCCCTGCAGAGAGGGAGACAGAGAGTATAAGCTTCCAAACCTGATCACTGTGGAGTGGTCTTGCTCCTTAAAGTCTCCTAGAGCCTCTCCAAATGTCTCGCCACCAGCTGGAATCTGGCACATTCACCACGAATAAAGCAAGCCACCAAGAAAAGCTAAGTCAGAAGTTGCACTTCCTGTGTGTTAATCAGCTCAGCACAAAGTAGGATATCCTGGCCAGCTTGCTACCTACCTGTTGGGAACTGGTGAGGATGCGATTTAACTCAGTTAGGGGAGACTTTAATCAGGACAATTACAGGCAATCCTGCACTGCGCTTTACCAAATTTATTGTGCTTAGTAGTTGTAACTAGACAGACCCACAACTGTATAGTCAGGTGCTGGGCCGGGGATTTCATGTTCTACTCCAAGTACATAGTATATACTTTCAGGATTTTATGTTAAATGTAGGAAAATAGGATCTTTCTGACATGGTTGAGCCCACTTTTTGCCTGGTATCAGTGTGTTTAGACTGTTGTACACTGGGATCCTGCTAATCAGGACCCCAGTGTAGGTGCTCTCTCCTCTAAATTAAGTTGGTAAGTACTTTGTACACCCCACAATTGGCATACTGGTGCACCCCTATAAGTCTCTAGTAGATGGTACTAAGGTACCCAGGGCATTGGTACACCAGGGGTCTCCCATGGGCTGCAGCATGTATTATGCCACCAATGGGAGACCATGCACACTGTGTCTACAGGCCAGCCATTGCAGCCTGTGTGAAATGGTGCATGCACCTTTCACCCCAGATATAAGGTTCTCCTTATATCCCAGTCACTGCACTTGGACCGTATAAGGCACCCCTAAGGGAGCACCTTCAGCCCAAGGGCAGGGTGCATGGCACTAAGTGTGAGGGTGCCCTTGCATGAGCAGAGGTGAACTTACAAACCCCAGACTCCATTCTCTGGGCTTTGTAAATGTGGGGAAGTCATCTTAAGGTGTGTAGTGGACACTGGTCAACACGAGATGTCCAGCTACATTATGGCTTCTCCGAACCTAGTCATATTTGGTATCAAACATGTTGGAATCCTGCAACTACACTGATTCCAGTGTTAGTTGCCTGATACCGCGAACTGGAGGGCCACCCATATCTACCTGTGTAGCCTTGCAGGGTTTGCATGCCAGCCAGTGCTGCTGCCGAGCCCAGACACCATTCTGTCCTCCTGCTGCTGAGCCTAACTCAGGCAGGGGAGGCAGAACAAAGGATTTCCTGTAGAGGAGAGGCATTACCCCCTCTTTTAGAATTAGGTGTCTCCGGGCTAGGGAGGGGGTGCTACGAAGCACCTCCAGATTGCTTTGAAAGGCACATTTGGTGCCCTTCTTGCATAAACCGGTTTACTCCAGTGCAGGATCCCTCAGCTCCTGCTCTGGCACGAAACCACACAAAGAACAGGGGAGTGACCACCCCCTATCCAGCACGTCCCCCAGGGAGGTGCCCAGAGCTCTACCAGGTGGCTGCTTGATTCTGCCATCTTAAAAGCAAGATAAGCAGAGGCCCTTGGGAGCATCTAACTGTTCAGTCCACCAGAGTAGTGTTTCTGACACCCCTCCCCCCCCGATAGGTGGGTCACTGCAGAAGCTATCCAACCCCCTTGTTGGGTTACCTAAGGGCTTCTCTGAGGGTGGGACCCGAGTTTCGTCTGGACCAAGACTTTTATGCAAGAGTAATCTACAAGACTCTTCCACAAGACTCTTCTGCTGCTGGACACTGGACTCTGCTGCTGGGCTGGTCGGGATCCAAGACAAGTCTACACCTGGTAGGAGGGCTGCTACAGTGACTTTTACCTGTACTCTACCAAGTTCCTGCAACCTCCATGGCCGTGCATCCCTCAGGGTCACAAGGACTCTGTGTGCATCAAAGACAGCAAGAAGGAATCTCCCTTGGAGTGAAGGAGTCACTCTCCTGCGTCCGCAGGCACCTCATGATGATGACTGGCTTGTGGACCCTGCTGTCCCACAGAATTTCCAAGGCTCTTCAACACAGGTGGTGGTTTGGTTGCTCTACAGAGGCTGGGCCTGTCGTCTGTGCAACTTGGAAGACTGCAAACCCTCGTTGGAGCTTCTAGAACCGTGCCCCTTTGCACCGCCTCTGTTTGCTGTTGCCAAGACTTTCCAGTCTGGAGGGCTTCAAGCTCCAAGAACCTCCAGCCTTAAGCATCACACAGCAGCAAAAGCGACATCCTCACAGCATCTCTTGCGACGTAGGCCTCCATCTTCAGTGTGCTGCTGAGGCCTCCCTGCGACTCCCTGTGCCTGCTGCCAGAGGGTTCCTCCACGGTCTTCATCAATTCCTGCTGGATCTCCTGCTTGCTGAGGGCTAGCCCTAACTTACCTGTAGTGGGTGAGTTCAAACGACTGTGCTGGCCCCCATTTCTGCATTTCCTCCTGCAACTTGTCTGTTGCGTTTGCCAAGGCTTGTTGGCGATGCTGCTGGCTACTGGCATTGTGTCCCTGCACCTCCTGGACAACTCCAGGAGGATTGGACTCTGTCTCCTCTCTCCTTAGGTACTCCTCATCCAGCAGCCATGCCAAGGTTCCACCGACCTGGCCCATGGGTCACTGTAGCACCTGAACTGCCGAGGTCCTCCATTGACTCCAACGGGCAGTTCCGTGCCACTTCACACCCATGCGCCCTGGCTCCTTGGTGTAGGTATCCTGCTTCTCTGGGAATCCGCAGGTAGGGATGCTCTCCAACATCCCTTGCTCCAACGGGTTTCCTCGTGGTCCTCTAGGAAGGGTCTTGAATCCTCAAAAACCTCACCACGACTTCCCCATGTTATTCTATGGACACTGACCCGGGGTATCACCTCTGCACACGGGCGCCTAGGGAACCCTACCAACTTACCTTGGGTTGATCCGTGCTTCCTCTGGTCTATAGATCTGTGGGTGGTAGTCTCGATTAGGCGTCCTTTCACATTCCATTTTTTTATTATATGGTTATGGTATATGGTATCGGGCCCATGTGCTTTATATGCTTACTTGCCTGTTTTCATGGTCTGTTTGATGTGTATTCATATCTCTGCGTAGGAGATATACCAAAGTAGTGTAGTGATTGGTGCTGTAATAAATAACACTTATTTTCCTAACACTGATGTGGTTCTGTCCTGTGTGTACGTCACTGCCTGACTTATGTGGTAAATGCACCCGCTTTACACCCTCCTGGATAATCCTTAGCCGCTCTCCACAGCAGCCCCTTGAGAGCTTTGGTTATCAGGGACCACGTCTACTATCACTAAGGGTTGCCTGGACTTAGTGCAGGGTGAATCGCCAGTATGTGTGCACCATGTACTGAGCCAGCCTCCTACATTAAATATTACCTAAATATCCCAAGATTGTCTAAGAATCACTGCTCAGATATTTTGAATAAAAGAAACACAAAATACACTGTGAGGCAATACAAGATATACCATCTGTAAAGGAACAACTGCAGTGACATCATAAGACTTATCTCATTGTCATTGAGGAAAGATTGTGACTAGCCTTAGTCTTACCCAGAGTCAGCCCGTAGCCTAGGCTCCATGACCGCTGAGATGGAAAAAGGCGGCTTACTGAAGGAGCAACCAGGAATGCAATGACATTGCTGAAAGGTGTAATACGCCATTGGAGAGGCTACCAGGAAAATTGGTCATAGGATCTGTAGCAGAGCAGCGAACCCAAGAAGAGAATGGCAGGCAAAGGAAGGATTCACAAAGTAAGCAGAAGGTATCACATGGAGGAAGGGCAAAGGATCTGGAGGGGCAGGGAATTAAAGGAAAAAGGAAAGGTGAGGGTACGAAATGTTGAGGGACAAACTGCACTGTAGCGGAGGTGCCAAAGCAACTGGAAGATTTTGCCAGGCACTGACCTCTTAATTGCAGTGGCGTTATTTAGTCATGCTCATCCAGAAGCCCAGCCCTTAACCCGAAAGTTTCTGTCAAGCTAATCTCCAGGATCCTGTTCTCCATATACACCCATCCTGCCATCTTCTAACCTTGAATGAGGGCTTGAAGCTTACAAGTCTGAGTATCAGCCCTGCATTAGATAGATCTTTTCCACTAATCCTGACAGTACTCGCCATCTCCCCTCCCTTGAAATTTCCCACCTTCTGAGTTTTGTACTGAATCCTGATTTCTTTGGGTTCTGCAGATGGAATTTAGAAACCATTTGAGTGGCATGCTCAAAAGAGGTCTGGCTCCCGGAATCTCTTTGCAGCATCATACACTTTCCAAGATATCAAATGTTGGAGTAAGCCAAAATGAATATGGAAATCTCGGATAGACTTCACCTCATACTTTTGCGAGCCATCTACTAATATTGGAGGCGGAGGTGCTCCGGTCTTTGTAATCGCTGACTTTACCCTGGATAAATAACTGAGTGAATGTTCCATCTTTTGGCCAATTCTAATTGAACTTCAGATAATCCTAACAGTGTGAGCATAGAGAAGGACCCCACAAATCAAGGAGCAAACCTAGGGTGCAACCCAGGCATGTGTGAGTGTTTTGTGGACAGCCAACGTTCTGTCCCACCTTATACTCTGGAACCCGTCTACAGTATTTACCAGCCTGTCTCTTAGATGGATTATTAAAAAATGTTGATAAACCTCTCTCCTAACTTCCTTTATGTGTCAGAGAAGATGTGTTATGGAGGAAACAGTTGTAGGAGAAAGACAGGCAGGAAAACTTTGAGGATGGAAACCAGAAGAGCAATAGAAGGGGGAGACTTCAAGAGAAGAGGGTAAAGAGTTGTTGTATGTAAACTCTACCATGGAGATTCAATTACTCCATTCATTCAGATGTTCCATTAGAAAACAATATTGTTCCATTGCTTGGTTTAGCCATGCAGTCTTTCCATCTGTCTGAATGATAGATTGTTGATGGAAAATATTTGTTTCCTGTGGCTTTCATTGGCTTTCATTAGTTCTGTCCAGAAATATGCAATGAATTACACCCCCCCTTAAATAATAATGTCTGGTAATCTGTGGAAGTTAAAGATGGTGTTAAAAAAATGTACGGAAGTTGGTAATCACTTGAGGGGTATAAATTGTCCCATTCCGGTGAAATAATGCACAACTACTAACAATGTGTTAAACCCTTGTGACATGGGGAGCTCAATAACAAAATCAATAGAAGTTCTGAAGTTCTTATCCAAGGTTGTGAGGGCCCTGGAGGCGAGGGAATAACCTCATGGGGATGGCTTTCTCTCTCTTAGACTGAGCACACACAGGACATTGACTGATATTTCGCTGAATATATTTTGACATAATAGGCCTGCAAAAATGTATTTTCAATAGATCTTTCATCTTTATTTGCCCAAGAAACCCACAAATAGTTCAATCATGGCAATATTCCATGACTTGTAGCAATGTTTGATGGTGAGAAAATATACTGCATCTTTCTCATACAACAGAGATCCCACTCTATTCTGATATCTTAAATTGATTTGCAAACATAGTTCTCCATTGACTTCTTCTAGTTTGGCTTTTACTTGACTTAAACATTTGTTGATTAAGTCAGATTCTTGTAACATGGCCAATAGGATGTTAGGAGTAGGCATGAGTTCTTCCTGAACTTCTCCTCGTCTTGAGAGAGCACCTGCCTTGCAATGATGTTTCCTCTCCCTATAAGTCATTGTATACTGGAATCTTGAAAAAAATATTGCCCATCTTGCATGTCTCACGTCTAAACACTTAATTGATTTTAAATACAGCAGACTTTCATGATCCGTCCATATGGTGATCTAATGTAATGCTGCTTCTAAATAGTATTATCCTTGTGTGAAGGCCTCCTTATTGGTAGCAGCTCCCCATCATGAATGGTATAGTTTCCTTTGGAAATTGAAAGGGTTTTTTGAATAATAAGCCACCAGATGTACTGCCTTGGTCTCAGGATCTCTTTGCAACAGTACTACACCAATAGCACTGATGCATCCGTCTGCACTATGAAGGGCACCTGCAGATTAACATGTTGTAGAATAGGTTCTGATGAAAATGCAGTCTATAAAAAGTTAGAGGACTCTTCCTGTTCTTGGTCCCACAGATCCAATCGATCTTACTGATTCGTTACTGTTATAGCTTCCACTCCACTATGGTGGAAATGTCTTTTATGAAGTGGCTGTAGGATTTTGCTAAATCTAAAAGTCATTGTATTTCTTTGACAGATGTTGGAGTTGCCAACTGTAATAAAGCTTTGACCTTGCCTTGTTCCATACTGATATATATATATATATATATATATATATATATATATATATATATATATATATATATATATATATATATATATATATATATATATATATATATAATTAAATCATCACATTAAATTATTTTTTTAACCATTATTTTATATCGTGTTCTACTTTCTCTGCACTCATTATTTCCTATGAGAGGGTGTTGCCGTTCCAGTGGTTGGCCATGTGTGGTGCTGAACTTACTCCAGGTCTAGGCTGGAGAACACTTACTACTGCTTTGCATCCTCGTTTTGGCTGTATTAGCTATAGAAGTGCAGTTTGTGAATGTCAATGGTCTTACTATTTTGTGGGTGGGTGCTTGCCCATACTCAAACTTCTCCCGCACCCTCCCTAAACACTTCTTATTTAGTAGAAAATAGTAACCATTGTTCAGCCAGTTCCCCTGTCCTTCCCACATATACATCTAAAACCTAGGGTTACATGTGTGAAAATGTCGACAGTCAGAGATCTCTGCACAAAAAAAGATAGGAGAGGTGGTGGCGTAGAACTACGCACATAGGTTTGTCAACCTCATTTTGTAGAACTATTGTAGTTCTAATAAATATAATGCAAACTGAGGTTTGGGAATAGGCCTCACAATCTGTAGCATATTCACTGCAATGGTATCATAAGACTTTGTCAGTGAGGAAAGATTGTGACCATCCCAATCCTACCCAGAATAAGGCAGAGTGTTAAAGATTGCAGGAATCGCTGTTAGCATGAGCTGAAAGCCATTTTGTACTTGGCAGCCATTTTAGTCAACCATGTGCTCGCCATGTGCTTTCTCCCTCTTCCAGAGTCTTGCACATGCTCAGAAAGGCCTAGCTGGTAGAATGCACCTGCTCCTAGTATAGAACTGTCAGGCTATTCTTACTGATGTAAGCATTTTAGTCTCCCTCCCACTTTGTGGAGCAAGCAAATTTTGTATACCCATATTAGTCAATAAGCATGCTTGTATGTGCTAGGACCTCCCCTTGATTTTATGCTGACTATATAACAAATGCATATATAAGGACCCTGTTCTCTGCACTCATTAGAATGCCTCCTACAGTGGCCTGCGGGTACCGTAAGATGCAATCTCCCTCATCTGAGGTTAATAAAACATGTTTTTTTGATATTACAGCTTCCGTGCCAATCTTTTCTTTGTTGGTCTTAAGGACCAGATGTATCAGTGAACCCCTAAGAAGGTTTTTATTTCTACAAATGGCGCCCGAAAGTGGACCTCATCTGTGCAGCGGCTATCCAAGGGAGTGGTCTTGAAGGGAGACAGTAATCTACTGAGGAGTACAGGACAGGAATCTACTGAGGAGGTACCCTGCGCACGGAGATTGTTTGTCTTCCAGCCCAGTATATTTCTGGTCTTCCTGATCTGATCCTCCAAGTGTTTGCCGCTCCCGACTGAGAACTTCTTTGGCGTGAGTATTTTAAAACGACCGTTAGGTCACTCAGAACTTGGCAGTTGGAAGCTGGAGACTTTGGTAAGGTTGCTGAAGCAACACTTTTGTTTGGAATGACTTGGCCAAGATTTTGGTTTGTTTGTTTGTTTTGCTGCAGCAAATGAAGGCAGGTAATGAGGAGATTTTTCTCTAACTTTGAAAACTTGAACGGCACACATTGTGTTAAGTGTCACTTGGAGTATAATATTATATATGCTATAATATTCTTGACATGCCTGCTTCTAGCACACTTTGTTGAAAGTGTTGCTGTCTTGGAGGTACCGATATGGATTTAGGAAGTACTCAGCTGACTCCCTCAGAGGGGATACCTAAATAGGTTTAGGTATAGTAAAAAGATATTTCTTCCTTGGTGACTAAGTACCCCATGGAACTAAATATGTACATAAAACGGATCCGGATCTGCGCACTTAGTAACATTCATAAGTGGTGATATGCAGAGCGCTTTTTGAGTGTTCTACCAGCCAAAACTGGCGAATTTGGTGTATTTTGGCTTCTTGACCATGGAACAGTTTTTTGGGCTACTTTTGAGAGCTCTTCTTGTAAATATGACTTACAATTAGTATTTACAAATAGTTTGGTCTTGCGTACAATTTGTAAGCTGTCTTAAAGTCCTAAGTGTTGATTTGTGGGTTAAATGTGTGTTTCAATGTCTATGTGGTTTGACATTGGTGATACTTGTGTGAGTAAATAGCGATTGCGCTCTTTGTGTAAGAATGGCTAGCTTTAAGCGCGCTGTGTTGTGTGTTCTGAGTATATGACCCCCCTTCTGTAACTGTCTGGAATGAGCTCAATGAGTTTGTTTATATTTTTTTGCTGTCATCATTCTGTTTTGCAAAATGTCATTTAGTTACTTACATATTAAATAAAAATCCAGAAATGAATTATATAACATATGCTAAACAGCTGCATGTTACTATTAAATTGACAGAGTAGGACACTATACATGTGTGCAAATTGCCACAATGCTAAAGACAAAATTAGAATTCGTATTCAATAGGATTAAAATAGGCCTCATACAGAGGAAGAAAAACGAAATTGTGTGTTTTGTAATCAATAGACTAAAATACAACGTTACAGCATTTTCCTTAGATACATTGTATTAGACATTAAAAGGCATGCACATAATTTGAGTGAATTTGGTCGTTGCTGAACTAAATACACATTATAGAAAGATAGATTTGACTGCATTGAAATGCCTCAGTTTTTAAATAGACTGTGACATGCTTTTCTTTCAGCACCCGAGAAAAAAGCTTTCCAACAGCTGCGTTTAAACTGACTAACTGAAAAGAAACTGTTTGACACAGCAAATGGGGATTTAACTCTGTCAGGGTATTTCAAATAATAAAGGGGTTTTTTCCTGAGAAAGGCGTGAAAATTCGACGCCTGCTGACAAACAACAGCTGCATAAATAGCATATGGCTATTCCTGATCACGGCCACAGACAGGAATGCTGAGTCAGCGAAATTTTAAGCCAGTGTAAAACTGGTATAAAGGCCTGCCTTATTTTAAAAGTTTCAAAAACCCAGTTTCATTGTTTTGGATAACAGAGAACAAAATTGAAAGTAGGGATTTCCTTTCTTAATGCCTTTTTTTCATAAGTACCTCTGTGGTTCTGATGTTAAATAATAACTGTCCTTTAAAAAGTGGCGCAGACTTTTCATGTTTCAAGTAAGGCTTCTGTGCTTAGGGTTATACATGAATGCGTTTAAATATGATAGGCTACGAATGAAGCTTGCTTTTCAAATGTGGAATCATCAAAATGGTTGGTTTGATAAAAAAAAAAAAAAAAAAATTATATGAAAAAAAAATATATATTATTAAAAATAAATGCTTTAAATTCGTTTTTTCATCTTTATAAAGCCTAATCATCATACTGTGAATTCCTAGCATCAAAGTTGGATTTAAGTAGTGCTGTACCACAATAAGTGGAAGCTTAAATGTGACATGTCACTTTACCCAGCCGTACAAAACTCATTTTTTAAGAGTATACCTTATACATTTCTGATTTCCCTTTCCTGGGCTATCTAGAGAACACTCTGGGGGTTCCTATTATGCAAAAATATTGTAGGATATTCATTTTTAAGTGCCCCTACCACCAAAGTCGAAATTGAGCAAAATTCACAATTTTACAAGCAGTTCTACCACTCAGGGCAGTTTTTAACCTGCTCTCAGGCTTCAATAAAGTATATGCAAGTATAAAATAAACCGCTGACCTCTGTATTACTAGACTGCACACCACACACTGTACACAAATGAAAATAAGTATACAGAGACCAGCAGACGTTATTATCCTACCTTTAAATTGCTGACAAACGGACCGGACAGGACTGCCTTTGAGCTGTGATTCTCCAGAGTTGCTTTGCATTACGAAAACCGCATGGCAAGCCTTGCACACAAAAATGAACAGCTGCTGAACGGGTCAAAGGTCGGAGTTCTGCATTTAGCAACTTAGCAGGGTGAAGGGTAATGTTTGCTGGGACACTTCGACCTTCGAAAAGTTTTTGAAAGACGAGATGATAGCGCAGAGAGTGGAAGAGAAGCTTTGCTTCCTATTTTTGGCAAACACACGTTTTGCGCAGTCATATGAAACGAAGGAAAGCAGCCCTCAGTTGAGCATTGATCTGCCAGGTATATAAAATAATGGTTTTAGTTTAAAGAATACTGTGTAGGGGCTACGATAAGGAGGAAATGGATTTTAGTTTGCATTCATTCGCCCTCATGTTAATCTAGTACAATTGCTGTAGGAATTGGTTTAAAGTTAACTCAATTTGCTTGTGTTAGGCTGAATCAGAGAATAGCCACTTTCTAAGATATCTCCTACAAGTTTGTTTGTGCCCAGTTGCTACAAATAGGGGTTGAAAGTGTTGACAGAAGTGAAACCTGTTTCAGGTTTTCCTACTGTCAAAATGGGGGAAGGAGGCTAGCTCCTCTACAAATTAAGGGTAGGCAAAATTATGTTTTCTCTCTTCTTTTTCTCACTCTTTCTTGAGTCTGTCTAAGCTGTCTAGGAAATGACCATGTGACAGTTATTGGCTATTCTGTAATACTATTTTAAAATTGTTAGAATTAATAAAATGATGAAACACATAAGCTATGTTACTGCCCATCCTGTATGAAAGAATGAGTAGAACAGATTGATGTCCCCTTATTTGATCTTTAAGGGGAACTGTATAGTGGGGGTTTCTGTTCAAAAATCTCAGGTGGCAACACTATTATTGTTTATGTTATTCTCATGTTCTATACAGTTTTGCAAGGGCATTGCTAGTCTTTTATTAGCTAGTCTCTGTCAATAAGCTGACAGCCCTTATTAGAGCTGGAGATAGGGTTTTTTGCTTTTGAAAATGATGTTGCATAGTCCAGATCGTGAAAAGTAGAATGCAGGAAAGACGCTCATGTGATCCTTAGCAAACATTTTGAAGGAAAATATTGTTTTATAGGAGTTTGTTTGTCATAACATGTTCTGCTGGAGAAAATGTACCCACTATGTTGAAGTTTAGTTCTTTTTGCAATAAGAATCCCTGTTAAATTAGCAGTTTTAGATTTTCCTGCTGCGCCTATAACATGAGAGCATGGTCCTAAGCATAACATGTAAGAGAAATTATTTTACAAGTGTCTGCAGTCCTGTACAAGTAATGTAAAATCTATGAGTAAAAGTGTAGAACATTTCCTTTTTCTTGAAGGTTCTTCAGATTAGTAAAATAGGAATACACCAATGTAAGTATTTGGAGTATGTCTGTATTGTTTTTCTCTTTTCCTCAGAATTTAGTAAATGAACACAGACTTCCTTGGCTGTTTGGGATTGGGTGATGTATTACTCTTGTCAGTTCACCAAAACGTTCCTTTTATACTTGCCAATAGGTCCAGGGTTTTCTACTCTCAGATAGATGAAGTGGTTCTTGGGTGCCTTGCTAATGTATGGGGCGCCCCAAGACTAAGGAAGTATTCTGAGACTATCCTCTCTGTTGTTAGATTATTTCTGTGCCTTGTCTAAAGACCTCTTGTTCTGTCCACCAATAGATATTTGCTTCCTTACAACCATTGCCAGAGGGGCCCGGACAACAGATCCAGCCTGGGAGTCAGCACCAGTCCAGCCTACAGTCAAAACGAAAGCAACCAGCATAGGCCTTGCTGGCAACTAGGACCTCAGTGAAGGCAGAAGCACTGGGACGTGAAGTGTGTACCCCTGCCACTGTCTTGGGCGAAAGACGGGGTTACAAATCAGGATGGAGAAATCTTTGTGTGGATCCAGTTTTTGATGCCCAGCTGAGAGAGTCACAGAGCGACAAGGACGGCAAGAAGGCTTTTGCTTGAGGTGACCCCTTTGAAACAAGGGTTGCTTCAGGCCTTTGAGTCCTGGTCCTAAGTGAATGCAAGTCTGCGCCTTTATTTGTTGATCAAGAGATGCCCGAGCACACTGGGTATAATTTGTGGCCCTAACAAAAGAGCAGTGCGCCAGAGGTGCTATACAGGAGTTAGGGAAGGACTTGAGTTTAGGGTACAGGTGCTGTGCCCTTGGTGCCTGTTAGATTAAAGTGAAGAAAACTGGTGCACTGCCTGAGACACTGGACAGGATCATTGAGGGTATTTGCCCTGGGGGGTGATTGCCCTATCCTGAAAGAAAGACTTTTCCTTCTCCGTGATTCTTGAGTTGCGAGTTGTGCAGCTCCACCGTGGGAACAACAAGAGCCTGCCTGTGAGGCTCAAACGGACACAGGGAGAAGACTCCCCTCTGGTTGGTTGTACTACAATTTCCCAAGGACTCTTTTTTTTGTTAGTAATGTACCCCTTTGGTCGTCCCATTTTTGAGGAGGAGCAGCCCTTTGCGGCTCCTTGTCCTAATTCCAATGGCCTTGTGTGGTCCTCCTGGTCCCCCGGAGCCAGGATTGTTTTTGTAATAATATGTCTGACTGCATTAATATTTTTTTAAGAGTAATGTTTATTCTGCACGAGAAAAGTTCATCTGAGCATGTTACTTTACTCTTTCCTTAAGTATATTAATTGATAATTTAGCCCTCATATAAAATACTGAGAAAGTCTATTGAAAATGTTTTTATTAGGTATGTGCTGTTGGCTATTCTGAAATTGAAATAGATAGTCACTGAAATACATCAGAGCCCTGAAACTTAGAATTAGACTAGATGGTTTTGGTATTTGCTTTCTGCTTAGGGTTGGAAAAATATTGAGATTTCTGTTTGAGATAATAGTCATTATTCTCTCTTGCTACCTGTATGACCCAATGCTCTGTTCCCTTTGTACTCCTGCTTATACCTTATATATACCTGCTTAATGAAATGTTTAGAATGTAAATGCCCACCTAGCATAGGATATTGATGAATTTATGAGAAGAAAATGTGCAAAATATTTTCTATGTCTCTACTAGATCATGGGAATGTCTTTAGCTCATGCTAAAAGGATCATCTGTTAAAGATTGCAGGAATCGCTGTTAGCATGAGCTGAAAGCCATTTTGTACTTGGCAGCCATTTTAGTCAACCATGAGCTCGCCATGTGCTTTCTCCCTCTTCCAGAGTCTTGCACATGCTCAGAAAGGCCTAGCTGGTAGAATGCACCTGCTCCTAGTATAGAACTGTCAGGCTATTCTTACTGATGTAAGCAGTTTAGTCTCCCTCCCACTTTGTGGAGCAAGCAAATTTTGTATACCCATATTAGTCAATAAGCATGCTTGTATGTGCTAGGACCTCCCTTGATTTTATGCTGACTATATAACAAATGCATATATAAGGACCCTGTTCTCTGCACTCATTAGAATGCCTCCTACAGTGGCCTGCGGGTACCGTAAGATGCAATCTCCCTCATCTGAGGTTAATAAAACATGTTTTTTTGATATTACAGCTTCCGTGCCAATCTTTTCTTTGTTGGTCTTAAGGACCAGATGTATCAGTGAACCCCTAAGAAGGTTTTTATTTCTACAAGAGAACCAAATAACCAAGGAGTGACTCTGGGACTACTGAGATGGAGGAAAGGAGCTCACCGGAGGAGCAAGGAGGTACACAATGAAGTTGCTGAAAGGTGTAACACACCATTGACAAAGCTACCAGGATGTTGGGTGATAATGCCTGTAGCATATCAGCAAACTCAAGAAGATTGTAGCTAGCAGAGCAAGAATTCAGACGATAAACGAGATGCATAACTGGGACGATGGGCAAAGGGTCTGAAGGGGAGAGAAACTGAATGGAACTAAACAACAAAGGTGAGAGTACAGAATGCAGAGTGAAGAACTGCATGGTAGTGAAGGAGCTGAAACACCTGGGAAAAATGGACCAATATTGACCCAGTGCCTGCACTGAGATTATATAGTCATGGTCTCCCAGAAGCCCCACCCATAACCCGGAAGTGTCATTCAAGCTAATCTTCAGAATCCTGTTCACTATATCTGCCAATTCAAACCTCCTATAAACTTTAATGAGGGCCTGAATCCTTCATGTCTGAGTATTAACACTTCATTGCAGTGATGTTTCCCACGAATCCTGACATGAAAACACCTAGGGCATGCTTAGAGCCTATACACAGTTTGTAAATACGCTGGGCCATATTATCAAGAACGGCGATAACATTATCGCCGCTTTAGCGGCAGGAAACTGCCGCTAAAGCGGCGATAAGGGGCTTGATAATATGCTCTATAGAATTCCAATAGAAGCCCAGGTTTGATGTCCTTCACACCAGAACCTGGGCTTCAATTGGAATTCTAAAGGGCATATTATCAAGCCCCTTATCGCCGCTTTAGCGGCAGTTTCCTGAGGCTAAAGCGGCGATAATGTTATCGCCGTTCTTGATAATATGGCCCATACAGCCCTGTGTGATCTCAATCTGCACACTGTAAGCGAGATACTGCACGCACAAGCCTTTGCCAACAATTCAGGAGATATTCACCTGCAGATTTGTTGGCTCTTGGGCACTGTTAGAAGCAGGTCATTTCATCCAGGCAGCAGAAATGCAGACAATGGCACTTACATTGCCTCCATTCAGGCTCAGGGCTTATTTACAAACTTTTGGCGGAGGGCGAGCTGTAAGTCTTCTTGCTACACTGCCTTACATCAAAAGAAAAGGGCAGGAATGTGCCGTATTGATGAGATACGGCACATTCCTGTCCTCTTCCCCAGTGCTGGTGCACAATTGGCTGCCATATACCAACGCAGGCACCCTTGCACCATGGTGCAAGGGTGTCTGTGTTGTGGGAATGATTATTTTTGTGTAGGAAGAGACAATGAAGGTGATTGCTGCTGAATGCATACATAAAAATGAGGAGAAATAAAATTATTTCTCCCCATTGCGCCTCGCCTTTGACGTGTTCTGAGATTTACAGAACGTTGTAAATCTGGGAATGTGTCAAATGCCATGAGTGTTACATGGGAACACTCACCGTAATGCCCATGGCCCGCCTCCCCATCGCAGTGTGTGGGAACGCAGCTACTGTGCTGCATTTTCTCACACCATATCTACAAGGCCATGAAAAGCCATGCATGGTGGTTTTATGTGGCATTGTAGATATTGTTCTGAGCTGTGCACTGCTGGAATGTCAATAAAAGTGATTTTCCGGCAGCGCACTGGGGCTTGTATATACGCCCTTAGTGTTTCGCCCTCCATCAGTTATGAACTTGCGTCAGTGTTGTACGAATTATGCATCATAAATTCTGACCACATAGTATTCGGTTAGAAAAAACATTTGCAAATTTATTAATTTTAGTGATACAAAAATACCGTTCATTTCAGGGGATCAAGTTTTTCATCACAGCGTTATACTAATAGCTAACAACTATCCTGAAAATCATGCTAGATCCACAGAGAATCACCATACTTTGTAGAACTTTACCATCTGGTGCTCACAATTTCTGCACTGGAACTGCAGCTCGGTATATGCATTTTAGATGGCTCCACCCGAGTCAAAACAGAGCCATTTAATGCCAACTACAAGTTGAAAAGATCAGAGATGTACTTCACGGGATAAAGGGGTCATCATCGGATTCTTCTCATGGCTCCCTAAGCCCTGAAGAAATTCAGTTTGTGGTGCCATTCTTGGGGCATTTTTTCACTACTAGTGCGGGAAGGAAGAGGGCAAGGTGGGCCACGAAGCCTCATAAATATCCCCTCATTATCTGAATATGACGTGACCATGAATCTTGGGAGGGTAGAGCCTGTACTGCCTATGGATTGCTTAGATACCCAGATAGTCACTGAAGAAATGTCAAGTTTCCCCTGGCTGGTGGGAAAGAATAAGGGATTGTCCCCTGTAATGGTGTGGCCATACACCTAATTTTTTATTTTTGTTGGGAGTTTTATATTGCGCAAACTAGACACGAAGGTATCAGAGCACTAGTCGCGTTACAGACACATTCATTTTTTTTAGATTAAGTGATTTGCCCAGAATCACAGGATGTCAAGCGTCCCTGCTGAGACTTGAACCCGGTTCCCCAGCTCCGAGGTCAACCGCTCTAGCCGTTAGGCCACGTCCTATTCTATGTGCCCAGCTATTTCTTCATGCTCAACTTGATACGGCACAGGTTAAACCCAGTTGTGACAATGGGAAAGGTTGCACAATTATTTTTTAAAAGAACAATAGAAATTCCCAAAATGTCACCTCCTCTCCTTTTATTTGTTATTTCACATTTAGGGACATATTTATCAAAGGTTTTGCGTCGCCTTTAATCCACACAAGGGGACCCAGGGAGGCGCAAAACCTAGAATCAGATTTACCAAGCCACACAAGGCCATCTTACTCTACCCCAGGGATGCATCCATGGGTGGAGCGTGGGTGTTTCAGCAGTAAAGCTACATATACGTCATCAAAACTATTCTTCTGAAAGGCATTACTGTAAATTTCACTTGGTAAAACTCTAGCTGGCCTTTGTTTCTGCAACTCTAAAGACTTATGCATGCAGGATAACCTCAAGAAGCATTTCATATATTTATACGTTCAGTCATTTAATTACGTTGTTAAGATTGAAAATGTATGTGTCTGTTCTACCTAAATCCACTAGTGGGCAGTAGATATTCGTAAATACTGTAAATGAATGCAAAAACGGTGCACCTTTTATGAAAGTTAACTGAACGATGTGCAATTCTCTACACTTATCAGGTCCTGGACACAGTTCTGACTAAATCCTAGTGATGTTCCTAATTGGAGCTGTGAAGGTTTGCTCTCCTGATCGCTTCCTCCTGAAACGAATACATACCACTCCTCACTTAGGAAGAAATGTGTCCGCAGTCGTAGCCAGCACTACCACGAAGACACCGGCTTGAAGAAGCGTCGCTTGCAATTTAAAGCTTGTATTGTTACATGAGTGATTGAATTACTTGATTTATTTAGCCATATGAGACTGGATTTCATACCACCGGCAGACTTGGGACAAAGCTGTACTTGGTACATGAAGTGCCACCATCAAATGTCAGCTTTAATCAAAAAAGTCATATTTAAAACATTAAGCACTTTATATATGCCATCAAACTTAACTAATCATGATTTTTTTCATTTCTTAAAGTATATTTTGCAATCTTGTACCCTATATTCTACTGATTGGCTCATTTTATTTCATTGGTGCCATATTTTGCTGTTTATATGCGGATGTATATCTCCCAAATCCTTCATATAAATTAAGGGGCATATTAGCAAGGGCCATTATCTCCGCTTTTTTGGCTTTAAGAGCCAAACAAGCGGAGATAATATTACCGCCCTATTACCAATGCGGGTGCTAACATGCATTAACGCATGTTAGCACCCGTTTTCCCCACGCCTCGCTCTGCATCTCTAATGAGATGCAAAGTGGGCGTTCCTTCCCAGGATAACAGGAGAAATGTCGCTAACCGACATTTCTCCTATTATCAAGCTGCAGGCGAACATGCAGAGCGATTAGAAAAGTAGGGCTAACCACGGTTAGCGCTACTTTTCTAACGCCTGCTCTCAGTATGACTTAGCCATGATATCCAATGGAAGGTGGATATCATGGCTGAGTCTGTCCTGCCCTATCAGCAAGCTATCGCCAAAAGTTGTGTGATTATCGCTGGATTTCCAGCGATAATCGCACATTTGGCAGTTAGCGCTTGCAATTTTATCACTGTTGAGATGAGCGTTGCTGATAGCACGCTATCTCAGTGATGAAATTCAGCGTTAGTCCGGCGATAATTATCCTCGCGCTAATCGCGCTGAGCGATAATTATCGCCGGACCTTAGTAATATGCCCCTTAGTTTAGAAAATGAATGACACGAATAGGACTTCATTTGCATTAAGGAATATAGGGGCATATTAGCAAGACCCACGTTAAAATTATCGCCGTTTTAGCGGCAGGAAACTGCCGCTAAAACGGCGATAATGGGCTTGCTAATATGCGTTATAGAATTCCAATAGAAGCCCAGGTTAGATGTGCATGACGTCTAACCTGGGCTTCTATTGGAATTCCATAACGCATATTAGCAAGCCCATTATCGCCGTTTTAGCGGCAGTTTCCTGCCGCTAAAACGGCGATAATTTTAACGTGGGTCTTGCTAATATGCCCCATAAAGTTATGTTTTAAACATTCTTTTAGAGCAAGCACACACATTTTTGGAGTATTTTTTAGAGAAACTTATACCCTCCTGTTAAAAAGTTGCATTGGTAGTTTTAATGTAAAATGAAAAGGCTTGAAAAGAAAATCTCCGAACTTAAAAAATGTAAAACGTAATACTAAACGTCCTTGGATCCTAATGATTTTGAAATGCACGTTGAAAATGTATGTAATCACGCACCAAAATATCATGCATTTTAAATAATCTTTATTTGAAACTGCGTTTCTTAAAATGTAGAAACTGTAAAATAATATTTATATATGCCTTTTAATACAATCTTCCTTGAATGGGGGAGGATTCCTTCTTAATTCTGCTAATCACCGCAGATTTTAAGGGTTTTATTCCATATCATCTCCTTTTTAGGTCTCGCGCCTAGCGTTGCAGTGCGCGACCCTGCTCGCACAGCGCGAGACCTGTTGTACGGGCTTCAGAAAGCTAACCACACGCTCGTTTTATTTGGAGAAAGCGAGTACGCCCATTCCTCAAAATGAGACAGAAAGCAGAAGTGACATTGCACATTATTTGACCTTCGGAAATCACTGGGTTAACCATTTGAAACACCCTTAGCCCATCAACAGCTACATATTTGCTGGTCAAGAGGAAGGGAAACCTCAAGGTGTGTAAACTATTGAAAGTAAACAGGGATCCAGAAGAAATGTTTACGCTTCCTGCCTGCTACTGCCTTCTTGACCCCCAAGAACAGATATTAGAATGGCAGTGCCAGGGCTACTGTTTTCCTCCAATCCTGACAGCTGTAGAAAAACAAGCATTTGCAATGCAATAGGTCTCGCATTTGCGAGAGTTTGAGCTATTGGCATTGTAAATGACAATGCCTTTTATTTATGTGTTTTGAAATCCTGCAAGCGGTGCGTAAAGACGCACTTTGTACTTATAGTCCTTGCTTACGAGAAGCAAGGCTGGCAGTAACTGCGCCTCTTTTACTGCCAGCCTTGCTTCTTGTAAGCAAGGACTAGAAGTACAAAGTGCATGTTTACGCACTGCTTGCAGGTTTTCAAAACATATAAATAAAGGCATTGTCATTTACAATGCCAATAGCTCAAACTCTCGCAAATGCAAGACGTATTGCATTGCAAATGCTTGTTTCGAAATGTTGTCATATGTGTAGGGGTAATAGACCTATAGCACGGTGCCCATTTGTACTGAAAAACAAAGGTTCCTTCCCCTTTTTGGAGAATGCTTATTCGGTATGGCAGCAAAGCTAGCGTCGTGCATTTTGTTCACCCCCAAAAAATATACACTTTAACTCGCCTTCTTTACTTTCATTTATGTCTGTTGTTGCTTCAGTGAAGATGTGTACTATGGGACTGAGAAGAGACGGGGAGTATTGATGAACAATGGGGAAATACCCGGGGAGCACGCAAACAGGCCACATGCATTCTCATAGGAGTGTAGTGCAACAATTTACAAGGTAACATTAAACTACGGCAAGAAAGGGGCAGCGTCCATTTTATATATTGGAACATGGTATCACACGATGCTGACTATAAAAAATGGGCTTTGCGAGGAAGGCAAATCGGGCACTCTCAACAGAGGGGAATGCGTGGAGACAGGCTAGAGATTTCTAAAGATGTCCGGTAATACAGAACGGAGAAGAGATAAGAGAAAGGCTCGGCTCTGACTAGAATAAGAGGCCCAGAGATAAAACGTGGAAGGGTACGACAGGCTCAGGAGTGAGATAAAAAAAAGTTCCCGGCAAGAAATTTGTAAATACACGGAACTACGTACACGGAAATATGTAAGAGTGACAAGGGACAAAATCAGGAACAGGATTCGGAAAGACATGGGATGAAGTTATGGAGTTTGAATGCAAAGACCGGTATGGTGATGAGGCAGCCTCCACTGTACGGTTACCAGACTGACTGTCAAATGTATTCTGGGATTTGTAGTCTTGAGTCAGCTTAGTTGATCCAGTCGAACTAACACCTGAAAGCAATGATTGGTTAAATAAAGGCCCAGCATTGCGTCGGGTCCTCTGGTATCAGTACTTGCTGTACTGCAAAGGGAGAAGGCAGTGTGGCTGGGGCCATGTGGTCTACAAGGCAGAGCAGAGGCTTCCTAATGCTCCAGTCTATTTGTACAAATTAAGAAACACTACAGCATATGGCCCAAGTGGCCTCTAATGACGCCTAAAGAAAACAAAAGTAACTCCCTCCATCCAGGAGAAACACATACCAGAGCTGTTGACATCACCGATTGCCTCCACAGACCTCTGTTAATGGTGCCCTCGACCCTCCCGAGATCGCAGACAAACGCAGAATAATGAAAGGGAAGCTCGCTTAACCCTTTATGGCCCAGTGACCGAGGCAAGTCCCTTGGCTTGTATGTTTACCCGCCTATTAACCTATACTACTGTCACTAATTGGGACAAGATTCCATGAATATCTTAGTGGTGCTCCGGACAATAAAACACACATTTGGTGGATGTCGATACCCGTGGACAACGGGAGAGAGGGAGGGCAGGCGAGGGGATTTTGAAGGCACGGACAACGGGAGGGAGGGCAGGCAGGGGGAAGAATGCACGGACAACAGGAGGGGGGGGTTAAAGAAGGCACCAAAGCATGTCGTGCCTGAGGAGGAGAAGCTCCTTAAAGAAAATAGTGCTCACAGTCTAAAATGTCACGTACCGTGTAACAAACTAAGTAAAGGGGCCAGTCGCCATGGGAGGTGACAAATGAAGAGGAGGCAGTACTAAGGAGGGACTAACAAGCAGATTGACGAATCAGAAGCCAGCATTTAGGACACACAATGACACAAGCCAATGGCAAACATGGGCGGAGAGTGGGCGGGGCTTCTAGTCGCTACTCGTTAGGTGAGCGTATACAAGAAGTCTCACAGAGCAGCGCATGCGCGCTGGCTCCAGTCGACCTAAAAAAGGGAGGATCCATGGAGGGGAGTTTGATGGGAGGAGCATCCTATGTGTGGGAGTGTGAGACAGTCGACCTGCCTGGGCTGGAGAGGACGGCGAAACAATCGGGGAGAAAATGAAAGTGAATGTTATTGTCATGATACAGAGCTATAGCAGACAAGTAAAAATTAAGCAGAGAAAGTACTAACACGGAATGTGAATGGCGTATTAGACAGTAGGAAAATAAATATGACGAGCTATTTAGAGCAGCCCAGTGCAGAGATCATTTTATTGCAAGAGACACACTTAACTGACAAAGAAAGGCAGATCTTCAATAAATATTCTTGGATTCACGAAGCCAGACTATCCAAAACAACAGCAGCAGTTTGAGGCATTGCAGTTTGATCAGAAAAAAGTACAAGAGTTAACAACTACTAAAGAACAAAGAGATGATTTAAGTAGCTGCATTAAAGTAACAAATAAATAAGGGACTGATGCCCTCTCTGTCTTCAGTTATTATTGCCCTATAACTGATGATCCACATCCTTTTTTAAAACATATTTCAAGCATTTGCGGGGGAAAAAGTCAAACACTTGAAACATGATTGTTTTCCGAGCATACAATGAGCATGTCTGCGCCATTGAAGTACTGGGATCTTGTTAGAGTGAGACCAGACACTCCTGGCAAGAT
Source organism: Calotriton arnoldi (assembly GCA_963921515.1). Classification (NCBI taxonomy): domain Eukaryota; kingdom Metazoa; phylum Chordata; class Amphibia; order Caudata; family Salamandridae; genus Calotriton; species Calotriton arnoldi. The sequence continues at coordinate 319,068 of CAWUFW010005282.1, read as the reverse complement.
CAGCGTGTCTCATGTGCCTCCTAATCTGCTTGGCTCAGGCTTGTTCCGCTTTCACTTACAACAAGTGAAATCAAACATGCATTGCACATCTCTTTATTCTTTTCCAGGGCAGACTGCAATGCCTTCAAACTTTAAGCAGCTGCGCTCAGTCACCTGTGTCCCTTACTGGTGATCCTGGCAGGGGGCACCAGGGGAGCAGCAGCCCAGCAGAGATAACATAGTCACTCGCATTAGTCATCTGTTTGCTTTTGCCTACTTTCTGATCAAACACGGGCACGCTTTCTGCTTACACTACCAGGGCTGCATCGTGAAGTCATCTGCTATTGAGATTGAGTATTGTGTACAGCACAGCTTTTTAAACCATATGCTGCTGCTACAATGTACATTTTATATATTGCTCTTCATTTCTGTTTTAAATTCATAGGAACGGCATAAAACAAAGTTTACGTTACTCGTATGCGCATAAAGGTAGTACATGTTAGGATAATTTGTTGCCTCAAACACAGCCATTGCTTTTATACTCTTGGTAAGGGGTGAATGTTTTGATCTCGGATCTCTGTTTCTTAACATTGCCTGGTCAGCCCTGCCCCCCCTTTTATGGCTCCGTTTGTTTACATCTTCGCCCAAGTTGCTTTGAAAGTCTTAATGGCAGCTTTATTGAAGACACTGCTGTGCATGCCTAACACAGCAGGCACTCGGTTGAAAAGAGTCATGGTGACAGTTGAATATGGAATGTGTAAAATGAAGAGAAAACCGATACCTGCTGATGTCTGCATTTAGGGCTATGTTGACCCGGAGTTTATTGTGAAAACATGCATCTTATTAGCCGGATCAACAGTGAGAGCTTCCACTACCCCCATCGCCAGGGGTTAAGCGATCAATAGTGCTGCATGTGTAGTCGCACTGGGTCCCAGGGGCCTAGCGAGCCTGCTGCACCTTAGTTATGGATGTTTTTTGCTATGAAACAAGAGTATTCATACACAACACAAAACAAATAAAACATGCAAGGGGCAACTCGCCCTACTGTAGAGTCTGTTGCTAAAATCGCAGAGGCCCACAGTAATAAAGTTCTTTCTGACTTTTTGAACAACAGCGGTATCTTAGACCGCTCCCAGAATGGTTTCCGCCCCGGTCATAGCACAGAGACGGCGCTATTAGCAGTGAGTGAACACCTGCGGACCATTCTGGATGAGGGTCAAACGGCGGCTCTGATACTGCTTGATCACAGCGCCGCGTTTGACACGGTCTCCCATCAGATCCTCCTGCGCCGTTTAGAGGAAGCAGGGGTAGTCGGCTTGGCACTGGAGTGGTTCCGGTCCTTTCTGTCCGACAGATCCTTTCAGGTCTCCGCCCCCCCCTTTCTCTCTCATGCCCACTCCATCAAACAGGGGGTCCCCCAGGGCTCGGCGTTAAGTCCCACTCTTTTTAATCTTTATGTCCAACCCTTGGCAGGAGTGGCGGGGGACCATGGCTTGACCATGGTCTCCTATGCTGATGACACTCAGCTGGTGGTAGCCCTCTCCGATGACCAGTCTCGGGACGCCACACAGTTCCAGAATGGTCTAGAGGCGGTCGCACGCTGGATGACCACGAACTGCCTTCAGCTTAACGCCAACAAGTCTGAGGTGCTGTTGGTGGGGAATGATAAGGGGCTTTGGAGTACGCAGTGGTGGCCGGTATCCTTGGGCTGCGCCCCAACCCCTAACTTGGTGGTAAAGAATCTAGGGATCTGGCTCGACTCCACTCTTGGATTTCAGGATCACACTAAGAAGATCGCCGGCACCTGTTTCGGTCTCCTATGGGGTCTGAGGCCTATATTGGGGTTTTTCGACCCAGCCACACGTCAACTGATAGTTCAGGCTTCTATTTTATCAAGACTCGATTATGCCAACTCTCTATTGTTAGGTGCCAATAAGGCGGAAGTGAATCGTCTTCAACGAGTCCAGAACGCAGCCGCTCGAGTTCTGCTCAGGCTCCCTAGAACATGTTCTAAGTCGGGTGATTTACGCCGCCTCCACTGGCTTCCCATCTCCAAGAGGATCGAATTTAAAACATTATGTATGTCCTTCAAAATTCTAAAACTTTCTTCCCCTGAGATTTTATCCAATTTGCTGGTCCCCTATGTCCCTGCTCGTCAGCTACGTTCCGCTGAGCAATTTCTGGCCACTGTCCCCCGAGTGAAACGTATCAGGGCGGGGGGCAGGTCCTTCCGCTGTCTGGCCGCTAAGCTGTGGAACGCCCTCCCTGTGCAGACTCGCCGTATAGACTGCCTGTTATCTTTCCGTAAGGCCATCAAAACTTACTTGTTTCCTACAGTCTAGCCCTTGCCCTCTTTGACTCTGCATTAGCGCCGGGACGCCCCTTTGCTTGGGCAGCCGTGCGCTTTATAAGCTTACTTAACATAACATAACATAACTCGATTCCCAATTTGGGATCCGTCTATCACGACATAAGAAGGAAGACAAGGGGACATGGTCCTGTAGTCACACATTTGCCAAGCGTGTCATGTCACATTTCCATATTTAGATATAACCCGTCTCTTTCTGGATGGTCGGGCAATTTGGAATCCAGAGTGACAGACTCAACATTAGGGCGAGTAATCACTTGCATATTTTATTTGTTTCTACCTTTATGCTTGGTATAACAAATAGAAAAATATTAATTGCATAGGCGCCTGCTGTTTACACAAGCTGGAGCCCGGTGACTGACGAGGAGGGAGGGGGAGGGAGAGCGGAGAGCGGGATGTGGACGAGCGGGGAAAGAGACACAACAATGAAACCATTAACAGTGCGGCGCTCGTGAAAGGGTGCCATGCTGATAATGTATGTCACACTTGAAAACTTGCATATTTTATTTGTTTCTACCTTTATGCTTCGTATAACAAATAAAAAAATATTAATTGCATAGGCGCCTGCTGTTTACACAACCTGGAGCCCGGTGACTGACGAGGAGGGAGAAGATGAGGGGGGAGGGAGAACGGAGAGCGGGATGTGGACGAGCAGGGAAAGAGACACAACAATGAAACCATTAACAGCGCGGTGCTCGTGAAAGGGTGCCGTGCTGATAATGTATGTCACACTTGGAAAAAAAATAAACAAGTAGTTCCCAACAAACACGATAACATTTAGGAGTGTTAGGAAACTGTAATTGGCCGGGGCTCCTCCCGTAAAACCGGAAATGATGTATGGGAGCATTAACCAATAAAGAGCCACGAAATTAAAGCGACTCAGCAGAGAGCCAATTGCAGGCAGGAGGTTGGATTACACTCGGTAGAGTGATTACAGGAGGTCTTGCAGACAGCACTTGTGCGCTGATGCTCGACCTAACAAAGGGCCAGATTTATGAAGGTTGTGTGTCGGATTTGCAGCAGGTCCTACGCAAAATCCTTTTCAGAGTTTACAAACCAACACAAATTGGTGTTTGTGTTGGTTTGTAAGAAAAAGTAACGCAAACCAGCACGAAGCTCTGCTTGCATTACTCAGAGTCAAGGGGCTGTTCCGTGGGTGGTGCATGGGCATTCCGGGGTAACCACTCATGGTTTTTGACACAAAACCCTATCTACTAACAATAGCAAACAGGGTTTTGTGCCAAAAATGTACACCACATGAAAGCAGGAGTTAAAAAGGAGAAATGCTTTTATTTGTCCTACCATTTCCACTTTGCATGTGTGCTGCACTGAACAGCATGCATCCAAAGTGGGAAAAGTTTTAAAGTTTGTTTAGACATAATATTTTGCACTGGAAGGCTACCTTTCCAGTACAAAACCTATTCTAGACATCACACAAGCACCCTTAGGCTATAGTGCAAAGGTGTGTGCGTGGCGTTCTGCAGCCTCATCCCGCGTCAGCACTAGAGAGAGAGCAGGATAGTGCCATATCTCTGTAGATCTGGCGCTTTCCTGCTCTCTCACGCAGCTCAGCAACTTTGGGTGCTGCACTACGTTGAGTGACAGGTTTGTAAATCTGGAGCTATGTGTCATAAAATGGGAGTGTTGGTTTACCCCACTTAATGGAGTGTGGGTTCTGGTTGGTCTGTTATGGAAAGTTATCTCTGTAGCCCCCTGACTCTCTGGGCAGATGATGATGATGAGCAGCCAAGGCTTAGTTCATGGATGGTGGTGTTAAATTGTCTGAGTATGGTACAAACCATTATAAGAGCTTCATTAAAGACGAGACTGTCTAGGGTAAATATTTTGTCCCAGAGGCTGTCTACATAAATATTGCTCTATTACAGTTCAAAATAGAAAACACTCAACTGGGCAATTTGTTCGTAAACAATATTTAGGACACAATATTTATGTCAGACAATATTTCTGTAAATTATGTTCTCACATCACATACATTCAAGTCGGCCCAGGAATGTCAGCTTTTGTGAAGACAAAGTACTTTAGTGATATCTCAGTACATAAAGATATTTTCAATAAATAACAAAGGGCAATAGTAAAAAGTACAGAATACACAGAAAACAAGCATTTGCAATGCAAACGGTCTCGCCTTTGGGACCTTATATGTATTTAGCTATGCAGCACATTAGCCTGGGTGCTGAAACATCTACTGTTCTTTAACATGGAGGGAAAGTAGGCACCAAACTGCGTGACACAGCAGGTATGGGAACACATGGAGAGAAATATTGCCTTTCAGCGGGAAATGGTATAGTCCAAATCTCTGTTTTTAATATAAAAGCAGGGCCTTTGGTGGTCATATCACTGAAAAAACAAGATTTGGAAAAAAATATTATTGTCTACGGGTGTTTGTGGAAGACAATTTATATGGACTGGAAACTAGAGAATGCTAAAGTGATTCTGGTATTTTACTGACCTCTGCTAAAGTATATACTAAAGTATATACAAGAAATCTCGAATGCTAGACCTAAAAATGCTTTTTATTTGCTGGAGTTGCCTGAACTTTTTGATTTACTGACAGCGAGGGGCCCGAACTATCTTCCTATGGTTTTAAAGCCTCAACACAGATTTTAACACGTTTTAGATTAAATACTGTGCACTTCCTGTTTGCGTCCCTAACTGTGGTACTTGGTTTGAAAATGTCGTTGAATGCCCCAGCACAATTATAATTATAATGCACAGAGCACTTTGCACTTTGCACGCTGCAACGCTAGGCGAGACCTAAAAAGTGAAAAACGTAAGTGATATGGCATTCTGCTGCTACTACTGTGGTCTTGAAGCAGTGGTTACCTTCTCTCTGAAAGTGTTATGGGGCACCTATTTATAGATATGAAAAACGTGCGCTGCTGTACAACATCACTAAAAAAAAAATTGACAAAGCCAACAGATCTCAAATAGGCGAACTCTAACTTTGCATATGCTAGTTTTACTGGTGATGGAAGCTGAAGCGGATGTGCATGTTCTGATGAGAGGACTGCTTTCCTCGCAGACTCACTGTTAGATTTGGGGGTCTCTAGTTGGCAGAGGTAGGTACCTTTGACCAAATTGGGACCCTTGCGTCTAGTCAGGGTAAGGGGCTACACTCCTAAAATAACCCCTGCTCACCCCCTTGGCAGCTTGGCACGAGCAGGCAGGTTTATCTCAGAGGCAGTGTGTAAAGCATTTGTGAACACATACAGTAATATAGTGAAAACACTACAGATGGACACAACACAGGTTTAGAAAAAAATAAGTATTCTTTATATAGACTTAACACAAGACCCAAACGACAAAAATCCACAATACAGTATTCAAAAATAAGACTTTAGAATGGCAGAAATAGCTCAGTTCACTTTAGATTGTAAATGCAACACTTTACTCTCAATCAATCAATCAATCAATCATATCATTTGTAAAGCGCACTACTCACCCGTGAGGGTCTCAAGGCGCTGGGGTGGGGAATGCTGCTACTGCTCGAAAAGCCAGGTCTTGAGGAGTTTTCTGAAGGTCAGCAGGTCTTGGGTCTGCCGTAGGTGGATGGGGAGGGTGTTCCAGGTCTTGGCGGCGAGGTGGGAGAACGATCTGCCACCGGAAGTCGCTCTTCGGAAGCGGGGGACAGTGGCGAGGGCGAGGTCGGCGGAGCGGAGCTGGCGGGTGGGGGTGTAGAAGCTGAGTCGTCTTTTGAGGTACGTTGGTCCGGTGTTGTGGAGTGCCTTGTGTGCATGGGTGAGGAGTTTGAAGGTTATCCTCTTGTTGACCGGGAGCCAGTGCAGGTCTCTCAGGTGGGGTGTGATGTGGCTGCAGCGAGGGATGTCGAGGATCAGGCGTGCAGAGGCGTTCTGGATGCGTTGGAGCCGTCTCAGGAGTTTGGCCGAGGCTCCTGCATAGAGGGCGTTTCCGTAGTCCAACCTGCTGCTGACGAGGGCCTGGGTGACCGTTCTTCTCGTTTCAGTGGGGATCCACTTGTAGATCCTGCGGAGCATGCGGAGGGTGTTGAAGCAGGCGGAGGAGATGGCGTTGACCTGTTTAGTCATGGAGAGGGTGGAGTCGAGGATGACCCCTAGGTTGCGTGCGTGGTCGGTGGGTGTTGGGGCGGTTCCCAGTGCGGTCGGCCACCAGGAGTCGTCCCAGGCCGAAGGGGTGGATCCGAGGATGAGGACCTCCGTCTTGTCCGAGTTCAGCTTCAGTCGGCTGTTCCTCATCCATTCAGCGACAGCCTTCATTCCTTCGTGAAGGTTGGTTTTGGCGGTGTGGGGGTCCTTGGTGAGGGAGAGGATCAGCTGGGTGTCATCGGCGTAGGAGATGATGTTGAGGTCATGCCGACGGGCGACGTGGGCGAGTGGTGCCATGTAGATGTTAAACAGAGTTGGGCTGAGGGAAGAGCCCTGGGGTACGCCGCAGATGATCTCGGTGGCTTCGGAGCGGAAGGGGGGAAGGCGGACGCTCTGTGTTCTGCCGGAGAGGAAGGAGGTGGTCCAGTCCAGGGCCTTCTCTTGGATCCCGGCGTTGTGGAGGCGTGTTCGTAGTGTGTGGTGGCAGACCGTGTCGAAGGCGGCTGACAGGTCCAGGAGGATGAGGGCCGCCGTTTCTCCGTTGTCCAGCAGGGACTTGATGTCATCGGTGGCGGCGATGAGGGCAGTCTCGGTGCTGTGGTTGCTGCGGAACCCGGACTGGGAAGGGTCCAGGATGTTGTTCTCCTCGAGGTAGCGGGTCAGTTGTTTGTTGATGGTCTTCTCGATGACCTTTGCCGGGAATGGGAGCAGGGAGATGGGCCGGAAGTTCTTGAGGTCCTTGGGGTCCGCCTTGGGTTTCTTGAGTTTCTTGATATTGGCGTGCTTCCAGCTCTCCGGGAAGGTTGCTGTCTCGAAGGAGGTGTTGATGACTTTCCGGAGATGGGGTGCGATGGCTGTGCTGGCTTTGTTGAAGATGTGGTGTGGGCATGGGTCTGACGGAGATCCGGAGTGGATGGTGTTCATGATCTTGATGGTGTCGTCGTCGTTGATGTTGGTCCAGGAGAGCAGGCGGTTGGTGCAGATGGTGGTCGTGGGGGCGGAGGTCTCAGTGGTTGTCGTGGCGGTCGTGGCATTGAAGCTGTCGTGGATGTCTGCGATCTTGCGGTGGAAGAAGGTGGCCAGCGAGTCGCACAGGTCTTGCGAGGGTGGGACGTCGTTGGTGTTGGAGCTGGGGTTGGAGAGTTCCTTCACGATGTTGAAGAGCTCTTTGCTGTTGTGCGCGTTGTTGTCTAGGCGGTCTTTGAAGGAGGCCCTTTTGGCGGATCTGATGAGGTGATGGTGTCTGCGGGTGGCGTTCTTGTGGGCTGCGTGGCTGTCCGGTGTTCGTTCATGGAGCCAGATCTTCTCCAGCTTTCGGCAGGTTTGCTTGGAGGCCCAGAGGTCTTCAGTGAACCAGCTGGCTTTCTTGTTGGTGTGACTGTTGGAGGGTTTCTTGATCGGGGCGAGGGTGTTGGCGCAGTCGTTGATCCACTGTCTGAGGTTGCGGGCGGCGGTGTGGGGGTCGGTGGGGTCGGCGGGTGGGCTCTGGGCGAGGGTGGTGGTTAGCTGGTCTTCGGTGACTTTGCTCCAGCAGCGGCGGGGCATCTGTTGGGTGCGGTGGTGCGTGGTGGGTTTCTTGAAGGTGAAGTGGATGCAGCGATGGTCGGTCCAGTGGAGTTCGGTGGTGTGGTTGAAGGAGACGTGGGGGCTTGCGGAGAAGATGGGGTCAAGCGTGTGACCGGCGGAGTGGGTGGGTGTTGTGACGAGTTGTCTGAGTCCGAGGTTGGCTAGGTTGTCGATCAGGGTGGTGGAGTTGGTGTCGTTGTTGTTCTCGAGGTGGAAGTTCAGGTCCCCGAGGAGGATGTAGTCCGTGGAGGCGAGGGGGTATGTGCTGACGAAGTCGGCGATGGAGTCGCTGAACTGTGGTCGGGGTCCGGGGGGTCTGTAGACGAGGGTTCCTCTGAGGGTGGTGTTGGGATCGGTGTGGATCTGGAAGTGCAGGTGTTCGGCGGTGCTGAGGGTGTCGTTGGTGTTGGTCGAGACTCTGAGAGTGTTCCTGTGGACGATGGTGATTCCTCCTCCTGCTCCGTTGGTGCGGTCCCTGTGGGTGATCTTGTAGCCTTCCGGGACGGCTATGGCTATGTCGGATGCCGAGGCGGGGTTCAGCCAGGTCTCCATCAGGAAGGCGACGTCTGGGGAGGTTGAGTCGAGTAGGTCCCAGAGTTCAACGGCGTGTTTGCGGGCGGAGCGGGTGTTGAGAAGGATGCATCTGAGGTGGTTGGGTTCTTTCCTGGTCGGCGGCATGGTGGGGCGGATGCTTGTGAAGCTGCAGTTCCGGCAGGTGAAAGCTCCGTGGATGCGCTTTGGGGCGGCCAGGAAGCAGGTGTGTGATCGTCCGGTGTTGAGTGCGTGGAGGGATCTGGCATCGTAGCGGTGTCGGGCGTCGTGGCGTTCGCGGGGTCCAGGGGTCCTGGCGCTGGGCATGGTCCAGGCGCGGACGGGCGCAGACGGGCTTGCCTTAGGCGCGCCGAAAGCAAGTTAGGCACAGGGGAATAAAAACAAGTCTGGGCAAGAAAGCAAGTTAGGCACAGGGGGATAAAAACAAGTCTGGGCAAGAAAGCAAGTTAGGCACAGGGGGATAAAAACAAGCCTGGGCAAGAAAGCAAGTTAGGCGCAGGGGAATAAAAACAAGTCTGGGCAAGAAGGCAAGTTAGGCACAGGGGAATAAAAACAAGTCTGGGCAAGAAAGCAAGTTAGGCACAGGGGGAAAAAACAAGTCTGGGCAAGAAAGCAAGTTAGGCACAGGGGAAAAGTACAGAATTAGGCAAAAACAATGCAGGCAGAGCCGTGCAGCAGCGTGAGGAGCGACCTGCCTCAATGTACCTTGGATGCGAAACGCAAAACAAACAAAAGGGTCGCAGGGAAGGTGATGCGTCGGTTCCTTACATGCAAGAACGGTGATGCGTCAGTTCCTTGCTTCAGGGGAGGTGATGCGTCGGTTCCTTACTGCAGCGCAGGGGAGGTGATGCGTCGGTTCCTTACCGGAGAGGAGGTGATGCGTCGGGTTCTTTACCGCGTGGGGAGGTGATGCGTAGGGTTCTTACTGCGCTCCGGTTGCGATGCGACAAGATGGCGCTTCGATGCGACGATCCGGTGCAATGCGACAAAATGGTGTCTTTGATGCGATGCGACAACGTTGGATGCGATGCGTGCACGCCTGACGGCCGTGCGGCGAACTCGGTAACTTCTTGAGCCGCGACAGGCCCTGCGACACGCTTCTCCGGTGATGCGCCGGCAACCTCTGCGGCGGCGACATGCTTCTCCGGGGATGCGACGCGCTTCGTCGGTGATGCGACGGCGAACAGCTGTGGCGGCGGCATGCCTCTTCGGTGATGCAACGGCAACTGCTGCGGCGGCGACACACTTCTCCTTGTTGCATCGCGCTTCCAGCTCCCAGCGACACGCAGTCTCTGAGAAGGCCCAACACAACAGCAGGCACTTCAATTCCCAGCAAGGGAATTCAGGGGGGGAGCTGGTAGTGAAGTCTTGTATCCCTGAGGCTTCAGGCAGGAGGCAAGCTCAATGTTCAAGCCCTTGGAGATCTTCTTCAAGATGATGAAAGCACACTCAGTCCTTTTCTCCTTTCTTTGGCAATGAAGCAACCACTGCAGGCCAACCCCCAAACAGCACACAGCACAGGGGTAGTCTCTTCCTTCAGTTTCCTGGTTCTTCTCCTCAGCAAAGGTTCGTCTTGATTCCCAGAAGTGATCTAAAGTTCTGGGGTCTGGGTCCCCCTTTTTATACCCACAAATCCTTTGTCTCTGAAGGCAGAGAGTGTATGTACCTAGTCCAAACCAGTTCTGGGTGCATTCTGCCAGTGCACAACTTCTTCCTTTGTCAGTGTGGGACAGGGTCATCAGACGCACCACAGGAGGTGGAGCCAGCATTGTGGAAGGCAGGCACAGCCCTATTCAGGCCCAGGTGCTACTCCTCCCACCACTCCCAATGCAGAGAGGTCTATTCAGCCTAGTGCTGACTCACCCTGTCTCCTGGAGCCACCCCAGCCCCTGTCACTCACAAACCAGACATGCAATACACAACCTAGCAGAGGCAGGCTGGATAGTTAGGTAAGAAAATACCTACTTTCTTAAAGTGGTATTTTGAAACACAGAGGGCCTGATTCACAGAACTAACTTACGTCAAAAACGTAAAGTTAGTACTTTTGGTATTCACAGAATACACTTACTCATTTTGGTATTCACAGAATGAACTTACTCATTTCGTATTCACAGAAGTTAGTAGTCCTAACTTTAGGACTCCTAAATGCCTTCTGTGAATACCGAAAGTCTTAAAGTTAGTATTTTCTCAGTTTAGGAGCAGTAAAGCTTTACTACTCCTAAACTGAGAAAAATACTAACTTTAAGATTCTTCGGTATTCACAGAAGGCATTTAGGAGTCCTAAAGTTAGGACTACTAACTTCTGTGAATACCGAAATGAGTAAGTTCATTCTGTGAATACCAAAATGAGTAAGTGTATTCTGTGAATACCAAAAAGTACTAACTTTACGTTTTTGACGTAAGTTAGTTCTGTGAATCAGGCCCAGAATGTAAAAATCACCCACACTAAAAGATGTATTTTCACATTCTGAGTTCAGGCATACTAAACTCGAATTTCTACCTGGTTCCCTGGGTCAGTTAGGATTATAAGATGTTATAATCAAACTGCCCATTCTGGCCTATAGGAGCAGGTAGCCTTGCAATAGTGAAAAATGAAATTGGCTGTAATTCACTATCAGGACATGCCACACACATCAGGGCATGTCCTACCTTTTACATACAATGCACCCTGCCCTTGGGCCTACCTTAGGGGTGACTAATATGTAGAAAAGGGAAGGTTTAGGGACTGGCAAGTGGGTGCACTTACCAAGTCAACATGGCAGTACTAGACTGCACACAGGCTCTGCAATGGCAGGCCTGAGTCACACTTTACAGGCTGCTTCTGTGGGTGGCACAACCAGTGCTGCAAGCCCACCAGCAGCATTTGATTTACAGGCCCTGGGCACACACGGTGCACTGTACTAGGGTCTGACAAGTAAATCAAATAATCCAATCATGGAATCACTAATCCATACAACAATTTACCACAGGGAGCACTTGCACTTTGGCACTGAATAGCAGTGGCAAAGTGCCCAAAGCATCTAGACCAGCAAAAACATAGCAAAACACAGGAGGCAACAGCAAAAATGGAAGGGAGACCCACACCAATGGTGCCAGGTCTAACACGTATCCCCTCCAGCTGAAATGTGGGGAGAACTACCCTACCTCTTGGGAGTTCTCTTCACTAAGGCGGAAATATCTGGACAGACCATCAGCATTGGCGTGTTCTGTACCAGGGCGGTGTTCCACCGTGAAGTCCATCCCCTGTAGGGAAATGGACCACCTCAACAGCTTTGGATTCTCACCCCTCATCTGCATCAACCATCTGAGGGGCCTGTGGTCTGTCTGAACCCAGAAGTGAGTCCCAAACAAGTATGGTCTCAACTTCTTCAGTGCCCAGACTACAGCAACTGCCTCACGCTCAATCACACTCCACCTCTGTTCCCGTGGAAGTAACCTCCTACTGATGAAGGCTACAGGTTGGTCTAGGCCCTCCTCATTCATCTGTTGAAGAACAGCCCCTACACCATGCTCTGAAGCGTCTGTTTGGACAATAAACTCTTTTGAGAAGTTGGGTGCCAGGAGCACGGGCGCCGTGCACATGGCAGTCTTCAGGGCATCAAAATCTTTCTGACTGGTGTCAGTCCAGTTCACTTTCTTGGGCTGCTTCCTGGAAGTCAGCTCTGTCAAGGGTGCAACTATGCTGCCATACCCCTTGACAAACCTCCTGTAATACCCAGTGAGTCCTAAAAAGGCTCTCACCTCTGTCTGGGTTTTGGGGGGTTCCCAAGCCAGGATGGTCTCAATCTTGGGCTGTAGGGGCGCCACCTGGCCGCTCCCAACCTGGTGTCCCAAGTACACCACGGAACCCTGCCCTATCTGGCACTTACTCGCCTTGATCATGAGGCCTGCCCTCCGCAGTGCCATCAACACTTCCCAGAGGTGGCGCAGGTGTTCTTCCCAACTGGCGCTGAACACTGCTATGTCATCTAGGTAGGCGGCACTGAAATCTTCCAGTCCAGCCAACACCTGGTTGACCAACCTCTGAAAGGTGGCAGGGGCATTCTTCATCCCAAAGGGCATAACCCGGAATTGGTAGTTCCCATCTGGTGTGGAGAATGCTGACCTCTCTCTTGCCCCATCAGTTGATGCGATCTGCCAGTACACAGACGTTAAATCAAACGTGCTGAGGTACCGGGCAGCCCCTAACCGATCAATGAGCTCATTAGCTCTGGGGATGGGGTGCGCGTCAGTCCTGGTGACTGAATTGAGTCCTCGGTAGTCCACACAGAACCCGGAGTTCGGGTGTGGCACCAGGCGCGGCAGCCTTTGGGACCAAGACCACTGGGCTGGCCCAAGGGCTGTTAGAGGACTCAATCACCCCCAATGCAAACATCTTGGAGACCTCCTCCTTGATGCAAGCTCTCACCCTGTCAGTCACTCTGTAAGTTTTGTGCTTAACAGGAGGACTGTCTCCAGTGTCCACATCATGGACGCACCAGTCAGTGACACTAGGGGTCAGGGAGAACAGGTCAGGAAACTGTCCCAACAGTTGGCGACAATCCTCCTGCTGCTCAGGGGTCAGGGAGTTAGAGAGGTTCACACCCTCCACTGACCCATCTTGCTCCTTGGCACACAGGAGGTCAGGAAGAGGCTCAGTCTCCTCTTCCATTCCAGCATCTGTGGCTAGGAGCATGCCCACTTCGGACCTCTCCAAGTGGGGCTTCAGGCGGTTGACATGCAGGACCTGCAAGGGGTTCCTAGGAGACCTCAAGTTTACCAAGTAGGTGACATCACTCTTGCGCTCCACCACCTCAAATGGTCCGGTCCACTTATCCTGGAGCGCGCAGAGCTCCACTGGGGCCATGACCCACACTTTCTGACCAGGCTGAAGCTCAATCAGAGTGGCATTCTGATCCTACCACCACTTCATCTCATCCTGGCTGGTTTCCAGATTCACCTGAGCGAGTTGCCTGAAACGCCGGGTTTGGTTTCTGAAGGCCAGCATGTAGCTATATACATCCTGGGGAGGTTTTCTGGGAGCTTTCTCCCAGCCTTCCTTTACCAAACTCAGAGGTCCTCTTACTGGGTGACCATACAGCAGTTCAAAGGGGCTGAACCCTAGGGACTTCTGTGGCACCTCTCAGTATGCAAAGAGAAGGCATGGCAAGAGGACGTCCCACTTACGCCTCATGGGTTCTTCCAGACCCATAATCATGCCTTTTAGGGTCCGGTTGAATCTCTCAACCAGCCCATTACCTTGGGGGTGGTAAGGAGTGGTGAACTTGTATGTTACACCGCACTCCTGCCACAGGGACTTCATATACTTGGAAATGAAGTTTGAACCACGGTCTGACACCACCTCTCTGGGGGACCCGACACAGGAGAAAATCCCCATCAACGCACGTCCCACCACAGGGGCCGTCACAGTCCGGAGAGGGATGGCTTCCGGGTACCGGGTGGCATGGTCCACCAAGACCAGGATGAACCTGTTGCCCATGGCTGTCTTGGGATCCAGAGGCCCCACAATGTCAATGCCCACCCTTTCAAAGGGGGTGCTGACCACAGGGAATGGCTGGACAGGAGCCTTGTGCTTCCTCCCACTCTTTCCACTTGTCTGGCAAGTCTGGCAGGTCCTGCAATGAGTGTCTGAACTCTTGCGCATCTGGGGCCAATAAAAGTGGGTGACAAGCCTTTCAAAGGTCTTGTCCTGCCCCAAATGTCCTGCTAAAGGCACATCATGAGCCAAACCCAGTAGGAAGGCTCTGAAGCGCTGGGGTACCACCAGCACACGGGCTGACCCAGGCTCAGCAACCTTAGGCTCGCTATACAGGAGACCATTCTCCCAGTAGATCCAATGTGATCCAGACTGATTACCTGCTGCCTGGTTTGTGGCCTGGTGCCGCAAACCCACAAGAGAAGGACACTTGTTCTGCTCCTCACAGAACTCTTCCCTGGAGGAACCTCCTTCTTGCTGCCAATGGGTCAGCTCAGGCAGGTCTCCCAGTTCAGCAACTTGCTCCCCTGTAGGTTCCAGGGCATCCCTCTCAAGGTCTGCCTCCTCCTGGACCGTGGGAACTTCAGGGGCCGGTTTCCCGCGCCCCCTACCTCTTCTCTTTAAGGCAGGTACCTGGGCCAATCAACAAAGAGGGGACCGTAGGGCTTTTTATAGAGGTCCAGCATACATACCCTGTCAACCAGTAAGAGAAGAGGGTATGCAGTTCCTTGCTCTAGGTGTCCCGATATCTTGCCGGACACGGATTGGAGCGATACTTTAATTACTGATAGGTCGCCCCGTGATACTGCGGATACTTTAACTCACAGTACTGAGACGTGATAGGTAGAACCTACACCCACCACATTGTGTAGATAGTTCTTGCACTAGGTCCTGAAGAATTGCCATGGATCACTCTGACCAATAGGCATGAAACATGTTGACCTGTAGAATTGAGCATAGCTAAGCTGAACCTTCATGTCAGAAAGCTGCCACTCTTTTTCTGTTTTTAATCAGGTGGATAGCCAGCCTGAATAAAATGTTTTTTGGACTATCTGACCTGTTTTAATCACCTTGTCACCACATCTACACTACCTAGGCCCCTCACACCCACTGCACCAAACGGCAAGGAACAAAAGATCTCCGCTAAAGAGCCCCTTTACGGGTGCCCGTCGGGTATTGCAGAGCCGACCCGACGAGGAGCAGGTCCATATGATGAAGCATGACACCTAGCTGGCTGGGTGTGTGAGGACCCTAGTTCCGACAGGAGGAATTCCTCTCCTCCTCCTTCCCAGTGACACCGACTGAACACATAGTCAGTGGCCTTTAGACTTCCCTCCCTCTCTCCATTCTGTTTGAGGAACTGCATACCCTCTTCTCTTACAGGTACCTGGGCCACTCTCTCAGGCTCCAGGTCCTTTTGAACACCCTTACTGGCTGCCATTGACCGAGTGGTCACACACGCCCACTCAGGCAGACCCAGCATCTCCAAATTAGATTTTCTCTCCACCTTAGCCCAAGGTGAACTTTCCAAGTCGTTTCCCAACAGACAGTCAACAGGCATGGCTGGCCTCACAGCTACTTGAAGGGTATCTGAGACCCCCCCACTCAAAGGGAACCTGGGCCACCTCACAGTGGCTCTCTGAGTTGTCAGCGGCAACTATAGGGAAGTACGCATGGGGGATCGCCTGCTCCTTAGACACCAGCCGACAACTGACAGCTGTCACACTGGCTCCGGTGTCTCTCAGAGCCTCCACCCTCTGGCCATTGATGGTCACCCACTGCCTGTATTTCTTAGTGTTATTAGGCAGCTGGGTCCTGGGGACCATCTCACAGTCTCCTAAAGAGACAAGGGACATCTCTGCGGGACCCCACCCACCTTGGGCACCCATCTCCTCCCCCAGGGCTACACTAGCCATCTGCGGGGGTGGTGCACCAATGGGTGCGGTTTTCCCATACAGGGGACATCTAGAATCATAAGAGCAGTGGCCCACTTGACCACACTTAAAACAGGTCTTGGGCCCCCTGTGAACAGGCTTATCTGTCAGGCCCCTGCCTTCTTCTCAGGGGGAGGCTGGGAACCCTTCCCTTGGTTCCCTTGGGGATTACTTTGGGGCCCTTTCTGGAACTCCCTCTGTTTACCCTTGTCCCCCCCACTTCTCTGCTGGGGACCCTGCCCACCTTTGGCGGAGTCTCCCACGTAACCCTTGTGGACCCGGGTGCTCACCCAGCGGTCCGCCTCCTCAGCAAGCTTCCTAGGGTTAGTCAGCCTACTATCAATAAGGTGCTGGCGTAGCTCTGGAAAACAATTTCCTGACAAGTGCTCCCATGCAATCAAATCAAAGAGCGCTTCAAAATCATTCACTTTGCTACCCTTCACCCTACCATCCAATGCTCTGCAAAAAAAAGTTACATATTCCACCCAAGTACTTGACTCCAACTTTTTGCAATTTCTAAACCTCTGCCTATACAGTTCAGGAGTCAACCCATACCTGGACATCAATGCTTCTTTCATATGGCCATAAGAATTGTGGACTTCAGAGGGCAAGTCTAACAAGGTATCCCGCCCCTCACTAAGGAACCGCCCCCACAACCCCGCTCCCCAATCCTTCTCAGCGACCCGGTGGGAGGACATAGCTACCTCATAGGCCTTGAACCACTGACCAATATCATCATTTTTATAAAATTCTTTCACCACATCTTTAGGTATATACACTCGTGCTTCAACAGGCATGGACGGTGTGCTGCCACCAGAGGGAGTAATCTCTAAGCTCCTGGCTTTCAATTCCAACTCCCTCAAAATTCTCTCATGCTCCAACTGCATCCTCTTTTCCTGTAGGGCCAATTTCTTCTTTTCCAATTCCAACTGCCCACCCATCTTGAGCTTGGTTAACTCTATTTCATGCACCCTACTTCTCTCCCTGTCCTCCAGCTCTGCTGGGGACAGGACCTTGGAAGAAACACTGCTACCTGTTGGGGAAGGTGCTTTCCTCCCCCCTGGACCCAATGGCCCATCTAGCTGCCCCTCTGCCTCTTCAGCCCCCTCCTCATGCTCTTCCACATGCTCAGGGGTATTTCTTGCTTCCACCCAGGCCCTCAGCGCCTTTTGGTACTCATCCTTCTTGGTGAGGCCTGGAGTAGCAACTTTAAATCTCCTGCAGAAGCACTTCAGCTGTTTCACAGTGTAGGTTTCTAGCTTTTCTTCCTCAAAATCTATATCCATAGATGCAATGGGTGCTGCTTTGCTCATGGTGTCAAAAGTTTGCAGTTCTTGGCAAAAGTAGAAATCCCAGGAAAAACAATCTACCAAAATGTATGTGGTTGCGTTTGGTCTGCACTCACTAGTAGTGTACACCAATCACTGTAAATGAGTCACAAATGCAAGTCCAAATCCTCACCGCTGGCCACCAATGTTAGATTTGGGGGTCTCTAGTTGACAGCGGTAGGTGCGTTTGACCAAATAGGGACCCTTGCGTCTAGTCAGGGTAAGGGGCTACACTCCTAAAACAACCCCTGCTCACCCCCTTGGTAGCTTGGCACGAGAAGGCAGGCTTATCTCAGAGGCAGTGTGCAAAGCATTTGTGAACACATACAGTAGTGTAGTGAAAACACTACAGATGGACACCACACAGGTTTAGAAAAAAATAAGTATTCTTTATATAGACTTAACACAAGACCCAAACGACAAAAATCCACAATACAGTATTCAAAAATAAGACTTTAGAATGGTAGAAATAGCTCAGTTCACTTTAGATTGTAAATGCAACACTTTACTCTCAATGTACCTTGGATGCGAAACGCAAAACAAACAAAAGGGTCGCAGGGAAGGTGATACGTCGGTTCCTTACAACCAAGAACGGTGATGCGTCGGTTACTTGCTTCGGGGGAGGTGATGCGTCGGTTCCTTACTGCAGCGCAGGGGATGTGATGCGTCGGTTCTTTACCGGAGAGGAGGTGATACGTCGGGTTCTTTACCGCGTGGGGAGGTGATGCATCGGGTTCTTACTGTGCTCCGGTTACGATGCGACAAGATTGCGCCTCGATGCGATGCGACGATACGGTGCGATGCGACAAAATGGCGTCTGATGCGATGCGACAACGTTGGATGCGATGCGTGCACGCCCGACGGCCATGCAGCGAACTCAGAAACTTCTTGAGCCGCGACAGGCCCTGCGACACGCTTCTCCGGTGATGCGCCGGCAACCTCTGTGGCGGCGACACGCTTCTCCAGGGATATGACGCGCTTCGTCGGTGATGCGACGGTGAACAGCTGCGGCGGCGGCACGCCTCTACGGTGATGCGATGGCAACTGCTGCGGCAGCGACACACTTCTCCTTGTTGCGTCACGCTTCCAGCTTCCAGCTCCCAGCGACACGCAGTCTCTCAGAAGGCCCAACACAACAGCAGGCACTTCAATTCCCAGCAAGGGAATTCAGGGGGGGAGCTGGTAGTGAAGTCTTGTATCCCTGAGACTTCAGGCAGGAGACAAGCTCAATGTTCAAGCCCTTGGAGATCTTCTTCAAGATGATGAAAGCACACTCAGTCCGTTTCTCCTTTCTTTGGCAATGAAGCAACCACTGCAGACCAACCCCCAAACAGCACACAGCACAGGGGTAGTCTCCTCCTTCAGTTTCCTGGTTCTTCTCCTCAGCAAAGGTTCGTCTTGATTCCCAGAAGTGATCTAAAGTTCTGGGGTCTGGGTCCCCCTTTTTATACCCACAAATCCTTTGTCTCTGAAGGCAGAGAGTGTCTGTACCTAGTCCAAACCAGTTCTGGGTGCATTCTGCCAGTGCACAACTTCTTCCTTTGTCAGTGTGGGCCAGGGTCATCAGACGCACCACAGGAGGTGGAGCCAGCATTGTGGAAGGCAGGCACAGCCCTATTCAGGCCCAGGTGCTACTCCTCCCACCACTCCCAATGCAGATAGGTCTATTCAGCCTAGTGCTGACTCACCCTGTCTCCTGGAGCCACCCCAGCCCCTGTCACTCACAAACCAGACATGCAATACACAACCTAGCAGAGGCAGGCTGGATGGTTAGGTAAGAAAATACCTACTTTCTAAAAGTAGTATTTTCAAACACAGAGTGTAAAAATCACCCACACTAAAAGATGTATTTTCACATTCTGAGTTCAGGCATACTAAACTCGAATTTCTACCTGGTTCCCTGCGTTAGTTAGGATTATAACATGTTATAATCAAACTGCCCATTCTGGCCTATGGGAGCAGGTAGCCTTGCAATAGTGAAAAACGAAATTGGCTGTAATTCACTATCAGGACATGCCACACACATCAGGGCATGTCCTACCTTTTACATACAATGCACCCTGCCCTTGGGCCTACCTTAGGGGTGACTAATATGTAGAAAAGGGAAGGTTGAGGGACTGGCAAGTGGGTGCACTTACCAAGTCAACATGGCAGTACTAGACTGCACACAGGCTCTGCAATGGCAGGCCTGAGTCACACTTTACAGGCTGCTTCTGTTGGTGGCACAACCAGTGCTGCAAGCCCACCAGCGGCATTTGATTTACAGGCCCTGGGCACACACAGTGCACTGTACTAGGGTCTGACAAGTAAATCAAATAATTCAATCATGGAATCACTAATCCATACAACAATTTACCATAGGGAGCACTTGCACTTTGGCACTGAATAGCAGTGGCAAAGTTCCCAAAGCATCTAGACCATCAAAAGCATAGCAAAACACAGGAGGCAACAGGAAAAAATGGAAGGGAGACCCACGCCAATGGTGCCAGGTCTAACACTCACACAGCAAGGGCTTGGGGACTTTAAACACTTTAACCCGGACATGGCAAAGGAAGTCCATCATTATATAATGTTGAGCTGTGAAACTTGCACAACAGCGACTAAGCAAGTTGTACCTGTGCTGGGGAAAGGGTCTCATTGTGCAGAGCCTACCTAACATATGTAAATGTTGTTATTGAGGTAGTCTTCAGCCGCCCCACATGATTCTTAGCTTTTAAGCATTTAATACGACCTGTAGCACCCGTAACCAGCACTGTCAGAAGCTTGCATCTAAGAGAGAGGTAATGTGCCCTGCACCACAGATACCAATTTCCCCTTTGATACCGAGCATGTGCCTGGACAAGAGTCAGTCTGAACATCAGAGAGTGAGTCTGAATCCTGCACCTTAAAGAGGGAGGTGCAGCCTGTCCCTGGGGAGAAGGATTCTGCACCTTAGAGACATAGCATGCGCTCTGCACATTAGAGAGGGATTCTACACCCAGAACTTCAGTGAGGGAGATTACAACTCAGAAAAGGAGCCTGTGGCCTGCATTTGAACGAAGGATGTGGCACTTGCACATCACATAGGAAGCATGGATCCTGTGCCCGCAAATGTTTTGAGGAATGCGTCACACACAATATAGATGAAGAGTGTGCCCTAAGAGACAGGTCGCACTTTAGAGAGAGAACAAGTGCCCTGCATTTCAGTGAGGGAGACCTGTATCCTGCAGCCCAGAGATGCCAGCATTTCAGAGAGGCAAGAGAGGGAGCCTGTGGCTTGCACCTCTGAGAGAGAACATGAGCTTTGCTCCTAAAAGATAACCTGCAGCTCAAAGAGGAATCATACATCCTAGAGAGAAAAGACAGGCTTTTGACGCTGAACCACAACTTGCACCTCAAGCGAGAAAGAAACTGGCAGTGCTCTGTACCAGAAGGAGAGAGATAGAGTGTGTGTGAGAGGGAGGAGAGACAAAAAGAGTGCATGGGAGATAAAAGTGTGTGCGCGAGAGAGACTTTCCTCTGCATACCTTTGGGACAGGTTGCAGCTTGGCGAGGGAAGGTGGTCAGTAAGCAAGAGTCTGTTTGTTGTTTTACAAGGGTACTTAAACAGCCCTGCACAGGCCTGTCTCGAGGCAACTGACAGCGCACTTTTTTCCTTAACTGCTTGTTATTTGTTATTTTATTGAGATCCCAAATAGCGCGGCAGGGACACGCCTACTTTCCGTGTTGAACCCAACATGTTCCATCTTTTGAAATATGCTATAAATGTGACCAATTAGTGTGTTTTTTAAAAAATTATTTACCCTCAAGAAATTCTCAGAATTCAGCATACATTTAAAGATGTCATTAACATATTTACGACTTTAGCAATTGTGTTGCAGAGTAAGCATAGGTTGGTTGGTACACAGGGGGGAGGGGTCAATATAGGCTGAAAGACAGTCAGATACTGAGTGACCAGAATCGGCGGCCGCGAAGTTCGTCTTCAACTCTGCGCAGTGTATCTGGAAGCAAGCAATGGGAAACAGCGTCATGGACATAGAAAGGGGACTATTTGTTAACTTATGAATAAACAACCGATCGCAAGTGTCCCGGCAGCATCGAAAGTGAAAGCGCGCACAGCACGCTAAATATAAACAAAGCACGTTGCACTTTTGGCGTGCATGTGTACTATGTAAGGCACTACTTTAAAAACAAGCATTTGCTATGCAATAGAACTCGCATTTACGCGAGTCCTATTGCATTTTAAAAGGGAGTACGGGCAGGCAAAAAGACACGAACGGGAGTGCGGGGGGTGGGCGGAGAAGTCAAGGACTGCGGGAGGGGGCGGGGGGAGGCACGGGAACCAAATAGTGTTGACAGTAAAGGGGCCAGTAGCCATGGAAGGACACAAATGACGACATGGCCGTCAGGAGGAGGGACTAACAAGCCTAAAACCAATGGGAAGGCTGCATTTAGGACCTAAGCCAATACAAAAGATGGGCGGAGAGTGGGCGGAGCTTACACGGACCTTCCACGCTATAGTATATACTGCATGCCTTGCAAAGCGAGCAGCGCATGCGCTGCAACGCTAGCGAGACCTAAAAACAGTAATTCAGTGACAAAATCAAGGTCCCTAGCTTTAAATACAGTATTCCTTTTGTGAAGAATAGATGATCACAAACATCTGAACACTTCTGAAAATGAGACATGTAACAGCAACACAATGTGTTTACTGTAAAAGTGGTTCAATGGTGCACACAATGGGGCTTATTTACAAGCCCCTTGCGCCGCCGATATGTCACTTTTTGTGACACTCCGGTGGCACATTTTGATGCCCCATATTTACAAGGACACGCAAAGCCACCCTGAGTGGCTTTTCCTGTCCTTGTAAATACGGCCCCTTTACACGCAGCACTTTGCATGAAAGGGGCGTTCCATGGGTGTTGCTGTGGGTGCTTCCACGCAACACCCATGGAGCCTGACACATGCCCAGATTTACGAGAAATCATAAACCTGGGAATGAGTCTGAATGATACGCCTCCCCTGAGCGCAACAAGGAGAAATGTATTCATTTCTCCTCGTTTTTTCCTCTTTCTATGCATGCTGCATTCTGCAGCACACTTAGGAAGAGGAAATCACCTATTGAGATTGTTTTTGTGCCGGAAGGTGGCCCTTCCTGCACAAAAACAATCATCCCCGTGACGCAGGCACCCTTGCTGGGTTAATTCCTTGTAAATAAGGCCCAATGTTTGCAAATGTGTAACATTTGTGACTACCGGATCACAAACATCATACTTCACAATGGCGGATTACTATCTGCTCGCTGAATTCTTGTTGCTTTGTTTCAGGCTTGAGAAAGCTCATGAGGGTATTTTTCTGAGAGAAACATGTTTCTGTCTTTTATATGCTCGTGAAAGAAAAGTTTGGAAATGCAATTTACACCAGTGTAGATCTACTCTGTAATACAGTACAGGACTGTAATACATGAATTCATTCCCAGAAACCAAGGGCACATGGAAAATTATTGCTATTGAGGGTTGTTCCATAAAAGAGGAACTACAAGACCTATCTGCACTTATTTTACTTTGTAAACTCAGTGATCATGAACAATCAAATTTGCAGAAACAAAGCAAACATAGTGGTAAATGATCAAACATTGAAACAATAACTCTGAAAAGGAACAAAAAGGATTTTGGAGTTTAAAAAATTGGAGTATATATTTCAGGAAGATTAACTTATCTCCCAGTTTGGGGCTGGAGGTATTTGTCTATGTATGCTGGTATCCCTTGTGGCATTGGGTCACTAGAGGCTCTGGGTCTGTAGAATGATTTTCTTGAATGATGAAGGTGGAAAGACCGAAGTCTGACTGATAAGGGCAGTGGTGGCTGAAAACAAAACAAGTTGTGCAGATTAAGGTCATTAAGGTCCTTCTCGATCTAGTATAAAGGACACCAAGTATTGGGGCTCTGCCCCCAAAGCCAGGGTAAGAATATCACCAAAACAATAAAAGGTGTTGCAAGAATGAAGGGGCATATTAGCAAGGGCTGGCGATATAATTATCGCCGCTTTAGCGTCCGTTTTTGGGCGAAAAGCGGCGATAATTATATCGCAATATCATCAAGGACACGCTAGCGCGTGTTTCCTTGATGTAGAGCCCGTTTTTCACAGCCTCGCCTCGCATCGCTAATGAGATGCAAATAAGGCGTGGCTGTGAAAACAACACATGTTAATATCGTGAAGGCAGCTTCGCGATATTAACAAGGAGGTGCAGCGATAAAAAAATCGCGCTACCTCAGCTCTTAACTCAGGAATTTAACGTCTGTTAAATTCCTGACTAAGGCATACTTTTAATGGGAGATGGATTATGCTGATACGACCACAGGGTCGTATCAGCAATGTTATCGCTGTGCTCAATGGAACATCGCTGGAAAACCAGTGATGTTCCATTGAGAACACCGCTATCGCTGAAATATTATCGCCATAGCGCTATGCGTTGTAAATATAGCGTTATCATGGCGATAATATTCAGCGATAGCCAGCGATAATATTTCTGTCGCTATGTACGGCCAGCGATAATTATCGCTGGCCGTTGATAATATGCCCCGAAGTGTGCTTGCCATGGAGAGTTGTGTGAGCTCTCACCTGCATTTGTACCAGTTGGTTTATTGTGCAGCCCTCATTTGATCTCTGGTGAGGGGAGAAGGAGCTTCTTGCAGTGGGTACATAGGGGGTCTTGATGCACGCTAGATTTCAGCAGCAGCATGGCAGACCAGCTGTGTCTCATGGGGGCCTTGAATCCTGTTTCCACCAGATCTATTGTTTTATGGATCCTTCAGAACCAAGATATGGAGGGAGCATTAAGCACAATTCTTACGCCGCACTGTTAGTCAAGGACGTTTGACCTTCCAGGTGTCAAATGGTAAACTGCTGCTACCCCTGAATACCTGTAATTATATTAAATTGGAAACCACATATACACCTTTTTATTTGACAACCAGTTCACTCTAAAACACAGATGTCTATCTCCTTGAGGGAAAAGTGGATCACTGTTCCAAGAATGCTGAGCAGCTGAGCTATGCCATTGTTTATCCTGTAGTTGAGCAGTTATGTCTGTTTTTCGTTTTGATTTTGTTCAGTGGTATTAAGTCCTGTTTAGTGATTCCGTTGTGAGGAGGATGCACGAGGTGTCTTTGTTTGTTTTATGTGAAGTGTGAAAGGTTCAGTGGCGCATCCTCCCTGTGTGAGTTGCTGTGATTTGAAGCACTACCTATGTGAGCGGTATACTAGTCTTATGCGGTCCAAACTTTCAAGTAGAGTGCAGCTCAGAGAAGCAATGCAGCAGAGGCTCCCCAACTCAGCAGATTGCAGGTGAAGGTGAAAATGAGGGAGGAAGGGGGTCCTCATCCAGGAGCAAAGCTCCATTAAAGGGCAGATAAGGAGGTGCAGAGAACATCTTACCATCCAGGCAGGCCCCCACTAAGAACCATCTTTTAAATGCTCAATATCTTTTCAAAATAACATATCTATTTGTCTGGAATGTGGTTTAATAAAAAATATATTTTAAGAACTCATGTTATCGTCTTCATTGCAAGCATTCAAATTGTTGCTATCTTTGCAGTCCCTGCCATACACACAGATACGGGGAGTTAACATTAACAACATTAACTTAGCCTTCACATTGCAGTCTTTAGATTTCCAATGTGTTTCTCTGCATGCCTCTTGTGTCTCAATTCTTTCTCCAAATTGTATTTTACTTTAGAAGTTTCTCTGCCTGCACACCCTCCCAGTTGTTGCACAACACTGTGACATTCCATTGCCTGTTGCAAGAGCCATTCAGCTCCAACTCCAGTCCCTTCACATGTTCACTATTGAAAACATCAAGTATGTGCTGTCTATATCTTTGCTCTCACTATCCTCAGCACTGAATCATGGATCCTGTGGTCTTCCTTTGTGTTTTTTACAGCATCTCCTCTGGCCTCTTTTTTATGCTTGAACTTTTATGTGATGCATATCAGATGTTAATAGGGCACAAACTACAGATTTTCGGCTACTGACTAATATTACTTAAATTACACATCTTTTCTTTTAAAATGGACAAGTTACTGATGATCCTTCATTACCACTGTGCTTCCCCTTTACAACATAAATTGGGGAGCCCATCCTTTTTCAACTCTTGACCTCTCTCTGAACGTTGACCTATTTAGCCAGCAGCGACCGGTGCAGGTAAGCCAGGTGGGGCGGTGGAGCGTGGCGGAGGGGGAAGTCGGCAGACGGCGGAATAGGATTTATTTATTTAATTTTCCCTATCCTGTGATCTGTCGACTAGCCCGCCCCTGCTCCCCCACACTTACCTGCACCGGCCCCTGCGATTTTTAGCTAACTTTTTACTAGCATGATAGTAGCCAGTTGGTTATTATTTCTTACCTTTCCCATCTTCCAATCTCACTCATTAATTAATCCACCCATTAAGTCAAAATGAAGCTAAGCACCCACTTTATTCACAGCATGCCCCCATTCTTCCATTGTAATTCATGTCTCTCTTCTCTTATTCCCGACTTCTGCCCTGTGCAGAGGTAATATCTAGGCTGATGTAGTATCAGATTCAACATTATTATTACCAATTTTAATTTTTAGAATTAATAGGATTAATTAATGTTAATGCATCAATTAATTACACAATAACTAATTGGCTCAAGATAGAGTCCAAATAATTATATTATTAACCTCTTATAATTGTGCAGTCTTTTATGAGCGTCCGTAGGGTACCACTAACTAATGTGTTACTGACCACTAGAGAATCATTTGTAGTGTATTTATGTTGTGCAGACCCTCTTGGGAAGTACACTCCTCTCTCCCAAAACCTTCTTTTTCCTGAATTTAGCTGATCTTGATTCCTAGAGAGTTTCCCTAAACTAGGATCATATTCCTGTTTTACTATGCTTCTTATAGTTTCGTGAAGCTCTTAAGCATTGCAAGCTTCAACATATATTTTTGATATGACAGAAAAACAATAATTCTCTTAATTTCTCTTAAAAGTAGCAAAACTATTATCATATTGGGAACAAGCAATAATAAGGAAAACTGGAGTAATATATAGGATATAACTAATTAGCTTCTAATAGAAAAATGCATTAGACGTATTACAACTCAGTAAGAATCAAACTCCAATAGAACGTTTTAGGCTTTTCCTATTAAGAAGTTGTAATGAATTCCTAAAGGCGAACATCTAATCAAGTAAACAGCAATCTTTTACCATTTCCAGACCTTGTTGTTTGTATTCACTGGAATTACCGTGGCCCAGTGTAAAGTTTTTTTTATGTGAATGGTATTCATAAAAAGCAATACATATATTATTATGTCTGTATGCTATTCCCACATAGGCCCTGATTACGTGTTAAACGCTGCAGGTGAGCAGAATTTAGCAAGTCCAGACTTCAACAATACTGTATGGCAATTGCCAAGTAAACTCAAGAGTTTGCCACCAGAATAGGGAATCACATGTGGGCCTAAATATACTCACAATTTGCAGGTTTTTTTTTTTATCTCATGCAGATTTTCAATTTTTGTAACAATATTGCTCCCGTTTACCACCTGCCCTGATCAGGAGGTAAATGCACCACTATGCAAGGCAGGTGGTAGAAGCTGGGGGGAAGATGTTGGCAGGACACAGGACAGGTTGTGGCCTGGCAGGGGGAGTGTTCTGTCCTTCCACTGTCTTGTAGTGGATCAGGCAGGTCCAGGTTTGCGCTTGTGCCCGCAGCCTCTGCCTGATCCCCATGTGCTAATATTGGGTATCTTTTATTGACGGTAAAATTGGGCTTACTGTTCCCACATCCAAGAAACCTAGGTGTTGTGAATACGGGCCTGTTGTTATTGGGCAGAATGGGTGATGGGCGGAGCTGTATCACATTCAAGGATACAGCTTTGTGACTCATAATGGAAGTAATAAACTTCCAATAGCAGATGCAACAAGAAAGAGTTACCCTCCCCAAGAAATGTACTTTATTGCTTTCTAATTAAAAAAAATCGCCTCATGTTTTTATCCCTCATGAACAAAATAAAGAACCTTACAGTTTTTGCATTTCATCCAGCTTTGTATTCCTTAGTGAGACATCCTAAGTGTGACAGACCAGGTGTGCCCAGATGTGTGGCCCACACTCACTGTGACACTGGAACCAAGCAGCACCCTACTGAAGATCCCAAATAGGCCTGTGTACGATTCAGAATGGACGTTGTCTGGAAGCTTAGGTTTAACAGTCAATTTAGCGCATTACCAAGGCTAATTTAGATGTGGCTGGGTCCTGCCTGAGATGGTATGGTGGGATTCAACCTAATTACCAATGAGTGAGATTAATTCAAGCACTCCACCCATCGCTTGTTTGTATTCCTCAGTTATTTCTCAGAGACATCTTTCTTAGTCACAGAACTTATACCCAGTGATTGCTCTGGTATGGTACCTTTACCATGTCGCCTTTACCATGTGAAACCTTTAACATGGAGACTTTGCAAGCCAGATAAGTACCCGGCTTGAGCAAAATTGAAATTGCATAGCTGTAATACACATAATTTCAGGAATTTTCCTTTACGCTTGTTACTCAGAATAACCAAAATTAATGCCATTATGCCACTTTGCGTAATTATGTGCCATTTGCATTAAATATTTACCACAAAGCTGAGAAGGGTAGGGTCCTGCATTATTGTCGAATCCAGAGTCACCTAACATTCCAAGTCTTCAGGAAAAAGGTGTGCCTCTGTTTCTTCCTTCTGTACCCTGTTCACTTGGGGTCAGGATTGATACCTTGGTGTTTTCATCTCTGTTATGGAAGGATGGGTTTGACAGCAAGTCCGTTTTCACCCTCTTCATCATTCCTGACTATTTGCTTGTGCGACAGTGATAGACTGAACCCAAGCGGGGGAAATGCTGTTACTAATATCATGGAGGAGCTAGAAACAGTCTAACAAGATCAAGCTGTTCTATTAAAAACTATATAAACTTCAGATCCAAGCTTTCAGGCAATCTGCAGGGCCATTTTCAGCTACCGTAGCGATGGTACCCAGTTGCCTCATGCAACTTCTGAGATGTTAAGTGGAGGTGCCAGAAGATTCACACAGTGTTCAAGCCTTTCCAGCACACTTTGACAGAATTTGACTCTTTCCTTTATAACTTCCTGTTAGAAATGGGGGTCTCTAGTTGGCAATGGTTTGCACCATTGCCCAAGTAGGGACCCTTCTTCCTAGTCAGGGTAAGGGGGATACACTTCTAAAATAACCCCAGCTCACCCCCTTGGTAGCTTGGCATGAACAGACAGGCTTATCTCAGATGCAGTGTGTAAAGCATTTGTGAACACATAGAGTAATACAGTGAAAACACTACAAATGGACAGTAATCTTTATCTAAACCAAACAAGACCAAAACGACAAAAATCCACAATATAGTAATCAAAATATGACTTTCAAAAGGTAAAAAACGTTCTGTTCAAAGCAAATTACAGATGCGACATTTTTCACACAAAGTACCTTGAATGCGTCGCGCACACAAAAATTGTCCCAGGGAAGGTGATGCATCGGTTCCTTTCGCCCAGGGAAGGTGATGCGTTGGTTTCTTACTTCAGGGGAGGTGATGCGTCGGTTTCTTACTGTGTGGGGAGGTGATGCGTTGGTTTCTTACTGTGCCCCGGGGTTCTTGCCAAGCGTGCCACCCAGATGCGATTCGCGAGGATCGGCCATGCGTCGGTTCTCGATGCGGCAGTGATGACACTGCGTTGTTCTCTCCAGCTGTGGTCTCACGATGTGTTGGTTCTTGCAGCAGCACAGCAGGGCCTGCGTTGGAATCGGTGCACGGGATTCGGCGTGCGGCAATTTCTCGAGCCGCGGCAAGCGCTGCGTCGATTTCTTCGGCGATGCGTCAGAAACAGGTGCGGATGCATCGCGCTTCTCGAAGTTGCTGTACTTTTCCAGCTCCCAGTGGCAAACATCCTCCAGAGGTCCAAAACAGCAGCAGGCACCTCTTAGCAGGTCAGAACTCCCAGCAAGGAAGTTCAGGGGAGCTGGTGGTGAAGCCTTTGTGTCCCTGAGACTTCAGAACAGGAGGCAAGCTCTATTTTAAGCCTTTAGAGATCTTCCTCAAGCAGGGAACACAGCACACAGCAAAGTGCTTGCCCTTTCTTTGGCAGAACCAGCCACTGCAGGCCAGCCTTAGACAGCAAACAGCAAAGGGGCAGTACTCCTCCTCAGTTTCTCCAGCTCTTCTCCTTGGCAAAGGTTTCTCTTGATTCACAGAAGTGATCTAAATGTCTGGGGTCTGGGCCCCACTTTTTATTGCTCAAATTCCTTTGTTCTCTGGTGGCAGAGAAGCTCTTTGCCCAGCCAAAACCAATGCTGTCCTGTCTGGTGCAGCTGCCCGGCAGGAGGTGGAGACAGCATTGTCCAAGGCAGACCAGGCCCATTCAGGTGTAAAAGAAATCTCCTCCCCCTACCAGGTCTATTTAGCCCAGCCCTGACTCATTCAGGAAAGGCAGGACACACATCAACCCCCCCGGTGGCTGTCTGAGAGAATGCACATCCCCAGCCCCTGTCGCTCCAAAGCCAGACAGTCAATCCGTAAACCAGCAGAGGCACACAGGATGGCTAAGCAAGAAAATACCCACTTTCTAAAAGTGGTACTTTCAAACACACAATATAAAAATCATCTTTACTAAAAGATGCATTTTTATATTCTGAGTTCAGGCATACTAAACTCCATCTTTCCATCTTGTCCCAATGGGAAGTTATATTTATAAGATGTTATAAATAAACTCCCATTCTATCCTATGGGACAGTAGCCTTTCAATATTGCAAAACGAAATACACTGTATTTCACTATCAGGACATGTCACACACCTACCTTTCACATACACTGCACACTGCCCATGGGGCTACCTTGGGCCTACCTTAGGGGTATCTTACATGTAAGAAAAGGGAAGGTTAGGGCCTGGCAAGTGGGTACACTTGCCAGGTCGACATGGCAGTATCAAACTTCACACAGACACTGCAGTGGCAGGTCTGAGTTACATTTAGAGGCTGCTCATGTGGGTGGCACGATCAGTGCTGCAGGTCCACTAGCAGCATTTGATTTACAGGCCCTGGGCACACACAGTGCACTGTACTAGGGACTTACCAGTAAATCAAATATGCCAATCATGGAATCACCAATCCATAAACACAATTTACAGGGAGAGCATATGCACTTTAGCACTGATCAGCAGTGGTAAAGTGCCCAGAGTCATAAAACCAACAAAAACAGGGTCCAATACAGGAGGCCAAAAAGTAAAATGTCTAGGGATAAACCCGCTGAAAAAGTCAGGTCTAACACTTCCTATGCTGGCAGAATTAGCTGTAAATAAGATGGCTTTACAGAGTCTTGGTGAGGAAGAGGATGGGCAGACTGTCTTGTTTGACCTCTATCAGGAGTATGAGTGGCTTCTGGTTTGTGTCTTGAACTTCAACTGGACTCTCCCTACGACTGGAGGCTCCAGCCCTCGGATTCTCCCCTGGACCTTTGGGGAGTTCATGTGCTATGTCTCTTGGAAAAGCCGTGATAGACTGATCCATGAAGGAGTGGGCATAGGGTCCTGCTGCCACACACTGCCACCCACAATGAGGCTAGGAGGGGTAGGGTTAAAGCAGTTACAGAGTAGCTGCACTGCTGTTTTCAGGAGACGGGAACATTGGCCCATATACTCTGCAGGGTATCCCCCAAATATGAGGGGAAAATAACTGCTTGCCATTTTGGGCTTGCCATCGGGGTTATCTAGCTACCTTCCCTGATAGTTCAATGAGGCTCCTCACAGCAAAATTCTCAAAACCCCAACATATTTAATGCAACAGGTGTTGAGATTTAAATTGCAGCTTGTGTGTGGATTTGTATTTTCCCACAACAGTGTCTTTAGTCTGTGGGCACCTGCTGACACAGACAAACCCGAAGCGTAACTGTTCTCCTCCAAGAGAAACCCCTTTAAAAGGTTGCGGTTTTGAAAAATCACCAGCATGATTGTGCACTCCAAAGATTTCACAACTTTGAAGTGAAGAAGCTAGGAAAACCTTGGCCACGTTGTGCCGTTTTACCAGTTTCATAGTTATCCAGTCTCACTGCTGGGCCAGGCATCAGCCTCTGGCATTGCAGCCTGTCAGTAGTTCGTGGCATGCTTGGCTGACAGGGCAGGCGCTAAGGAATGTATCCCTCGACGAAACGATGAGAACCTCCCTGCCACTGGCCTCCCCCCACCCCAGCCTCCCCCCCCCAAAATCTGGCATCATAAGGCAGATATAATTTAATTTTTGTTCATCTAACCATGATCACTAGTTGGTTCGATGCAGCATTAATTGAAATCCAAGCACTGATATCTTTTCTACAACGGAATATAAGAAGCAGGAGGACAACTTGGAACTAGAGACACAGGTGCATTTTTAGGAAAACACCTCATTAAAGATTAAAGTATGCATATTTTGCCCCTATTCTAGGAGTTCTTTATTTGGGCATAACATGTTATGAGATGCAGCTGTATGTCCGCCATCTTCATAGCACCGAGCCTGTTACTTTGGTAAATGCAACTTCACGTTTTAAGCTTACAGGGGTATTTTCAGTTTGTAAATCCCATAAAATGAATAATTGACTTTCCGACAATTACTTCTACGTGATCAAGCACTATAGCAAGGGCTCCTCTTTGACCTCATATTATTATTCACCTGACCCGTGTTGACATTGGTTCAAAAAATTGTCTCTGGATATCACTGACTTTCTATGCAAATGTTCTTTTTTAGGTCGAGCCTAGCGTTGCAGCGCATGAGCTGCTCGCTTTGCGAGGCATGCAGTATTCAGTATAGCGTGGAAGCTTCGTGTAAGCTCCGCCCACTCTCCGCCCATCTTTTTCATTGGCTTTTGTCTTAAATGCTGCCTTCCGATTTGTTTTAGGCTTGTTAGTCCCTCCTTATGATGGCCATGTCGTCATTTGTGTCCTTCCATGGCTACTGGCCCCTTTACTTTCAACACTATTTTCTTTCCGTGCCTCTCCCCCTCCCCTCCCACAGTCCGTGACTTCTCTGTCCCCCCACCCCGCACTCCTGTTCGTGCCTTTTTGCCCGCCTGCACTCCCGTTTCCAATGCAATAGGTCTCGCGTAATGGGAGTCCTATTGCATTGCAAATACTTGTTATAGTTCAGCAAGCATATCTAAAGAGAGAGGCGTGCGTGTGAGGGAGTCTGTGGGAGACGATCCGGCCAGGAGAGTTCCTGCTGGGGGCGTGGATGGGGCGGCACGAATGCCGGGGTGCTCCACGAGTTGCTCTGGAGAAGCGCACTGCACAGCGGTGTTTTCACAGAAGTCGGCACCTGCTCCTCGTGGAGGAGTGAGGAGGAACTCCTGATGCCGCGGCTGTGATTCGCACTCTCCCGCCTCCTCGAGCCCTCAGATGCATGTGCTTGCAGACCGGCTCGAGGCTTGCGAGTAGTGCCCTCTTCGGACAGATGCCCGCAGGACAGTGTTACCTGGAGGAAGGTGGCGAGAGGCTGCAGCAGTGTGCCAGGGACCAGCTGCTGTAGAATGGGCGCTGTGGAGTCAGTGGAGTGGCTGCACTGTACTGGCAGAAGCACAGTGAGCTGTGATATCTCTCAGAGCAGTGACTACCTCGGCGGAGCTGAAGGGCTCTCCTGCCTACCGTAGCATCGTCTTTAGAGCTAGATCTTTTCCTCACACGTGTGCTGGGGACTTGCTAGGGGGGCCGTCCGTGTGCAAAAAGGGACACCCGTGCGCAAGCCGGGCCATCTTGGCGCCCGGACTCTGAGGGGCTCCTTCGCCAGCCTCTCCTTGCTTGATTGTTTCTTAAAGTGGATTAAAGCACTGGGAACAATTTGTGTTGCCCCCTTTCAGTGTCAAGTGGAATAACATGTAAAACAGCTACAACAAGAACAGCCAAGTCAGGTGTGGTGTTTCGGCCAAGTTGGGAGGTCCTGGCGTTCCAGGGTCTGGGAGTCTCTGAGGGATGACAGCATGAGGCTGGCCGCCGGCGAGGCAGCGGGTGCCGTGCAGGGTCATGCGGTGAGGTGGCATCTGCTCCCGCGGCGTAGCGAGCCCAGGTCTTCCCCAGCCACTGGCACAGGCACCGGGCAGTGATGGCTCCGACTTCCAAGAAGACGAAGAGCCAAGCCTCGTTCACTCCCATGATGATCGGCGAGGAGGAGGCGGGCAGCGCTGTCAGGAATGGCCGGAAACTCTCGGAGCAGTGGGCGGCCACGGTGGCCGCGGCACGGAGGGGCCACTGCACCGGAGGCTGGTGCTGGCCTTCGCGCTCTCTGTCCTGGCTCTCATCGTGGTCTTGATCGTGGCTGTGCTGCTCAGCGTGCACTTTGAGGAGTGCAGCATCAATGGCCAGAGCCTCGGGGACCTTCCTCTCCGAACCTACAGAGATCAACTGCGGAGTACCCTAAGGATCCTCGCTCAGCCCCACTCTCTTCAAAATCTACATGGCCCCCCTCGCCGCCATTGTTAGACAACATGGGCTCAGCATAGTATCCTACGCTGACGACACCCAGCTCATCCTCTCCCTCATTAAGAACCCCAGAGACACCAGACTCAGCTTCCAGGAAGGAATGAAAGACGTCGCAGCCTGGATGGACCACAGCTGCCTTAAGCTCAACTCAGAGAAGACAGAGGTCCTCGTCCTTGGACCCGCCTCCACCGCCTGGGACAACACCTGGTGGCCTTCCGCCCTCGGAAACCCACGCACTCCATCAGACCACGCCCGAAACCTCGGCATCATTCTAGACTCATCCCTCACCATGACCCGCCAGATCAACGCCGTCACCTCCACCTGCTTCAACTCCCTCCGCATCCTACGCAAGACCTTCAAGTGGACCCCCCCGAATGCAGAAAGACCGTCACCCACGCACTCATAACCAGCAAACTAGACTACAGAAACACTCTACGTCGGAATCAACAAAACCCTACTACACAGGCTCCAAACCATTCAGAACTCCGCAGCCAGACTAATCCTCGGAACCCCACGACATGCGCACATGTCCCAGCACCTACGAGGCCTCCACTGGCTCCCCATCGAGAGGAGAGTTACCTTCAAATTACTCACCCGCGCCTACAAATCCCTCCACAACATCGGACCCAAATACCTCAACGAAAGAGTCTCCTTCCATGTACCCAAAAAGAACCTCCGCTCCGCCGACCTCGCCTTGGCAGTGACCCTGCGCATCCGCAGAACCAGAGCAGGCGGAAGAGCCTACTCCTACATTGCAGCAAAAACCTGGAACGAGCTCCCAGTCAACATCAGACGCTCCCCCACTCTGCACACCTTCAGGAAGAGCCTCAAGACCTGGCTCTTTGACGGATCCTGAGCTGCCCCCCCCCCCACCGCACCTTGAGACCCTCACGGGTGAGTAGCGCGCTTTATAAACCCTTGATTAATTGATTGATTGAAAAGAAAAACACATTTTATAATTGATTTTTTAACATGTTTTATTTCCTTACAACGCTGCTTTACATTTAAAATATCATTTATAATTGCTGCATACAAACAAATTTGAAATATTAGCACATTATCTATTCCCCAACAAAAATACACATTTCTCAAAACATTGGTAGGCATATCAGGCAAATAATGAATATTTATAAACACATTTTGGCAATAAGTGAAGTAGTTAGAAGTAAGCTATTGTTAAGGTTTTCATTTACTGTTTTGACAGATCCCTCCGATATTGTACCCAGAATCAATGGAAACATGCACTAGATATCCCATCAACAACCTCTTACCATTCCACCTAGAGACAGTGAGAGTTTGCCAATTGTGAGCAATTCTCTGTCCATCTCAATTCCCCTTTCCACCACATGTCTTTCTGCAGTCTCAAGGTGTCAATCACTGGGGCATGAGAGAAATGCAGGAGATTTGGAAGGTGACATGTGTCTGCATATTTTGGAACACTAACATACCTGGCATTTATTCTTACTCATACTTACTCCCACTCTTACTCCTACTCTTATTCCCATTTGCTTCTATTCTAGCTCTTTTCCTTTTTTGCTGATCTTGTTCCTACTTTTATTTCTACACTTACTTCTACACCTAGTCCAAAGTATACTGACTCATAGTTATTCCCACTTACTTATCGTTACTCCTACTCATAATTACATTTATTTAGCTCTGATTATTCCTGCTCTTACTCTTACTACTGCATATACACCTACACTTACTTCTAATTACTTCTTTGTTTGCTCCTATGTGTATGCCTGCTCCTACTCCTACACATAATTACAATGACTCCTACACTTAATCATACGTTCACACTTAATCCTATCTAACCCTATTACTACTCCTTTATGCACCCACTCTTACTTTTAATTCATTCTAAATGTGCTCCTATTTTTCCGTACTCCTACTTCTCTTTCTACCTATTCCTATTTTCCGCATCCTTCTCCTACCTATATTTGCCTCTACTAACTCCTAATCATGCATTCTCCTACTCTCACTTGCTACTACTTACACCATCTCTATCACCAGCTTACTCCTACACTCACTTCTAGTGACTTCTAATTAGTCGTGCTGTTACTTCCACACCTACATGGTCCTACTTACATCCATCCACAAATGCCCAAGTTACCCTCACCCAAGCACATATCTATCCACCCATACCCAAGCATTCATTCTTCATACCACAACTAAGCATGCATTCATCTGCCCACACTTGCATTCATGTAGCTATGCAACCACACACTTCCACCTGTCTGTCCCACTGTACATGCTAACAGCCATTTCACCATCCACATATCCTTGCATAAAACACAGACACATTAATCCTTCTGCACATCCAACTATCATGCTGATCCAGCGGTGTACTAACAGCAGATACTCCACTACCATATACTCACCTGGGCCCATATAACTTCTTCCACAAAAGACCAAGTAAACCGCTGGAAGCTAGTTTATGATTTTCATACTTTAAGATCTAGTTATTTCTTTTCCCTAACTAAACCTTTCACTGATCAATTAGTTCTTTCCTCTGGTCAATGGACCATTAGTTGGAACTAGTTGATGGTGATAATTAACATAACTTAGTAAACATTTCTTGATTAAAAATGAAATAATCACAGACTCGGGAAGTTTTAAAATCTTTATCTAAATTAATTGAGTGTGAACCATCTCAAAGCTTCAGTACAAACACCCTCATTCGCAAGAGTGTCAATTCAATCGATTCTCAAATAAGCAATAGCAATTCAGATCCACACAATGACTAGGACAGAGAGGACAGAGAGAGAAGAACATCTATGAATACAATGACATTTATAATTACCAAGAAAAGAATGGTGTGAAGACCAACCCCTGGCCAAAGGGCTGGTAAGGGTCCCCAGGATAGATCAGGAGACAAAGACTTCAGGACAGGAATCAGGACAGGATACTTTACCTCTCTAAATACTGACGGCTGCGTCGCACCCTCTCTGACACTCTCTTACTCCTCGTGGTTCTTCCGCGATCTTCTTTCTAACCCAATTAAATTAAAAATAGATGGTTCTGCATTCGATTTCTTCATCAGCGTCTCACAGCATCAGCACCACCCCCAGCACCGACAGCATCCCGAGCTCTGCTTCTGTGCTCCTGTTAAGCTCTCGCTCATGCTCCCAATAAGACCCCGTGTCAGCTCGCTAACTAACTAAAACTACCTCAATTATACCTTTCCATAACCATGTACCACCCATTAATGTTTCAATTTCATCAAATACTAACTCTGATTGGACAGGCGAGGGGGGATGATCGTCACACCATGCTTACATTTCACTTATTTCACTAAACCATTGTTGTCAAATCCCTCCCCTCAAACTTTATTAAATCATTTCCTTTCCCATACATCTCCAAACTTTATTAATACAAAATGTTGCAATGTCATTAATAAAACACTTCTTCATATGAACTCTTCACCCTCATGTTCCCAGGGCCCATCTTCGCTGGCCTTGGACGCGTGACAAGTCCTTACTCATCTTTCGGTATTCTCTCTCGGGTGCGCATGCGTGGGGTTACGTCAGTCAGCTCAATTCAGACAAGCTTGGAAGGCCCAAATGCACACTAATAATAAAGTCAAAAGAAGAAATGTTATTCTAAAAAATAAATGGTTTCACTGTATACCACCAACCTCTACTCTAACCCACTTTAATTATTAATACCCTTTCTGCATTTGCGTTAGTATAAAACTTATTTTCCATTTCAGCCAAGCAGATGCCATGCATGTGAGCTTTCAAGCGGCCATTTTTAATACTTTTGCACAGGCGCATGAATTTTCCCTCCAAGCATTAGTACGTCATACTACGTAGATGCAGTAGACGCATGCGCAGTAAAGATCCCTTGTTAAAGTGCGTTTTAGTCCTTCGTTCATGTTGTTACGATTAGTAAACACATAGGCAAGCTTCACTGTCCTGCGTGTCTTATCGAAAATACGAATATTAATTACAAACACGTTGTTAGTACTTCGTTAATAAGTTAAAACGAAAGGATTGCTTCCGAGCAAGTCTCATTTACGAGTCCTTGCTCCATCAATCCCCTCTCTGATGGCATCTTAAGCCATCACAAAATTTCCCATCCCATCCCAGATACCACTAATAAAGGTGTCAACAATCAATACTTAGGTTAAACATATGTCACCATATTACAGAGATTAAAAGAACACAAAATGAGATTCCAAAAAGTAATTGCCTAAGTTGGAACATAATACAGTGAGATTTAGGGCTAGTACATTTAAAGTATACAATAAATACAATTGATAGCAAAATCAAATATAGGAATGTGCAGGGGGATCATGGTGGTTTGAGGACTTCTTGTTGAGATGGCAATAGCACAAAAGAACGCCTAGCGTGAGCATCGATAAACAATGTAACAGGTGACCATAGGTTCAGGCGTCTGGTCGCCAAAGAGACAGGGTATACAAAAGAGGTATCTAACCTGTGGTTGTGGCAAACTGCGTTCCGCCAAGCCTGGTAAGAGATCCTGGTGAAGTCCTTCCAATTCTTGGTAATTTGCTGAAAGGCAACTGCTAATAACAAATCAACAATTCTGACATTTGGCGAGCAGTCCTTCCAGATCGGGGAGAGACTTCCCAGAAACACGTTGATAAAGGTAAACGAAAAACTAGTACTAAAAATTGAGTCAATTTGAGACCATACACGTTTTCAGAAACTGTGAACAAAAGAGCAAGAAAACAACATATGAAACAAATCAGCACCCGGGGAGGAGCATGTCCAACAATTATCTGCTGTTGAGGGATATTGTTTGCTTAGCGTACTTGGAGAAAGCAAAAGCCTATTATAAATAAAAAACAATGTTTGCGTCGTATTAGCAGCCCTTGAGGACTTTCTTATCTTTGTCCAAATTTTTCTCCAGAAAGAGACTGGCCAAGACGCTTGTAATTCATGCTCCCACGCAATTTCCACCTTAGATTTTTGTCCAGCAACACCAGGGCAATGTAAGTGGGTGTAAAGAACAGAGGCTTTAGGTTGGGTGTGAAGTAAGGTATGAAGGTCATGAATTGGAGCAACAGAGTGGGTATCAACTGATACAGTAGTAAATTTGGTGGAAACGTCTAGCACCGCCCCCTTAAGGAGATTATACTTGGGTAGGAAAGAGACAGGTAAACCATATATTGTGCTAAGTGAGGGAAAATATATAAATTCTGACTGAGAAAATAATTGATGGACCCAGATCAAACCCTTCTGCCTCCAAGACTTCCAATAGAAAGGTCTTCCCCGGATCAACAAGGACTTATTATGCCAGATTGGTAAATTGCACAAGGAATCAAAACTTTCCGGTATTGAAGAAGAGCTTGATCCTAGGAGTAGGGATGTGAGTTTAATTATAGGAGTTGATAAAGACTGTGGCTTGCGGGAGAAGGAGAGATACTCTTGAAAAGAAAAGGGAGATAAAAATAGGCTTTCAACAAGAGTCCACAAAGGACACACATGCACTGTCTCCCTTAGCCAATGTGCAGATTGGCGTAATAGGAAAGACTTGTGATATGTAAAAGTTGGGAAAATTAACTCCCCCCTCTGATTTAGGGCGGGTCAATTTGGCCAACTACATACGAGGTTTCCCATTTTTCCATAGAAAGGAGGAAAGAATGGAGTTAATCTTTTTAATCAATTTGGCGGATATAGGTACTGGAATATTGGAGATGGTATATAGCACTATAGGGGATAGCATCATTTTAATTGTATCGAGGCGACCCCACCAAGACAAATACAAAGGATGCCACTTAGCTGTCAAATCAGAGATTTTTTTAATACATTTATTCATACAGATGGACACTGTGTCAGGAATTAAAGGAGCGAAATGCATTCCAAGATATTTAATATGTTCAGGGCTCCATGAAAAATGAGAGGGAACAAAATCGTCCTTAAAAGTGTATTTGGTAAGGGGCAAAATCTCGCACTTGTCAGTGTTCAACTTGTATCCTGACACAGAAGAAAAGGAGCGAACTTCTGCTAAAAAGCAGGAATAGATTCAGTTGGTTGCGATATAAAAAGCAAAATATCGTCAGCATAAGCTGCAAATTTGATATGGGCTGTTTTAACTTCGAATCCATGTATGTCTTGGTTTTGACGAATTTTTGAAAGAAAAGGTTCCAGAGCCAAATTGAAAAGGAATGGAGACAGAGGGCATCCCTGACGGACACCTCTACCTAAATCAAAAAATGGAGATATTAGGCCATTAGCACAAACAGCTGCACGGGGATTTGAATAGAGAAGAGAGATAAGAGAGATAAACTTAGGACCAAAGCCAAACCATCTCAAGGCATAAAAAATGTAAGGCCATTCTACTCTATCGAATGCCTTTTCCGCGTCCAAAGCTATTGCTGCGAGAGATTGTTTGAGGTGAGATGATTTGGATAAGATATCAAAAAAGAGCCGTGTATTGTCTGTGATGAGCCGTCCTTTCACAAAACCAGATTGTTCTTTGCCTAATAAATTTGGTAAAAAGATTCCAATCGAAGAGCCAAGGCTTTTGAAAAGATTTTATAATCGATATTGACCAAAGAAATGGGTCTATAATTTTTGCAGTATTTCAAGTCCTTGCCCTTTTAGGTATGAGACAAATGTGCGCCTCAGAGAAAGAACCGGTAGCACAATTAGAAAAGCAGAAGGATTGTACCAAAGAATGTAGTTTGGGAATTAATAATTTAGAAAAATGAATATAAAATTCAACTGTGAACCCGTCTGGACCTGGTGCCGTGTCCTTTTTGAGATGCTGTAAGGCGTCCAGAAGTTAGGCGTCCAGAAGTTAGGTCTATTTCCAATATGGAGAGATCAGGAGGAGTATGTACAGGTTTCTGAATGCTGGAGAAAAATTGTGATAACAAAAAATCTGTGGGGTGTGCTTCTGCAGTGTACAATGACTTATAAAAGGAGGAGAATTCATTCACTATATCCAAATCCTTAAATTTTAAATTGGAGTGCTCATCATATATGGATTCAACATTTAACTTATTATGTTTGATTTTCAAATAATTAGCCAAAAT
Source organism: Calotriton arnoldi (assembly GCA_963921515.1). NCBI lineage: Eukaryota > Metazoa > Chordata > Amphibia > Caudata > Salamandridae > Calotriton > Calotriton arnoldi. Next base: position 278,290 of record CAWUFW010005282.1, on the reverse strand, counting down.
TTTCCCTGCTCTATTTTGGCCGCCGTAGAATTTCGCACTAGATTTTAATACTTTAATAAGTACAAAGAAGCATTATCCGTGGTGTCTTTGTTGAATTGGAGCTTCGCCTTTAGAAGAGCAGCCAAACATTCCTTTGAATTGGTAGAATAGTAGGATTGCTCCAGTCTCTTTATCTCGTGAAAGAGTTCATTAGAACGTTTGCGGGCTATAATACGTTTTTTGGCAACATATCCAATAATGAACTCTCTTGCTGTTGCTTTAAATGCGTCCCATATAGTTGAAACAGACATAGTGTCATTCTGATTGAGCATAAAGTATTCATTAAAAAAAGAGGTAAAGGATGAAGTAAACATTGGGTCAGAAAGGAGAGCATTGTTAAAACGCCATCTCCTGGGGACGTCAACTCTTGGCAGAATATCAAGACGAATTGAAATGGGGGCATGATCTGAGAGCAAAATAGGACCAATCTCAGCATTAACTAAGGCTTGGGATACATTATGAGAGATGAAAAAGTAATCAATTCTCGATTGGGTATGATGAACTGGAGAATAAAAGGTATACTCTCTCGTTGTGGGATGACACAATCTCCAAGCATCCAAAAGCTTGTGTTGAGTAAGAGTGTTTATAAAAGATCTATGTATTTTATTGGGTAAAAAAGGGACTTTAGAGTTTCGATCTAAGAAAGGGTCAAAGACCTGATTACAGTCACCAGCAAATATAAAATTGTCTTCAATACACATTGCAATTTGGTGAGCCATTGAAGACCAAAATAATGAGTCACCGCCGGTAGGGGCGTACACATTGAGAAAAGAGACCGGAGCATCTCCCAGCAATAGTTTGACATTCAACCAGCGACAATTCTTATCCGAATCCTGCGAAATGAATTTAAAAGGAAGCGATTTTCGACATAACAACATGACACCATTACGTTTGCCATCCCCTGGAGAGAAGAAAACTTCTCCCACCCATCCCTTTTTCAATTTTAATGATTCCACTTCTGTAAGATGAGTTTCTTGAAGACATGCTATATCGACTTCTAATTTGGCTAGATGACTTAATACTCTCTGTCTCTTAATAGGAGAATTTAGACCCCTGACATTCCAAGATACAATTGTTAATGCCATGGAATTTGAGTAAAAAAAGAGAAATAAAAAAAGAAGAGGCTAAAATCTAAATCATTACATCTGCCGTGGGAGCAACAGAACCAACACTTAATTGCATTTATCATAAATCATAAAGAATCAACAGATGACAATAAAATCCAATAATTTGGATGTTAAGTACAGCGCCCTCTGGCATGTGAAGTATTTTAGGCAAGAATGACTTGAAGAAGGCTATGGGATCATTTCCTTCAATCCCCTCTCCCAGACCATAAATGCGGAGATTGTTCCGCCTATTTCGATTTTCCAAGTCCTCCACCTGCTTTTGGAGCAACGAGACTTGAGAGTTAATCTGAGATACGTTAGCTTTGGTTTCTGCAAATGCTGATACATTGAGTTCAACTGCATTAAGTCTTGAGTCCAATTGTGACCAGTTATCCGTGAGAGTTTGCAGTTTGGCATTAGTTTCTTCCATGAATGGGCGAAGGGCCCTGATTTCTTCCAATAATAGCTCCATGGAGACAGGCGAGACTGATTTAGGTGGGGAAGGGGGGTCCTTCTTCAGGTGCTTAGTGACAGCTTTCCCCGATGGTATATGAGTAGAATCCATTATTATCTCAGAGCCCTGTGATGCTAATGACAAAGATTCATCTAGCTTAGCAAACTCGCTGAAAATTTTGGAGTTCTTGACAAAGATATGAGTAGGCTTTGATACTGTATGGCGAAGATTCTTCGTTTTTCCCATAAAGCCCAAGGCGAGCACACTTTTCAGGTGGGAATAAACTTGAAATACTTGGAAAGACAATTGTAGTGCACAAAAGCCACAAAAATGCGCATGTAGAAAATAAAGACCAACAACTGTGTCTATATTTCCACCACTTCAGGTAGAGCAGGTGCTTTAATTCTGTGAAAACAGAAACCCACAGAGAGAAGATAGGCAGTCAAGATAAAGCCATAGACTATATAGCTCCTGTCAGGTCAGAAGAACAAAATAGCGCAATACAAAACAATGCCTGGATATGAACAAGAGAAGTCATCTATATATGTATGGAAAAAAAATGATGTCTCCAGAGGCGCGTCACCTCAGACTCCATGTGAGGAAAGAGAAGCCTTCAATATGCAGGTGCAGATGACTCACAAAATGGCTGCCGCATTAAATATTCGCCTGTTTCCTCACCACATTGCAAAAGGCAGCACACTTCCTCCACATCTGAGGCATCAGCAAAGCTGCGTTATATCACCATGCCTCCGCAGTGTTTTTTATCCGCAATGCCATGTTTCTTTTCAATTGAGACGCGCTCCGTGAATCGGACAGTCTCACAAAATGGCGACCACGGGTTCGCGCATCGCATAGAGAAACTCACTTTTTGTTTTTCCGGTGACCGGCGCTGTAAGTGAAGCCGGTTCCGGACTCACAGCACTCTGCAGACGTTCCGACACCTTCGTCGACCGGCAAATCCGCCCTGAACAGCCGGTGAGCGCGAAACCATCAAGTCTCGTCCGGGAGCTCTACCCGGACGCCGCCATGCCTCTCGGGCGCCAAGCCACGCCCCGAGTTATGCCAACTCGTTTCCTTCTAAATCCTTCATTTTCTTATATAATTTGCCTTTCATTTCTTCCAACTGTATTTCATCATATTTTCTTTTTCGTTTCTGTCCCTTTCCTTTTCTTTCAAAATTTATTTTCTCTTTCCTTCCTTTTCTACAACACTTATAGGTAATCATCATTATCATCACTACTGTTATTACCATAACTAATGGTATTATTATTTGACCTAGAAAACTTATCCCAAAATCAGCAAACCATTTCCCTATTGATGTTATACTTTTTGTCAGACTTCCCTACACACTGTCAACCTCCAGTTGGGTCAAGTCTTTATGCATTCTTGTAATGTTTTCAATAGATCCTTTAATTTCTCTGCTCTTGTCCGGAATATAAGTGCAGCAATGTTGAATTTTCAACATACCACAGACTCCACCTTCTTTTGCTAACAATATATCAAGAGCAAGACGGTTCTGTAAAACCATAGACCTGATTGCAACCATTTCTGTGTTAATCATTAAGAATCCTCCTGCAGTATCTGTAGAAAGACGATCAACTATGGTTGATAACTTACACATTTTCTGTGAATTAAGAATGACTCCAACTGAGGGTATCAATGCACTAAAAATATCTCCTACAAATTCAGAAAAACTAGCTCTTCTTCTACGTGTTAGTCCATTAGAATTTCCATTGGTTCCACTGATTTTGTCTACATGATAGATTTTTGGAAAAACTATTCCAAAGTAGCAGATCCCGTACCATCTTGCAGGTAACCTATAATAGGCGTTGTTCCCACAAACATAATACACTCCTGGAAATACAGGATCAGTTCCCCCTTTTAGTCCCCACCCTCCTAAAATTAGGAAGTTGTGTTCACATTCACTGGAACCAATGTAATTATTGTTATAATCTGTCTTTAATCTATGGAGGCAGAATTTTCCCCTTTTCACAAAATCCAGGGACATCGCAGCATGAGCCTTGCCATTTGCATAGATTCCCTCTTTCCCAGCCCATGGAGGTACATGGGTTTTCTGTTCAGTCGCTTTCTTTATTAAATCCTGTCTCCTTTCTTCTACTAAACCCCAAAAATCTTTTTCTTCTTTTCTCAATGTACATGTTAGATTATCTTTATGTGCCTGAACTAAATCTATTGAACTCATTGTTAAGAAAAATTCACCCATAAACTGTGCATTTTTACTACTAACTACTGGATTCATATTCTTTCTAATAGGTAATTCAGAAAATACTACATCTATGTCTGAATAAAAATATTGAAGTCTCCCTATAGCATAAAATAAACTTGATAAAACACTACATGACACACCATACGTCAAAGGTATATGGTGATATGTCACCCCTTCTGACACTGATGAGGGTAACTTCATACACACGTAACAGTTACTAATTTTCATAGTATTCACATACTGAAATAACAATCTAATAAACACATTTGAAGACGTATTATAATCTGATTCATTATGATAATTTGCTTCATCTTCTACCCCTATTTCTATTTTAGTGTCTTTTATTCTATCTGCCTTATCATTAATATTTGTGTTATTCTTGTCATTTGTTTTCATTAACAGAGGTACTCCTACTGTTAGGAATAACCACACTAATACTACCAATAAAATACTACAAAAACAAAATCTAAAACACTTTCTTTTTAATCCACGATTTGGTCTCTCGGTGACTTCAATTTCTGCCATTTTACTCCTGAGAAAATTTCTTTTCTCTTATTTTTTTCTTTGTCAGTTTGACTTTCTTTTTCGTTCTTAAGGAGGCCTCAATTTGCTTTCATCAATCTGAACAATATGAATTTCTTCTGTTTCATCAGTCAGATCTAGGGATTCGAATTCCTCGAATATGACATATGTCCATTCAGGAGCCTTGTATCTCCTGTTTACATTTCTCAATTTTGGACTTCTTCGAATTATTTTTGCCAAGGTTTGTTTAGATTGTGTCTGACTTGTGACTTAATTTACTTGTTCTGGTCTCTTTTCATATTTTCTCAAGTGATACTTTAGTTTCTTTACTCCAGTTGGCCAATTGTCTCCCTTTCTGATTCTTTTGATTTGTACTGCGTTTTCACCTTCTTTATCTCCTTGTAAAGTTCTTTTAATTTCATTCAGTTTTGGCACAATCTGTTCTGATTCTCTGTTTTCTGTGCTTGTACCTTCTTTTGCTTCAACCTGCTCAGGTCTTACCACATTTTGTTCTGCTTCCTGAGCTTGTTCTTCTAACTCTATCTGACCCTGTTCAGGTCTTACTTCAAACTTTTCTTCTTCTGCCTGAACCTGTTCTTCTAACTCCATCTGGTCCTGTTTAGGTCTTAATTCAAACTTTTCTTCTTCTGCCTGAACGTGTTCTTCTATTTTTCCCTCCTCAGGTTCGTGAAAGTCTTTTTTATTTTGTGTTCTTCTTCCCCTGTCTCTTCCTAACTACTTTCCTGCCTTTTCAGATCTGTTCTACTTCTTGTTTCAATAACATCATCAATTACTTCAATCACTGGTATCCACTCTTCCTGACTTGTACTTGGCTGTTCGTCATATGGTTGTCTTTCAGAATCTATTACTCTAGATTCTTCAATCTCACAGTTTACAACTCCTGACTCTTCAGCCTGTTCAGTCAGTGTTTGTTCTTGTTGCTCTGATGGGCTCGGAACTCTTCTGGTATGGCTGGCATGAATCCAATTGGGCAAACCTGCACACTTCACTGCTGTGGTAGTGACTAGTATGACTTGCCATGGTTTGTCCCACCTTGGTGCTAGGCACGACTTTCTTGTGTGTTTCTTCACAAGCACCCAATCTCCAGGATTCAAATCATGCGCTTGGTCTGGCTGTCTTTCAACTGCGTCTTCTCCAACCTGGTGAGAGACAGAACGCACCATTTCAGCCAATCCTTTGCAATAGTCCAATACCAGATCATCAGTTATACTCATTAGTTTATTTCCAGGAATAAATGCCTGTCTCATGGCTCTTCCCATGAGAACTTCATGTGGGCTCATTCCTGTTTTCCTGTCTGCAATACTTCTGAGACCCATCAATACAAAAGGTAATGCATCTGGCCATTTCAGCTTTGTGGATGCACACACCTTCCCCAACCTTGACTTGATTGTGCCATTCAATTGTTTAACAATTGCAGAAGCCTCTGGACGATAAGCACAGTGCAGTTTTCGTTCAATGTTAAATGCAGCAGACATTAATCAAATTATTTCATTATTAAAATGAGGGCCTCTATCTGATTCCAAAGTGACCAGAAAACCAAATCGTGGAACTAACTCCCTCAACAACAATTTTGCAACTGTAAGACTGTCATTTCTTCGAGTGGGATAGGCTTCCACCCATCTTGAGAGAAGGCATACTATGACAAGTATATATTTCAGTCCATTACATGAAGGCAATTCGATAAAATCCAACTGTAATCTGGTGAAGGGTCCTTCTGCCTTTCCAATTTTTCCCCAGCTAACCACGGTCTTCCTACCTGGATTTTGCTGCTGACAGGTTAAGCATCTTTGGCAAAGGCTTTCTGCGACTACCCTGAACTTCGGATTGTACCAACTCTGTCTGAATAGCCTGATCATTGAGTCTCTCCCTATGTGTGTTGCTCCATGATACACTCTTGCCATTTTTGAAAGCAAACAATCTGGCATGACTGGTCTTCCATCTATATACACCCATACCTCATCTTCTGGTCTTTTTTGTACAAGCTGCCTTTATCCAAATTTCCTTTTCCTTTTCCTCAACTTCTTCCTGCAATTGTCTAATCTCATCCCATGTTTCTGGTACTGAGAAAAACATAAGTTGGCCTCTGGTTTCACCCGTTTCAATTTTTCGGTTTATGGCCACTGTATTTTTGGCACAGTATTTAGCCACTTGATCAGCATAATTGATGTCAGCAGTCACATAGTCATTTCCTGACTGTTGTGCAGCACATTTTACAACTGCTATCTCTTTTGGCAATTGTAATGCTTTCAACAAATCCTTCACATTTTTGCTGTTTCTGATAGGAGATCCTGAAGAAGTCAGAAATCCCCTCTGCATCCAGAGCTGGCCGAAGTCGTGCACAACCCCGAACCCATATTGACTGTCTGTAAATATGGTTACTCTCCAATTTTTCCCCTTTTTACATGCCATTGTTAAGGCCACCAATTTGGCTACTTGTGCAGACTTGACTCCAGGTAAACAGGATGCTTCAATTACCCCAGATATTTTACAAACAGCATATGCAGCACTTAATCCTCCTTCTGGTGTCCTGGGGCAGGAACCATCTACAAATAACTCATGGTCAGCCTCCTTCAAAGGTGTCTCTTTTATATCAGGTCGGGGCTTCGAACATAACTCAGTCATGTCCAAACAATCATGATCACTTTCATCTCTCACTTCTTCATTGCAAGGGTCTGGCAATAGAGTAGCTGGGTTCATAATTGTACACCTTATCACAGTCACGTTCTCAGCTCCCAAAATCACTCTTTCATACTTAGTCAATCGACTAGGGGTAAGATGCTGTGTTCTTGTTCTTGTCAAAAGAATCTCAACTGAGTGTGGAACAAAAACTTTTACTGGATGTCCCATCACTATCGACTCACTTTGCTCCAGGCTCATACAAGTAGCAGCTACTGCTTTCAAGCAGCCAGGCAATGCTGAAGCCACTGGGTCCAATTTTGGTATTCACAGAATGAATTTACTCATTTTGGTATTCACAGAATAAACTTACTCATTTTGGTATTCACAGAAGACACTTACACATTTTGTGTAACTTACACATTTTGTGTAACTTACACATTTTGGTATTCACAGAAGGCACTTACTCATTGATGAGTAAGTGCCTTCTGTGAATACCAAAATGAGTAAGTTAATTCTGTGAATACCAAAATTGTTGGAAGTTCATTCTGTGAATACCCAAATGTGTAAGTTCATTCTGTGAATACCAAAATTGTTGTAAGTTCATTCTGTGAATACCCAAATGTGTAAGTTCATTCTGTGAATACCCAAATGTGTAAGTTCATTCTGTGAATACCCAAATGTGTAAGTTCATTCTGTGAATACCAAAATTGTTGTAAGTTTAGGATTTTGACGTAAGTTAGTTCTGTGAATCAGGCCCTAAATTTCTAACTTCTTGTTGGCAGAACTGTAATTTTTCTGGAGACACCTTGTGTCTTCCTTCAGCCAAATGGTTCAGTAATGCAATTGTGTCTGTGACACAATCTTCTCGTGTTTTTGATGCCACCAATAGGTTATCAATGTACTGGACCAGAACAGATTTTCCAGGCATAATCAATGACTCTAGCCACTTTTTCAAAATCTGATTAAAAATTGAAGGACTCTCTGTGTACCCTTGAGGAACTCGACACCATGCATAAATACGATCCTCAAACTTAAACGTAAAAAGATACTGGCTGTCTGGGTGCAAAGGAATAGAAAAGAATGCTTGATATAAATCAATTACTGTGAACCATCCTGCATTCCATGGTATCTGATAAAGGATCACGGCTGGATTTGGCACTATTGGACAACAGGGAACTACAATTTTATTTATTTTTCGTAAATCTTGCACTATTCTATACTTTCCGCTGGGCTTCTTCAGTCCTATTATTGGCGAATTACAAGGACTACCCATCACTTCTTTTAAAATACCTTGTTTCACCATTCGTTCAATTTCTGGAATAATTCCTGCTTTCACTTCTGGACTCATTTTGTACTGTCGGGTATTTGGATACACTGCACCTTCTTCCACTGTCACTTTGACTGGGTCTATATTAGTCATTAGCCCAATGTCTTTTCCTGTAAAATCCCACACGTCTGGATTAACTGTGGCTCTCAACTCTTCTGGTAATTCATTTTCAGTTATTAGTGAGAACATTTCATCTACTTCCGTTCCTTGTTTGGCTAACATCATCTTGTATACAATGTCTTCATCAGGGGTTTGGAAAGCGACACCATCCGGTGTACAATAGATTGTGCAATTCATTTTGCACAAGAGATCCCTTCCCAACAGATTTACAGGACTAGAATCGCATACTACGAATCGATGCATTTCTTTAAAATTGCCAATGTGCACCTCCATTGGTTTGGTGATTGGGGTTCTAATCTGTTGGTTCGACACGCCTACAACTTGGATTGATTCTCCCGAGAGGGGTAGGTTTGGGATGTCTGCTGTTCTCACAGTAGACCTGGTAGCACCAGTATCCAATAGGAAAGTAATGTCTTTACCTTCTACCTTCCCATCAACAAATGGACCTGACTGATCTACTGGCAAGGATGCGCCAAGCACGCACTCCTCTTCCTCCCCCCTCAGGCACCGTCATTGGGTAGGATCTGAATTCTCCTCATCAGTCTGCAAAAAATATTGTGTAATTGTTCTATTATTCTTACCACTTTCTCCTTGAAATCCGGTGTTCGCACTGAAACCTTGATGATTCACAAAATTTGGCATAGAAGCTGGTGGCAGCTGATATTGTGTAGTAACTACCTGCTGCTGCTGATTCATAAGTACTTCATTCTGCATCTGTGGGATTAAATTTTGATTTGGCCTATTATTACTGTTATTACTCTGAGTACTCTTACACTCGTTCTTCCAATGTCCAAGCTTTCCGCACGCATGACAAGGAAACTTCATTTTCGCTTCTTCTCTGTCCATTCGTCCCCTATATTTATTACCATTTGCTCCTTGATTATTCTGACTCTGTTCTCTCACTTGATTATTATTTTGGTCATTTATTTTCTCCTCTTGCTGTTCTGCCAATTTAACTTGTGCCCACATCATTTTCTCTTTTAGCTTCCTACGCCTGGCCTCAATGTCATCTCTGCAATACTTTGCGTACTTTAAAATCTCATCCACCGTCTTGCTTTGCCAACACCACATATGCTGCTGTATCATCTGACTAATTTCTGGTTTCAAACCGTATACAAACCGATACACAAAATGTCCCATATCCTTATCACCGATAGTCTCAAAACCACTATACTGCTTAAACACCTGCAACAACCTTTCATAATACGGATGTACAGATTCATTTGGTTCCTGTGTTGTTCTGTCTATTTTCACCCAGTCTGTTTCTTTAGGAGGAATTTTCCCTTTCAAATACGTAATCACTTGGTGATACTTTTTCATCACCTCCTCCGAGAGTGCTCCTGTCTTTGAGTCTCTAGCATACTACTCAGTAGGCCAATCAATTGTAATTTTACATTCTGTCCATAAATCAGCAGGTAGAGCCAAGTCCTTCAATAAAACCTTTGAAACCTTCACAAATCGCTCTACCTGTTTATACCATTCAACCAGTTTTTCTCTCAGCTTTGGAAAATCATTTGTAAATGACAAAATATCTTGTCTACTCCAAGGAACATGGACATATCCACCTCCAGGAACCTCTCTCATGGGACACAATGTTTCCACTTTGCTTGATTCTCTTACTGGAAATGCAGCTGCTGCTTCTCTCGCTTGTACTTCCTCTTTCTTTCTTATCCATCTAATTCTCCATTTATCAATGTCTCCCCATTTTCGCAAAATGCCCATTAATTCCTTTATCTGTAGTCTCTTTCCAGAAGCATTTACACTTTCTAAATCTTTATCAGTGAAGTCCACTCGATATGGTTTCTGTAACAACTTTGATTTCCCTATGTCTATTCCAATCTCTGAAGCAACTTCAGTCAATCTCTCATGAAATACTCTTGCTCTTCTGGTTATACTCTTACATAAATATAACAATTCTTCATCATTGTAAACATTCAATCTTTCTATGCCCACACATCCTGTCATCATTTCTTCCAATTCCACTTTCAATCTGCTGATGTCTAAAATCTTTGGTTGTGGATTTCGATTATCTATTTCCTGTGCCCATCTTTCTATTTCTTCAGGGGTAACTACTGTTGCACCTTTAGTTCTTATAGGTACTAAAGATCTCTTTTCTCTTAAATTCATAGGTATATTTCTCTTCGGAGTTTCAGTTGAGGATTCCACATTTGGGAGATCCAGTAATGAAATAACTGACTCACTTTCGCTAACCTGATCATCTGTAATTATTGTTTCTTTTCTAGGACTGTTTAATGGAATTGTCACAGGTTGTGGTTTCTGGCAAATCTTTTTATCTCCATATAATGGGATTACCAGACCAATGGTCACCTGCACTGTTAAGGCTTCAGTATTCAAATTTAATTGACTTATCCTTTGAACTAGTTCTTCTCTAGTTTTATTCAAAGCATCGCTTTCATTGTCCTGCAACACTCTATTATATGATGTATCATGTAAAATCTGTGGGGATCAATGGCATTCCCATTACTGGTGCACTTGGGGTAATTTTACTAGTTGCTTCTTGATATGGCGGTGGATTTTTAATTAAAATATCCTCTAACAACTCGTCATCTGATTCACCATATTCCGCTGTGTTCATGTGTTTTGTTTTCTCCTTACACTTTCCTCCAGACTGTTCCTCAGCCATTAACACTGGATATAAACCTCCTGATGCCATAGCTCTCCTCCATTGTTTCATCTGCCCTTTGCGTGACTCATGCAAATGTCTGGGAAAGAATCCTCTATATCTTCCACCTCTACATTTCCCTCATTCATATGACTCAGTCTCCCATTCTTCCAAAGCCTCATATTGAGTTAACCTAGGTCTAGGTTCTAAATCATTCATTTTCAATCTCAAATTCTGAAGAATCCTCCCATTAAACGTACCATCTTTTGGAAAAGCTAATACTTCATCATCCTTCGTATATTCTATCCAGTTTTCCAACCACACGCAAGTATGATATCCTCTTTCCATCATCATAAAAGATGCTGGTGTCTTCGGTGGCGGAATAGGAATTCCCTCTCTAGTCAACACAGACTTATCTTTTACAAAGAAATTCTTAATTTTCTTTAAAAATGACATCTTTCTTTTCTCTCCATACATCCTTGAAGAACGATGTAGGAAATTGTATTCTGCAAACCCTTGAAATCTTCTACCTGTACACCTTGCACTAACAGTCAAATCAAAATCCCGCATACAATCTCTCTCTCTCCACCAATCCTAGCGCGGCTTCTAACTAGCTATCCAATTAAATCAGGCTCACGCTCGTGATCTGACCAATGCCAGTGCGGCCTTTTCCTGACGTCAGTTCTGCACCTTACTACTGACCCCTCCTTTACAAGGCTGCTCCTGTCACACGCCCGCTGTTTCTACCAATCCCAGCGCGGCTCACTGTGACGTCAGTACCACTCCGGCAACTGACCCTCCCTTCACAAGGTAATACGAAAACTTTATTTCTCGATATTTTCCTTAAAAATTCTTTGTTATTAATGACATAAAAACATTCGCTACTCTGTCTGTTCCGCTAGATGAAAGGATAGTTTATTTCTTTCCACTGCGAGTAAAACCCTTCCGCTTACCCTTCATTCAAGCTCCAGAGAACCTGCTACTCCTCCGGTGTCACCCGTTTTGGGAAATTTGAGACCAAAGTTTCACCAGCGAACTCCTTTTGCTGTCAATCTAGCTTGGAAGAACCTGCTACTCCTTCAGGGTTACCCTTTCTAGGTGATATAATGCCTAAAGTTTCAATAGCGAACTCTTTGCTATCAATCACTCTCGCTTTTACACAGAAAATAGTCCCTACTTTAACACTGCCAGCCCTACCTAGCTTCTCAGTGTTTTTCCAACAGATGAGTAACCTCACTGCAGTGTGGTTTCTATCGCCACCAGCTATTCATTCCCCAGGAATTTTTCCAGACAACATAGAACAAGGACGCTAACACTTTTGTTAAAACATAAATCAATAATCAATAATCTATACTTATCACCAAACTAGTCAATAATAACCATAACTCTGCTACCAGAAAACTGATTCAGCGGTGTACTAACAGCAGATGCTCCACTACCATATACTCACCTGGGCCCTTATAACTTCTTCCACAAAAGACCAAGTAAACCGCTGGAAGCTAGTTTATGATTTTCATACTTTAAGATCTAGTTATTTCTTTTCCCTAACTAAACCTTTCACTGATCAATTAGTTCTTTCCTCTGGTCAATGGACCATTAGTTGGAACTAGTTGATGGTGATAATTAACATAACTTATTAAATATTTTGTTGTACCCTGTACAAAGAGACACTGGTAGCCTTGTAGAATTATCCAAGTCTTCTTTATTAGTTCCAAGTCCAGTTAACATCTTTCTTAGTCCAGCCAGCTCTAGTCAGGTACTAGCCATGTACCAGCCATACACCAGCCCCACCAGGAGCAGCCTGCCTAGCTGCTCAGCCCATCTCCAACTGTCATCCACACATCCACTCAGGCACCCAGGCATTCCACGCATCATAGTCACACCAACATTCCATAACCAACTCTCACACTGGCTGAGCAGCTAGGAGGACCTAGGCTGATTACACATAAATGTAATACTTAGGATATAACATTATCCCTTTCCTTTACATAAAAACAACAAAAGCAAATATAAAGGAAAAAAACTATACACAAGTAAGCAGTAAAATTCATAACTCCGGGATGCAACATAAAGCAAAACATCTCAGGAGAATGAACAATACATATCCAGAAAAGATGGGAAAAATACAACATCAAAACACATGTGCAACAATATCCCCCATCCTCCCCCAAACATTTTAAAAACATTAAGAAGCGTAGTGTAGAGAAACAAGTACAAATAGTAATGTAATGAAACAAGCTGTAAAATACAATACTGTAATGCCAAAGGTAAAATACCCCGCAACACCTATCCCAAATACAAGGGAACTACCAAGATATGGGACAACGACCCATAACACTGTGTGAGGGGCTAGCACCCAAAAACACACACCCTAGTTGTACCTATGTACTGCGCGCAACTGTAAATGGGGTATACCCTAGTTGTACATTAGTACTGCGCACAACTGTAAATGGGATCTAAACCCATATCCTAACCCTGTGTAAGGGTTATACTAACAAAACGAAAATGTATGGGAACTAACCCATGACCCAAGCCTCATGTAGAGGTTACTAACTGGGAGTCAAACCCAACCCAATCCCTGTGAATAGGGATAAAACCATGATAGGGCTAATTCCATGGCCCCAAACCCATCCCTCCTTTAAAGGATGTAATATGGCCAAAACCTATCCCTCATGTAAGGGATCATGTGTGATGTCCACCCACTAGGAGACTAGGACGTCCCAACCATTAAACAGCGTAAAACTGAGGCATCACAAAATATGAAACATTAATATAACTAATACAATTCCATTTACTGTAGAACACTAGTGACGTGAGCCCCACGCCCGTGAGCGACCACTCACCCGAGTAGTACTACACTGAACACACTCTAGTCTAGAGTACAGCAAGAAGTAAAGTAATGTATGAAATATATGGCTAACACATAAGAGAATAACTGCGTGCCAGAGCTGGTAATCAAAACATTTTCTTGTTATCATAAAAACATCCACTTTGAAGCAAATAGAGAGTGTCCAGTAAGGTAGTAACTCACTTTGGGAGCACAGGAACAATCTTAGCAGAAGCGTTAGTGTATGACAAAGCTAACATGAATAAACCATAGCTTAATTTGATTTCTTGTGATCCAGTTCAGACTGGTTGCGATTGCATTCTTTGCTGCACCATGTGTCTCTATGATGAACTGGGTGACTGCCCCACGATAGTGCCCAATGTTCAGACTAACAGGTGGACAATAAACAAGAGAGTACCTGTGGTTTCTCCGAGCTTCGACAAACCTATAAACAAAAGGTTGCAGAGATGTCGACAATCTGGCCACCTTCAAATCACACGGAGACATAAACTGCAGCCGAACAAAACACTGCGACGCTCCTGGTCAAGTGCGAGAATTTGTTGAACTTTATAGAAAAAAAACAACGTGGTTGGCAAAGCGCAATAAATTGACTTCGTGACAGCAAGCCTTCAATAGAAGATGATGAAAGACTGCAGCCGCGAAACACAAGATGGCGGTACGTTTTCTACGTCGCTGCAGAGTGGCTCACGGTGCGTACATGCACCACAACGTCCAATAACCCGAGAAGCATCGCCAGAGCTGAGGCAGCCCTGCACGTCAGAATGCAGATGACGCAGGGCACATCGCGGGAGAGACTACACGCAACCAACCAGCTGGAAAAAGGTAGGCGCGCGAGTTGGTTGGCTCGTGCCAGGTTTTTTTTAAATTGAGCATGGCGGTTAAACGGGCATTAGCGCAGCTCCTCTGGATGCATGTCCAAATTGAATTTAAGCTTTGTTGGACAAATCCAGCAATCAGCACCAAAATCCAACATCAAATATCCTTTGCCTTTTGCAGAAACTAGCACCATAGTAAAATGCAGACCACTCTGTAACATGCCACAAACAGCGTAGAAATGTCATACCTCAAAGTCCATTGAATGGTACCACTATAGATACACCATCTGTGTAACCACTGCACGGAGTATGTTATTCCACATAGATGAGGTCTCAGTAAGGTTTAAAAATCAAGGACAAATAATGTCTCACCTCACTTTGTCCCGAAGAGTTTGGAAAACATTGTTACTGTGTGATCTTAGACACATCCTCACACTTGTTGTCGTTCTTTCAACCACTGCTTGTGAACACGACAATGAAGTCCAAGTAAATCTTTTTGCGCACCTCCATGCGTGACTCTGTGCAAATCCCAGTGTGTAGGGAACACTGCTCCAACAGAGACTCAAACAAAGTCACAGTGGTCACAGTAGCTTGCACACTCCATCTTCATCCAAGGCACAAAATGAATAGAGCCACTTAGCTCCTGTGTGGCACCTGTGAAGTACATTCACTGAGTTAGACTATAACTCTCATCTTGAACAGCCACAATTCCTTTATGCTGTAGAAACATCCATACGGCAGATACAAAAGGAACTGGTAGGGTGAAACTTAGTCCAGACATACCCTAACATACAGACCATACCTGTGGTTAAATCCATGGAGCAAGTTCAGGCTGGACACACACGGTGGTTGGGCCGTCCGATGACATGGACACTGGTGGGGCTGGCTTGCCTTTTACTCCATTCTCCTTCTTGTAGATGCTTTAGTTTCTCTTATTTTTCTTGGTAGATGAAGTTCCTTTCTAGTTTCTTTGTTTCTGTACTATCCTTAAGTACGCTTGGGTCCAGGTCCACTCGACACAAAAATAATGTTGTGCCCTACACCAGTAGACACAGGAGGCCATGTTGAGTTTCCAAATCTTCTTTATTACTTCCTGGTTCAAGTGACAACAATCTTAACACCAGCCAGCTCTGGTCAAGTACCAGCCATACACCAGCCCCACCAGGAGCAGCCTGCCTAGCTGCTCAACCCATCTCCAACTGTCATCCACACATCCACTCAGGCACCAGTCACACCAACATTCCATAACCAACTCTCACACTGGCTGAGCAGCTAGGAAGACCTAGGCTGATTACACATAAATGTAATACTTAGGATATAACACATTTCTTGATTAAAAATGAAATAATCACAGACTCTGTAAGTTTTAAAATCTTTATCCAAATTAATTGAGTGTGAACCATCTCAAAGCTTCAGTACAAACACCCTCATTCGCAAGAGTGTCAATTCAATCGATTCTCAAATAAGCAATAGCAATTCAGATCCACACAATGACTATGCTCGGAAAGAAGAGGACAGAGAGAGAAGAACATCTATGAATACAATGACATTTATAATTACCAAGTATGGTGTGAAGACCAACCCCTGGCCAAAGGGCTGGTAAGGGTCCCCCAGGATAGATCAGGAGACAAAGACTTCAGGACAGGAATCAGGACAGGATACTTCACCTCTCTAAATACCGACGGCTGTGTCGCACCCCTCTCTGACACTCTCTTCCTCCTCGTGGTTCTTCCGCGATCTTCTTTCTAACCCAATTAAATTAAAAATAGATGGTTCTGCATTCGATTTCTTCATCAGCGTCTCACAGCATCAGCACCACCCCCAGCACTGACAGCATCCCGAGCTCTGCTTCTGTGCTCCCGTTAAGCTCTTGCTCATGCTCCCAATAAGACCCCGTGTCAGCTCGCTAACTAACTAAAACTACCTCAATTATACCTTTCCATAACCATGTACCACCCATTAATGTTTCAATTTCATCAAATACTAACTCTGATTGGACAGGCGAGGGGGATGATCGTCACACCATGCTTACATTTCACTTATTTCATTAAACCATTGTTGTCAAATCCCTCCCCTCAAACTTTATTGAATCATTTCCTTTCCCATACATCTCCAAACTTTATTAATATAAAATGTTGCAATGTCATGAATAAAACTTCTTCATATGAACTCTTCACCCTCATGTTCCCAGGGCACATCTTCGCTGGCCTTGGACGCGTGACAAGTCCTTACTCATCTTCCGTATTCTCTCTCAGGTGCGTATGCGTGGGGTTACGTCAGTCAGCTCAATTCAGACAAGCTTGGAAGGCCCAAATGCGCACTAATAATAAAGTCAAAAGAAGAAATGTTATTCTCAAAAATAAATGGTTTCACTGTATACCACCAACCTCTACTCTAACCCACTTTAATTATTAATACCCTTTCTGCATTTGCGTTAGTATAAAACTTATTTTCTATTTCAGCCAAGCAGATGCCATGCATGTGAGCTTTCAAGCGGCCATTTTTAATGCTTTTGCGCAGGCGCAAGAATTTTCCCTCCAAGCATTAGTACATCATACTACGTAGATGCAGTAGATGCATGCGCAGTAAAGATCCCTTGTTAAAGTGCGTTTTAGTCCTTCGTTCATGTTGTTACGATTAGTAAACACATAGGCAAGCTTCACTGTCCCGCGTGTCTTATCTAAAATACGAATATTAATTACAAACACGTTGTTAGTACTTCGTTAATAAGTTAAAACGAAAGGATTGCTTCCGAGCAAGTCTCATTTACGAGTCCTTGCTCCATCAATGCACCTGTGCCTGCATGTGCCTGCATGTGTTTTGTGTGACTAAGAGAGAGAGAGAGAGAATGTGTGTGTGTGTGTGCGTGCGTGCGTGTGTGTGTGTGTGTGTAAGAAAGAGAGATAGACAAAGAGAGGGCCAGTGCACATATGGATATTGTCTGCATACATGTAGATGCCTGTGTATTTTCTGTTAGTGCTTCCAAACAATTCACAAAATAAACTGCAGCCATTAAACCCCAAAATACAGACACCTACAGTAAGCCAACTCCCTTGAATTTAATGTTTGCTTAACCTCAGCGCAACTCAAATGTAAATGCAGTTGCTTCTTTAAAAATGGAAACTCTGTTAGCTTTGTCTATGCTTTTTGTATATTGCATGGAATAGTTCCAGAGAGACACCAATAAAATGTACAGATAAAAGATTGTCTTGTAAAAGATGCAAACGCTACTTCATAGCCATGACATTTGCACACTTTTTTCTCATAACCAATTCCAAAGCAACTCTACAGCGGTGCTGCTTATTCCTTTCTTGTTGTATAGTGTAAGTTGCAGTTTGTAAACATCATCACATCAGACCTAATATTGATAGGTGCGGAATTCGTGAGTTATGCGCCCCTCGGTAAAGAGCCATCATGAATTCTAGAGCCATACTATTGTACAATAAATACATGCATAGCTAAATATATAAACACATAAATAAATAAATAAATACATCATGAAATAAATAATGTATTCTTCCAATGTGCTATTTTCTGTATCATGCAGTGTTTAAGGTCCATTTTCACAGAAACCTCTCGATGCTTGTCACACATTTATTACTCTCATTCCTCTATGGTTTAGTTCTATTTCAGGAGGCTAGCATTAGATGGAGTATTAATTTTGTCAAGCATAATATTCTCCATTTTCTTTTAAACTTGTTACTGCAAGTTTCACCTCCTGTTTCATAAAAGTAAAGTCTCATAATTCTGCTGCCAAATTATCAAAGGTATCATTATACAGTAGTAGGTATTGTAAAGTCGTGGGCTCTAGGCCCACATGCTGAGCAAATAACTATGACACGGACACTTGGTATAGTACTCGGAACTGGCCACGAGCACGTGCACCCTGGCCCTTTTATTAACAGGGTCACGTCACACGTGACGCCTGTGTTTGATGGGTGTTGATGCATGTGTGTCCAGCCCTCTGGGGAGTGGCTGGTAAACTCGGTGTCTGCTGAGACACTAGAACGTGTCCAGCAGGACACTACATTCCTCCTAAACTTTATTGAAGAACAAAACAAACAGAAGTCCAACCTGTGGGGGTAAACAACAATCAAATAACACCACAGGGTCCATCAGCCTCTAGAATTGTGCAGCGGGAAGACAGCAGACATGGGGCTGGTGACTCGGACTGCAGCAGGACATCTTTGCTTGCACTCATAATCTAACCCGAGTGGCTCAGGACACGAATGCAGGCTTGGAGACATCAACCGCACTCTGGGAGCCTACCAGTGGAAACCTGTCCGTTGGTTTGAAATCGCTCCACGCCGCTGAAGTTGAGGATGGTGAGTGGTAGGTCATAACAGTTCATAAACAGGGTTCTACCTCTGCCGTAGTTCAGATGCACGTCAGGGTATCGGGTAGTCTCTGGTCCTTCTTGACAGTTGGCATGGCAATGGTGTGGGACTCTGGTCCACGTGTTCGGTACTCTAGGGATGGTGGTGTTTGACGCACTTGACAACTATTGGCGTGCTGGCATGGCCAGCCGTGTGGTGAATCTGGACGACGTTTGGTCACGACTTGCTGTGGTGGTTATATGCCTTCGTTTCTTGAGTCGATCACCTGGAGTGGGGGTGGCCAGGCGCTTTCATTTTCTTTGGAGAGGCATGTGCATCCATGCGCTTGGATGTTGGGCTGCTGAGCCATCGGTGACAGTGGTGTGATGGACACGCTGAGAAACGTGAGGCAGAGACTCGGTTCGCGCATGCTTGCGGCTTACTCTCGGTCTCCCGCTTGGCGGTCGCCAGGTAATTCTCGGGTTGTCATCCACTTCACTTGCTGTTGGTGTGTCGGGATGCTCTCCTTCAGCAGCTCGAGTTTTTCCCAACATCAGGCCCGGCCTCTCACAACTTCCCCTCCTGACATTGGTTGGTCGTCAGATTCCTAGTGTAGACCATCCGCTCACACTTCCATATCTTCTGCTGGGTGCGGTGTCATGCATGTGGCAATGATGATGTGGTTGTCATTGAACCTGGACAACAGGTGTTGATGACTTGCTGGGAGAGAGGATGTCTGGAGGGACTTTGCAGCCATGTGTCTTCGTCTTGCTGAGGCTGTTCCTTCACCCATGGCATCTGCGGTCAGGAGCAGGGATGCCGTCCGACTTAGACTGCCAACGCTCGGGGATGGACTGTCACACTGGGAAGCGCTGGGGAGAGGCGCGGTTCGCGCTTGCTGCGGTTTACGTTTGGTTCTCCCATGGGGCTGTCTCCTGGGACGTCGGTCCGCCTTGGTGGCTGCCTGGTGTCTCTGGGTGCGTTCTTGGCTTGCGGTGGTACGAGTCCTTGTGCTTCTCTTCTTGTTCCCTCCAGCGCACCTGTGTTCATCCGGTTCTTCATGGTGACAGGATTGTCACTCTTCTTTTCGGTTCTTCCTCCCGGTGCAGTAGCATGCACCTTCTTCCAAACAGGCCAACAGGGCCTATCCACTTTAATGGTCTCTGGGCCATGAGGGCGAGACCTCCAGTCGCTCTTCTCTCTTCTTCTTCTTCCTGGGTGCTGGGTGGCGTACAGCCACTTGACTTCTGTATTTCTTCTTCAGGTCGTGGCATCTGCTGCTGCCTCCGTTCAGGCATACTTAGCAGGGTTGGTCACTTAGAGTGACGCGCTCCATGCTTGCGGTACGATGTGGCGTCCGGCCACGTGTTGCGTGTCCTAGGAGCAACGTGGTGTGGTGGCAGCTTGCCACGTGGAGTGTGCAACTATCCTCTTGCCTGTCTTGGGTCACTGGCAACTCCGTCTTGAGGCAGTGTGAGGGAGGACACTGTGCTGTCTTTGGCCCACTGCGGGGCATCGCTGGAATAGTGGAGATGTGGATGCTCTCCTTGCTGCTTTCAGCATTGCTTCTTTTCAGTGGAGAGGTCTCTCTCCCCGGGCGCCTGCCCATGCTGTCAGGTTCGCTGGTGGGGCCTTCTGCGCACCTCCGACCCTGTGCGCTCCGTCCTCTTCGTGGGTGCCCTCTTCTGGCACTTGGTGTGCCCGTATTGTAGTTTGTGGTGGTGTCTGCTCACCACTGGGGGCATGCAGCGCACTTTCTCTTTCGCTTTGCTACTTGGATGGGGAGGGTTTGGGCTACTTGAATGCTCTCTGCTGGGTTTACAGCCTCTGGCCGTTTTGCCCTTTTTTCTCAGGCTAAATGTCCCTTGAGCCTTCTCTAGCAGACTGCGGCTCGGGCTGGTCTTGACACCATGGGACCCTTGGCAGCTTCTGTGGCTGTGCAGCTTTGAGGTCCCAGGTGATGCATGTGGGGGTTAACTGTCTCTCCCTCAAACGATAGGTAGCCACTAGGGATGTGTGGAGCTTGTCTGGCCATCCTCTTGCTATGGTGTAGGGGATGAAGAGCAACTCAGGACAGGCAGGGGCCTGTAATTGCACAATCGGTGCTTGTTCAATGCTACTTTATTAGGCTTATTGCATGATGGCACTGCAGGGCTTCTCTAATCCTTGCACTAGGCCGCTGTATGAGGTGAGGTCAGGGGCACTTCACAACATTTCCTTCTGGACAGCAGGAGGGTTTTGTGCATACCACAAATATTCATTTGGGCTGCTGCTAGGTGACGCTGTGGCCACGCCTCCTTCTGATTAGGCAGCCTCGCTGGGTCTGCAGGCTATCCCGTCATTGATATTCAGATGCATGAGATATTTGTCTTTGTCAGCCATTCAGGGCGGATGCTGGTTTTGTCACTGCGGGCAATTATTGTCTGCGCCGCAGGGCCTCTCACATTGTGTGGGTGCTTTGATGCTTCAGGCAAGATCGTGGGGGCACTGCAGGCACAGCTGATGCTTTCCCCCATTGAGGCTCATAGACACGCACAGCGGGCTGTGGCAGTGCAGAGGGGGGAGTCTACCTCGGGCCTCTTGCCCCGTGCCCTGAGCCTCTTGTTCAGCCGTCCCCGCCATCTTTTTAATTCCCCTTAAATACCACCTCCGAGGCCACCTTCATTAGCAGATGAGGCCATCCACAAAACGCCATCAGTTTGTCAAATCCCTCAACCTGCTCCTAGTTTACACCTACTATGAACTGTTGCCCGAGCAGCTCGTGAAAGCATAAGAAAGCATCAGAAGGACGGACATGGGACATAGCAGCGCAGGAGTACAAGGACCACAAGAGACACAAGAGCGTCCTACAGCAGTATCAAATCTCTCAAATTCCTGGACAGCTTTTAGCCAGCCCGCTACTTGTCATCTGCTTGCCGTCTGGACACCAAGACCTGCAAGAGGGGCATTTCTCGGGAAGAACATGGCTGCCAGCTAGGAGGTCTGGTCGGGAGCTCTCTGCCTGCTCTGGAGTTTAAGCGGAACATGGGTATGCATTAGCGGGTTCCACTACGGGGGTTGAAAGACTCAGCAAACAACGCGGGGGCACTAACAATCAAAAACAAAAAAAAAAGAAATGGAATCTCCCGGTGAAAAATACTCACCGTTGCGGGCATTTTCGCTGAAGAGGAGACCAGATGCTTGATCAGAGGCGGGGGGTTGCGGAGTTCACGCTACCGGAGGGCTCGTTTCGCTGGGGGGAGGCAGCCACAAATGCAAGGCGGTTTAGACGGGTCGCAGGAAGGTTTTGCTTCCGGGGAGAGAGCAGTCCCTCCGGAGGTGTACAGCAGCAGAGTCAGCACAAGAATTGGCCGAAGGAGAACACACACCTTACAGGGAAGTCGCAGCCAACTTTACTGCAAAGGAAAATTAGCTCAGCGTGCATGTCATCAGCAGGTACTCTGGGGGCAAAAGAGGATTGCAGGCTCCAGTTAGAGGGAAGGAAGGAGGGAACCAGAGGTGTCAGGACAGAGACAAGGGGGAAGCTGTACAGCCTCTCCAACAGGGGGAAGGTAGCCTTAAACAAGGTAGAAGCTATTGCCTAAGGACAAGGAAATTAGGTATCCCCCCCCATTATTTCCCCAACCAATAGTGCGGCACCCCAACCAGCGCACACCACGCAGAGAAAAAAGAGGGGACATATTAATACCTCGGTCCCCTTGTTATCAGCTTCATCTAGGGAAAAGGGTAAAGCCTTTAAACCTAAAATTACTCCATCTCTGCGCTCCTTTTTAGGTCGAGCCTCGAGTAGCGCGCAAGCGCTGCTTAGAGGCGAAGACTTAATGTAAGCGGTTTCAAAAGCAGTCCAACAAACGCTCGTGCGTTGTGGCTGGCCTTTTTGAGATGGGTACGCGCGGCAAACATGTGTTTCCAATTATCGTGCCCCAAAAGGGTCATTTTTCACTATGAAAATGTGGTGTGTCCACGTTGAGTTTTGGGCCGTTTCCTGTCGCGGGCACTAGGCCTCCCCAAACAAGTGAGATACCATTTTTCTCAGAAGACTTTGGGGAACGCGGGGTGGGTGGAATTTTGTGGATCCACGCAGATTCCAGAACTTTCCACCACAAAAATGTGAGGAAAATGTGTTTTTTTGGACAAATGTTTAGGTTTGCAAGGGATTCTGGGTAACAGAACCTGGTGAGAGCCAGTCAAGTCACCCCATACTGGATTCCCCTGGGTGTCTAGTTTTCAAAAATGTATAGGTTTGCTAGGTTTCCCTAGGTGCCGGCAGAGCTAGGGTTCAGAAACGACAGCTAGGCACTTTGCAAAAAAAGGGTCATTTTTCACTGTGAAAATGTGGTGTGTCAACGTTGCGTTTTGGGCCGTTTTCTGTCGCGGGCACTAGGCCTACCCACACAAGTGAGGTACCATTTTTCTCGGAAGACTTTGGGGAACGCGGGGTGGGTGGAATTTTGTGGATCCACACAGATTCCAGAACTTTCCACCACAAAAATGTGAGGAAAATGTGTTTTTTTGGACAAATGTTTAGGTTTGCAAGGGATTCTGGGTAACAGAACCTGGTGAGAGCCAGTCAAGTCACCCCATCCTGGATTCCCCTGGGTGTCTAGTTTTCAAAAATGAATAGGTTTGCTAGGTTTCCTAGGTGCCGGCAGAGCTAGGGTTCAAAAACTACAGCTAGGCACTTTGAAAAAAAGGGTCATTTTTCACTGTGAAAATGTGGTGTGTCCACGTTGCGTTTTAGGCCGTTTCCTGTCGCGAGCACTAGGCCAACCCACACAAGTGAGGTACCATTTTTCTTGGAAGACTTTGGGGAACGCGGGGTGGGTGGAATTTTGTGGATCCATGCAGATTCCAGAACTTTCCACCTCAGAAATGTGAGGAAAATGTGTTTTTTTGACACTTTTTCCGTTTGCAAGGGATTCTGGGTAACAGAACCTGGGGAGAGACAGTCATGTCACCTCATCCTGGATTCCCCTGGGTGTCTAGATTTCAAATATGAATAGGTTAGCTAGGTTGCCCTATGTGCCGGCAGAGCTAGGGTTCAAAAACTACAGCTAGGCACTTTGCAAAAAATGGGTCATTTTTCACTGTGAAAATGTGGTGTGTCCACGTTGCGTTTTGGGCCGTTTCCTGTCGCGGGCACTAGGCCTCCCCACACAAGTGAGGTACCATTTTTCTCGGAAGACTTTGGGGAACGCGGGGTGGGTGGAATTTTGTGGATCCACGCAGATTCCAGAACTTTCCACCACAAAAATGTGAGGAAAATGTGTTTTTTGGGACAAATGTTTAGGTTTGCAAGGGATTCTGGGTAACAGAACCTGATGAGAGCCAGTCAAGTCACCCCATCCTGGATTCCCCTGGGTGTCTAGATTTCAAAAATGTATAGGTTTGCTAGGTTTCCCTATGTGCCGGCAGAGCTAGGGTTCAAAAACTACAGCTAGGCACTTTGCAAAAAATGGGTCATTTTTCACTGTGAAAATGTGGTGTGTCAACGTTGCGTTTTGGGCCGTTTTCTGTCGCGGGCACTGGGCCTACCCACACAAGTGAGGTGCCATTTTTCTCGGAAGACTTTGGGGAACGCGGGGTGGGTGGAATTTTGTGGATCCATGCAGATTCCAGAACTTTTCACCACAAAAATGTGAGGAAAATGTGTTTTTTGGACAAATGTTTAGGTTTGCAATCGATTCTGGGTAACAGAACCTGGTGAGAGCCAGTCAAGTCACCCCATCCTGGATTCCCCTGGGTGTCTAGTTTTCAAAATTGTATAGGTTTGCTAGGTTTCCCTAGGTGCCGGCAGAGCTAGGGTTCAAAAACTACAGCTAGGCACTTTGAAAAAAAAGGGTCATTTTTCACTGTGAAAATGTGGTGTGTCCACGTTGCGTTTTAGGCCGTTTCCTGTCGCGAGCACTAGGCCAAACCACACAAGTGAGGTACCATTTTTCTTGGAAGACTTTGGGGAACGCGGGGTGGGTGGAATTTTGTGGATCCATGCAGATTCCAGAACTTTCCACCACAGAAATGTGAGGAAAATGTGTTTTTTTACACTTTTTTCCGTTTGCAAGGGATTCTGGGTAACAGAACCTGGTGAGAGACAGTCATGTCACCTCATCCTGGATTCCCTGGGTGTCTAGTTTTCAAAAATGTATAGGTTTTCTAGGTTTCCCTAGGTGCCGGCAGAGCTAGGGTTCAAAAACTACAGCTAGGCACTTTGAAAAAAAAGGGTCATTTTTCACTGTGAAAATGTGGTGTGTCCACGTTGTGTTTTAGGCCGTTTCCTGTCGCGAGCACTAGGCCAACCCACACAAGTGAGGTACCATTTTTCTTGGAAGACTTTGGGGAACGCGGGGTGGGTGGAATTTTGTGGATCCATGCAGATTCCAGAACTTTCCACCACAGAAATGTGAGGAAAATGTGTTTTTTTTGACACTTTTTTCCGTTTGCAAGGGATTCTGGGTAACAGAACCTGGTGAGAGACAGTCATGTCACCTCATCCTGGATTCCCCTGGGTGTATAGTTTTCAAAAATGTATAGGTTTGCTAGGTTGCCCTATGTGCCGGCAGAGCTAGGGTTCAAAAACTACAGCTAGGCACTTTGCAAAAAATGGGTCATTTTTCACTGTGAAAATGTGGTGTGTCCACGTTGCGTTTTGGGCCGTTTCCTGTCGCGGGCACTAGGCCTCCCCACACAAGTGAGGTACCATTTTTCTCGGAAGACTTTGGGGAACGCGGGTGGGTGGAATTTTGTGGATCCACGCAGATTCCAGAACTTTCCACCACAAAAATGTGAGGAAAATGTGTTTTTGGGACAAATGTTTAGGTTTGCAAGGGATTCTGGGTAACAGAACCTGATGAGAGCCAGTCAAGTCACCCCATCCTGGATTCCCCTGGGTGTCTAGATTTCAAAAATGTATAGGTTTGCTAGGTTTCCCTATGTGCCGGCAGAGCTAGGGTTCAAAAACTACAGCTAGGCACTTTGCAAAAAATGGGTCATTTTTCACTGTGAAAATGTGGTGTGTCAACGTTGCGTTTTGGGCCGTTTTCTGTCGCGGGCACTGGGCCTACCCACACAAGTGAGGTGCCATTTTTCTCGGAAGACTTTGGGGAACGCGGGGTGGGTGGAATTTTGTGGATCCATGCAGATTCCAGAACTTTCCACCACAAAAATGTGAGGAAAATGTGTTTTTTTGGACAAATGTTTAGGTTTGCAATCGATTCTGGGTAACAGAACCTGGTGAGAGCCAGTCAAGTCACCCCATCCTGGATTCCCTGGGTGTCTAGTTTTCAAAATTGTATAGGTTTGCTAGGTTTCCCTAGGTGCCGGCAGAGCTAGGGTTCAAAAACTACAGCTAGGCACTTTGAAAAAAAGGGTCATTTTTCACTGTGAAAATGTGGTGTGTCCACGTTGCGTTTTAGGCCGTTTCCTGTCGCGAGCACTAGGCCAACCCACACAAGTGAGGTACCATTTTTCTTGGAAGACTTTGGGGAACGCGGGGTGGGTGGAATTTTGTGGATCCATGCAGATTCCAGAACTTTCCACCACAGAAATGTGAGGAAAATGTGTTTTTTTACACTTTTTTCCGTTTGCAAGGGATTCTGGGTAACAGAACCTGGTGAGAGACAGTCATGTCACCTCATCCTGGATTCCCCTGGGTGTCTAGTTTTCAAAAATGTATAGGTTTTCTAGGTTTCCCTAGGTGCCGGCAGAGCTAGGGTTCAAAAACTACAGCTAGGCACTTTGAAAAAAAAGGGTCATTTTTCACTGTGAAAATGTGGTGTGTCCACGTTGTGTTTTAGGCCGTTTCCTGTCGCGAGCACTAGGCCAACCCACACAAGTGAGGTACCATTTTTCTTGGAAGACTTTGGGGAACGCGGGGTGGGTGGAATTTTGTGGATCCATGCAGATTCCAGAACTTTCCACCACAGAAATGTGAGGAAAATGTGTTTTTTTGACACTTTTTCCGTTTGCAAGGGATTCTGGGTAACAGAACCTGGTGAGAGACAGTCATGTCACCTCATCCTGGATTCCCCTGGGTGTCTAGTTTTCAAAAATTTATAGGTTTGCTAGGTTGCCCTAGGTGCCGGCAGAGCTAGGGTTCAAAAACTACAGCTAGGCACTTTGCAAAAAATGGGTCATTTTTCACTGTGAAAATGTGGTGTGTCCACGTTGCGTTTTGGGCCGTTTCCTGTCGCGGGCACTAGGCCTCCTCACACAAGTGAGGTACCATTTTTCTCAGAAGTCTTTGGGGAACGCGGGGTGGGTGGAATTTGTGGATCCGCGTAGATTCCAGAACTTTCCACCACAGAAATGTGAGGAAGATTTGTTTTTTTGACAGATTTTGAGGTTTGCAAGGGATTCTGGGTAACAGAACCTGGTGAGAGCCAGTCAAGTCACCCCATCCTGGATTCCCCTGGGTGTCTAGTTTTCAAAAATGTATAGGTTTTCTAGGTTTCCCTAGGTGCCGGCAGAGCTAGGGTTCAAAAACTACAGCTAGGCACTTTGAAAAAAAAGGGTCCTTTTTCACTGTGAAAATGTGGTGTGTCCACGTTGCGTTTTAGGCCGTTTCCTGTCGCGAGCACTAGGCCAACCCACACAAGTGAGGTACCATTTTTCTCAGAAGACTTTGGGGAACGCGGGGTGGGTGGAATTTTGTGGATCCACGCAGATTCCAGAAATATCCACCACAAAAATGTGAGGAAAATGTGTTTTTTTGGACAAATGTTTAGGTTTGCAAGGGATTCTGGGTAACAGAACCTGGTGAGAGCCAGTCAAGTCACCCCATCCTGGATTCCCGTGGGTGTCTAGTTTTAAAAAATGTATAGGTTTGCTAGGTTTCCCTAGGTGCCGGCAGAGCTAGGGTTAAAAAACTACAGCTAGGCACTTTGCAAAAAAGGGTCATTTTTCACTGTGAAAATGTGGTGTGTCTACGTTGCGTTTTGGTCCGTTTCCTGTTGCGGGCACTAGGCCTACTCACACAAGTGAGGTGCCATCTTTCTCGGAAGACTTTGGGGAACGCGGGGTGGGTGGTATTTTGTGGATCCACGCAGATTACAGAACTTTCCACCACAGAAATGTGAGGAAACTTTTTTTTTTTACAGATTTTGAGTTTTGCATGGGATTCTGGGTAACAGAACCTGGTAAGAGCCAGTCAAGTCACCCCATCCTGGATTCCCCTGGGTGTCTAGATTTAAAAAATGTATAGGTTTGCTAGGTTTCCCTATGTGCCGGCAGAGCTAGGGTTCAAAAACTACAGCTAGGCACTTTGCAAAAAAAGGGTCATTTTTCACTGTGAAAATGTGGTGTGTCCACGTTGCGTTTTAGGCCGTTTCCTGTCGCGAGCACTAGGCCAACCCACACAAGTGAGGTACCATTTTTCTTGGAAGACTTTGGGGAACGCGGGGTGGGTGGAATTTTGTGGATCCATGCAGATTCCAGAACTTTCCACCACAGAAATGTGAGGAAAATGTGTTTTTTTATACTTTTTCCGTTTGCAAGGGATTCTGGGTAACAGAACCTGGTGAGAGACAGTCATGTCACCTCATCCTGGATTCCCCTGGGTGTCTAGTTTTCAAAAATGTATAGGTTTTCTAGGTTTCCCTAGGTGCCGGCAGAGCTAGGGTTCAAAAACTACAGCTATGCACTTTGAAAAAAAGGGTCATTTTTCACTGTGAAAATGTGGTGTGTCCACGTTGCGTTTTAGGCCGTTTCCTGTCGCGAGCACTAGGCCAACCCACACAAGTGAGGTACCATTTTTCTTGAAAGACTTTGGGGAACGCGGGGTAGGTGGAATTTTGTGGATCCATGCAGATTCCAGAACTTTCCACCACAGAAATGTGAGGAAAATGTGTTTTTTTGACACTTTTTTCCGTTTGCAAGGGATTCTGGGTAACATAACCTGGTGAGAGCCAGTCAAGTCACCCCATCCTGGATTCCCCTGGGTGTCTAGTTTTCAAAAATGTATAGGTTTTCTAGGTTTCCCTAGGTGCCGGCAGAGCTAGGGTTCAAAAACTACAGCTAGGCACTTTGAAAAAAAGGGTCATTTTTCACTGTGAAAATGTGGTGTGTCCACGTTGCGTTTTAGGCCGTTTCCTGTCGCGAGCACTAGGCCAACCCACACAAGTGAGGTACCATTTTTCTTGGAAGACTTTGGGGAACGCGGGTGGGTGGAATTTTGTGGATCCATGCAGATTCCAGAACTTTCCACCACAGAAATTTGAGGAAAATGTGTTTTTTTGACACTTTTTTCCGTTTGCAAGGGATTCTGGGTAACAGAACCTGGTGAGAGACAGTCATGTCACCTCATCCTGGATTCCCCTGGGTGTCTAGTTTTCAAAAATGTATAGGTTTGCTAGGTTGCCCTAGGTGCCGGCAGAGCTAGGGTTCAAAAACTACAGCTAGGCACTTTGCAAAAAATGGGTCATTTTTCACTGTGAAAATGTGGTGTGTCCACGTTGCGTTTTGGGCCGTTTCCTGTCGCGGGCACTAGGCCTCCCCACACAAGTGAGGTACCATTTTTCTCAGAAGTCTTTGGGGAACGCGGGGTGGGTGGAATTTGTGGATCCGCGTAGATTCCAGAACTTTCCACCACAGAAATGTGAGGAAGATTTGTTTTTTTGACAGATTTTGAGGTTTGCAAGGGATTCTGGGTAACAGAACCTGGTGAGAGCCAGTCAAGTCACCCCATCCTGGATTCCCCTGCGTGTCTAGTTTTCAAAAATGTATAGGTTTTCTAGGTTTCCCTAGGTGCCGGCAGAGCTAGGGTTCAAAAACTACAGCTAGGCACTTTGAAAAAAAAGGGTCATTTTTCACTGTGAAAATGTGGTGTGTCCACGTTGCGTTTTAGGCCGTTTCCTGTCGCAAGCACTAGGCCAACCCACACAAGTGAGGTACCATTTTTCTCAGAAGACTTTGGGGAACGCGGGGTGGGTGGAATTTTGTGGATCCACGCAGATTCCAGAAATATCACCACGAAAATGTGAGGAAAATGTGTTTTTTGGACAAATGTTTAGGTTTGCAAGGGATTCTGGGTAACAGAACTTGGTGAGAGACAGTCAAGTCACCCCATCCTGGATTCCCGTGGGTGTCTAGTTTTAAAAAATGTATAGGTTTGCTAGGTTTCCTAGGTGCCGGCAGAGCTAGGGTTAAAAAACTACAGCTAGGCACTTTGCAAAAAGGGTCATTTTTCACTGTGAAAATGTGGTGTGTCTACGTTGCGTTTTGGGCCGTTTCCTGTTGCGGGCACTAGGCCTACTCACACAAGTGAGGTGCCATATTTCTCGGAAGACTTTGGGAACGCGGGGTGGGTGGTATTTTGTGGATCCACGCAGATTACAGAACTTTCCACCACAGAAATGTGAGGAAACTTTTTTTTTACAGATTTTGAGTTTTGCATGGGATTCTGGGTAACAGAACCTGGTGAGAGCCAGTCAAGTCACCCCATCCTGGATTCCCCTGGGTGTCTAGATTTCAAAAATGTATAGGTTTGCTAGGTTTCCCTATGTGCCGGCAGAGCTAGGGTTCAAAAACTACAGCTAGGCACTTTGCAAAAATGGGTCATATTTCACTGTGAAAATGTGGTGTGCAACGTTGCGTTTTGGGCCGTTTTCTGTCGCGGGCACTGGGTCTACCCACACAAGTGAGGTACCATTTTTCTCGGAAGACTTTGGGGAACGCGGGGTGGGTGGAATTTTGTGGATCCATGCAGATTCCAGAACTTTCCACCACAAAAATGTGAGGAAAATTTGTTTTTTGGACAAATGTTTAGGTTTGCAATCGATTCTGGGTAACAGAACCTGGTGAGAGCCAGTCAAGTCACCCCATCCTGGATTCCCCTGGGTGTCTAGTTTTCAAAATTGTATAGGTTTGCTAGGTTTCCCTAGGTGCCGGCAGAGCTAGGGTTCAAAAACTACAGCTAGGCACTTTGAAAAAAAAGGGTCATTTTTCACTGTGAAAATGTGGTGTGTCCATGTTGCGTTTTAGGCCGTTTCCTGTCGCGAGCACTAGGCCAACCCACACAAGTGAGGTACCATTTTTCTTGGAAGACTTTGGGGAACGCGGGTGAGTGGAATTTTGTGGATCCATGCAGATTCCAGAACTTTCCACCACAGAAATGTGAGGAAAATGTGTTTTTTTTGACACTTTTTTCCGTTTGCAAGGGATTCTGGGTAACAGAACCTGGTGAGAGACAGTCATGTCACCTCATCCTGAATTCCCCTGGGTGTCTAGTTTTCAAAAATGTATAGGTTTTCTAGGTTTCCCTAGGTGCCGGCAGAGCTAGGGTTCAAAAACTACAGCTATGCACTTTGAAAAAAAGGGTCATTTTTCACTGTGAAAATGTGGGGTGTCCACGTTGCGTTTTAGGCAGTTTCCTGTCGCGAGCACTAGGCCAACCCACACAAGTGAGGTACCATTTTTCTTGAAAGACTTTGGGGAACGCGGGGTGGGTGGAATTTTGTGGATCCATGCAGATTCCAGAACTTTCCACCACAGAAATGTGAGGAAAATGTGTTTTTTTGACACTTTTTCCGTTTGCAAGGGATTCTGGGTAACAGAACCTGGTGAGAGCCAGTCAAGTCACCCCATCCTGGATTCCCCTGGGTATCTAGTTTTCAAAAATGTATAGGTTTGCTAGGTTTCCCTAGGTGCCGGCAGAGCTAGGGTTCAAAAACTACAGCTAGGCACTTTGAAAAAAAGGGTCATTTTTCACTGTGAAAATGTGGTGTGTCCACGTTGCGTTTTAGGCCGTTTCCTGTCGCGAGCACTAGGCCAACCCACACAAGTGAGGTACCATTTTTCTTGGAAGACTTTGGGGAACGCGGGGTGGGTGGAATTTTGTGGATCCATGCAGATTCCAGAACTTTCCACCACAGAAATGTGAGGAAAATGTGGTTTTTTGACACTTTTTTCCGTTTGCAAGGGATTCTGTGTAACAGAACCTGGTGAGAGACAGTCATGTCACCCCATCCTGGATTCCCCTGGGTATCTAGTTTTCAAAATTGTATAGGTTTGCTAGGTTTCCCTAGGTGCCGGCAGAGCTAGGGTTCAAAAACTACAGCTAGGCACTTTGAAAAAAAAGGGTCATTTTTCACTGTGAAAATGTGGTGTGTCCACGTTGCGTTTTAGGCCGTTTCCTGTCGCGAGCACTAGGCCAACCCACACAAGTGAGGTACCATTTTTCTTGGAAGACTTTGGGAACGCGGGGTGGGTGGAATTTTGTGGATCCATGCAGATTCCAGAACTTTCCACCACAGAAATGT
Source organism: Calotriton arnoldi (assembly GCA_963921515.1). Lineage (NCBI taxonomy): Eukaryota > Metazoa > Chordata > Amphibia > Caudata > Salamandridae > Calotriton > Calotriton arnoldi. The sequence continues at coordinate 246,000 of CAWUFW010005282.1, read as the reverse complement.
GAGGAAAATGTGTTTTTTTACACTTTTTTCCGTTTGCAAGGGATTCTGGGTAACAGAACCTGGTGAGAGACAGTCATGTCACCTCATCCTGGATTCCCCTGGGTGTCTAGTTTTCAAAAATGTATAGGTTTTCTAGGTTTCCCTAGGTGCCGGCAGAGCTAGGGTTCAAAAACTACAGCTATGCACTTTGAAAAAAAAGGGTCATTTTTCACTGTGAAAATGTGGTGTGTCCACGTTGCGTTTTAGGCAGTTTCCTGTCGTGAGCACTAGGCCAACCCACACAAGTGAGGTACCATTTTTCTTGAAAGACTTTGGGGAACGCGGGGTGGGTGGAATTTTGTGGATCCATGCAGATTCCAGAACTTTCCACCACAGAAATGTGAGGAAAAATGTGTTTTTTTGACACTTTTTTCCGTTTGCAAGGGATTCTGGGTAACATAACCTGGTGAGAGCCAGTCAAGTCACCCCATCCTGGATTCCCCTAGGTGTCTAGTTTTCAAAAATGTATAGGTTTTCTAGGTTTCCCTAGGTGCCGGCAGAGCTAGGGTTCAAAAACTACAGCTAGGCACTTTGAAAAAAAAGGGTCATTTTTCACTGTGAAAATGTGGTGTGTCCACGTTGCGTTTTAGGCCGTTTCCTGTCGCGAGCACTAGGCCAACCCACACAAGTGAGGTACCATTTTTCTTGGAAGACTTTGGGGAACGCGGGGTGGGTGGAATTTTGTGGATCCATGCAGATTCCAGAACTTTCCACCACAGAAATGTGAGGAAAATGTGTTTTTTTGACACTTTATTCCGTTTGCAAGGGATTCTGGGTAACAGAACCTGGTGAGAGACAGTCATGTCACCTCATCCTGGATTCCCATGGGTGTCTAGTTTTCAAAAATGTATAGGTTTGCTAGGTTGCCCTAGGTGCCGGCAGAGCTAGGGTTCAAAAACTACAGCTAGGCACTTTGCAAAAAATGGGTCATTTTTCACTGTAAAAATGTGGTGTGTCCACGTTGTGTTTTGGGCCGTTTCCTGTCGCGGGCACTAGGCCTCCCCACACAAGTGAGGTACCATTTTTCTCAGAAGTCTTTGGGGAACGCGGGGTGGGTGGAATTTGTGGATCCGCGTAGATTCCAGAACTTTCCACCACAGAAATGTGAGGAAGATTTGTTTTTTTGACAGATTTTGAGGTTTGCAAGGGATTCTGGGTAACAGAACCTGGTGAGAGCCAGTCAAGTCACCCCATCCTGGATTCCCCTGGGTGTCTAGTTTTCAAAAATGTATAGGTTTTCTAGGTTTCCCTAGGTGCCGGCAGAGCTAGGGTTCAAAAACTACAGCTAGGCACTTTGAAAAAAAAGGGTCATTTTTCACTGTGAAAATGTGGTGTGTCCACGTTGCGTTTTAGGCCGTTTCCTGTCGCGAGCACTAGGCCAACCCACACAAGTGAGGTACCATTTTTCTCAGAAGACTTTGGGGAACGCGGGGTGGGTGGAATTTTGTAGATCCACGCAGATTCCAGAATTATCCACCACAAAAATGTGAGGAAAATGTGTTTTTTTGGACAAATGTTTAGGTTTGCAAGGGATTCTGGGTAAAATGTGGTTTTTTTACACTTTTTCCGTTTGCAAGGGATTCTGGGTAACAGAACCTGGTGAGAGCCAGTCAAGTCACCCCATCCTGGATTCCCCTGGGTGTCTAGTTTTCAAAAATGTATAGGTTTGCTAGGTTTCCCTAGGTGCCGGCAGAGCTAGGGTTCAGAAACGACAGCTAGGCACTCTGCAAAAAAAGGGTCATTTTTCACTGTGAAAATGTGGTGTGTCTACGTTGCGTTTTGGGCCGTTTCCTGTTGCGGGCACTAGGCCTACCCACACAAGTGAGGTGCCATCTTTCTCGGAAGACTTTGGGGAACGCGGGGTGGGTGGTATTTTGACGATCCACGCAGATTCCAGAACTTCCCACCACAGAAATGTGAGGAAAATGTTTTTTTTTTTTTACAGATTTTGAGGTTTGCATGGGATTCTAGGTAACAGAACCTGGTGAGAGCCAGTCAAGTCACCCCATCCTGGATTCCCCTGGGTGTCTAGTTTTAAAAAATGTATAGGTTTGCTAGGTTTCCCTAGGTGCCGGCAGAGCTAGGGTTCAAAATCTACAGCTAGGCACTTTGCAAAAAAGGGTCATTTTTCACTGTGAAAATGTGGTGTGTCCATGTTGCGTTTTGGGCCGTTTCCTGTCACGGGCACTAGGCCTACCCACACAAGTGAGGTACCATTTTTCTTGGAAGACTTTGGGGAACGCGGGGTGGGTGGAATTTTGTGGATCCACGCAGATTCCAGAACTTTCCACCACAGAAATGTGGGGATAATGTGGTTTTTTGACATATTTTGAGGTTTGCAAGGGATTCTGGGTAACAGAACCTGGTGAGAGACAGTCATGTCACCTCATCCTGGATTCCCCTGGGTGTCTAGTTTTCAAAAATGTATAGGTTTGCTAGGTTGCCCTATGTGCCGGCAGAGCTAGGGTTAAAAAACGACAGCTAGGCACTTTGCATAAAAAAGGGTCATTTTTCACTGTGAAAATGTGGTGTGTCTACGTTGCGTTTGGGCCGATTCCTGTCGTGGGCACTAGGCCTTCCCACACAAGTGAGGTACCATTTTTCTCAGAAGACTTTGGGGAACGCGGGGTGGGTGGAATTTTGTGGATCCATGCAGATTCCAGAACTTTCCACCACAGAAATGTGAGGAAAATGTGTTTTTTGGACAATTTTTTAGGTTTGCAAGGGATTCTGGGTAACAGAACCTGGTGAGAGCCAGTCAAGTCACCCCATCCTGGATTCCCCTGGGTGTCTAGTTTTAAAAATGTATAGGTTTGCTAGGTTTCCCTAGGTGCCGGCAGAGCTAGGGTTCAAAATCTACAGCTAGGCACTTTGCAAAAAAATGGTCATTTTTCACTGTGAAAATGTGGTGTGTCCATGTTGCGTTTTGGGCCATTTCCTGTTGCGGGCACTAGACCTACCCACACAAGTGAGGTACCATTTTTCTTGGAAGACTTTGGGGAACGCGGGGTGGGTGGAACTTTGTGAATCCACGCAGATTCCAGAACTTTACACCACAGAAATGTGAGGATAATTTGTTTTTTTTGACAAATTTTGAGGTTTGCAAGGGATTCTGGGTAACAGAACCTGGTGAGAGCCAGTCAAGTCACCCCATCCTGGATTCCCCTGGGTGTCTAGCTTTCAAAAGTGTATAGGTTTTCTAGGTTTCCCTAGGTGCCGGCAGAGCTAGGGTTCAAAAACTACAGCTAGGCACTTTGAAAAAAAGGGTCATTTTTCACTGTGAAAATGTGGTGTGTCCACGTTGCGTTTTAGGCCGTTTCCTGTCGCGAGCACTAGGCCAACCCACACAAGTGAGGTACCATTTTTCTCAGAAGACTTTGGGGAACGCGGGGTGGGTGGAATTTTGTGGATCCACGCAGATTCCAGAATTATCCACCACAAAAATGTGAGGAAAATGTGTTTTTTGGACAAATGTTTAGGTTTGCAAGGGATTCTGGGTAAAATGTGTTTTTTTACACTTTTTCCGTTTGCAAGGGATTCTGGGTAACAGAACCTGGTGAGAGCCAGTCAAGTCACCCCATCCTGGATTCCCCTGGGTGTCTAGTTTTCAAAAATGTATAGGTTTGCTAGGTTTCCTAGGTGCCGGCAGAGCTAGGGTTCAGAAACGACAGCTAGGCACTCTGCAAAAAAGGGTCATTTTTCACTGTGAAAATGTGGTGTGTCTACGTTGCGTTTTGGGCCGTTTCCTGTTGCGGGCACTAGGCCTACCCACACAAGTGAGGTGCCATCTTTCTCGGAAGACTTTGGGGAACGCGGGGTGGGTGGTATTTTGACGATCCACGCAGATTCCAGAACTTCCCACCACAGAAATGTGAGGAAAATGTTTTTTTTGTTTTACAGATTTTGAGGTTTGCATGGGATTCTAGGTAACAGAACCTGGTGAGAGCCAGTCAAGTCACCCCATCCTGGATTCCCTGGGTGTCTAGTTTTAAAAATGTATAGGTTTGCTAGGTTTCCCTAGGTGCCGGCAGAGCTAGGGTTCAAAATCTACAGCTAGGCACTTTGCAAAAAAAGGGTCATTTTTCACTGTGAAAATGTGGTGTGTCCATGTTGCGTTTTGGGCCGTTTCCTGTCACGGGCACTAGGCCTACCCACACAAGTGAGGTACCATTTTTCTTGGAAGACTTTGGGGAACGCGGGGTGGGTGGAATTTTGTGGATCCACGCAGATTCCAGAACTTTCCACCACAGAAATGTGGGGATAATGTGGTTTTTTGACAGATTTTGAGGTTTGCAAGGGATTCTGGGTAACAGAACCTGGTGAGAGACAGTCATGTCACCTCATCCTGGATTCCCCTGGGTGTCTAGTTTTCAAAATGTATAGGTTTGCTAGGTTGCCCTATGTGCCGGCAGAGCTAGGGTTAAAAACGACAGCTAGGCACTTTGCATAAAAAGGGTCATTTTTCACTGTGAAAATGTGGTGTGTCTACGTTGCGTTTTGGGCCGATTCCTGTCGTGGGCACTAGGCCTTCCCACACAAGTGAGGTACCATTTTTCTCAGAAGACTTTGGGGAACGCGGGGTGGGTGGAATTTTGTGGATCCATGCAGATTCCAGAACTTTCCACCACAGAAATGTGAGGAAAATGTGTTTTTTGGACAATTTTTAGGTTTGCAAGGGATTCTGGGTAACAGAACCTGGTGAGAGCCAGTCAAGTCACCCCATCCTGGATTCCCCTGGGTGTCTAGTTTTCAAAAATGAATAGGTTTGCTAGGTTTCCCTAGGTGCCGGCAGTACTAGGGTTCAAAAACTACAGCTAGGCACTTTGAAAAAAAAGGGTCATTTTTCACTGTGAAAATGTGGTGTGTCCACGTTGCGTTTTAGGCCGTTTCCTGTCGCGAGCACTAGGCCAACCCACACAAGTGAGGTACCATTTTTCTTGGAAGACTTTGGGGAACGCGGGGTGGGTGGAATTTTGTGGATCCATGCAGATTCCAGAACTTTCCACCTCAGAAATGTGAGGAAAATGTGTTTTTTTTGACACTTTTTTCCGTTTGCAAGGGATTCTGGGTAACAGAACCTGGGGAGAGACAGTCATGTCACCTCATCCTGGATTCCCCTGGGTGTCTAGTTTTCAAAAATGTATAGGTTTGCTAGGTTGCCCTATGTGCCGGCAGAGCTAGGGTTCAAAAACTACAGCTAGGCACTTTGCAAAAAATGGGTCATTTTTCACTGTGAAAATGTGGTGTGTCCACGTTGCGTTTTGGGCCGTTTCCTGTCGCGGGCACTAGGCCTCCCCACACAAGTGAGGTACCATTTTTCTCGGAAGACTTTGGGGAACGCGGGGTGGGTGGAATTTTGTGGATCCACGCAGATTCCAGAACTTTCCACCACAAAAATGTGAGGAAAATGTGTTTTTGGGACAAATGTTTAGGTTTGCAAGGGATTCTGGGTAACAGAACCTGATGAGAGCCAGTCAAGTCACCCCATCCTGGATTCCCCTGGGTGTCTAGATTTCAAAAATGTATAGGTTTGCTAGGTTTCCCTATGTGCCGGCAGAGCTAGGGTTCAAAAACTACAGCTAGGCACTTTGCAAAAAATGGGTCATTTTTCACTGTGAAAATGTGGTGTGTCAACGTTGCGTTTTGGGCCGTTTTCTGTCGCGGGCACTAGGCCTACCCACACAAGTGAGGTGCCATTTTTCTCGGAAGACTTTGGGGAACGCGGGGTGGGTGGAATTTTGTGGATCCATGCAGATTCCAGAACTTTCCACCACAAAAATGTGAGGAAAATGTGTTTTTTTGGACAAATGTTTAGGTTTGCAATCGATTCTGGGTAACAGAACCTGGTGAGAGCCAGTCAAGTCACCCCATCCTGGATTCCCCTGGGTGTCTAGTTTTCAAAATTGTATAGGTTTGCTAGGTTTCCCTAGGTGCCGGCAGAGCTAGGGTTCAAAAACTACAGCTAGGCACTTTGAAAAAAAGGGTCATTTTTCACTGTGAAAATGTGGTGTGTCCACGTTGCGTTTTAGGCCGTTTCCTGTCGCGAGCACTAGGCCAAACCACACAAGTGAGGTACCATTTTTCTTGGAAGACTTTGGGGAACGCGGGTGGGTGGAATTTTGTGGATCCATGCAGATTCCAGAACTTTCCACCACAGAAATGTGAGGAAAATGTGTTTTTTTACACTTTTTCCGTTTGCAAGGGATTCTGGGTAACAGAACCTGGTGAGAGACAGTCATGTCACCTCATCCTGGATTCCCCTGGGTGTCTAGTTTTCAAAAATGTATAGGTTTTCTAGGTTTCCCTAGGTGCCGGCAGAGCTAGGGTTCAAAAACTACAGCTAGGCACTTTGAAAAAAAGGGTCATTTTTCACTGTGAAAATGTGGTGTGTCCACGTTGTGTTTTAGGCCGTTTCCTGTCGCGAGCACTAGGCCAACCCACACAAGTGAGGTACCATTTTTCTTGGAAGACTTTGGGGAACGCGGGGTGGGTGGAATTTTGTGGATCCATGCAGATTCCAGAACTTTCCACCACAGAAATGTGAGGAAAATGTGTTTTTTTGACACATTTTTCCGTTTGCAAGGGATTCTGGGTAACAGAACCTGGTGAGAGACAGTCATGTCACCTCATCCTGGATTCCCCTGGGTGTATAGTTTTCAAAAATGTATAGGTTTGCTAGGTTGCCCTATGTGCCGGCAGAGCTAGGGTTCAAAAACTACAGCTAGGCACTTTGCAAAAAATGGGTCATTTTTCACTGTGAAAATGTGGTGTGTCCACGTTGCGTTTTGGGCCGTTTCCTGTCGCGGGCACTAGGCCTCCCCACACAAGTGAGGTACCATTTTTCTCGGAAGACTTTGGGGAACGCGGGGTGGGTGGAATTTTGTGGATCCACGCAGATTCCAGAACTTTCCACCACAAAAATGTGAGGAAAATGTGTTTTTTGGGACAAATGTTTAGGTTTGCAAGGGATTCTGGGTAACAGAACCTGATGAGAGCCAGTCAAGTCACCCCATCCTGGATTCCCTGGGTGTCTAGATTTCAAAAATGTATAGGTTTGCTAGGTTTCCCTATGTGCCGGCAGAGCTAGGGTTCAAAAACTACAGCTAGGCACTTTGCAAAAAATGGGTCATTTTTCACTGTGAAAATGTGGTGTGTCAACGTTGCGTTTTGGGCCGTTTTCTGTCGCGGGCACTGGGTCTACCCACACAAGTGAGGTGCCATTTTTCTCGGAAGACTTTGGGGAACGCGGGGTGGGTGGAATTTTGTGGATCCATGCAGATTCCAGAACTTTCCACCACAAAAATGTGAGGAAAATGTGTTTTTTTGGACAAATGTTTAGGTTTGCAATCGATTCTGGGTAACAGAACCTGGTGAGAGCCAGTCAAGTCACCCCATCCTGGATTCCCCTGGGTGTCTAGTTTTCAAAATTGTATAGGTTTGCTAGGTTTCCCTAGGTGCCGGCAGAGCTAGGGTTCAAAAACTACAGCTAGGCACTTTGAAAAAAAAGGGTCATTTTTCACTGTGAAAATGTGGTGTGTCCACGTTGCGTTTTAGGCCGTTTCCTGTCGCGAGCACTAGGCCAACCCACACAAGTGAGGTACCATTTTTCTTGGAAGACTTTGGGGAACGCGGGGTGGGTGGAATTTTGTGGATCCATGCAGATTCCAGAACTTTCCACCACAGAAATGTGAGGAAAATGTGTTTTTTTTACACTTTTTCCGTTTGCAAGGGATTCTGGGTAACAGAACCTGGTGAGAGACAGTCATGTCACCTCATCCTGGATTCCCCTGGGTGTCTAGTTTTCAAAAATGTATAGGTTTTCTAGGTTTCCCTAGGTGCCGGCAGAGCTAGGGTTCAAAAACTACAGCTAGGCACTTTGAAAAAAAAGGGTCATTTTTCACTGTGAAAATGTGGTGTGTCCACGTTGTGTTTTAGGCCGTTTCCTGTCGCGAGCACTAGGCCAACCCACACAAGTGAGGTACCATTTTTCTTGGAAGACTTTGGGGAACGCGGGGTGGGTGGAATTTTGTGGATCCATGCAGATTCCAGAACTTTCCACCACAGAAATGTGAGGAAAATGTGTTTTTTTTGACACTTTTTTCCGTTTGCAAGGGATTCTGGGTAACAGAACCTGGTGAGAGACAGTCATGTCACCTCATCCTGGATTCCCCTGGGTGTCTAGTTTTCAAAAATTTATAGGTTTGCTAGGTTGCCCTAGGTGCCGGCAGAGCTAGGGTTCAAAAACTACAGCTAGGCACTTTGCAAAAAATGGGTCATTTTTCACTGTGAAAATGTGGTGTGTCCACGTTGCGTTTTGGGCCGTTTCCTGTCGCGGGCACTAGGCCTCCTCACACAAGTGAGGTACCATTTTTCTCAGAAGTCTTTGGGGAACGCGGGGTGGGTGGAATTTTGTGAATCCACGCAGATTCCAGAAATATCCACCACAAAAATGTGAGGAAAATGTGTTTTTTTGGACAAATGTTTAGGTTTGCAAGGGATTCTGGGTAACAGAACCTGGTGAGAGCCAGTCAAGTCACCCCATCCTGGATTCCCGTGGGTGTCTAGTTTTAAAAAATGTATAGGTTTGCTAGGTTTCCCTAGGTGCCGGCAGAGCTAGGGTTAAAAAACTACAGCTAGGCACTTTGCAAAAAAGGGTCATTTTTCACTGTGAAAATGTGGTGTGTCTACGTTGCGTTTTGGTCCGTTTCCTGTTGCGGGCACTAGGCCTACTCACACAAGTGAGGTGCCATCTTTCTCGGAAGACTTTGGGGAACGCGGGGTGGGTGGTATTTTGTGGATCCACGCAGATTACAGAACTTTCCACCACAGAAATGTGAGGAAACTTTTTTTTTACAGATTTTGAGTTTTGCATGGGATTCTGGGTAACAGAACCTGGTAAGAGCCAGTCAAGTCACCCCATCCTGGATTCCCCTGGGTGTCTAGATTTAAAAAATGTATAGGTTTGCTAGGTTTCCCTATGTGCCGGCAGAGCTAGGGTTCAAAAACTACAGCTAGGCACTTTGCAAAAAAAGGGTCATTTTTCACTGTGAAAATGTGGTGTGTCCACGTTGCGTTTTAGGCCGTTTCCTGTCGCGAGCACTAGGCCAACCCACACAAGTGAGGTACCATTTTTCTTGGAAGACTTTGGGGAACGCGGGGTGGGTGGAATTTTGTGGATCCATGCAGATTCCAGAACTTTCCACCACAGAAATGTGAGGAAAATGTGTTTTTTTTATACTTTTTTCCGTTTGCAAGGGATTCTGGGTAACAGAACCTGGTGAGAGACAGTCATGTCACCTCATCCTGGATTCCCCTGGGTGTCTAGTTTTCAAAAATGTATAGGTTTTCTAGGTTTCCCTAGGTGCCGGCAGAGCTAGGGTTCAAAAACTACAGCTATGCACTTTGAAAAAAAGGGTCATTTTTCACTGTGAAAATGTGGTGTGTCCACGTTGCGTTTTAGGCCGTTTCCTGTCGCGAGCACTAGGCCAACCCACACAAGTGAGGTACCATTTTTCTTGAAAGACTTTGGGAACGCGGGGTAGGTGGAATTTTGTGGATCCATGCAGATTCCAGAACTTTCCACCACAGAAATGTGAGGAAAATGTGTTTTTTTTGACACTTTTTTCCGTTTGCAAGGGATTCTGGGTAACATAACCTGGTGAGAGCCAGTCAAGTCACCCCATCCTGGATTCCCCTGGGTGTCTAGTTTTCAAAAATGTATAGGTTTTCTAGGTTTCCCTAGGTGCCGGCAGAGCTAGGGTTCAAAAACTACAGCTAGGCACTTTGAAAAAAAAGGGTCATTTTTCACTGTGAAAATGTGGTGTGTCCACGTTGCGTTTTAGGCCGTTTCCTGTCGCGAGCACTAGGCCAACCCACACAAGTGAGGTACCATTTTTCTTGGAAGACTTTGGGGAACGCGGGGTGGGTGGAATTTTGTGGATCCATGCAGATTCCAGAACTTTCCACCACAGAAATTTGAGGAAAATGTGTTTTTTTTGACACTTTTTTCCGTTTGCAAGGGATTCTGGGTAACAGAACCTGGTGAGAGACAGTCATGTCAGCTCATCCTGGATTCCCCTGGGTGTCTAGTTTTCAAAAATGTATAGGTTTGCTAGGTTGCCCTAGGTGCCGGCAGAGCTAGGGTTCAAAAACTACAGCTAGGCACTTTGCAAAAAATGGGTCATTTTTCACTGTGAAAATGTGGTGTGTCCACGTTGCGTTTTGGGCCGTTTCCTGTCGCGGGCACTAGGCCTCCCCACACAAGTGAGGTACCATTTTTCTCAGAAGTCTTTGGGGAACGCGGGGTGGGTGGAATTTGTGGATCCGCGTAGATTCCAGAACTTTCCACCACAGAAATGTGAGGAAGATTTGTTTTTTTGACAGATTTTGAGGTTTGCAAGGGATTCTGGGTAACAGAACCTGGTGAGAGCCAGTCAAGTCACCCCATCCTGGATTCCCCTGGGTGTCTAGTTTTCAAAAATGTATAGGTTTTCTAGGTTTCCTAGGTGCCGGCAGAGCTAGGGTTCAAAAACTACAGCTAGGCACTTTGAAAAAAAAGGGTCATTTTTCACTGTGAAAATGTGGTGTGTCCACGTTGCGTTTTAGGCCGTTTCCTGTCGCAAGCACTAGGCCAACCCACACAAGTGAGGTACCATTTTTCTCAGAAGACTTTGGGGAACGCGGGGTGGGTGGAATTTTGTGGATCCACGCAGATTCCAGAAATATCACCACGAAAATGTGAGGAAAATGTGTTTTTTGGACAAATGTTTAGGTTTGCAAGGGATTCTGGGTAACAGAACTTGGTGAGAGACAGTCAAGTCACCCCATCCTGGATTCCCGTGGGTGTCTAGTTTTAAAAAATGTATAGGTTTGCTAGGTTTCCCTAGGTGCCGGCAGAGCTAGGGTTAAAAACTACAGCTAGGCACTTTGCAAAAAGGGTCATTTTTCACTGTGAAAATGTGGTGTGTCTACGTTGCGTTTTGGGCCGTTTCCTGTTGCGGGCACTAGGCCTACTCACACAAGTGAGGTGCCATATTTCTCGGAAGACTTTGGGGAACGCGGGGTGGGTGGTATTTTGTGGATCCACGCAGATTACAGAACTTTCCACCACAGAAATGTGAGGAAACTTTTTTTTTTTACAGATTTTGAGTTTTGCATGGGATTCTGGGTAACAGAACCTGGTGAGAGCCAGTCAAGTCACCCCATCCTGGATTCCCCTGGGTGTCTAGATTTCAAAAATGTATAGGTTTGCTAGGTTTCCCTATGTGCCGGCAGAGCTAGGGTTCAAAAACTACAGCTAGGCACTTTGCAAAAAATGGGTCATATTTCACTGTGAAAATGTGGTGTGCAACGTTGCGTTTTGGGCCGTTTTCTGTCGCGGGCACTGGGTCTACCCACACAAGTGAGGTACCATTTTTCTCGGAAGACTTTGGGGAACGCGGGGTGGGTGGAATTTTGTGGATCCATGCAGATTCCAGAACTTTCCACCACAAAAATGTGAGGAAAATTTGTTTTTTTGGACAAATGTTTAGGTTTGCAATCGATTCTGGGTAACAGAACCTGGTGAGAGCCAGTCAAGTCACCCCATCCTGGATTCCCCTGGGTGTCTAGTTTTCAAAATTGTATAGGTTTGCTAGGTTTCCCTAGGTGCCGGCAGAGCTAGGGTTCAAAAACTACAGCTAGGCACTTTGAAAAAAAGGGTCATTTTTCACTGTGAAAATGTGGTGTGTCCATGTTGCGTTTTAGGCCGTTTCCTGTCGCGAGCACTAGGCCAACCCACACAAGTGAGGTACCATTTTTCTTGGAAGACTTTGGGGAACGCGGGGTGAGTGGAATTTTGTGGATCCATGCAGATTCCAGAACTTTCCACCACAGAAATGTGAGGAAAATGTGTTTTTTTTGACACTTTTTTCCGTTTGCAAGGGATTCTGGGTAACAGAACCTGGTGAGAGACAGTCATGTCACCTCATCCTGAATTCCCCTGGGTGTCTAGTTTTCAAAAATGTATAGGTTTTCTAGGTTTCCCTAGGTGCCGGCAGAGCTAGGGTTCAAAAACTACAGCTATGCACTTTGAAAAAAAAGGGTCATTTTTCACTGTGAAAATGTGGGGTGTCCACGTTGCGTTTTAGGCAGTTTCCTGTCGCGAGCACTAGGCCAACCCACACAAGTGAGGTACCATTTTTCTTGAAAGACTTTGGGGAACGCGGGGTGGGTGGAATTTTGTGGATCCATGCAGATTCCAGAACTTTCCACCACAGAAATGTGAGGAAAATGTGTTTTTTTTGACACTTTTTTCCGTTTGCAAGGGATTCTGGGTAACAGAACCTGGTGAGAGCCAGTCAAGTCACCCCATCCTGGATTCCCCTGGGTATCTAGTTTTCAAAAATGTATAGGTTTGCTAGGTTTCCCTAGGTGCCGGCAGAGCTAGGGTTCAAAAACTACAGCTAGGCACTTTGAAAAAAAGGGTCATTTTTCACTGTGAAAATGTGGTGTGTCCACGTTGCGCTTTAGGCCGTTTCCTGTCGCGAGCACTAGGCCAACCCACACAAGTGAGGTACCATTTTTCTTGGAAGACTTTGGGGAACGCGGGGTGGGTGGAATTTTGTGGATCCATGCAGATTCCAGAACTTTCCACCACAGAAATGTGAGGAAAATGTGTTTTTTTTGACACTTTTTTCCGTTTGCAAGGGATTCTGTGTAACAGAACCTGGTGAGAGACAGTCATGTCACCCCATCCTGGATTCCCCTGGGTATCTAGTTTTCAAAATTGTATAGGTTTGCTAGGTTTCCCTAGGTGCCGGCAGAGCTAGGGTTCAAAAACTACAGCTAGGCACTTTGAAAAAAAAGGGTCATTTTTCACTGTGAAAATGTGGTGTGTCCACGTTGCGTTTTAGGCCGTTTCCTGTCGCGAGCACTAGGCCAACCCACACAAGTGAGGTACCATTTTTCTTGGAAGACTTTGGGGAACGCGGGGTGGGTGGAATTTTGTGGATCCATGCAGATTCCAGAACTTTCCACCACAGAAATGTGAGGAAAATGTGTTTTTTTTTACACTTTTTTCCGTTTGCAAGGGATTCTGGGTAACAGAACCTGGTGAGAGACAGTCATGTCACCTCATCCTGGATTCCCCTGGGTGTCTAGTTTTCAAAAATGTATAGGTTTTCTAGGTTTCCCTAGGTGCCGGCAGAGCTAGGGTTCAAAAACTACAGCTATGCACTTTGAAAAAAAGGGTCATTTTTCACTGTGAAAATGTGGTGTGTCCACGTTGCGTTTTAGGCAGTTTCCTGTCGTGAGCACTAGGCCAACCCACACAAGTGAGGTACCATTTTTCTTGAAAGACTTTGGGGAACGCGGGGTGGGTGGAATTTTGTGGATCCATGCAGATTCCAGAACTTTCCACCACAGAAATGTGAGGAAAAATGTGTTTTTTTTGACACTTTTTTCCGTTTGCAAGGGATTCTGGGTAACATAACCTGGTGAGAGCCAGTCAAGTCACCCCATCCTGGATTCCCCTAGGTGTCTAGTTTTCAAAAATGTATAGGTTTTCTAGGTTTCCCTAGGTGCCGGCAGAGCTAGGGTTCAAAAACTACAGCTAGGCACTTTGAAAAAAAAGGGTCATTTTTCACTGTGAAAATGTGGTGTGTCCACGTTGCGTTTTAGGCCGTTTCCTGTCGCGAGCACTAGGCCAACCCACACAAGTGAGGTACCATTTTTCTTGGAAGACTTTGGGGAACGCGGGGTGGGTGGAATTTTGTGGATCCATGCAGATTCCAGAACTTTCCACCACAGAAATGTGAGGAAAATGTGTTTTTTTTGACACTTTATTCCGTTTGCAAGGGATTCTGGGTAACAGAACCTGGTGAGAGACAGTCATGTCACCTCATCCTGGATTCCCATGGGTGTCTAGTTTTCAAAAATGTATAGGTTTGCTAGGTTGCCCTAGGTGCCGGCAGAGCTAGGGTTCAAAAACTACAGCTAGGCACTTTGCAAAAAATGGGTCATTTTTCACTGTAAAAATGTGGTGTGTCCACGTTGTGTTTTGGGCCGTTTCCTGTCGCGGGCACTAGGCCTCCCCACACAAGTGAGGTACCATTTTTCTCAGAAGTCTTTGGGGAACGCGGGGTGGGTGGAATTTGTGGATCCGCGTAGATTCCAGAACTTTCCACCACAGAAATGTGAGGAAGATTTGTTTTTTTGACAGATTTTGAGGTTTGCAAGGGATTCTGGGTAACAGAACCTGGTGAGAGCCAGTCAAGTCACCCCATCCTGGATTCCCCTGGGTGTCTAGTTTTCAAAAATGTATAGGTTTTCTAGGTTTCCCTAGGTGCCGGCAGAGCTAGGGTTCAAAAACTACAGCTAGGCACTTTGAAAAAAAGGGTCATTTTTCACTGTGAAAATGTGGTGTGTCCACGTTGCGTTTTAGGCCGTTTCCTGTCGCGAGCACTAGGCCAACCCACACAAGTGAGGTACCATTTTTCTCAGAAGACTTTGGGGAACGCGGGTGGGTGGAATTTTGTAGATCCACGCAGATTCCAGAATTATCCACCACAAAAATGTGAGGAAAATGTGTTTTTTGGACAAATGTTTAGGTTTGCAAGGGATTCTGGGTAAAATGTGGTTTTTTTACACTTTTTTCCGTTTGCAAGGGATTCTGGATAACAGAACCTGGTGAGAGCCAGTCAAGTCACCCCATCCTGGATTCCCCTGGGTGTCTAGTTTTCAAAAATGTATAGGTTTGCTAGGTTTCCCTAGGTGCCGGCAGAGCTAGGGTTCAGAAACGACAGCTAGGCACTCTGCAAAAAAGGGTCATTTTTCACTGTGAAAATGTGGTGTGTCTACGTTGCGTTTTGGGCCGTTTCCTGTTGCGGGCACTAGGCCTACCCACACAAGTGAGGTGCCATCTTTCTCGGAAGACTTTGGGGAACGCGGGGTGGGTGGTATTTTGACGATCCACGCAGATTCCAGAACTTCCCACCACAGAAATGTGAGGAAAATGTTTTTTTTTTTTTACAGATTTTGAGGTTTGCATGGGATTCTAGGTAACAGAACCTGGTGAGAGCCAGTCAAGTCACCCCATCCTGGATTCCCTGGGTGTCTAGTTTTAAAAATGTATAGGTTTGCTAGGTTTCCCTAGGTGCCGGCAGAGCTAGGGTTCAAAATCTACAGCTAGGCACTTTGCAAAAAAGGGTCATTTTTCACTGTGAAAATGTGGTGTGTCCATGTTGCGTTTTGGGCCGTTTCCTGTCACGGGCACTAGGCCTACCCACACAAGTGAGGTACCATTTTTCTTGGAAGACTTTGGGGAACGCGGGGTGGGTGGAATTTTGTGGATCCACGCAGATTCCAGAACTTTCCACCACAGAAATGTGGGGATAATGTGGTTTTTTTGACATATTTTGAGGTTTGCAAGGGATTCTGGGTAACAGAACCTGGTGAGAGACAGTCATGTCACCTCATCCTGGATTCCCCTGGGTGTCTAGTTTTCAAAAATGTATAGGTTTGCTAGGTTGCCCTATGTGCCGGCAGAGCTAGGGTTAAAAAACGACAGCTAGGCACTTTGCATAAAAAAGGGTCATTTTTCACTGTGAAAATGTGGTGTGTCTACGTTGCGTTTTGGGCCGATTCCTGTCGTGGGCACTAGGCCTTCCCACACAAGTGAGGTACCATTTTTCTCAGAAGACTTTGGGGAACGCGGGGTGGGTGGAATTTTGTGGATCCATGCAGATTCCAGAACTTTCCACCACAGAAATGTGAGGAAAATGTGTTTTTTTGGACAATTTTTTAGGTTTGCAAGGGATTCTGGGTAACAGAACCTGGTGAGAGCCAGTCAAGTCACCCCATCCTGGATTCCCCTGGGTGTCTAGTTTTAAAAAATGTATAGGTTTGCTAGGTTTCCCTAGGTGCCGGCAGAGCTAGGGTTCAAAATCTACAGCTAGGCACTTTGCAAAAAAATGGTCATTTTTCACTGTGAAAATGTGGTGTGTCCATGTTGCGTTTTGGGCCATTTCCTGTTGCGGGCACTAGACCTACCCACACAAGTGAGGTACCATTTTTCTTGGAAGACTTTGGGGAACGCGGGGTGGGTGGAACTTTGTGAATCCACGCAGATTCCAGAACTTTACACCACAGAAATGTGAGGATAATTTGTTTTTTTGACAAATTTTGAGGTTTGCAAGGGATTCTGGGTAACAGAACCTGGTGAGAGCCAGTCAAGTCACCCCATCCTGGATTCCCTGGGTGTCTAGCTTTCAAAAGTGTATAGGTTTTCTAGGTTTCCCTAGGTGCCGGCAGAGCTAGGGTTCAAAAACTACAGCTAGGCACTTTGAAAAAAAAGGGTCATTTTTCACTGTGAAAATGTGGTGTGTCCACGTTGCGTTTTAGGCCGTTTCCTGTCGCGAGCACTAGGCCAACCCACACAAGTGAGGTACCATTTTTCTCAGAAGACTTTGGGGAACGCGGGGTGGGTGGAATTTTGTAGATCCACGCAGATTCCAGAATTATCCACCACAAAAATGTGAGGAAAATGTGTTTTTTTGGACAAATGTTTAGGTTTGCAAGGGATTCTGGGTAAAATGTGGTTTTTTTTACACTTTTTTCCGTTTGCAAGGGATTCTGGGTAACAGAACCTGGTGAGAGCCAGTCAAGTCACCCCATCCTGGATTCCCCTGGGTGTCTAGTTTTCAAAAATGTATAGGTTTGCTAGGTTTCCCTAGGTGCCGGCAGAGCTAGGGTTCAGAAACGACAGCTAGGCACTCTGCAAAAAAAGGGTCATTTTTCACTGTGAAAATGTGGTGTGTCTACGTTGCGTTTTGGGCCGTTTCCTGTTGCGGGCACTAGGCCTACCCACACAAGTGAGGTGCCATCTTTCTCGGAAGACTTTGGGGAACGCGGGGTGGGTGGTATTTTGACGATCCACGCAGATTCCAGAACTTCCCACCACAGAAATGTGAGGAAAATGTTTTTTTTTTTTACAGATTTTGAGGTTTGCATGGGATTCTAGGTAACAGAACCTGGTGAGAGCCAGTCAAGTCACCCCATCCTGGATTCCCCTGGGTGTCTAGTTTTAAAAAATGTATAGGTTTGCTAGGTTTCCCTAGGTGCCGGCAGAGCTAGGGTTCAAAATCTACAGCTAGGCACTTTGCAAAAAAAGGGTCATTTTTCACTGTGAAAATGTGGTGTGTCCATGTTGCGTTTTGGGCCGTTTCCTGTCGCGGGCACTAGGCCTACCCACACAAGTGAGGTACCATTTTTCTTGGAAGACTTTGGGGAACGCGGGGTGGGTGGAATTTTGTGGATCCACGCAGATTCCAGAACTTTCCACCACAGAAATGTGGGGATAATGTGGTTTTTTTGACAGATTTTGAGGTTTGCAAGGGATTCTGGGTAACAGAACCTGGTGAGAGACAGTCATGTCACCTCATCCTGGATTCCCCTGGGTGTCTAGTTTTCAAAAATGTATAGGTTTGCTAGGTTGCCCTATGTGCCGGCAGAGCTAGGGTTAAAAAACGACAGCTAGGCACTTTGCATAAAAAGGGTCATTTTTCACTGTGAAAATGTGGTGTGTCTACGTTGCGTTTTGGGCCGATTCCTGTCGTGGGCACTAGGCCTTCCCACACAAGTGAGGTACCATTTTTCTCAGAAGACTTTGGGGAACGCGGGTGGGTGGAATTTTGTGGATCCATGCAGATTCCAGAACTTTCCACCACAGAAATGTGAGGAAAATGTGTTTTTTTGGACAATTTTTTAGGTTTGCAAGGGATTCTGGGTAACAGAACCTGGTGAGAGCCAGTCAAGTCACCCCATCCTGGATTCCCTGGGTGTCTAGTTTTAAAAAATGTATAGGTTTGCTAGGTTTCCCTAGGTGCCGGCAGAGCTAAGGTTCAAAATCTACAGCTAGGCACTTTGCAAAAAAATGGTCATTTTTCACTGTGAAAATGTGGTGTGTCCATGTTGCGTTTTGGGCCATTTCCTGTTGCGGGCACTAGACCTACCCACACAAGTGAGGTACCATTTTTCTTGGAAGACTTTGGGGAACGCGGGGTGGGTGGAACTTTGTGAATCCACGCAGATTCCAGAACTTTACACCACAGAAATGTGAGGATAATTTGTTTTTTTTGACAGATTTTGAGGTTTGCAAGGGATTCTGGGTAACAGAACCTGGTGAGAGCCAGTCAAGTCACCCCATCCTGGATTCCCCTGGGTGTCTAGCTTTCAAAAGTGTATAGGTTTGCTAGGTTTCCCTAGGTGCCGGCAGAGCTAGGGTTCAAAAACTTCAGCTAGACACTTTGCAAAAAAAGGGTCATTTTTCACTATGAAAATGTAGTGTGTCCACGTTGCGTTTTGGGCCGTTTCCTGTCGCGGGCACTAGGCCTCCCCACACAAGTGAGATACCATTTTTCTCAGAAGACTTTGGGGAATGCGGGGTGGGTGGAATTTTGTGGATCCACGCAGATTCCAGAACTTTCCACCACAAAAATGTGAGGAAAATGTGTTTTTTTGGACAAATGTTTGTCAAGTCACCCCATCCTGGATTCCCCTGGGTATCTAGTTTTCAAAAATGATAGGTTTGCTAGGTTTCCCTAGGTGCCGTCAGAGCTAGGGTTCAGAAACGACAGCTAGGCACTTTGCAAAAAAAGGGTCATTTTTCACTGTGAAAATGTGGTGTGTCAACGTTGCGTTTTGGGCCGTTTTCTGTCGCGGGCACTAGGCCTACCCACACAAGTGAGGTACCATTTTTCTCGGAAGACTTTGGGGAACGCGGGGTGGGTGGAATTTTGTGGATCCACACAGATTCCAGAACTTTCCACCACAAAAATGTGAGGAAAATGTATTTTTTTTGGACAAATGTTTAGGTTTGCAAGGGATTCTGGGTAACAGAACCTGGTGAGAGCCAGTCAAGTCACCCCATCCTGGATTCCCCTGGGTGTCTAGTTTTCAAAAATGTATAGGGTTGCTAGGTTTCCCTAGGTTCCGGCAGAGCTAGGGTTCAAAAACTACAGCTAGGCACTTAAAAAAAAGGGTCATTTTTCACTGTGAAAATGTGGTGTGTCCACGTTGCGTTTTAGGCCGTTTCCTGTCGCGAGCACTAGGCCAACCCACACAAGTGAGGTACCATTTTTCTCAGAAGACTTTGGGGAACGCGGGTGGGTGGAATTTTGTGGATCCACGCAGATTCCAGAATTATCCACCACAAAATGTGAGGAAAATGTGTTTTTTGGACAAATGTTTAGGTTTGCAAGGGATTCTGGGTAACAGAACCTGGTGAGAGCCAGTCAAGTCACCCCATCCTGGATTCCCGTGGGTGTCTAGTTTTAAAAATGTATCGGTTTGCTAGGTTTCCCTAGGTGCCGGCAGAGCTAGGGTTAAAAAACTACAGCTAGGCACTTTGAAAAAAAAGGGTCATTTTTCACTGTGAAAATGTGGTGTGTCCACGTTGCGTTTTAGGCAGTTTCCTGTCGCGAGTACTAGGCCAACCCACACAAGTGAGGTACCATTTTTCTTGAAAGACTTTGGGGAACGCGGGGTGGGTGGAATTTTGTGGATCCATGCAGATTCCAGAACTTTCCACCACAAAAATGTGAGGAAAATTTTTTTTTTTTGGACAAATGTTTAGGTTTGCAAGGGATTCTGGGTAACAGAACCTGGTGAGAGCCAGTCAAGTCACCCCATCCTGGATTCCCCTGGGTGTCTAGTTTTCAAAAATGTATAGGGTTTCTAGGTTTCCCTAGGTTCCGGCAGAGCTAGGGTTCAAAAACTACAGCTAGGCACTTTGAAAAAAAAGGGTCATTTTTCACTGTGAAAATGTGGTGTGTCCACGTTGCGTTTTAGGCCGTTTCCTGTCGCGAGCACTAGGCCAACCCACACAAGTGAGGTACCATTTTTCTCAGAAGACTTTGGGGAACGCGGGGTGGGTGGAATTTTGTGGATCCACGCAGATTCCAGAATTATCCACCACAAAATGTGAGGAAAATGTGTTTTTTTGGACAAATGTTTAGGTTTGCAAGGGATTCTGGGTAACAGAACCTGGTGAGAGCCAGTCAAGTCACCCCATCCTGGATTCCCGTGGGTGTCTAGTTTTAAAAATGTATCGGTTTGCTAGGTTTCCCTAGGTGCCGGCAGAGCTAGGGTTAAAAAACTACAGCTAGGCACTTTGAAAAAAAGGGTCATTTTTCACTGTGAAAATGTGGTGTGTCCACGTTGCGCTTTAGGCAGTTTCCTGTCGCGAGTACTAGGCCAACCCACACAAGTGAGGTACCATTTTTCTTGAAAGACTTTGGGGAACGCGGGGTGGGTGGAATTTTGTGGATCCATGCAGATTCCAGAACTTTCCACCACAGAAATGTGAGGAAAATGTGGTTTTTTTTACACTTTTTTCCGTTTGCAAGGGATTCTGGGTAACAGAACCTGGTGAGAGCCAGTCAAGTCACCCCATCCTGGATTCCCCTGGGTGTCTAGTTTTCAAAAATGTATAGGTTTGCTAGGTTTCCCTAGGTGCCGGCAGAGCTAGGGTTCAGAAACATCAGCTAGGCACTCTGCAAAAAAAGGGTCATTTTTCACTGTGAAAATGTGGTGTGTCTACGTTGCGTTTTGGGCCGTTTCCTGTTGCGGGCACTAGGCCTACCCACACAAGTGAGGTGCCATCTTTCTCAGAAGTCTTTGGGGAACGCGGGGTGGGTGGTATTTTGACGATCCACGCAGATTCCAGAACTTCCCACCACAGAAATGTGAGGAAAATGTTTTTGTTTTTTTACAGATTTTGAGGTTTGCATGGGATTCTAGGTAACAGAACCTGGTGAGAGCCAGTCAAGTCACCCCATCCTGGATTCCCCTGGGTGTCTAGTTTTAAAAAATGTATAGGTTTGCTAGGTTTCCCTAGGTGCCGGCAGAGCTAGGGTTCAAAATCTACAGCTAGGCACTTTGCAAAAAAGGGTCATTTTTCACTGTGAAAATGTGGTGTGTCCATGTTGCGTTTTGGGCCGTTTCCTGTCGCGGGCACTAGGCCTACCCACACAAGTGAGGTACCATTTTTCTTGGAAGACTTTGGGGAACGCGGGGTGGGTGGAATTTTGTGGATCCACGCAGATTCCAGAACTTTCCACCACAGAAATGTGGGGATAATGTGGTTTTTTTGACAGATTTTGAGGTTTGCAAGGGATTCTGGGTAACAGAACCTGGTGAGAGACAGTCATGTCACCTCATCCTGGATTGCCCTGGGTGTCTAGTTTTCAAAAATGTATAGGTTTGCTAGGTTGCCCTATGTGCCGGCAGAGCTAGGGTTAAAAAACGACAGCTAGGCACTTTGCAAAAAAGGGTCATTTTTCACTGTGAAAATGTGGTGTGTCTACGTTGCGTTTTGGGCCGTTTCCTGTTGCGGGCACTAGGCCTACCCACACAAGTGAGGTGCCATCTTTCTCGGAAGACTTTGGGGAACGTGGGGTGGGTGGTATTTTGTGGATCCACGCAGATTACAGAACTTTCCACCACAGAAATGTGAGGAAAATGTTTTTTTTTTTACAGATTTTGAGGTTTGCATGGGATTCTGGGTAACAGAACCTGGTGAGAGCCAGTCAAGTCACCCCATCCTGGATTCCCCTGGGTGTCTAGCTTTCAAAAGTGTATAGGTTTGCTAGGTTTCCCTAGGTGCCGGCAGAGCTAGGGTTCAAAACTACAGCTACGCACTTTGCAAAAAATGGGTCATTTTTCACTGTGAAAATGTGGTGTGTCCACGTTGCGTTTTGGGCCGATTCCTGTCGTGGGCACTAGGCCTACCCACACAAGTGAGATACCATTTTTACACCACAGAAATGTGAGGATAATTTGGTTTTTTGACAGATTTTGAGGTTTGCAAGGGATTCTGGGTAACAGAACCTGGTGAGAGACAGTCATGTCACCTCATCCTGGATTGCCCTGGGTGTCTAGTTTTCAAAAATGTATAGGTTTGCTAGGTTGCCCTATGTGCCGGCAGAGCTAGGGTTAAAAAACGACAGCTAGGCACTTTGCAAAAAAAGGGTCATTTTTCACTGTGAAAATGTGGTGTGTCTACGTTGCGTTTTGGGCCGTTTCCTGTTGCGGGCACTAGGCCTACTCACACAAGTGAGGTGCCATCTTTCTCGGAAGACTTTGGGGAACGTGGGGTGGGTGGTATTTTGTGGATCCACGCAGATTACAGAACTTTCCACCACAGAAATGTGAGGAAAATGTTTTTTTTTTTTACAGATTTTGAGGTTTGTTTGGGATTCTGGGTAACAGAACCTGGTGAGAGCCAGTCAAGTCACCCCATCCTGGATTCCCCTGGGTGTCTATATTTCAAAAATGTATAGGTTTGCTAGGTTTCCTATGTGCCGGCAGAGCTAGGGTTAAAAACTACAGCTACGCACTTTGCAAAAAATGGGTCATTTTTCACTGTGAAAATGTGGTGTGTCCACGTTGCGTTTTGGGCCGATTCCTGTCGTGGGCACTAGGCCTCCCCACACAAGTGAGGTACCATTTTTCTCAGAAGACTTTGGGGAACGCGGGGTGGGTGGAATTTTGTGGATCCATGCAGATTCCAGAACTTTCCACCACAGAAATGTGAGGAAAATGTGTTTTTTTGGACAATTTTTTAGGTTTGCAAGGGATTCTGGGTAACAGAACCTGGTGAGAGCCAGTCAAGTCACCCCATCCTGGATTACCCTGCGTGTCTAGTTTTAAAAAATGTATAGGTTTGCTAGGTTTCCCTAGGTGCCGGCAGAGCTAGGGTTCAAAATCTACAGCTAGGCACTTTGCAAAAAAATTGTCATTTTTCACTGTGAAAATGTGGTGTGTCCATGTTGCGTTTTGGGCCATTTCCTGTTGCGGGCACTAGACCTACCCACACAAGTGAGGTACCATTTTTCTTGGAAGACTTTGGGGAACGCGGGGTGGGTGGAATTTTGTGAATCCAGGCAGATTCCAGAACTTTACACCACAGAAATGTGAGGATAATTTGGTTTTTTTGACAGATTTTGAGGTTTGCAAGGGATTCTGGGTAACAGAACCTGGTGAGAGCCAGTCAAGTCACCCCACACTGGATTTCCCTGGGTGTCTAGCTTTCAAAAGTGTATAGGTTTGCTAGGTTTCCCTAGGTTCCGGCAGAGCTAGGGTTCAAAAACTTCAGCTAGACACTTTGCAAAAAAAGGGTCATTTTTCACTATGAAAATGTAGTGTGTCCACGTTGCGTTTTGGGGCGTTTACTGTCGCGGGCACTAGGCCTCCCCACACAAGTGAGATACCATTTTTCTCAGAAGACTTTGGGGAATGCGGGGTGGGTGGAATTTTGTGGATCCACGCAGATTCCAGAACTTTCCACCACAAAAATGTGAGGAAAATGTGTTTCTTTGGACAAATGTTTAGGTTTGCAAGGGATTCTGGGTAACAGAACCTGGTGAGAGCCAGTCAAGTCACCCCATCCTGGATTCCCCTGGGTATCTAGTTTTCAAAAATGTATAGGTTTGCTAGGTTTCCCTAGGTGCCGGCAGAGCTAGAATTCAGAAACGACAGCTAGGCACTTTGCAAAAAAAGGGTCATTTTTCACTGTGAAAATGTGGTGTGTCTACGTTGCGTTTTGGGCCGTTTCCTGTTGCGGGCACTAGGCCTACCCACACAAGTGAGGTGCCATCTTTCTCGGAAGACTTTGGGGAACGCGGGGTGGGTGGTATTTTGACGATCCACGCAGATTCCATAACTTCCCACCACAGAAATGTGAGGAAAATGTTTTTTTTTTTTACAGATTTTGAGGTTTGCATGGGATTCTAGGTAACAGAACCTGGTGAGAGCCAGTCAAGTCACCCCATCCTGGATTCCCCTAGGGTGTCTAGTTTTCAAAAGTGTATAGGTCTGCTAGGTTTCCCTAGGTGCCGGCAGAGCTAGGGTTCAAAAACTTCAGCTAGACACTTTGCAAAAAAAGGGTCATTTTTCACTATGAAAATGTGGTGTGTCCACGTTGCGTTTTGGGCCGTTTCCTGTCGCGGGCACTAGGCCTCCCCAAACAAGTGAGGTACCATTTTTCTTGGAAGACTTTGGGGAATGCGGGGTGGGTGGAATTTTGTGGATCCATGCAGATTCCAGAACTTTCCACCACAGAAATGTGAGGAAAATGTGTTTTTTTTGACACTTTTTTCTGTTTGCAAGGGATTCTGGGTAACAGAACCTGGTGAGAGACAGTCATGTCACCTCATCCTGGATTCCCCTGGGTGTCTAGTTTTCAAAAATGTATAGGTTTGCTAGGTTGCCCTATGTGCCGGCAGAGCTAGGGTTCAAAAACGACAGCTAGGCACTTTGCAAAAAAAGGGTCATTTTTCACTATGAAAATGTAGTGTGTCCACGTTGCGTTTTGGGCCGTTTCCTGTCGCGGGCACTAGGTCTCCCCACACAAGTGAGATACCATTTTTCTCAGAAGACTTTGGGGCATGCGGGGTGCGTGGAATTTTGTGGATCCACGCAGATTCCAGAACTTTCCACCACAAAAATGTGAGGAAAATGTGTTTTTTTGGACAAATGTTTAGGTTTGCAAGGGATTCTGGGTAACAGAACCTGGTGAGAGCCAGTCAAGTCACCCCATCCTGGATTCCCCTGGGTATCTAGTTTTCAAAAATGTATAGGTTTGCTAGGTTTCCCTAGGTGCCGGCAGAGCTAGGGTTCAGAAACGACAGCTAGGCACTTTGCAAAAAAAGGGTCATTTTTCACTGTGAAAATGTGGTGTGTCCACGTTGCGTTTTGGGCCGTTTCCTGTCGCGGGCACTAAGCCTCCCCAAACAAGTGAGGTACCATTTTTCTTGGAAGACTTTGGGGAACGCGGGGTGGGTGGAATTTTGTGGATCCATGCAGATTCCAGAACTTTCCACCACAGAAATGTGAGGATAATGTGGTTTTTTTGACAGATTTTGAGGTTTGCAAGGGATTCTGGGTAACAGAACCTGGTGAGAGACAGTCATGTCACCTCATCCTGGATTCCCCTGGGTGTCTAGTTTTCAAAAATGTATAGGTTTGCTAGGTTGCCCTATGTGCCGGCAGAGCTAGGGTTAAAAAACGACAGCTAGGCACTTTGCAAAAAAAGGGTCATTTTTCACTGTGAAAATGTGGTGTGTCTACGTTGCGTTTTGGGCCGTTTCCTGTTGCGGGCACTAGGCCTACTCACACAAGTGAGGTGCCATCTTTCTCGGAAGACTTTGGGGAACGCGGGGTGGGTGGTATTTTGTGGATCCACGCATATTACAGAACTTTCCACCACAGAAATGTGAGGAAAATGTTTTTTTTTTTTACAGATTTTGAGGTTTGCATGGGGTTCTGGGTAACAGAACCTGGTGAGAGCCAGTCAAGTCACCCCATCCTGGATTCCCCTGGGTGTCTATATTTAAAAAATGTATAGGTTTGCTAGGTTTCCCTATGTGCCGGCAGAGCTAGGGTTAAAAAACTACAGCTAGGCACTTTGCAAAAAATGGGTCATTTTTCACTGTGAAAATGTGGTGTGTCCACGTTGCGTTTTGAGCCGATTCCTGTCGTGGGCACTAGGCCTCCCCACACAAGTGAGGTACCATTTTTCTCAGAAGACTTTGGGGAACGCGGGTGGGTGGAATTTTGTGGATCCATGCAGATTCCAGAACTTTCCACCACAGAAATGTGAGGAAAATGTGTTTTTTGGACAATTTTTTAGGTTTGCAAGGGATTCTGGGTAACAGAACCTGGTGAGAGCCAGTCAAGTCACCCCATCCTGGATTCCCCTGGGTGTCTAGTTTTCAAAAATGTATAGGTTTGCTAGGTTTCCCTAGGTGCCGGCAGAGCTAGGGTTCAGAAACGACAGCTAGGCACTCTGCAAAAAAAGGGTCATTTTTCACTGTGAAAATGTGGTGTGTCTACGTTGCGTTTTGGGCCGTTTCCTATTGCGGGCACTAGGCCTACCCACACAAGTGAGGTGCCATCTTTCTCGGAAGACTTTGGGGAACGCGGGGTGGGTGGTATTTTGACGATCCACGCAGATTCCAGAACTTCCCACCACAGAAATGTGAGGAAAATGTTTTTGTTTTTTTTACAGATTTTGAGGTTTGCATGGGATTCTAGGTAACAGAACCTGGTGAGAGCCAGTCAAGTCACCCCATCCTGGATTCCCCTGGGTGTCTAGTTTTAAAAAATGTATAGGTTTGCTAGGTTTCCCTAGGTGCCGGCAGAGCTAGGGTTCAAAATCTACAGCTAGGCACTTTGCAAAAAAAGGGTCATTTTTCACTGTGAAAATGTGGTGTGTCCATGTTGCGTTTTGGGCCGTTTCCTGTCGCGGGCACTAGGCCTACCCACACAAGTGAGGTACCATTTTTCTTGGAAGACTTTGGGGAACGCGGGGTGGGTGGAATTTTGTGGATCCACGCAGATTCCAGAACTTTCCACCACAGAAATGTGAGGATAATGTGTTTTTTTTGACAGATTTTGAGGTTTGCAAGGGATTCTGGGTAACAGAACCTGGTGAGAGACAGTCATGTCACCTCATCCTGGATTCCCCTGGGTGTCTAGTTTTCAAAAATGTATAGGTTTGCTAGGTTGCCCTATGTGCCGGCAGAGCTAGGGTTAAAAAACGACAGCTAGGCACTTTGCAAAAAAAGGGTCATTTTTCACTGTGAAAATGTGGTGTGTCTACGTTGCGTTTTGGGCCGTTTCCTGTTGTGGGCACTAGGCCTACTCACACAAGTGAGGTGCCATCTTTCTCGGAAGACTTTGGGGAACGTGGGGTGGGTGGTATTTTGTGGATCCACGCAGATTACAGAACTTTCCACCACAGAAATGTGAGGAAAATGTTTTTTTTTTTTACAGATTTTGAGGTTTGCATGGGATTCTGGGTAACAGAACCTGGTGAGAGCCAGTCAAGTCACCCCATCCTGGATTCCCCTGGGTGTCTAGCTTTCAAAAGTGTATAGGTTTGCTAGGTTTCCCTAGGTGCCGGCAGAGCTAGGGTTCAAAAACTACAGCTACGCACTTTGCAAAAAATGGGTCATTTTTCACTGTGAAAATGTGGTGTGTCCACGTTGCGTTTTGGGCCGATTCCTGTCGTGGGCACTAGGCCTCCCCACATAAGTGAGATACCATTTTTACACCACAGAAATGTGAGGATAATTTGGTTTTTTTGACAGATTTTGAGGTTTGCAAGGGATTCTGGGTAACAGAACCTGGTGAGAGACAGTCATGTCACCTCATCCTGGATTCCCCTGGGTGTCTAGTTTTCAAAAATGTATAGGTTTGCTAGGTTGCCCTATGTGCCGGCAGAGCTAGGGTTAAAAAACGACAGCTAGGCACTTTGCAAAAAAGGGTCATTTTTCACTGTGAAAATGTGGTGTGTCTACGTTGCGTTTTGGGCCGTTTCCTGTTGCGGGCACTAGGCCTACTCACACAAGTGAGGTGCCATCTTTCTCGGAAGACTTTGGGGAATGTGGGGTGGGTTGTATTTTGTGGATCCACGCAGATTACAGAACTTTCCACCACAGAAATGTGAGGATTTTTTTTTTTTTTTTACAGATTTTGAGGTTTGCATGGGATTCTGGGTAACAGAACCTGGTGAGAGCCAGTCAAGTCAACCCATCCTGGATTCCCCTGGGTGTCTATATTTCAAAAATGTATAGGTTTGCTAGGTTTCCCTATGTGCCGGCAGAGCTAGGGTTAAAAAACTACAGCTACGCACTTTGCAAAAAATGGGTCATTTTTCACTGTGAAAATGTGGTGTGTCCACGTTGCGTTTTGGGCCGATTCCTGTCGTGGGCACTAGGCCTTCCCACACAAGTGAGGTACCATTTTTCTCAGAAGACTTTGGGGAATGCGGGGTGGGTGGAATTTTGTGGATCCACGCAGATTCCAGAACTTTCCACCACAAAAATGTGAGGAAAATGTGTTTTTTGGACAAATGTTTAGGTTTGCAAGGGATTCTGGGTAACAGAACCTGGTGAGAGCCAGTCAAGTCACCCCATCCTGGATTCCCCTGGGTATCTAGTTTTCAAAAATGATAGGTTTGCTAGGTTTCCCTAGGTGCCGGCAGAGCTAGGGTTCAGAAACGACAGCTAGGCACTTTGCAAAAAA
The DNA here is from genome assembly GCA_963921515.1 of Calotriton arnoldi. Classification (NCBI taxonomy): domain Eukaryota; kingdom Metazoa; phylum Chordata; class Amphibia; order Caudata; family Salamandridae; genus Calotriton; species Calotriton arnoldi. The sequence goes on along the minus strand of CAWUFW010005282.1, from coordinate 217,893 downwards.
AGGGTCATTTTTCACTGTGAAAATGTGGTGTGTCAACGTTGCGTTTTGGGCCGTTTTCTGTCGCGGGCACTAGGCCTACCCACACAAGTGAGGTACCATTTTTCTCAGAAGACTTTGAGGAACGCGGGGTGGGTGGAATTTTGTGGATCCACGCAGATTCCAGAATTATCCACCACAAAAATGTGAGGAAAATGTGTTTTTTTGGACAAATGTTTAGGTTTGCAAGGGATTCTGGGTAACAGAACCTGGTGAGAGCCAGTCAAGTCACCCCATCCTGGATTCCCGTGGGTGTCTAGTTTTAAAAAATGTATCGGTTTGCTAGGTTTCCCTAGGTGCCGGCAGAGCTAGGGTTAAAAAACTACAGCTAGGCACTTTGAAAAAAAAGGGTCATTTTTCATTGTGAAAATGTGGTGTGTCCACGTTGCGTTTTAGGCAGTTTCCTGTCGCGAGTACTAGGCCAACCCACACAAGTGAGGTACCATTTTTCTTGAAAGACTTTGGGGAACGCGGGGTGGGTGGAATTTTGTGGATCCATGCAGGTTCCAGAACTTTCCACCACAGAAATGTGAGGAAAATGTGGTTTTTTTGACACATTTTTCCGTTTGCAAGGGATTCTGGGTAACAGAACCTGGTGAGAGCCAGTCAAGTCACCCCATCCTGGATTCCCCTGGGTGTCTAGTTTTCAAAAATGTATAGGTTTTCTAGGTTTCCTAGGTGCCGGCAGAGCTAGGGTTCAGAAACGACAGCTAGGCACTTTGAAAAAAAGGGTCATTTTTCACTGTGAAAATGTGGTGTGTCAACGTTGCGTTTTGGGCCGTTTTCTGTCGCGGGCACTAGGCCTACCCACACAAGTGAGGTACCATTTTTCTCGGAAGACTTTGGGGAACGCGGGGTGGGTGGAATTTTGTGGATCCACACAGATTCCAGAACTTTCCACCACAAAAATGTGAGGAAAATGTATTTTTTTTGGACAAATGTTTAGGTTTGCAAGGGATTCTGGGTAACAGAACCTGGTGAGAGCCAGTCAAGTCACCCCATCCTGGATTCCCTGGGTGTCTAGTTTTCAAAAATGTATAGGGTTGCTAGGTTTCCCTAGGTTCCGGCAGAGCTAGGCTCAAAAACTACAGCTAGGCACTTTGAAAAAAAAGGGTCATTTTTCACTGTGAAAATGTGGTGTGTCCACGTTGCGTTTTAGGCCGTTTCCTGTTGCGAGCACTAGGCCAACCCACACAAGTGAGGTACCATTTTTCTTGGAAGACTTTGGGGAACGCGGGGTGGGTGGAATTTTGTGGATCCATGCAGATTCCAGAACTTTCCACCACAGAAATGTGAGGAAAATGTGTTTTTTTGACACTTTTGTTCCGTTTGCAAGGGATTCTGGGTAACAGAACCTGGTGAGAGACAGTCATGTCACCTCATCCTGGATTCCCTGGGTGTCTAGTTTTCAAAAATGTATAGGTTTGCTATGTTGCCCTATGTGCCGGCAGAGCTAGGGTTCAAAAACTACAGCTAGGCACTTTGCAAAAAATGGGTCATTTTTCACTGTGAAAATGTGGTGTGTCCACGTTGCGTTTTGGGCCGTTTCCTGTCGCGGGCACTAGGCCTCCCCACACAAGTGAGGTACCATTTTTCTCGGAAGACTTTGGGGAACGCGGGGTGGGTGGAATTTTGTGGATCCACGCAGATTCCAGAACTTTCCACCACAAAAATGTGAGGAAAATGTGTTTTTTTGGACAAATGTTTAGGTTTGCAAGGGATTCTGGGTAACAGAACCTGATGAGAGCCAGTCAAGTCACCCCATCCTGGAGTCCCCTGGGTGTCTAGTTTTCAAAAATGTATAGGTTTGCTAGGTTTCCCTAGGTGCCGGCAGAGCTAGGGTTCAGAAACGACAGCTAGGCACTTTGCAAAAAAAGGGTCATTTTTCACTGTGAAAATGTGGTGTGTCTATGTTGCGTTTTTGGCCGTTTCCTGTTGCGGGCACTAGGCCTACCCACACAAGTGAGGTGCCATCTTTCTCGGAAGACTTTGGGGAACGCGGGGTGGGTGGTATTTTGACGATCCACGCAGATTCCATAACTTCCCACCACAGAAATGTGAGGAACATGTTTTTTTTTTTACAGATTTTGAGGTTTGCATGGGATTCTAGGTAACAGAACCTGGTGAGAGCCAGTCAAGTCACCCCATCCTGGATTCCCCTAGGGTGTCTAGTTTTCAAAAGTGTATAGGTCTGCTAGGTTTCCCTAGGTGCCGGCAGAGCTAGGGTTCAAAAACTTCAGCTAGACACTTTGCAAAAAAGGGTCATTTTTCACTATGAAAATGTGGTGTGTCCACGTTGCGTTTTGGGCCGTTTCCTGTCGCGGGCACTAGGCCTACCCAAACAAGTGAGGTACCATTTTTCTTGGAAGACTTTGGGGAATGCGGGGTGGGTGGAATTTTGTGGATCCATGCAGATTCCAGAACTTTCCACCACAGAAATGTGAGGAAAATGTGTTTTTTTTGACACTTTTTCTGTTTGCAAGGGATTCTGGGTAACAGAACCTGGTGAGAGACAGTCATGTCACCTCATCCTGGATTCCCCTGGGTGTCTAGTTTTCAAAAATGTATAGGTTTGCTAGGTTGCCCTATGTGCCGGCAGAGCTAGGGTTAAAAAACGACAGCTAGGCACTTTGCAAAAAAAGGGTCATTTTTCACTGCGAAAATGTGGTGTGTCTACGTTGCGTTTTGGGCCGTTTCCTGTTGCGGGCACTAGGCCTACTCACACAAGTGAGGTGCCATATTTCTCAGAAGACTTTGGGGAACGCGGGGTGGGTGGAATTTTGTGAATCCACGCAGATTCCAGAACTTTACACCACAGAAATGTGAGGATAATTTGGTTTTTTGACAGATTTTGAGGTTTGCAAGGGATTCTGGGTAACAGAACCTGGTGAGAGCCAGTCAAGTCACCCGATACTGGATTTCCCTGGGTGTCTAGCTTTCAAAAGTGTATAGGTTTGCTAGGTTTCCCTAGGTGCCGGCAGAGCTAGGGTTCAAAAACTTCAGCTAGACACTTTGCAAAAAAGGGTCATTTTTCACTATGAAAATGTAGTGTGTCCACGTTGCGTTTTGGGCCGTTTCCTGTCGCGGGCACTAGGCCTCCCACACAAGTGAGATACCATTTTTCTCAGAAGACTTTGGGGCATGCGGGGTGCGTGGAATTTTGTGGATCCACGCAGATTCCAGAACTTTCCACCACAAAAATGTGAGGAAAATGTGTTTTTTGGACAAATGTTTAGGTTTGCAAGGGATTCTGGGTAACAGAACCTGGTGAGAGCCAGTCAAGTCACCCCATCCTGGATTCCCCTGGGTATCTAGTTTTCAAAAATGTATAGGTTTGCTAGGTTTCCTAGGTGCCGGCAGAGCTAGGGTTCAGAAACGACAGCTAGGCACTTTGCAAAAAAGGGTCATTTTTCACTGTGAAAATGTGGTGTGTCCACGTTGCGTTTTGGGCCGTTTCCTGTCGCGGGCACTAAGCCTCCCCAAACAAGTGAGGTACCATTTTTCTTGGAAGACTTTGGGGAACGCGGGGTGGGTGGAATTTTGTGGATCCATGCAGATTCCAGAACTTTCCACCACAGAAATGTGAGGAAAATGTGGTTTTTTTACACTTTTTCTGTTTGCAAGGGATTCTGGGTAACAGAACCTGGTGAGAGACAGTCATGTCACCTCATCCTGGATTCCCCTGGGTGTCTAGTTTTCAAAAATGTATAGGTTTGCTAGGTTGCCCTATGTGCCGGCAGAGCTAGGGTTCAAAAACGACAGCTAGGCACTTTGCAAAAAAGGGTCATTTTTCACTGTGAAAATGTGGTGTGTCTACGTTGCGTTTTGGGCCGTTTCCTGTTGCGGGCACTAGGCCTACTCACACAAGTGAGGTGCCATCTTTCTCGGAAGACTTTGGGGAACGCGGGGTGGGTGGTATTTTGTGGATCCACGCATATTACAGAACTTTCCACCACAGAAATGTGAGGAAAATGTTTTTTTTTTTTACAGATTTTGAGGTTTGCATGGGATTCTGGGTAACAGAACCTGGTGAGAGCCAGTCAAGTCACCCCATCCTGGATTCCCCTGGGTGTCTATATTTAAAAAATGTATAGGTTTGCTAGGTTTCCCTATGTGCCGGCAGAGCTAGGGTTAAAAAACTACAGCTAGGCACTTTGCAAAAAATGGGTCATTTTTCACTGTGAAAATGTGGTGTGTCCACGTTGCGTTTTGAGCCGATTCCTGTCGTGGGCACTAGGCCTCCCCACACAAGTGAGGTACCATTTTTCTCAGAAGACTTTGGGGAACGCGGGTGGGTGGAATTTTGTGGATCCATGCAGATTCCAGAACTTTCCACCACAGAAATGTGAGGAAAATGTGTTTTTTTGACACTTTTTTCTGTTTGCAAGGGATTCTGGGTAACAGAACCTGGTGAGAGACAGTCATGTCACCTCATCCTGGATTCCCCTGGGTGTCTAGTTTTCAAAAATGTATAGGTTTGCTAGGTTGCCCTATGTGCCGGCAGAGCTAGGGTTAAAAAACGACAGCTAGGCACTTTGCAAAAAAAGGGTCATTTTTCACTGCGAAAATGTGGTGTGTCTACGTTGCGTTTTGGGCCGTTTCCTGTTGCGGGCACTAGGCCTACTCACACAAGTGAGGTGCCATCTTTCTCAGAAGACTTTGGGGAACGCGGGGTGGGTGGAATTTTGTGAATCCACGCAGATTCCAGAACTTTACACCACAGAAATGTGAGGATAATTTGGTTTTTTTGACAGATTTTGAGGTTTGCAAGGGATTCTGGGTAACAGAACCTGGTGAGAGCCAGTCAAGTCACCCGATACTGGATTTCCCTGGGTGTCTAGCTTTCAAAAGTGTATAGGTTTGCTAGGTTTCCCTAGGTGCCGGCAGAGCTAGGGTTCAAAAACTTCAGCTAGACACTTTGCAAAAAAAGGGTCATTTTTCACTATGAAAATGTAGTGTGTCCACGTTGCGTTTTGGGCCGTTTCCTGTCGCGGGCACTAGGCCTCCCCACACAAGTGAGATACCATTTTTCTCAGAAGACTTTGGGGCATGCGGGGTGCGTGGAATTTTGTGGATCCACGCAGATTCCAGAACTTTCCACCACAAAAATGTGAGGAAAATGTGTTTTTTTGGACAAATGTTTAGGTTTGCAAGGGATTCTGGGTAACAGAACCTGGTGAGAGCCAGTCAAGTCACCCCATCCTGGATTCCCCTGGGTATCTAGTTTTCAAAAATGTATAGGTTTGCTAGGTTTCCCTAGGTGCCGGCAGAGCTAGGGTTCAGAAACGACAGCTAGGCACTTTGCAAAAAAGGGTCATTTTTCACTGTGAAAATGTGGTGTGTCCACGTTGCGTTTTGGGCCGTTTCCTGTCGCGGGCACTAAGCCTCCCCAAACAAGTGAGGTACCATTTTTCTTGGAAGACTTTGGGGAACGCGGGGTGGGTGGAATTTTGTGGATCCATGCAGATTCCAGAACTTTCCACCACAGAAATGTGAGGAAAATGTGGTTTTTTTTACACTTTTTTCTGTTTGCAAGGGATTCTGGGTAACAGAACCTGGTGAGAGACAGTCATGTCACCTCATCCTGGATTCCCCTGGGTGTCTAGTTTTCAAAAATGTATAGGTTTGCTAGGTTGCCCTATGTGCCGGCAGAGCTAGGGTTAAAAAACAACAGCTAGGCACTTTGCAAAAAAAGGGTCATTTTTCACTGTGAAAATGTGGTGTGTCTACGTTGCGTTTTGGGCCGTTTCCTGTTGCGGGCACTAGACCTACTCACACAAGTGAGGTGCCATCTTTCTCGGAAGACTTTGGGGAACGCGGGGTGGGTGGTATTTTGTGGATCCACGCATATTACAGAACTTTCCACCACAGAAATGTGAGGAAAATGTTTTTTTTTTTTACAGATTTTGAGGTTTGCATGGGATTCTGGGTAACAGAACCTGGTGAGAGCCAGTCAAGTCACCCCATCCTGGATTCCCCTGGGTGTCTATATTTAAAAAATGTATAGGTTTGCTAGGTTTCCCTATGTGCCGGCAGAGCTAGGGTTAAAAAACTACAGCTAGGCACTTTGCAAAAAATGGGTCATTTTTCACTGTGAAAATGTGATGTGTCCACGTTGCGTTTTGAGCCGATTCCTGTCGTGGGCACTAGGCCTCCCCACACAAGTGAGGTACCATTTTTCTCAGAAGACTTTGGGTAACGCGGGGTGGGTGGAATTTTGTGGATCCATGCAGATTCCAGAACTTTCCACCACAGAAATGTGAGGAAAATGTGTTTTTTTGGACAATTTTTTAGGTTTGCAAGGGATTCTGGGTAACAGAACCTGGTGAGAGCCAGTCAAGTCACCCCATCCTGGATTCCCCTGGGTGTCTACTTTACAAAAATGTATAGGTTTGCTAGGTTTCCCTAGGTGCCGGCAGAGCTAGGGTTCAGAAACGACAGCTAGGCACTCTGCAAAAAAAGGGTCATTTTTCACTGTGAAAATGTGGTGTGTCTACGTTGCGTTTTGGGCCGTTTCCTGTTGCGGGCACTAGGCCTACCCACACAAGTGAGGTGCCATCTTTCTCGGAAGACTTTGGGGAACGCGGGTGGGTGGTATTTTGACGATCCACGCAGATTCCAGAACTTCCCACCACAGAAATGTGAGGAAAATGTTTTTGTTTTTTACAGATTTTGAGGTTTGCATGGGATTCTAGGTAACAGAACCTGGTGAGAGCCAGTCAAGTCACCCCATCCTGGATTCCCCTGGGTGTCTAGTTTTAAAAAATGTATAGGTTTGCTAGGTTTCCCTAGGTGCCGGCAGAGCTAGGGTTCAAAATTTACAGCTAGGCACTTTGCAAAAAAAGGGTCATTTTTCACTGTGAAAATGTGGTGTGTCCATGTTGCGTTTTGGGCCGTTTCCTGTCGTGGGCACTAGGCCTCCCCACACAAGTGAGATACCATTTTTACACCACAGAAATGTGAGGATAATTTGGTTTTTTTGACAGATTTTGAGGTTTGCAAGGGATTCTGGGTAACAGAACCTGGTGAGAGACAGTCATGTCACCTCATCCTGGATCCCCTGGGTGTCTAGTTTTCAAAAATGTATAGGTTTGCTAGGTTGCCCTATGTGCCGGCAGAGCTAGGGTTAAAAAACGACAGCTAGGCACTTTGCAAAAAAAGGGTCATTTTTCACTGTGAAAATGTGGTGTGTCTACGTTGCGTTTTGGGCCGTTTCCTGTTGCGGGCACTAGGCCTACTCACACAAGTGAGGTGCCATCTTTCTCGGAAGACTTTGGGGAACGTGGGGTGGGTGGTATTTTGTGGATCCACGCAGATTACAGAACTTTCCACCACAGAAATGTGAAGAAAATGGTTTTTTTTTTTACAGATTTTGAGGTTTGCATGGGATTCTGGGTAACAGAACCTGGTGAGAGCCAGTCAAGCCACCCCATCCTGGATTCCCCTGGGTGTCTATATTTCAAAAATGTATAGGTTTGCTAGGTTTCCCTATGTGCCGGCAGAGCTAGGGTTAAAAAACTACAGCTACGCACTTTGCAAAAAATGGGTCATTTTTCACTGTGAAAATGTGGTGTGTCCACGTTGCGTTTTGGGCCGATTCCTGTCGTGGGCACTAGGCCTTCCCACACAAGTGAGGTACCATTTTTCTCAGAAGACTTTGGGGAATGCGGGGTGGGTGGAATTTTGTGGATCCACGCAGATTCCAGAACTTTCCACCACAAAAATGTGAGGAAAATGTGTTTTTTTGGACAAATGTTTAGGTTTGCAAGGGATTCTTGGTAACAGAACCTGGTGAGAGCCAGTCAAGTCACCCCATCCTGGATTCCCCTGGGTATCTAGTTTTCAAAAATGATAGGTTTGCTAGGTTTCCCTAGGTGCCGGCAGAGCTAGGGTTCAGAAACGACAGCTAGGCACTTTGCAAAAAAAGGGTCATTTTTCACTGTGAAAATGTGGTGTGTCAACGTTGCGTTTTGGGCCGTTTTCTGTCGCGGGCACTAGGCCTACCCACACAAGTGAGGTACCATTTTTCTCAGAAGACTTTGGGGAACGCGGGGTGGGTGGAATTTTGTGGATCCACGCAGATTCCAGAATTATCCACCACAAAAATGTGAGGAAAATGTGTTTTTTGGACAAATGTTTAGGTTTGCAAGGGATTCTGGGTAACAGAACCTGGTGAGAGCCAGTCAAGTCACCCCATCCTGGATTCCCGTGGGTGTCTAGTTTTAAAAATGTATCGGTTTGCTAGGTTTCCCTAGGTGCCGGCAGAGCTAGGGTTAAAAACTACAGCTAGGCACTTTGAAAAAAAGGGTCATTTTTCACTGTGAAAATGTGGTGTGTCCACGTTGCGTTTTAGGCAGTTTCCTGTCACGAGTACTAGGCCAACCCACACAAGTGAGGTACCATTTTTCTTGAAAGACTTTGGGGAACGCGGGGTCGGTGGAAATTTGTAGATCCATGCAGATTCCAGAACTTTCCACCACAGAAATGTGAGGAAAATGTGGGTTTTTTTATACTTTTTTCGGTTTGCAAGGGATTCTGAGTAACACTACCTGGTGAGAGCCAGTCAAGTCACCCCATCCTGGATTCCCCTGGGTGTCTAGTTTTCAAAAATGTATAGGTTTGCTAGGTTTCCCTAGGTGCCGGCAGAGCTAGGGTTCAGAAACGACAGCTAGGCACTTTGAAAAAAAAGGGTCATTTTTCACTGTGAAAATGTGGTGTGTCAACGTTGCGTTTTGGGCCGTTTTCTGTCGCGGGCACTAGGCCTACCCACACAAGTGAGGTACCATTTTTCTCGGAAGACTTTGGGGAACGCGGGGTGGGTGGAATTTTGTGGATCCACACAGATTCCAGAACTTTCCACCACAAAAATGTGAGGAAAATGTATTTTTTTTGGACAAATGTTTAGGTTTGCAAGGGATTCTGGGTAACAGAACCTGGTGAGAGACAGTCATGTCACCTCATCCTGGATTCCCCTGGGTGTCTAGTTTTCAAAAATGTATAGGTTTGCTACGTTGCCCTATGTGCCGGCAGAGCTAGGGTTCAGAAACGACAGCTAGGCACTTTGCAAAAAATGGGTCATTTTTCACTGTGAAAATGTGGTGTGTCCACGTTGCGTTTTGGGCCGTTTCTTGTCGCGGGCACTAGGCCTCCCCACACAAGTGAGGTACCATTTTTCTCGGAAGACTTTGGGGAACGCGGGGTGGGTGGAATTTTGTGGATCCACGCAGATTCCAGAACTTTCCACCACAAAAATGTGAGGAAAATGTTTTTTTGTGGACAAATGTTTAGGTTTGCAAGGGATTCTGGGTAACAGAACCTGATGAGAGCCAGTCAAGTCACCCCATCCTGGATTCCCCTGGGTGTCTAGTTTTCAAAAATGTAAAGGTTTGCTAGGTTTCCCTAGGTGCCGGCAGAGCTAGGGTTAAAAAACGACAGCTAGGCACTTTGCAAAAAAAGGGTCATTTTTCACTATGAAAATGTGGTGTGTCCACGTTGCGTTTTGGGCCGTTTCCTGTCGCGGGCACTAGGCCTCCCCAAACAAGTGAGGTACCATTTTTCTTGGAAGACTTTGGGGAACGCGGGTGGGTGGAATTTTGTGGATCCATGCAGATTCCAGAACTTTCCACCACAGAAATGTGAGGAAAATGTGTTTTTTTGACACTTTTTTCTGTTTGCAAGGGATTCTGGGTAACAGAACCTGGTGAGAGACAGTCATGTCGCCTCATCCTGGATTCCCTGGGTGTCTAGTTTTCAAAAATGTATAGGTTTGCTAGGTTGCCCTATGTGCCGGCAGAGCTAGGGTTAAAAAACGACAGCTAGGCACTTTGCAAAAAAAGGGTCATTTTTCACTGTGAAAATGTGGTGTGTCTACGTTGCGTTTTGGGCCGTTTTCTGTTGCGGGCACTAGGCCTACTCACACAAGTGAGGTGCCATCTTTCTCGGAAGACTTTGGGGAACGCGGGGTGGGTGGTATTTTGTGGATCCACGCAGATTACAGAACTTTCCACCACAGAAATGTGAGGAAAATGTTTGTTTTTTTTACAGATTTTGAGGTTTGCATGGGATTCTGGGTAACAGAACCTGGTGAGAGCCAGTCAAGTCACCCCATCCTGGATTCCCCTGGGTGTCTAGTTTAAAAAAATGTATAGGTTTGCTAGGTTTCCCTAGGTGCCGGCAGAGCTAGGGTTCAAAATCTACAGCTAGGCACTTTGCAAAAAAATTGTCATTTTTCACTGTGAAAATGTGGTGTGTCCATGTTGCGTTTTGGGCCATTTCCTGTTGCGGGCACTAGACCTACCCACACAAGTGAGGTACCATTTTTCTTGGAAGACTTTGGGGAACGCGGGGTGGGTGGTATTTTGACGATCCACGCAGATTCCATAACTTCCCACCACAGAAATGTGAGGAAAATGTGTTTTTTTGGACAATTTTTTGGGTTTGCAAGGGATTCTGGGTAACAGAACCTGGTGAGAGCCAGTCAAGTCACCCCATCCTGGATTCCCTGGGTGTCTAGTTTTAAAAATGTATAGGTTTGCTAGGTTTCCTAGGTGCCGGCAGAGCTAGGGTTCAAAATCTACAGCTAGGCACTTTGCAAAAAATGGTCATTTTTCACTGTGAAAATGTGGTGTGTCCATGTTGCGTTTTGGGCCGTTTCCTGTTGCGGGCACTAGACCTACCCACACAAGTGAGGTACCATTTTTCTTGGAAGACTTTGGGGAACGCGGGGTGGGTGGAATTTTGTGAATCCACGCAGATTCCAGAACTTTACACCACAGAAATGTGAGGATAATTTGGTTTTTTTGACAGATTTTGAGGTTTGCAAGGGATTCTGGGTAACAGAACCTGGTGAGAGCCAGTCAAGTCACCCCATACTGGATTTCCTGGGTGTCTAGCTTTCAAAAGTGTATAGGTTTGCTAGGTTTCCTAGGTGCCGGCAGAGCTAGGGTTCAAAAACTTCAGCTAGACACTTTGCAAAAAAAGGGTCATTTTTCACTATGAAAATGTAGTGTGTCCACGTTGCGTTTTGGGCCGTTTCCTGTCGCGGGCACTAGGCCTCCCCACACAAGTGAGATACCATTTTTCTCAGAAGACTTTGGGGCATGCGGGGTGGGTGGAATTTTGTGGATCCACGCAGATTCCAGAACTTTCCACCACAAAAATGTGAGGAAAATGTGTTTTTTGGACAAATGTTTAGGTTTGCAAGGGATTCTGGGTAACAGAACCTGGTGAGAGCCAGTCAAGTCACCCCATCCTGGATTCCCCTGGATATCTAGTTTTCAAAAATGTATAGGTTTGCTAGGTTTCCCTAGGTGCCGGCAGAGCTAGGGTTCAGAAACGACAGCTAGGCACTTTGCAAAAAAGGGTCATTTTTCACTGTGAAAATGTGGTGTGTCTACGTTGCGTTTTGGGCCATTTCCTGTTGCGGGCACTAGGCCTACCCACACAAGTGAGGTGCCATCTTTCTCGGAAGACTTTGGGGAACGCGGGGTGGGTGGTATTTTGTGGATCCACGCAGATTACAGAACTTTCCACCACAGAAATGTGAGGAAAATGTTTGTTTTTTTTACAGATTTTGAGGTTTGCATGGGATTCTGGGTAACAGAACCTGGTGAGAGCCAGTCAAGTCACCCCATCCTGGATTCCCCTGGGTGTCTAGTTTTAAAAAATGTATAGGTTTGCTAGGTTTCCCTAGGTGCCGGCAGAGCTAGGGTTCAAAATCTACAGCTAGGCACTTTGCAAAAAATGGTCATTTTTCACTGTGAAAATGTGGTGTGTCCATGTTGCGTTTTGGGCCATTTCCTGTTGCGGGCACTAGACCTACCCACACAAGTGAGGTACCATTTTTCTTGGAAGCCTTTGGGGAACGCGGGGTGGGTGGAATTTTGTGGATCCACGCAGATTCCAGAACTTTCCACCACAAAAATGTGAGGAAAATGTGTTTTTTGGACAAATGTTTAGGTTTGCAAGGGATTCTGGGTAACAGAACCTGGTGAGAGCCAGTCAAGTCACCCCATCCTGGATTCCCCTGGGTATCTAGTTTTCAAAAATGTATAGGTTTGCTAGGTTTCCCTAGGTGCCGGCAGAGCTAGGGTTCAAAACTTCAGCTAGACACTTTGCAAAAAAGGGTCATTTTTCACTATGAAAATGTAGTGTGTCCACGTTGCGTTTTGGGCCGTTTCCTGTCGCGGGCACTAGGCCTCCCCACACAAGTGAGATACCATTTTTCTCAGAAGACTTTGGGGCATGCGGGGTGGATGGAATTTTGTGGATCCACGCAGATTCCAGAACTTTCCACCACAAAAATGTGAGGAAAATGTGTTTTTTTGGACAAATGTTTAGGTTTGCAAGGGATTCTGGGTAACAGAACCTGGTGAGAGCCAGTCAAGTCACCCCATCCTGGATTCCCCTGGGTATCTAGTTTTCAAAAATGTATAGGTTTGCTAGGTTTCCCTAGGTGCCGGCAGAGCTAGGGTTCAGAAACAACAGCTAGGCACTTTGCAAAAAAAGGGTCATTTTTCACTGTGAAAATGTGGTGTGTCAACGTTGCGTTTTGGGCCGTTTTCTGTCGCGGGCACTAGGCCTACCCACACAAGTGAGGTACCATTTTTCTCGGAAGACTTTGGGGAACGCGGGGTGGGTGGAATTTTGTGGATCCACACAGATTCCAGAACTTTCCACCACAAAAATGTGAGGAAAATGTGTTTTTTTGGACAAATGTTTAGGTTTGCAAGGGATTCTGGGTAACAGAACCTGGTGAGAGCCAGTCAAGTCACCCCATCCTGGATTCCCTGGGTGTCTAGTTTTCAAAAATGTATAGGGTTACTAGTTTTCCCTAGGTTCCGGCAGAGCTAGGGTTCAAAAACTACAGCTAGGCACTTTGAAAAAAAGGGTCATTTTTCACAGTGAAAATGTGGTGTGTCTACGTTGCGTTTTAGGCCGTTTCCTGTCGCGAGCACTAGGCCAACCCACACAAGTGAGGTACCATTTTTCTTGGAAGACTTTGGGGAACGCGGGGTGGGTGGAATTTTGTGGATCCATGCAGATTCCAGAACTTTCCACCACAAAAATGTGAGGAAAATGTGTTTTTTTGGACAAATGTTTAGGTTTGCAAGGGATTCTGGGTAACAGAACCTGGTGAGAGCCAGTCAAGTCACCCCATCCTGGATTCCCCTGGGTGTCTAGTTTTCAAAAATGTATAGGGTTACTAGTTTTCCCTAGGTTCCGGCAGAGCTAGGGTTCAAAAACTACAGCTAGGCACTTTGAAAAAAAAGGGTCATTTTTCACAGTGAAAATGTGGTGTGTCCACGTTGCGTTTTAGGCCGTTTCCTGTCGCGAGCACTAGGCCAACCCACACAAGTGAGGTACCATTTTTCTTGGAAGACTTTGGGGAACGCGGGTGGGTGGAATTTTGTGGATCCATGCAGATTCCAGAACTTTCCACCACAGAAATGTGAGGAAAATGTGTTTTTTTGACACTTTTTTCCGTTTGCAAGGGATTCTGGGTAACAGAACCTGGTGAGAGACAGTCATGTCACCTCATCCTGGATTCCCCTGGGTGTCTAGTTTTAAAAATGTATAGGTTTGCTACGTTGCCCTATGTGCCGGCAGAGCTAGGGTTAAAAACTACAGCTAGGCACTTTGCAAAAAATGGGTCATTTTTCACTGTGAAAATGTGGTGTGTCCACGTTGCGTTTTGGGCCGTTTCTTGTCGCGGGCACTAGGCCTCCCACACAAGTGAGGTACCATTTTTCTCGGAAGACTTTGGGGAACGCGGGGTGGGTGGAATTTTGTGGATCCACGCAGATTCCAGAACTTTCCACCACAAAAATGTGAGGAAAATGTTTTTTTGTGGACAAATGTTTAGGTTTGCAAGGGATTCTGGGTAACAGAACCTGATGAGAGCCAGTCAAGTCACCCCATCCTGGATTCCCCTGGGTGTCTAGTTTTCAAAAATGTAAAGGTTTGCTAGGTTTCCCTAGGTGCCGGCAGAGCTAGGGTTCAGAAACAACAGCTAGGCACTTTGCAAAAAAAGGGTCATTTTTCACTGTGAAAATGTGGTGTGTCTACGTTGCGTTTTGGGCCGTTTCCTGTTGCGGGCACTAGGCCTACCCACACAAGTGAGGTGCCATCTTTCTCGGAAGACTTTGGGGAACGCGGGGTGGGTGGTATTTTGACGATCCACGCAGATTCCATAACTTCCCACCACAGAAATGTGAGGAAAATGTTTTTTTTTTTTACAGATTTTGAGGTTTGCATGGGATTCTAGGTAACAGAACCTGGTGAGAGCCAGTCAAGTCACCCCATCCTGGATTCCCCTGGGTGTCTAGTTTTAAAAATGTACAGGTTTGCTAGGTTTCCCTAGGTGCCGGCAGAGCTAGGGTTCAAAATCTACAGCTAGGCACTTTGCAAAAAAGGGTCATTTTTCACTGTGAAAATGTGGTGTGTCCATGTTGCGTTTTGGGCCGTTTCCTGTCGCGGGCACTAGGCCTACCCACACAAGTGAGGTACCATTTTTCTTGGAAGACTTTGGGGAACGCGGGGTGGGTGGAATTTTGTGGATCCACGCAGATTCCAGAACTTTCCACCACAGAAATGTGGGGATAATGTGGTTTTTTGACAGATTTTGAGGTTTGCAAGGGATTCTGGGTAACAGAACCTGGTGAGAGCCAGTCAAGTCACCCCATCCTGGATTCCCCTGGGTGTCTAGTTTTCAAAAGTGTATAGGTCTGCTAGGTTTCCCTAGGTGCCGGCAGAGCTAGGGTTCAAAAACTTCAGCTAGACACTTTGCAAAAAAGGGTCATTTTTCACTATGAAAATGTGGTGTGTCCACGTAGCGTTTTGGGCCGTTTCCTGTCGCGGGCACTAGGCCTCCCCAAACAAGTGAGGTACCATTTTTCTCGGAAGACTTTGGGGAACGAGGGGGGGGTTGTATTTTGTGGATCCACGCAGATTCCAGAACTTTCCACCACAGAAATGTGAGGAAAATGTGATTTGTTTTACAGATTTTGAGGTTTGCATGGGATTCTGGGTAACAGAACCTGGTGAGAGCCAGTCAAGTCACCCCATCCTGGATTCCCCTGAGTGTCTAGTTTTAAAAAGTTTATAGGTTTGCTAGGTTTCCCTAGGTGCCGGCAGAGCTAGGGTTCAAAATCTACAGCTAGGCACTTTGCAAAAAAAGGGTTATTTTTCACTGCGAAAATGTGGTTTGCCCATGTTGCGTTTTGGGCCGTTTCCTGTCCCGGGCACTAGGCCTACCCACACAAGTGAGGTACCATTTTTCTTGGAAGACTTTGGGGAACGCGGGGTGGGTGGAATTTTGTGAATCCATGCAGATTCCAGAACTTTCCACCACAGAAATGTGAGGAAAATTTGATTTTTTTTTACAGATTTTGAGGTTTGCATGGGATTTTGGGTAACAGAACCTGGTGAAAGCCAGTCAAGTCACCCCATCCTGGATTCCCCTGGGTGTCTAGTTTTCAAAAATGTATAGGTTGTCTAGGTTTCCCTAGATGCCGGCAGAGCTAGGGTTCAAAAACTACAGCTAGGCACTTTGAAAAAAAAGGGTCATTTTTCACTGTGAAAATGTGGTGTGTCAACGTTGCGTTTTGGGCCGTTTTCTGTCGCGGGCACTAGGCCTACCCACACAAGTGAGGTACCATTGTTCTCGGAAGACTTTGGGGAACGCGGGGTGGGTGGAAGTTTGTGGATCCACACAGATTCCAGAACTTTCCACCACAGAAATGTGAGGAAAATGTGTTTTTTTGGATAATGTTTTAGGTTTGCAAGGGATTCTGGGTAACAGAACCTGGTGAGAGCCAGTCAAGTCACCCCATCCTGGATTCCTCTGGGTGTATAGTTTTAAAAAATGTATAGGTTTGCTAGGTTTCCCTAGGCGCCGGCAGAGCTAGGGTTCAAAATCTACAGCTAGGCACTTTGCAAAAAAATGGTCATTTTTCACTGTGAAAATGTGGTGTGTCCATGTTGCGTTTTGGGCCGTTTCCTGTTGCGGGCACTAGACCTACCCACACAAGTGAGGTACCATTTTTCTTGGAAGACTTTGGGGAACGCGGGGTGGGTGGAATTTTGTGAATCCACGCAGATTCCAGAACTTTACACCACAGAAATGTGAGGATAATTTGGTTTTTTTGACAGATTTTGAGGTTTGCAAGGGATTCTGGGTAACAGAACCTGGTGAGAGCCAGTCAAGTCACCCCATACTGGATTTCCCTGGGTGTCTAGCTTTCAAAAGTGTATAGGTTTGCTAGGTTTCCCTAGGTGCCGGCAGAGCTAGGGTTCAAAAACTTCAGCTAGACACTTTGCAAAAAAAGGGTCATTTTTCACTATGAAAATGTAGTGTGTCCACGTTGCGTTTTGGGCCGTTTCCTGTCGCGGGCACTAGGCCTCCCCACACAAGTGAGATACCATTTTTCTCAGAAGACTTTGGGGCATGCGGGGTGGGTGGAATTTTGTGGATCCACGCAGATTCCAGAACTTTCCACCACAAAAATGTGAGGAAAATGTGTTTTTTTGGACAAATGTTTAGGTTTGCAAGGGATTCTGGGTAACAGAACCTGGTGAGAGCCAGTCAAGTCACCCCATCCTGGATTCCCCTGGGTATCTAGTTTTCAAAAATGTATAGGTTTGCTAGGTTTCCCTAGGTGCCGGCAGAGCTAGGGTTCAGAAACGACAGCTAGGCACTTTGCAAAAAAAGGGTCATTTTTCACTGTGAAAATGTGGTATGTCTACGTTGCGTTTTGGGCCGTTTCCTGTTGCGGGCACTAGGCCTACCCACACAAGTGAGGTGCCATCTTTCTCGGAAGACTTTGGGGAACGCGGGGTGGGTGGTATTTTGTGGATCCACGCAGATTACAGAACTTTCCACCACAGAAATGTGAGGAAAATGTTTTTTTTTTTTACAGATTTTGAGGTTTGCATGGGATTCTGGGTAACAGAACCTGGTGAGAGCCAGTCAAGTCACCCCATCCTGGATTCCCCTGGGTGTCTAGTTTTAAAAAATGTATAGGTTTGCTAGGTTTCCCTAGGTGCCGGCAGAGCTAGGGTTCAAAATCTACAGCTAGGCACTTTGCAAAAAAATGGTCATTTTTCACTGTGAAAATGTGGTGTGTCCATGTTGCGTTTTGGGCCATTTCCTGTTGCGGGCACTAGACCTACCCACACAAGTGAGGTACCATTTTTCTTGGAAGCCTTTGGGGAACGCGGGGTGGGTGGAATTTTGTGGATCCACGCAGATTCCAGAACTTTCCACCACAAAAATGTGAGGAAAATGTGTTTTTTTGGACAAATGTTTAGGTTTGCAAGGGATTCTGGGTAACAGAACCTGGTGAGAGCCAGTCAAGTCACCCCATCCTGGATTCCCCTGGGTATCTAGTTTTCAAAAATGTATAGGTTTGCTAGGTTTCCCTAGGTGCCGGCAGAGCTAGGGTTCAAAAACTTCAGCTAGACACTTTGCAAAAAAAGGGTCATTTTTCACTATGAAAATGTAGTGTGTCCACGTTGCGTTTTGGGCCGTTTCCTGTCGCGGGCACTAGGCCTCCCCACACAAGTGAGATACCATTTTTCTCAGAAGACTTTGGGGCATGCGGGGTGGATGGAATTTTGTGGATCCACGCAGATTCCAGAACTTTCCACCACAAAAATGTGAGAAAAATGTGTTTTTTTGGACAAATGTTTAGGTTTGCAAGGGATTCTGGGTAACAGAACCTGGTGAGAGCCAGTCAAGTCACCCCATCCTGGATTCCCCTGGGTATCTAGTTTTCAAAAATGTATAGGTTTGCTAGGTTTCCCTAGGTGCCGGCAGAGCTAGGGTTCAGAAACGACAGCTAGGCACTTTGCAAAAAAGGGTCATTTTTCACTGTGAAAATGTGGTGTGTCAACGTTGCGTTTTGGGCCGTTTTCTGTCGCGGGCACTAGGCCTACCCACACAAGTGAGGTACCATTTTTCTCGGAAGACTTTGGGGAACGCGGGGTGGGTGGAATTTTGTGGATCCACACAGATTCCAGAACTTTCCACCACAAAAATGTGAGGAAAATGTGTTTTTTGGACAAATGTTTAGGTTTGCAAGGGATTCTGGGTAACAGAACCTGGTGAGAGCCAGTCAAGTCACCCCATCCTGGATTCCCCTGGGTGTCTAGTTTTCAAAAATGTATAGGGTTGCTAGTTTTCCCTAGGTTCCGGCAGAGCTAGGGTTCAAAAACTACAGCTAGGCACTTTGAAAAAAAAGGGTCATTTTTCACAGTGAAAATGTGGTGTGTCCACGTTGCGTTTTAGGCCGTTTCCTGTCGCGAGCACTAGGCCAACCCACACAAGTGAGGTACCATTTTTCTTGGAAGACTTTGGGGAACGCGGGGTGGGTGGAATTTTGTGGATCCATGCAGATTCCAGAACTTTCCACCACAGAAATGTGAGGAAAATGTGTTTTTTTTTGACACTTTTTTCCGTTTGCAAGGGATTCTGGGTAACAGAACCTGGTGAGAGACAGTCATGTCACCTCATCCTGGATTCCCCTGGGTGTCTAGTTTTAAAAAATGTATAGGTTTGCTACGTTGCCCTATGTGCCGGCAGAGCTAGAGTTAAAAAACTACAGCTAGGCACTTTGCAAAAAATGGGTCATTTTTCACTGTGAAAATGTGGTGTGTCCACGTTGCGTTTTGGGCCGTTTCTTGTCGCGGGCACTAGGCCTCCCCACACAAGTGAGGTACCATTTTTCTCGGAAGACTTTGGGGAACGCGGGGTGGGTGGAATTTTGTGGATCCACGCAGATTCCAGAACTTTCCACCACAAAAATGTGAGGAAAATGTTTTTTTTGTGGACAAATGTTTAGGTTTGCAAGGGATTCTGGGTAACAGAACCTGATGAGAGCCAGTCAAGTCACCCCATCCTGGATTCCCCTGGGTGTCTAGTTTTCAAAAATGTAAAGGTTTGCTAGGTTTCCCTAGGTGCCGGCAGAGCTAGGGTTCAGAAACAACAGCTAGGCACTTTGCAATAAAAGGGTCATTTTTCACTGTGAAAATGTGGTGTGTCTACGTTGCGTTTTGGGCCGTTTCCTGTTGCGGGCACTAGGCCTACCCACACAAGTGAGGTGCCATCTTTCTCGGAAGACTTTGGGGAACGCGGGGTGGGTGGTATTTTGACGATCCACACAGATTCCATAACTTCCCACCACAGAAATGTGAGGAAAATGTTTTTTTTTTTTTTACAGATTTTGAGGTTTGCATGGGATTCTAGGTAACAGAACCTGGTGAGAGCCAGTCAAGTCACCCCATCCTGGATTCCCCTGGGTGTCTAGTTTTAAAAAATGTACAGGTTTGCTAGGTTTCCCTAGGTGCCGGCAGAGCTAGGGTTCAAAATCTACAGCTAGGCACTTTGCAAAAAAAGGGTCATTTTTCACTGTGAAAATGTGGTGTGTCCATGTTGCGTTTTGGGCCGTTTCCTGTCGCGGGCACTAGGCCTACCCACACAAGTGAGGTACCATTTTTCTTGGAAGACTTTGGGGAACGCGGGGTGGGTGGAATTTTGTGGATCCACGCATATTCCAGAACTTTCCACCACAGAAATGTGGGGATAATGTGTTTTTTTTGACAGATTTTGAGGTTTGCAAGGGATTCTGGGTAACAGAACCTGGTGAGAGCCAGTCAAGTCACCCCATCCTGGATTCCCCTGGGTGTCTAGTTTTCAAAAGTGTATAGGTCTGCTAGGTTTCCCTAGGTGCCGGCAGAGCTAGGGTTCAAAAACTTCAGCTAGACACTTTGCAAAAAAAGGGTCATTTTTCACTATGAAAATGTGGTGTGTCCACGTAGCGTTTTGGGCCGTTTCCTGTCGCGGGCACTAGGCCTCCCCAAACAAGTGAGGTACCATTTTTCTCGGAAGACTTTGGGGAACGAGGGGGGGGTGGTATTTTGTGGATCCACGCAGATTCCAGAACTTTCCACCACAGAAATGTGAGGAAAATGTGATTTGTTTTACAGATTTTGAGGTTTGCATGGGATTCTGGGTAACAGAACCTGGTGAGAGCCAGTCAAGTCACCCCATCCTGGATTCCCCTGGGTGTCTAGTTTTAAAAAGTTTATAGGTTTGCTAGGTTTCCCTAGGTGCCGGCAGAGCTAGGGTTCAAAATCTACAGCTAGGCACTTTGCAAAAAAAGGGTTATTTTTCACTGCGAAAATGTGGTTTGTCCATGTTGCGTTTTGGGCCGTTTCCTGTCCCGGGCACTAGGCCTACCCACACAAGTGAGGTACCATTTTTCTTGGAAGACTTTGGGGAACGCGGGGTGGGTGGAATTTTGTGAATCCACGCAGATTCCAGAACTTTCCACCACAGAAATGTGAGGATAAAGTTTTTTTTTTTACAGATTTTGACGTTTGCAAGGGATTCTGGGTAACAGAACCTGGTGAGAGCCAGTCAAGTCACCCCATCCTGGATTCCCCTGGGTGTCTAGTTTTCAAAAATGTATAGGTTTTCTAGGTTTCCCTAGATGCCGGCAGAGCTAGGGTTCAAAAACTACAGCTAGGCACTTTGAAAAAAAAAGGGTCATTTTCACTGTGAAAATGTGGTGTGTCAACGTTGCGTTTTGGGCCGTTTTCTGTCGCGGGCACTAGGCCTACCCACACAAGTGAGGTACCATTGTTCTCGGAAGACTTTGGGGAACGCGGGTGGGTGGAAGTTTGTGGATCCACACAGATTCCAGAACTTTCCACCACAGAAATGTGAGGAAAATGTGTTTTTTTGGATAATGTTTTAGGTTTGCAAGGGATTCTGGGTAACAGAACCTGGTGAGAGCCAGTCAAGTCACCCCATCCTGGATTCCTCTGGGTGCCTAGTTTTAAAAAATGTATAGGTTTGCTAGGTTTCCCTAGGTGCCGGCAGAGCTAGGGTTCAAAATCTACAGCTAGGCACTTTGCAAAAAAATGGTCATTTTTCACTGTGAAAATGTGGTGTGTCCATGTTGCGTTTTGGGCCATTTCCTGTTGCGGGCACTAGACCTACCCACACAAGTGAGGTTCCATTTTTCTTGGAAGACTTTGGGGAACGCGGGGTGGGTGGAATTTTGTGAATCCACGCAGATTCCAGAACTTTACACCACAGAAATGTGAGGATAATTTGTTTTTTTTGACAGATTTTGAGGTTTGCAAGGGATTCTGGGTAACAGAACCTGGTGAGAGCCAGTCAAGTCACCCCATACCGGATTTCCCTGGGTGTCTAGATTTCAAAAATGTATAGGTTTGCTAGGTTTCCCTATGCGCCGGCAGAGCTAGGGTTCAAAAAATACAGCTAGGCACTTTGCAAAAAATGGGTCATTTTTCACTGTGAAAATGTGGTGTGTCCACGTTGCGTTTTGGGCCGATTCCTGTCGTGGGCACTAGGCCTCCCCACACAAGTGAGGTACCATTTTTCTCAGAAGACTTTGGGGAACGCGGGGTGGGTGGAATTTTGTGGATCCATGCAGATTCCAGAACTTTCCACCACAGAAATGTGAGGAAAATGTGTTTTTTAAGATTATGTTTTAGGTTTGCAAGGGATTCTGGGTAACAGAACCTGGTGAGAGCCAGTCAAGTCACCCCATCCTGGATTCCCCTGGGTGTCTAGTTTTAAAAAATGTATAGGTTTGCTAGGTTTCCCTAGGTGCCGGCAGAGCTAGAGTTCAAAATCTACAGCTAGGCACTTTGCAAAAAAATGGTCATTTTTCACTGTGAAAATGTGGTGTGTCCATGTTGCGTTTTGGGCCATTTCCTGTTGCGGGCACTAGACCTACCCACACAAGTGAGGTTCCATTTTTCTTGGAAGACTTTGGGGAACGCGGGGTGGGTGGAATTTTGTGAATCCACGCAGATTCCAGAACTTTACACCACAGAAATGTGAGGATAATTTGGTTTTTTGACAGATTTTGAGGTTTGCAAGGGATTCTGGGTAACAGAACCTGGTGAGAGCCAGTCAAGTCACCCCATACCGGATTTCCCTGGGTGTCTAGATTTCAAAAATGTATAGGTTTGCTAGGTTTCCCTATGCGCCGGCAGAGCTAGGGTTAAAAAAATACAGCTAGGCACTTTGCAAAAAATGGGTCATTTTTCACTGTGAAAATGTGGTGTGTCCACGTTGCGTTTTGGGCCGATTCCTGTTGTGGGCACTAGGCCTCCCCACACAAGTGAGGTACCATTTTTCTCAGAAGACTTTGGGGAACGCGGGTGGGTGGAATTTTGTGGATCCATGCAGATTCCAGAACTTTCCACCACAGAAATGTGAGGAAAATGTGTTTTTTTGGATAATGTTTTAGGTTTGCAAGGGATTCTGGGTAACAGAACCTGGTGAGAGCCAGTCAAGTCACCCCATCCTGGATTCCTCTGGGTGCCTAGTTTTAAAAAATGTATAGGTTTGCTAGGTTTCCATAGGTGCCGGCAGAGCTAGGGTTCAAAATCTACAGCTAGGCACTTTGCAAAAAAATGGTCATTTTTCACTGTGAAAATGTGGTGTGTCCATGTTGCGTTTTGGGCCATTTCCTGTTGCGGGCACTAGACCTACCCACACAAGTGAGGTTCCATTTTTCTTGGAAGACTTTGGGGAACGCGGGGTGGGTGGAATTTTGTGAATCCACGCAGATTCCAGAACTTTACACCACAGAAATGTGAGGATAATTTGGTTTTTTTGACAGATTTTGAGGTTTGCAAGGGATTCTGGGTAACAGAACCTGGTGAGAGCCAGTCAAGTCACCCCATACTGGATTTCCCTGGGTGTCTAGCTTTCAAAAGTGTATATGTTTGCTAGGTTTCCCTAGGTGCCGGCAGAGCTAGGGTTCAAAAACTACAGCTAGGCACTTTGTAAAAAAAGGGTCATTTTTCACTATGAAAATGTGGTGTGTCCACGTTGCGTTTTGGGCCGTTTCCTGCCGCGGGCACTAAGCCTCCCCACACAAGTGAGGTACCATTTTTCTCAGAAGTCTTTGGGGAACGCGGGGTGGGTGGAATTTTGTGGATCCACGCAGATTCCAGAACTTTCCACCACAAAAATGTGAGGAAAATGTGTTTTTTGGACAAATGTTTAGGTTTGCAAGGGATTCTGGGTAACAGAACCTGGTGAGAGCCAGTCAAGTCACCCCATCCTGGATTCCCCTGGGTGTCTAGTTTTCAAAAATGTATAGGTTTTCTAGGTTTCCCTAGGTGCCGGCAGAGCTAGGGTTCAAAAACTACAGCTAGGCACTTTGCAAAAAATGGGTCATTTTTCACTGTGAAAATGTGGTGTGTCCACGTTGCGTTTTAGGCCGTTTCCTGTCGCGAGCACTAGGCCAACCCACACAAGTGAGGTACCATTTTTCTTGGAAGACTTTGGGGAACGCGGGGTGGGTGGAATTTTGTGGATCCATGCAGATTCCAGAACTTTCCACCACAGAAATGTGAGGAAAATGTGTTTTTTTTGAC
Organism: Calotriton arnoldi; assembly: GCA_963921515.1. Taxonomy (NCBI): domain Eukaryota; kingdom Metazoa; phylum Chordata; class Amphibia; order Caudata; family Salamandridae; genus Calotriton; species Calotriton arnoldi. Next base: position 194,430 of record CAWUFW010005282.1, on the reverse strand, counting down.
ACTTTTTTCCGTTTGCAAGGGATTCTGGGTAACAGAACCTGGTGAGAGACAGTCATGTCACCTCATCCTGGATTCCCCTGGGTGTCTGGTTTTCAAAAATGTATAGGTTTGCTAGGTTGCCCTATGTGCCGGCAGAGCTAGGGTTCAAAAACTACAGCTAGGCACTTTGCAAAAAATGGGTCATTTTTCACTGTGAAAATGTGGTGTGTCCACGTTGCGTTTTGGGCCGTTTCTTGTCGCGGGCACTAGGCCTCCCCACACAAGTGAGGTACCATTTTTCTCGGAAGACTTTGGGGAACGCGGGGTGGGTGGAATTTTGTGGATCCACGCAGATTCCAGAACTTTCCACCACAAAAATGTGAGGAAAATGTTTTTTTTTTTTACAGATTTTGAGGTTTGCATGGGATTCTAGGTAACAGAACCTGGTGAGAGCCAGTCAAGTCACCCCATCCTGGATTCCCCTGGGTGTCTAGTTTTAAAAAAGTATAGGTTTGCTAGGTTTCCCTAGGTGCCGGCAGAGCTAGGGTTCAAAATCTACAGCTAGGCACTTTGCAAAAAACTGTCATTTTTCACTGTGAAAATGTGGTGTGTCCATGTTGCGTTTTGGGCCCTTTCCTGTCGCGGGCACTAGGCCTACCCACACAAGTGAGGTACCATTTTTCTTGGAAGACTTTGGGGAACGCGGGGTGGGTGGAATTTTGTGGATCCACGCAGATTCCAGAACTTTCCACCACAGAAATGTGGGGATAATGTGGTTTTTTTGACAGATTTTGAGGTTTGCAAGGGATTCTGGGTAACAGAACATGGTGAGAGCCAGTCAAGTCACCCCATCCTGGATTTCCCTGGGTGTCTAGTTTTCAAAAATGTATAGGTTTTCTAGGTTTGCCTAGGTGCCGGCAGAGCTAGGGTTCAAAAACTACAGCTAGGCACTTTGAAAAAAAGGGTCATTTTTCACTGTGAAAATGTGGTGTGTCCACGTTGCGTTTTAGGCCATTTCCTGTTGCGAGCACTAGGCCAACACACACAAGTGAGGTACCATTTTTCTCAGAAGACTTTGGGGAACGCGGGGTGGGTGGAATTTTGTGGATCCACGCACATTCCAGAAATATCCACCACAAAAATGTGAGGAAAATGTGTTTTTTTGGACAAATGTTTAGGTTTGCAAGGGATTCTGGGTAACAGAACCTGGTGAGAGCCAGTCAAGTCACCCCATCCTGGATTCCCGTGGGTGTCTAGTTTTAAAAAATGTATAGGTTTGCTAGGTTTCCCTAGGTGCCGGCAGAGCTAGGGTTAAAAAACTACAGCTAGGCGCTTTGAAAAAAAAGGCTCATTTTTCACTGTGAAAATGTGGTGTGTCCACGTTGCGTTTTAGGCCGTTTCCTGTCGCGAGTACTAGGCCAACCCACACAAGTGAGGTACCATTTTTCTTGAAAGACTTTGGGGAACGCGGGGTGGGTGGAATTTTGTGGATCCATGCAGATTCCAGAACTTTCCACCACAGAAATGTGAGGAAAATGTGTTTTTTTTTACACTTTTTTCGGTTTGCAAGGGATTCTGAGTAACACTACCTGGTGAGAGCCAGTCAAGTCACCCCATCCTGAATTCCCCTGGGTGTCTAGTTTTCAAAAATGTATAGGTTTGCTAGGTTTCCCTAGGTGCCGGCAGAGCTAGGGTTCAGAAACGACAGCTAGGCACTTTGCAAAAAAGGGTCATTTTACACTGTGAAAATGTGGTGTGTCTACGTTGCGTTTTGGGCCGTTTCCTGTTGCGGGCATTAGGCCTACCCACACAAGTGAGGTGCCATCTTTCTCGGAAGACTTTGGGGAACGTGGGGTGGGTGGTATTTTGACGATCCACGCAGATTCCAGAACTTCCCACCACAGAAATGTGGGGATAATGTGGTTTTTTTGACAGATTTTGAGGTTTGCATGGGATTCTAGGTAACAGAACCTGGTGAGAGCCAGTCAAGTCACCCCATCCTGGATTCCCCTGGGTGTCTAGTTTTAAAAATGTACAGGTTTGCTAGGTTTCCCTAGGTGCCGGCAGAGCTAGGGTTCAAAATCTACAGCTAGGCACTTTGCAAAAAAGGGTCATTTTTCACTGTGAAAATGTGGTGTGTCCATGTTGCGTTTTGGGCCGTTTCCTGTCGCGGGCACTAGGCCTACCCACACAAGTGAGGTACCATTTTTCTTGGAAGACTTTGGGGAACGCGGGGTGGGTGGAATTTTGTGGATCCACGCATATTCCAGAACTTTCCACCACAGAAATGTGGGGATAATGTGTTTTTTTTGACAGATTTTGAGGTTTGCAAGGGATTCTGGGTAACAGAACCTGGTGAGAGCCAGTCAAGTCACCCCATCCTGGATTCCCCTGGGTGTCTAGTTTTCAAAAGTGTATAGGTCTGCTAGGTTTCCCTAGGTGCCGGCAGAGCTAGGGTTCAAAAACTTCAGCTAGACACTTTGCAAAAAAAGGGTCATTTTTCACTATGAAAATGTGGTGTGTCCACGTAGCGTTTTGGGCCGTTTCCTGTCGCGGGCACTAGGCCTCCCCAAACAAGTGAGGTACCATTTTTCTCGGAAGACTTTGGGGAACGAGGGGGGTGGTATTTTGTGGATCCACGCAGATTCCAGAACTTTCCACCACAGAAATGTGAGGAAAATGTGATTTGTTTTACAGATTTTGAGGTTTGCATGGGATTCTGGGTAACAGAACCTGGTGAGAGCCAGTCAAGTCACCCCATCCTGGATTCCCTGGGTGTCTAGTTTTAAAAAGTTTATAGGTTTGCTAGGTTTCCCTAGGTGCCGGCAGAGCTAGGGTTCAAAATCTACAGCTAGGCACTTTGCAAAAAAGGGTTATTTTTCACTGCGAAAATGTGGTTTGTCCATGTTGCGTTTTGGGCCGTTTCCTGTCCCGGGCACTAGGCCTACCCACACAAGTGAGGTACCATTTTTCTTGGAAGACTTTGGGGAACGCGGGGTGGGTGGAATTTTGTGAATCCACGCAGATTCCAGAACTTTCCACCACAGAAATGTGAGGATAAAGTTTTTTTTTACAGATTTTGACGTTTGCAAGGGATTCTGGGTAACAGAACCTGGTGAGAGCCAGTCAAGTCACCCCATCCTGGATTCCCCTGGGTGTCTAGTTTTCAAAAATGTATAGGTTTTCTAGGTTTCCCTAGATGCCGGCAGAGCTAGGGTTCAAAAACTACAGCTAGGCACTTTGAAAAAAAGGGTCATTTTCACTGTGAAAATGTGGTGTGTCAACGTTGCGTTTTGGGCCGTTTTCTGTCGCGGGCACTAGGCCTACCCACACAAGTGAGGTACCATTGTTCTCGGAAGACTTTGGGGAACGCGGGGTGGGTGGAAGTTTGTGGATCCACACAGATTCCAGAACTTTCCACCACAGAAATGTGAGGAAAATGTGTTTTTTTGGATAATGTTTTAGGTTTGCAAGGGATTCTGGGTAACAGAACCTGGTGAGAGCCAGTCAAGTCACCCCATCCTGGATTCCTCTGGGTGCCTAGTTTTAAAAAATGTATAGGTTTGCTAGGTTTCCCTAGGTGCCGGCAGAGCTAGGGTTCAAAATCTACAGCTAGGCACTTTGCAAAAAAATGGTCATTTTTCACTGTGAAAATGTGGTGTGTCCATGTTGCGTTTTGGGCCATTTCCTGTTGCGGGCACTAGACCTACCCACACAAGTGAGGTTCCATTTTTCTTGGAAGACTTTGGGGAACGCGGGGTGGGTGGAATTTTGTGAATCCACGCAGATTCCAGAACTTTACACCACAGAAATGTGAGGATAATTTGGTTTTTTTGACAGATTTTGAGGTTTGCAAGGGATTCTGGGTAACAGAACCTGGTGAGAGCCAGTCAAGTCACCCCATACTGGATTTCCCTGGGTGTCTAGCTTTCAAAAGTGTATATGTTTGCTAGGTTTCCCTAGGTGCCGGCAGAGCTAGGGTTCAAAAACTTCAGCTAGACACTTTGCAAAAAAAGGGTCATTTTTCACTATGAAAATGTGGTGTGTCCACGTTGCGTTTTGGGCCGTTTCCTGTCGCGGGCACTAGGCCTCCCCACACAAGTGAGATACCATTTTTCTCAGAAGACTTTGGGGAATGCGGGGTGGGTGGAATTTTGTGGATCCACGCAGATTCCAGAACTTTCCACCACAAAAATGTGAGGAAAATGTGTTTTTTTGGACAAATGTTTAGGTTTGCAAGGGATTCTGGGTAACAGAACCTGGTGAGAGCCAGTCAAGTCACCCCATCCTGGATTCCCCTGGGTGTCTAGTTTTCAAAAATGTATAGGTTTTCTAGGTTTCCCTAGGTGCCGGCAGAGCTAGGGTTCAAAAACTACAGCTAGGCACTTTGCAAAAAATGGGTCATTTTTCACTGTGAAAATGTGGTGTGTCCACGTTGCGTTTTAGGCCGTTTCCTGTCGCGAGCACTAGGCCAACCCACACAAGTGAGGTACCATTTTTCTTGGAAGACTTTGGGGAACGCGGGGTGGGTGGAATTTTGTGGATCCATGCAGATTCCAGAACTTTCCACCACAGAAATGTGAGGAAAATGTGTTTTTTTTTACACTTTTTTCCGTTTGCAAGGGATTCTGGGTAACAGAACCTGGTGAGAGACAGTCATGTCACCTCATCCTGGATTCCCCTGGGTGTCTGGTTTTCAAAAATGTATAGGTTTGCTAGGTTGCCCTATGTGCCGGCAGAGCTAGGGTTCAAAAACTACAGCTAGGCACTTTGCAAAAAATGGGTCATTTTTCACTGTGAAAATGTGGTGTGTCCACGTTGCGTTTTGGGCCGTTTCTTGTCGCGGGCACTAGGCCTCCCCACACAAGTGAGGTACCATTTTTCTCGGAAGACTTTGGGGAACGCGGGGTGGGTGGAATTTTGTGGATCCACGCAGATTCCAGAACTTTCCACCACAAAAATGTGAGGAAAATGTTTTTTTTTTTACAGATTTTGAGGTTTGCATGGGATTCTAGGTAACAGAACCTGGTGAGAGCCAGTCAAGTCACCCCATCCTGGATTCCCTGGGTGTCTAGTTTTAAAAAAGTATAGGTTTGCTAGGTTTCCCTAGGTGCCGGCAGAGCTAGGGTTCAAAATCTACAGCTAGGCACTTTGCAAAAAACTGTCATTTTTCACTGTGAAAATGTGGTGTGTCCATGTTGCGTTTTGGGCCCTTTCCTGTCGCGGGCACTAGGCCTACCCACACAAGTGAGGTACCATTTTTCTTGGAAGACTTTGGGGAACGCGGGGTGGGTGGAATTTTGTGGATCCACGCAGATTCCAGAACTTTCCACCACAGAAATGTGGGGATAATGTGGTTTTTTTGACAGATTTTGAGGTTTGCAAGGGATTCTGGGTAACAGAACATGGTGAGAGCCAGTCAAGTCACCCCATCCTGGATTTCCCTGGGTGTCTAGTTTTCAAAAATGTATAGGTTTTCTAGGTTTGCCTAGGTGCCGGCAGAGCTAGGGTTCAAAAACTACAGCTAGGCACTTTGAAAAAAAGGGTCATTTTTCACTGTGAAAATGTGGTGTGTCCACGTTGCGTTTTAGGCCATTTCCTGTTGCGAGCACTAGGCCAACACACACAAGTGAGGTACCATTTTTCTCAGAAGACTTTGGGGAACGCGGGGTGGGTGGAATTTTGTGGATCCACGCACATTCCAGAAATATCCACCACAAAAATGTGAGGAAAATGTGTTTTTTGGACAAATGTTTAGGTTTGCAAGGGATTCTGGGTAACAGAACCTGGTGAGAGCCAGTCAAGTCACCCCATCCTGGATTCCCGTGGGTGTCTAGTTTAATTTTTTTTTTATAGGTTTACTAGGTTTCCCTAGGTGCCGGCAGAGCTAGGGTTAAAAAACTACAGCTAGGCGCTTTGAAAAAAAAGGCTCATTTTTCACTGTGAAAATGTGGTGTGTCCACGTTGCGTTTTAGGCCGTTTCCTGTCGCGAGTACTAGGCCAACCCACACAAGTGAGGTACCATTTTTCTTGAAAGACTTTGGGGAACGCGGGGTGGGTGGAATTTTGTGGATCCATGCAGATTCCAGAACTTTCCACCACAGAAATGTGAGGAAAATGTGTTTTTTTTTACACTTTTTTCCGTTTGCAAGGGATTCTGGGTAACAGAACCTGGTGAGAGCCAGTCAAATCACCCCATCCTGGATTCCCCTGGGTGTCTAGTTTTCAAAAATGTATAGGTTTGCTAGGTTTCCCTAGGTGCCGGCAGAGCTAGGGTTCAGAAACGACAGCTAGGCACTTTGCAAAAAAAGGGTCATTTTACACTGTGAAAATGTGGTGTGTCTACGTTGCGTTTTGGGCCGTTTCCTGTTGCGGGCATTAGGCCTACCCACACAAGTGAGGTGCCATCTTTCTCGGAAGACTTTGGGGAACGCGGGGTGGGTGGTATTTTGACGATCCACGCAGATTCCAGAACTTCCCACCACAGAAATGTGGGGATAATGTGGTTTTTTTGACAGATTTTGAGGTTTGCATGGGATTCTAGGTAACAGAACCTGGTGAGAGCCAGTCAAGTCACCCCATCCTGGATTCCCCTGGGTGTCTAGTTTTAAAAAATGTATAGGTTTGCTAGGTTTCCCTAGGTGCCGGCAGAGCTAGGGTTCAAAATCTACAGCTAGGCACTTTGCAAAAAAAGGGTCATTTTTCACTGTGAAAATGTGGTGTGTCCATGTTGCGTTTTGGGCCGTTTCCTGTCGCGGGCACTAGGCCTACCCACACAAGTGAGGTACCATTTTTCTCGGAAGACTTTGGGGAACGAGGGGGGGGTGGTATTTTGTGGTTCGACCCAGATTCCAGAACTTTCCACCACAGAAATGTGAGGAAAATGTGATTTTGTTTTACAGATTTTGAGGTTTGCATGTGATTCTGGGTAACAGAACCTGGTGAGAGCCAGTCAATTCACCCCATCCTGGATTCCCCTGGGTGTCTAGTTTAAAAAAATGTATAGGTTTTCTAGGTTTCCCTAGATGCCGGCAGAGCTAGGGTTCAAAATCTACAGCTTGGCACTTTGCAAAAAAATGGTCATTTTTCACTGTAAAATGTGGTGTGTCAACGTTGCGTTTTGGGCCGTTTTCTGTCGCGGGCACTAGGCCTACCCACACAAGTGAGGTACCATTTTTCTCGGAAGACTTTGGGGAACGCGGGGTTGGTGGAATTTTGTGGATCCTCACAGATTCCAGAACTTTCCACCACAAAAATGTGAGGAAAATGTGTTTTTTTGACAGATTTTGAGGTTTGCAAGGGATTCTGGGTAACAGAACCTGGTGAGAGCCAGTCAAGTCACCCCATCCTGGATTCCCCTGGGTGTCTAGTTTCCAAAAATGTATAGGTTTTCTAGGTTTCCCTAGGTGCCGGCAGAGCTAGGGTTCAAAAACTACAGCTAGGCACTTTGAAAAAAAAGGGTCATTTTTCACTGTGAAAATGTGGTGTGTCCACGTTGCGTTTTAGGCCGTTTCCTGTCGCGAGCACTATGCCAACCCACACAAGTGAGGTACCATTTTTCTTGGAAGACTTTGGGGAACGCGGGGTGGGTGGAATTTTGTGGATCCAGGCAGATTCCAGAACTTTCCACCACAGAAATGTGAGGAAAATGTGGTTTTTTCGACACTTTTTTCTGTTTGCAAGGGATTCTGGGTAACAGAACCTGGTGAGAGACAGTCATGTCACCTCATCCTGGATTCCCCTGGGTGTCTAGTTTTCAAAAATGTATAGGTTTGCAAGGTTGCCGTAGGTGCCGGCAGAGCTAGGGTTCAAAAACTACAGATAGGCACTTTGCAAAAAATGGGTAATTTTTCACTGTGAAAATGTGGTGTGTCCACGTTGCGTTTTGGGCCGTTTCCTGTCGCGGGCACTAGGCCTCCCCACACAAGTGAGGTACCATTTTTCTCAGAAGACTTTGGGGAACGCGGGGTGGGTGGAATTTTGTGGATCCACGCAGATTCCAGAAATTTCCACCACAAAAATGTGAGGAAAATGTGTTTTTTTGGACAAATGTTTAGGTTTGCAAGGGATTCTGGGTAACAGAACCTGGTGAGAGCCAGTCAAGTCACCCCATCCTGGATTCCCGTGGGTGTCTAGTTTAAAAAAATGTATAGGTTTGCTAGGTTTCCCTAGGTGCTGGCAGAGCTAGGGTTAAAAAACTACAGCTAGGCACTTTGAAAAAAAAGGGTCATTTTTCACTGTGAAAATGTGGTGTGTCCACGTTGCGTTTTAGGCCGTTTCCTGTCGCGAGCACTAGGCCAACCCACACAAGTGAGGTACCATTTTTCTTGAAAGACTTTGGGGAACGCGGGGTGGGTGGAATTTTGTGGATCCATGCAGATTCCAGAACTTTCCACCACAGAAATGTGAGGAAAATTTGTTTTTTTTTACACTTTTTTCCGTTTGCAAGGGATTCTGGGTAACAGAACCTGGTGAGAGCCAGTCAAGTCACCCCATCATGGATTCCCCTGGGTGTCTAGTTTTCAAAAATGTATAGGTTTGCTAGGTTTCCCTAGGTGCCGGCAGAGCTAGGGTTCAGAAACGACAGCTAGGCACTTTGAAAAAAAAGGGTCATTTTTCACTGTGAAAATGTGGTGTGTCTACGTTGCGTTTTGGGCCGTTTCCTGTTGCGGGCACTAGGCCTACCCACACAAGTGAGGTGCCATCTTTCTCGGAAGACTTTGGGGAACGCGGGGTGGGTGGTATTTTGACGATCCACGCAGATTCCAGAACTTCCCACCACAGAAATGTGAGGAAAATGTTTTTTTTGTTTTACAGATTTTGAGGTTTGCATGGGTTTCTAGGTAACAGAACCTGGTGAGAGCCAGTCAAGTCACCCCATCCTGGATTCCCCTGGGTGTCTAGTTTTAAAAAATGTATAGGTTTGCTAGGTTTCCCTAGGTGCCGGCAGAGCTAGGGTTCAAAATCTACAGCTAGGCACTTTGCAAAAAAAGGGTCATTTTTCACTGTGAAAATGTGGTGTGTCCATGTTGCGTTTTGGGCCGTTTCCTGTCGCGGGCACTAGGCCTACCCACACAAGTGAGGTACCATTTTTCTTGGAAGACTTTGGGGAACGCGGGGTGGGTGGAATTTTGCGGATCCATGCAGATTCCAGAACTTTCCACCACAGAAATGTGAGGAAAATGTGTTTTTTTTGACACTTTTTTCCGTTTGCAAGGGATTCTGGGTAACAGAACCTGGTGAGAGACAGTCATGTCACCTCATCCTGGATTCCCCTGGGTGTCTAGTTTTCAAAAATGTATAGGTTTGCTAGGTTGCCCTATGTGCCGGCAGAGCTAGGGTTAAAAAACGACAGCTAGGCACTTTGCAAAAAAAGGGTCATTTTTCACTGTGAAAATGTGGTGTGTCTACGTTGCGTTTTGGGCCGTTTCCTGTTGCGGGCACTAGGCCTACTCACACAAGTGAGGTGCCATCTTTCTCGGAAGACTTTGGGGAACGCGGGGTAGGTGGTATTTTGTGGATCCACGCAGATTACAGAACTTTCCACCACAGAAATGTGAGAAAAATGTGTTTTTTAAGATTATGTTTTAGGTTTGCAAGGGATTCTGGGTAACAGAACCTGGTGAGAGCCTGTCAAGTCACCCCATCCTGGATTCCCCTGGGTGTCTAGATTTCAAAAATGTATAGGTTTGCTAGGTTTCCCTATGCGCCGGCAGAGCTAGGGTTAAAAAAATACAGCTAGGCACTTTGCAAAAAATGGGTCATTTTTCACTGTGAAAATGTGGTGTGTCCACGTTGCGTTTTGGGCCGATTCCTGTTGTGGGCACTAGGCCTCCCCACACAAGTGAGGTACCATTTTTCTCAGAAGACTTTGGGGAACGCGGGGTGGGTGGAATTTTGTGGATCCATGCAGATTCCAGAACTTTCCACCACAGAAATGTGAGGAAAATGTGTTTTTTTGGATAATGTTTTAGGTTTGCAAGGGATTCTGGGTAACAGAACCTGGTGAGAGCCAGTCAAGTCACCCCATCCTGGATTCCTCTGGGTGCCTAGTTTTAAAAAATGTATAGGTTTGCTAGGTTTCCATAGGTGCCGGCAGAGCTAGGGTTCAAAATCTACAGCTAGGCACTTTGCAAAAAAATGGTCATTTTTCACTGTGAAAATGTGGTGTGTCCATGTTGCGTTTTGGGCCATTTCCTGTTGCGGGCACTAGACCTACCCACACAAGTGAGGTTCCATTTTTCTTGGAAGACTTTGGGGAACGCGGGGTGGGTGGAATTTTGTGAATCCACGCAGATTCCAGAACTTTACACCACAGAAATGTGAGGATAATTTGGTTTTTTTGACAGATTTTGAGGTTTGCAAGGGATTCTGGGTAACAGAACCTGGTGAGAGCCAGTCAAGTCACCCCATACTGGATTTCCCTGGGTGTCTAGCTTTCAAAAGTGTATATGTTTGCTAGGTTTCCCTAGGTGCCGGCAGAGCTAGGGTTCAAAAACTTCAGCTAGACACTTTGCAAAAAAAGGGTCATTTTTCACTATGAAAATGTGGTGTGTCCACGTTGCGTTTTGGGCCGTTTCCTGTCGCGGGCACTAGGCCTCCCCACACAAGTGAGATACCATTTTTCTCAGAAGACTTTGGGGAATGCGGGGTGGGTGGAATTTTGTGGATCCACGCAGATTCCAGAACTTTCCACCACAAAAATGTGAGGAAAATGTGTTTTTTTGGACAAATGTTTAGGTTTGCAAGGGATTCTGGGTAACAGAACCTGGTGAGAGCCAGTCAAGTCACCCCATCCTGGATTCCCCTGGGTGTCTAGTTTTCAAAAATGTATAGGTTTTCTAGGTTTCCCTAGGTGCCGGCAGAGCTAGGGTTCAAAAACTACAGCTAGGCACTTTGCAAAAAATGGGTCATTTTTCACTGTGAAAATGTGGTGTGTCCACGTTGCGTTTTAGGCCGTTTCCTGTCGCGAGCACTAGGCCAACCCACACAAGTGAGGTACCATTTTTCTTGGAAGACTTTGGGGAACGCGGGGTGGGTGGAATTTTGTGGATCCATGCAGATTCCAGAACTTTCCACCACAGAAATGTGAGGAAAATGTGTTTTTTTGACACTTTTTTCCGTTTGCAAGGGATTCTGGGTAACAGAACCTGGTGAGAGACAGTCATGTCACCTCATCCTGGATTCCCCTGGGTGTCTGGTTTTCAAAAATGTATAGGTTTGCTAGGTTGCCCTATGTGCCGGCAGAGCTAGGGTTCAAAAACTACAGCTAGGCACTTTGCAAAAAATGGGTCATTTTTCACTGTGAAAATGTGGTGTGTCCACGTTGCGTTTTGGGCCGTTTCTTGTCGCGGGCACTAGGCCTCCCCACACAAGTGAGGTACCATTTTTCTCGGAAGACTTTGGGGAACGCGGGTGGGTGGAATTTTGTGGATCCACGCAGATTCCAGAACTTTCCACCACAAAAATGTGAGGAAAATGTTTTTTTTTTTACAGATTTTGAGGTTTGCATGGGATTCTAGGTAACAGAACCTGGTGAGAGCCAGTCAAGTCACCCCATCCTGGATTCCCCTGGGTGTCTAGTTTTAAAAAAAGTATAGGTTTGCTAGGTTTCCCTAGGTGCCGGCAGAGCTAGGGTTCAAAATCTACAGCTAGGCACTTTGCAAAAAAACTGTCATTTTTCACTGTGAAAATGTGGTGTGTCCATGTTGCGTTTTGGGCCGTTTCCTGTCGCGGGCACTAGGCCTACCCACACAAGTGAGGTACCATTTTTCTTGGAAGACTTTGGGGAACGCGGGGTGGGTGGAATTTTGTGGATCCACGCAGATTCCAGAACTTTCCACCACAGAAATGTGGGGATAATGTGGTTTTTTTGACAGATTTTGAGGTTTGCAAGGGATTCTGGGTAACAGAACATGGTGAGAGCCAGTCAAGTCACCCCATCCTGGATTTCCCTGGGTGTCTAGTTTTCAAAAATGTATAGGTTTTCTAGGTTTGCCTAGGTGCCGGCAGAGCTAGGGTTCAAAAACTACAGCTAGGCACTTTGAAAAAAAAGGGTCATTTTTCACTGTGAAAATGTGGTGTGTCCACGTTGCGTTTTAGGCCATTTCCTGTTGCGAGCACTAGGCCAACACACACAAGTGAGGTACCATTTTTCTCAGAAGACTTTGGGGAACGCGGGGTGGGTGGAATTTTGTGGATCCACGCACATTCCAGAAATATCCACCACAAAAATGTGAGGAAAATGTGTTTTTTTGGACAAATGTTTAGGTTTGCAAGGGATTCTGGGTAACAGAACCTGGTGAGAGCCAGTCAAGTCACCCCATCCTGGATTCCCCTGGGTGTCTAGTTTTAAAAAATGTATAGGTTTGCTAGGTTTCCCTAGGTGCCGGCAGAGCTAGGGTTAAAAAACTACAGCTAGGCGCTTTGAAAAAAAAGGCTCATTTTTCACTGTGAAAATGTGGTGTGTCCACGTTGCGTTTTAGGCCGTTTCCTGTCGCGAGTACTAGGCCAACCCACACAAGTGAGGTACCATTTTTCTTGAAAGACTTTGGGAACGCGGGGTGGGTGGAATTTTGTGGATCCATGCAGATTCCAGAACTTTCCACCACAGAAATGTGAGGAAAATGTGTGTTTTTTTTACACTTTTTTCCGTTTGCAAGGGATTCTGGGTAACAGAACCTGGTGAGAGCCAGTCAAGTCACCCCATCCTGGATTCCCCTGGGTGTCTAGTTTTCAAAAATGTATAGGTTTGCTAGGTTTCCCTAGGTGCCGGCAGAGCTAGGGTTCAGAAACGACAGCTAGGCACTTTGCAAAAAAAGGGTCATTTTACACTGTGAAAATGTGGTGTGTCCATGTTGCGTTTTGGGCCGTTTCCTGTTGCGGGCATTAGGCCTACCCACACAAGTGAGGTGCCATATTTCTCGGAAGACTTTGGGGAACGCGGGGTGGGTGGTATTTTGACGATCCACGCAGATTCCAGAACTTCCCACCACAGAAATGTGAGGATAATGTGGTTTTTTTGACAGATTTTGAGGTTTGCATGG